>JADLZK010009347.1:0-632587 GCA_015847255.1 Hyparrhenia diplandra | reverse complement strand
CAAACTAAGAAAACTGTGAACATGATATTTAGGATCGTCTACAGTAACATTAGTGAAGCATGAAACAAAGGTGAAAAGTATGGCAAAAAATGTACAATTATGCACCGAAATACATTTTCTTGTACTGTTCACAGATCAACCACGACAGACAAAAAATATATTTCAGTATTCTGGGTTGACCCCCATCCCCAAAAAAAAATCTAACAACATACATAAAAGCGGAGTCTTTTTATCATAGCCATGTTAGTCAGACTAGAATTTTAAAGGATAATTAATAATGACAAGGATTAAATCCAGACTCCAAAATAGACCCCACAAAGATTGGAAGATCATCTGTAACATGCACGAAGATTGATGAAACTTGTACTGGAGATAAGAAGCCAACATCAATGCCGTATCTTCTATGTACTGTACCCCACATTTTCCCTCCCGTTTAGTTTGTACCGACACTAGGGTTTTTCCTGTGCCCTACATCTTACCGTCACACCAAAATCCAATGCAAACCTAATCTAAATATCTCGATTCAAGATCAAATCATCCCACAACAAATGAGCGATGCAATTTCTAGGTTGGTTCAAGAAACCGAAGGAATAGGGAGGAGACGTACAGGATGCGCAGATAAACCCAGTCAGGTAGGGGAGGGGGAGGAGAGAGAGTGAGAATGCAGCACTTGACTTAGAATTAGGCGTTGATCGATCCCGGCGCCTTCGCCGGCGATGGCGGCGAAATCGCTTTCCCTTCCTCCTCTTCGCCGGCGACGGCGGCCAGACCCAGCAGCTGCTTCCCGGTTTACTCGCTCCTCGCTCGGACACTTCAGTCTCGACACTTCTCTGTTCGGACTTTTCATTGGGCCAAAATAGGGCCTTGTAGGCCAGGCCCAATTGACCAGCGCAATGTTTTTACTGGACGGGTGGCCCAAAAGAGCCTTGCTGCTGGAGGCGACCAACAATGCTGTGCTGCGGTCTGCCTTGCTGCTTGAGCACTGGTGAAGAACCTTACGAGAGAGCGAGGACCTGAGACATGTCGAAAGTTTGACATCTGAGTGGAAATCGCGCTGCACAACTGCTAGCAGTTCAGCTGTTTGACGAGATGTAATTAATTACAGTTTGTATCTATCAAGAGATCGCATCACATAGCACGGTAAACAAAGCACAAATGCAATCATACCTAACTACCTGCATCTCCACATCTTGGCCTATTGATATTTCAGAATTTCTAAACAACAATCTGACAGCGTAGCTTCTAGTGCTTTGTGAACCAGGGCCGTAGGCGTAGCAGGCTTAAATGCAGCTTGACATGCATGTCCTATTGATGTTTCAGAAATTTCTGGAGTAGTCAACAATCGGCCATTGTTATTTATTGACATGATTTCTGTCGGTTATCCTAGCACTCTCTTTTGGAAATTATGGAAAAAAATATAGTCGTTTGTTTTTTAGGTGTTAAAGATTAGGTTGTAAAGACAGTAAGCTTCAGATACAGACTCCATTCTTGGGAAATCATTTTGGCAGCCATCTATGAGAAGCATGTCACCGCACGATAAAGGGTCACTGGCGACGATACGAGGGCAGGCAATGTACCGTTGGATGAATATTGGTTTTTTCCCATATCTGTGCTTTCTTAACTAGGGCCGTTGCAGGCTTAAATGAAACTTGTCTTAAAGCTGGCTTAGCTTCCACATGAGTGCCGAATAAACAAGTGCAAAGTCACCCAGCTGCAGTACTAAAATAACAATACTTCCAGTACTTAAAGTTAAAAAGAAATGCACAAGCATAAAGCTGGCTTTGAACAAGAAAAAAATGTGATGAATTCTATACAAAGTATCAAGTTGTCATACTCCAGTTACATAATTAGACATACCCTGGTTTCAACAGTTACAGATAGATCTCTAAAAAGCCAGTGGCAAATTCTTATAAAAGGAAATCATAGACCATCACAGCTGAAAGAGAACATACTGGGGACAATCCATGTAGGTTGAACCATGTTGCTGGCATATGGGAGAGTAAAGACATCAGATATGGTGGCATCATCTCTAGGCAGTAGCTTGTCCAACTCAAATGCAAGCAACTGGCTAGAACCTGAACCATAACAGTATACATAGTTGCTCCTCCCTCCCCACCTCTCTGGGTTCATGCACGATAGTGGTTGAACTCTCGGGTCATTGCTGATGAATATCGCCCATTTCTCCAACCTCTTCACCTTCACCCACTTTGCAAGTTCGATCGATGTGTCAAGACGGTAAGCTTCAAATACGCCGCACTACGCTCTGGGAAATGATTTTGGCAGCCAACCATGAGAAGCATGTCGCGCACACCACCAACCAATCGTAGCTAAGATGCCCTTTGCTCATGCTATTTCTTCCACCCCAGGAAACTGGAATCTCCTGTAAGTGGATATGAGGAGTCAAGTGAACCATGAATAGCCTACGATCAGAACGCATGGCAATGACTTGGCCTTTGAAGACTACAAATTTGGTCAGTGACCCATAGCAAGGGGAGCATTCTGACCAAGAGTCACTACCAACACGCCAAAAGAAGTTGGAGGAAAAATTGTAGACAATAAGATGTGAGCTGGGAGATGATAGAGGACCAGTGAGGGTAGCACCATAGTAGGTATTTTCAACAATCAAGCAAGTGGTGGAGGTGAAACCTCAATACCAGTGGAACACATCAAAAAGAAAACATGTTCTCTTGTAGGAGAAGATCATATGGCCTAAGGAAGCACCCATAAATGCAAACTTATGCAAAACAATTGGTGGACGATTATTTCCTGTAATTGCTAAAAAGCAAAGGAATCTGAGAGCAAAGTAATGTATCTTCTTGGGCTAGATCAATGACGTAACATGGGCGTTTGGGTACATATGTGTTTCCGGCAACATTTGGAAAAGGGCTTAGGGGAGCGTAAAGAGACCTTAGGGTTGAGGAGAAGAGGCGGAAAGAGTGCATACAAGGTAGATTTAGATGGGTAAGATGAGAAGGCAGAGCGCCACAAAAGTGGCGTGTGTGGTTGCAAAGGCAAGAAGGTCGTAAGGACCCTAGCAGTTCAACAATGGAGTGTAGCAGACCGTCCGGGAGGCCTGCCCAATCTCGGCTCGGACATAACTTTGTTTCTCTTTCTTCTCGACAAATCGTAAAACCCAAAGCAAATGTGAGGAGATTGAACTGATGGAATAAAGGGAATAAGATGGGGACTAGCACATATGTTTTAAAAATCTCAATTCTAAGCACAACAATGCAGCTGCAACAGGACATGCAAAACAAGCATGTTACGGTTCATGGTTGGATTACATGGATAAATGTTGTTTTTCTAAGATAATGCAGTAATAAGGCGGGGAAAAAGTCTAAATCACACCCCCACCTATGTAGGTTGGATTACATAACACCCCAACCTATGAAACGGTCTATATCACCCCCTGAACTTTCTAAAAACAGTCAAATTACCCCCTCAAGCAGTTTTGAAAAATCATAACAAATCATAGAAAAATCATAAAATGGAAAATCCAATTGTGTTAGACTCCAAAACGAGTAGATCTACACAATGAACATATAATATGGTATACTTTAGTATATTTTATTTTTGCCGTAGCTTTACATTTATGCTTTTCTTTATAGCTGTAAAAATTGTACTAAAAGTATACCATATTATATGTTCATTGTGTAGATCTACTCATTTGGAGTCCAACATAGTTGGATTTTCTATTTTATGATTTTTCAGTGATTTACTATGATTTGTCAAAATTGCTTTAGGGGTAGTTTAACCGGTTTTGGAAAGTTTAGGGGTGATATAGACCATTTCAAAGGTTAGGGTGTTATGTAGTCCACCCCACATAGGTGGGGGTGTGATTTAGACTTTTTCCAATGCGTAGGAATGTGTCAACCAGCCTTCTTGCAGTATAGTCTTTTTGAGTAACATATCCCTTCAAGCAGTAATTTCAAATAGCCGAACCAGCATCTCTACTATCGTAGCACTTTTTTTCATCATTGTTATCCAATAAGTCTACTATTACAGAAAAATAACTAAAACATAGTTTTCCAACAATTTAATGGATAAAAATCTATGTTATAACACTATTGAGGATACAGTAGGCATTACAGATCCGGTCAGCCAATGAAAACGATATGCTTGGCACCAACGATTTAAATGATACCTCTATAAATGATTTTATCCATCTATCAGTCCACATCAAATGTATTTTGCCACAAAATATCAACTACAAGTTTACAAGCATCACCATAAGATGTCGCCAAGAACCGGAAGGGATGAAATAAACAATACCAAGATTTAAATAGTCCATTCAAGATTTCAATCAGTACTTGGAATAATAATCAACCAATACTGAAAACCCCAATGCAAGCGTTCTTGCATTAGGGCCGGGTTAGGGATCTAGGGGATCCGCACAAAATAAATGAGGTAGAGGCGGAGGGGGGAGAGGGCTGACCGGCGAGCCGTGAGCGGAGCCAGGTGGGGCGGCGTCGGCGAGGGCTTCCTCCGGCAGTTCCTCAGAGGTGAGGTACCCGTACCTCAAGCTGTGTTGGGCTAATTATTAATGGAGGCTTTGCCTGGGCTGGGCTGGGCTAGACGCCTCTGGCCCATGGGCTGTCCACTGGGCCGTGTGACTCAACAACCAAAAATAAAAATAGTTTTCTCAAAAAAAAAAAAGTACGAAGTGGCTTCAAAATTTATGAGCAATTTCTTTTCAAATTTGTTTACTAACGTTTGTTTCATCTGTTTTATGTAATCCATGAGTAGCAAAATTATCATAGACCAAGTGAACAGTGTCATATTTCTTCGTGCAAAGAACTTTTTTTGGCCCTACAAAAAAATTCAGATTGCATTTCGCAGTAAACAAAGCAGAAAGGCAATCCTAAGCGATTGCATCTCCAATTTTTGCAGGGACAGAGAAACCTCTGAAATTACAAATTTGGCATTTGTTCTCCACTAATCAGTTAACATTAAGGGGTTCCAGCATTCCAGGCTCTTCAGCACACAACGCACAAGTTCAGAACTAGTGCAAAAGAATAAAGATAGCAACAAAACCAGATGTCGAGATGGCAAGCACGATAGCTCATTTGGTGAGTGATGGCCGTAAATTTGACGGCTTGTGCAATCCAATGTTTTTTTTAATTCAAAACAGAGTTCAAACCTTGGGAACTTCAAGCTCCCAGCTGCAGCACTGAAATAAAAACGCACAAGCATAAAGCTGGCTCACAGACCAGTTACAGATAGATCTTTCAGAAAAACCAGTGGCCAATCCTTACAGCAAAAATCATTGACCACACCACAGCACAAAGAGAACATAGGGGGTTACAAAGCTTAAAGTCATCATACTCCAATTACATAACTAGACGTACCCATGTTCCAATGGTTACAGATAGATCTCTAAGAAAAATACCAGTGGCAAATTCTTACAGCGGAAACCATTGACCATCAGAGCACAAAGAGAACATACTGGGAACAACCCATATAGGTTGCACCATGCTGCCACAACATATGAAAACAAAGACATTAGGCCTGGTGGCATCATCTCCATGTGGTGGTTTTGCCCAGCTTCGAATGCAACCAGATGGCCGAAAACGTAATCATAGCAGTACACCACGGTTGCTCCTCCCTCCCCATCTCTCCTGGTTCAAGCATGATAATGGCTGAACTCTCTGGTCATTGCTGACCTAATATAGCACAATTCTCCAAACTCTCCACCTTCACCCACTTTGCGTGTTCAGCTGATGTGTCAAGACGGTAAGCTTCAAATGCATCCCCTATTCCCGGGTAACAACTCCGGCAGCCAACCATGAGAAGCATGTCGCCACACACCACGAGCCAAGGGTTGCTAAGATGCCATTTGGTCATGCTATTTCTTCCACCCCGGATCTTTGTGATTTTACAGAAGCGGATCCGAGGAGTCAAGTGCACCATGAATAACCGGCATCAGAACCCATCCCATAGACCTGGCCCTTGACGACTACAAATTGGGTGAGTGTCCCATTGCGAGGAGAGCGTTTCAACCAAGAGGTACTACCAACACGCCAAAAGAAGTTGGAGGACCCAGTGGAGACAATGAGATGTGAATTGGGAGATGATAAAGGACCTGTGAGGGCAGCACCATAGTAGATCTCAGTGTATTCATCAACTGGAAGTAGTGGAGGTGAAACATCAACACCAGTGAACACATCAAAGAGAAAACACGCTTTGTTGCCGGAGAAGATCATATTGCCAAAGGATGTGCCACGAAATGCAAACTTATGCAAAGCACCTGTGGACAGCTTATTTCCATAATCGATAGAAAGAAGAGGAATCTGAGAACAAAGTGAAGTATCTTGGTTGGCTACATCAGTGACATAACATAGGCGTTTGGGTAGAGAGGTGTTCGTGGCAACATTTGGAGAAGGGCGAGAAGAGCAGAAAGGGACCTTAGGGTCGAGGAGAAGAGGCGGAAAGAGTGTGTACAAGGTAGATTTGGATGGGTAAGATGAGATGGCAGAGCGCCAGGGATGGCAGGTGGGTCGCAAGGGCAAGAAGGTCGGGGAAGGACCCCAACAATTCAAGAATGGAGTGCAGCAGGACATCTGGGAGGCCTGCCCAATCTCGAAGCTCAGACATAACTTTTACAGGTGAAGCAGCTTCTCTGTGACAGATTGTAAACCCAAAGCGATCATTAGCAGATTGAAACAAAGCTGGTAAATTTATCAAGAACATGTCTAGCACATACAGTTTCTCATAATGTCAATTGTAAGCATAAGAATGCAGCTGAATGGAACATGCGAAATAATACTAGCCACAAAACAGTGATTCATGTTATTTCCATGGTTGGATTATATGGATATTTCTATTTTGAAAATGATTATATGGATATTTCAGGTTTTACCAAAATGCATACCTATGTGTCCAGCCTTCTTGCATAAAGTCTTTGTAGCACTGTACCTTCGATATGAAGAAGCAAGGGCTTGGGTACATGCTGGCTACAAAGGCCTTCAGGAGATTATTCCAGTGCAGACCGCTGGAGAAGCTAGCAATCACCAGCTCAATGCGAGCCAAGTATTAGTTGAAATGAAGTTTAATGTAAATTAAGCTAATGTTTTTCAAGGGTGGCTTGGCCCTCAGTTGTTGAGCGCTAAGCAAAATAGGTGTTGGCACAACTTGTGCCATTTGTTTCTCTGTAACTATTGTAACACTTCATTCTTTCTTATCAATGAAAGCCGCAATGGATCTTTTCGAAAAAAAAAACCACTGTACCTTCGATGGTAATTCAAAGAGCTAGACAAGGACAATAACCTACCATGATTTATCATCATTGTTATTCTACTAGTCTATTATTACAGAAATATAGCTATAAAACATTGATTTCCTACAATTTAATGGATAAAAGCTAGGCTAACACTATTAGGGATACTACAGTTATCCATTTTACATCCGTACGGCCAACAAATACGATATGCTTGGCCCGAGTTTAACGGATAAGATTTTCATTCCAAGATCAGAGGTAGTTTGATCCACAAAATAACAACTTCAATCACCATAAGATACCATTAATAAAAAAAAAAAAAACTGAAGGAGATCCACAAAATACTTGCAAGAACAAACCAATGCAGACGTTCTTGCAAGGGGATCCACAAACAAAATGAGAAATTGGCTATTTTGACATGTGTCGGGAAGGGGTTTATTTAGAATGTCATTAAGTTTTTGGGCTTCGCTTAGTTTGCCCTTCTCAAGTCGACACTCATTAAAATGCCCTGTGAACCAAATCTTATTCTTTCTTTCCCCTTTTACCCTTCTGATCTTTCACGGCGCGGAACCCTCTCCTCCATTCGCAAGCTCGGGCCAGCTCTGATCTTTCAAGTTTGGCGGCCCGCGTTCCGCATCCCCGCCGGGCCCGGCGGACGCTGCTGGGCCCAGACCGGCCGTCGTCGTCGTCGGGAGGCGGAGGGAGCGGCTCCTCCTCCGCGCCCTTCCACCCCGAGGCCAGAGCGCAACGGGGGTCGGCTCGTGGCCTTGGGCGGCGCGGCGCGGGCGGCGGCTACCACCAGCACCAGCGGCGGCACGGGCGGGTGGGTGGCCTTGTTGCACAAGCGGTTCGTGGGCGTGGTGGCGCACCTAGGGATCAAGAACGCGGTGCCCGTCGCCGTCCGACCACATCTTCACGTCCACGCCGTCCGACCAAATCTGTCTCGTCCGCTCCGCCCCGAGCTCGGAGCGTGCAAATGGATAGGAGGGATTCCTCCCGTGATTTTTTTTTGACCGTGCAAAGATTAGAAGGGTAAAAGGGGAAAGAAACAATGAGATTTGGTCCCTAGGGCATTTTAGCGGGAGTGTCGACTTGAGAAAACGCAAACGAAATGGCAAAATAGCGATTCTAAAAAAACCCCTTTCCTCGACGCAAAAAATAGCCAATTTCTCCACAAAACAACGGAGGTAGAGGCTAAGGGGAGAGCCGGAGAGGGTACAGTTTGGATGAGTGATGAGCTTACATGCCTCTCCGGCAGTCCGTGAGCGGTGCGGTGGCGAGAATCTCCTACGGGTACGGCAGTCCGGCGCCGCCTTCTAGGCCGGATGACCGACTCCAGTCCACACTCTGGAACTGGAACCTTCCGTGCCGTGCATTTGGGCTACCTATATAGATGGGCTTGGGCTTGGCTAGACGCTTCTGGGCCGTATGATTTGTGTATTCCTTTCTTGTTCAAATTCGTTTTCTAACCTTTGTCTCACCAGTGTGATCGATAAGTTGCAAAATTATCAGACCTAGTAAAGACACTATTTATATACAATTTGGATTTCCTCTTCATATTAATTTTTTACAAGAAGCACAAAACTCTTTTTTCCCACAAGGCATTACGGATCGCATTGCACAGTACAAGAAGCACAAGACAAATCACAAGATGCCTGCAGTGCATAGAAGCGATTGCATCCCCACATTATGCAGGGACAGAGGAAGCTACAGCACAAGAATTTTCTACTACTCACTCAAATAACATTAATGTAATGGGTTTCAGCCTTCCAGGCTATCCAGCACACACCTAACAAGTTCAGAACTACAGTGCAAAAGATGAAAAGACTAGGAGCTAAACACAGCTGTAACTAGAGAAACTGACAATTCTGCAAACTCTTAATAACTACCAAAGTGGAGCACAGCTGCACAAGGATCACTTGCCATCGATCAGCGATAGAACATGCTTGGGTACACCCAGAAGGGTTGCAGGCAGATGTACCGATACCTCTTCAACACAAGGTCAGGGTCGTTCTCTGGATCCCACACAACATCTGCGTCATCACCAAGCCCATGTAACACCCAGGGTTGATAGTAGTAGTACCCGTAGTACAAGCAGTTGCTCCTCCCACTCCATCGTCCTGGGCTGGCACAAGAGAACGCTGGGCTCCTCACATCGCTCCCAATAAACAGCGAGTAACTCTCTAGTTTCCTCACCTCCACCCAAACTGCAGGTACAGTTGACATGTCGAGACGATAGGCTTTGTAGTTAACAGGTGCTCCATCAAACGAAAGGGTCATGTAATGGTCCACCATGAGAAGCATATTTCCACATACCACGAGCCATGGCCTTAGATACGGGCATTCATCCATGCCATCCCAGCATACAGTTGCTATCTCCTGCAGAACAAGCTGGGGTGCCAAGGACAGAGTGTGAAGCCTGTAGCTGCCATCCAACGCGATGAACTGGCCATTGAACTCCACAATCTGCTCAATCTGTGAATCATCGAGCCGTAGTTCTGACCAAGAATCACTTCCAACCGGCCAGTCAAGAAGGAAGGACTGAATGCTGTTTATGTTGGATGCAGCGCAGACAAGAAGGTGTGAGTTATTTGATGAGAGGGGGGGGCTGTCAGCAAGCCAGAGTAGAAATAAGTTTCGTTGTCAAATGGGAGTTCTGGTGGTAAAGTTTTGGCACCGGTGAACACATCGACCACAACACAATTTCTGCCGCCACCACAAATCAACTGGCCATAGGAAGAGCCAGCAAAGCACAAATCCTCAAATGTCTCTTCAGGAATCTGGCAGCGAAGTTTACTTTTCAAGTTGGCTAGATCAAGGACCTGGCATGTGCGGAGCTCGTGACCATCATCACTGCTGGAAGGTAGATTAGGAGCACAGACACTGATATGGGGCCGGACGAGGAGAGGTGGGAGCAAGGTGCAGAATGTTGATTTTGATGGGTATGAGGCGAAAGCGGCACGCCAAGAGCGGCAGGTGCCAGCAAAGGCGAGGAGCTCAAGGAAGGAGTTCAACAGAGGAACAATAGAATGGAGCAGACCTTCTGGGAGATCTGCCCACCCTTGAAGTCCACACACAGCAGGAGTCATAGTGGAGGAAGAGGCACCGGAGATTTTGCTAGGGCTTTGCATGATGTTAGACTCTCTGCGACAAAGTTGAAAAAAAAGGAGAGCAAGTTAGAACTGAATCAAAAATAAAAAAATAGATTATTAGGTAGCTGGACTTAGATAACCTGCAAATATTTTAGTGTATCTGTTGTACAGTACAGATCGGAAGCCACTTAAAACCATCTCCATGGGCGCTTTAAATGAGGCCCCTATTTTTATTTCTCCTCAAATTATAGTGTTGAGCCCCCAGTCCCGGTGACCCCCTACTCGGTGGGGCCCACACCACTTTTCCCTTTGTCCTCCATCTTCTGGATGCACGCGACAGCCCGCAAGCAACGCAGGCAACTGGTCCGGCCGGCGAGTCCCCACCCCGACGTCCCCGGCCCACTGCCCCGCCGCCTCCTCCCTTCCCGGCGTCCCCGGCGCCGCCGCCTCCTCGCGGCCGAAGCCCGGCGGGATGTCGAGCTCACCTCGGAGATCGATGCGTCGGCGCGGGCGTCCGCCGAGGCCAGGTGCCGCGGGCCCGCCGCGCTCCAGGTCCAGCGGTGGCGCGGGATCGAGTTTGTCGTCCGTGTCCGGCACCGACGACGCGCGGAACGGCCACCACCTCGCCCTCCTCCAGCACCGCCCTGGACGACGGCGGCCCGTGCCATCGGCTGCCGCGGCGGTCGGGTCCGGGGCCGTGGCCGCGGCCGGCTCGACGCGCGTGCGGAGGTGGCGGCTGCTGTGCTCGTGAACGCCACTGCCACCGCGCCAAGGCCTTGCCGGCGAGGCCGACGGAGCCGGCGCCGCGCGCAGCACCCCACCTCGCCGGAGCCCTTGGAGGTGAGGGGGATCTGGATGAGGACGAGGCGCATGGCCTCGAAGGCGACGGCGGCGAGCTGCAGGGCGACACATGGGCGTCGAAGCGGGCCTCGCCGTATGCGGCAATGGCGACTTCGAAGGAGATGGAGAGCACGTTGAGCATGGCAGAGGACTTGAAGGTCTCCTTCTTGAAGAGCATCTGGATCTGGATGAAGGCACGGACATTGCACGCTGGACACTATGCCCCGAGCTCGCCACCGTCCATTTGGTTTGCATGCACTTCAGATTAGTCAAGGCCAAGAAGGCGCCGGTCGGCGGCGGCCGGAGAAAAATTTCTGCTCGGTATCCAAAGTCGGGCCAGCAACGCCGGCCTCCAGGCGGCGCAGCCCCAGTGGGCATGGCTCCTCGGCGCTGAGGACCCGCACGTCCGCTCCTCCCTGCTCGCCATCCGGCCAGTACCCGCCGGCGTGAGCACCAGGCCCGGCACGATGCTCTCCGCCGCTTCGCCGAGACGCGAGCAGAGCAGGCACGCCAGATATTCGGTAATTTAGGGTCCTGCTATTTTTTCGACTGGAGTTGAAAGGAAATTTCAGCCTCTATTTTTTCCATGTGAGCCTGTAAATAAAATTTTAAGGCCCCAATTTAAGGTGTCCCACTGGAGTTGCTCTTATAAGCAAAAAATTCTATACGCCGGCTAAATCTAATGTCCATGCTATGAGACATGGACACCTGAAAAACATAGCTTTCACCCAAGTCTTGTTGGAATTCAAACTTTTCTGCAACCCAGCCTGAATCTGTTCTATTTTTGAACACGATACATTAGTGAAGCATGGAACAAAGGTGAAAACTATGGCAAAAATGGTCAACTATATGCTGAAAAAATGCATGTTCTTGTATCGATTGCTGATCAACCATGGCATTCATAAAATATTTCAATATCCTAGGCTGAACCCTGCCCAACATAAAATTGGACTCTCATCATAGCCATGTTAGGTGTGGGCATACTTCTTGAATCTACCCCATCAATGAGAGGCCACAGAACTCAGAAACAAGATACTAACAAAATTTCTTTGATTTTTTTTGAACTTCAGATTAAAAGAAATCATAGCAGTGAAGAAAAAAGGCACAAATGTACCAAATGAACCAAGTAAAAAAAAATAAAGGAACTCAGTGCCATGTGCCAGAGCATGGACCTCTCCTGCCTACTAGATATTAGCCTATAAGCATCTGAAACACATTGAGGAATTTGTTGTGTTCTTCAGATTTACTTCCTACTTTGCCAGGTCAGCACAAATGCCACATGAATGAAAGAAAAGATGCAACAATTGTTCAAATGGCCTAAACACACAGTAACATACCAAAACATGGATGAAAGAAAAGATGCAACAATTGTTGAAATGACAATTTTGTGCTTCTGAAATTAAGGAGAACAGAGTAGAGCCCTGAACATCAGGATATAAAGTGGACTTCAGCAATGATAATCCCAAGCCCTGTTTTCAAGACGTCCGATTAATCGCGATTAATCACGATTAATCGTCCTGGACGGTCCCATGGCGTCCAGGTCCGTAGTGTCGACTAGTCAATTAATCGTCCGTCCAGGGGCGATGTCGCCCTGGACGGTCCCATGGTTCGTCCCAGGCGTCTTGAAAACATGGATCCCAAGTCAAGCCTCATGCAGGCTGCTAAAACACCTGCCGCCCTGGGCGGTCCCATGGTTCGCCCAGGCGTCCAGGCGTCTTGAAAACATGGATCCCAAGTCAAGCCTCATGCAGGCTGCTAAAACACCTGCTGGTTGAAGAAACTACAAACGTGCGACACAGTTCCTCGGATTGGTTGACGAAACCCAATGCCTAAGGAGAAGACGTTTTATGTTCGAAATGAACTGATGAGAAAAAAAACAGAATTAAACACAGGTTAGGTGCCAGGAACAAAGGTGGAAACTATGGCAAGAATAATCAACTATATGCTGAAAAAATGCATGTTCTACTATTCGCTGTTCAACCATGCCATACAGAAAATGTTTCAATATCCTGGGCTGAACCCCTTGCTAACAAAAAAGTGAAGTCTTTTATCATAGCCATTTTAGGTGTGGGCATACATCTTTTTGAATCTTATCGGTCAATGATGTCCATCATTCCATGGTAAGTGGAAGCACAGAACTCATTGGAACCAAGATACTAAAAAAATTCTTTGCTTGGTTCGGAAATTTGGACTAAGAAATCAGACTACTGAAGAAAAAGCAGAAATGTGTCAAATGAACATAAAAAAGAAACTAAGAACTAGGTGCCAGAGCAAGGCTCGCTACTGCCTACTAGATATTAGCCTAAGGCATCTGAAATCTCAAAAACTCGAATGTTGATGTAACAGTAACACAAATAAGATTTTCTATCTCTAGATTAAAGGTTCCCAGTTCTACTTCCTACTTGCCTAGACTGCAGTCTGCACCAATGCCATGGGAATGAAAGAAACGATGCAATGACATAAATGCACAGTAATGATCTAAAACATATATCCAATAAGCATTTTTCTGCTTCTGAATTTAAGGAGAGCCATAATGTCAGGTAACTCAGGTTATAAAGTGGACTACAGCAATGATGATCCCAAATCAAGCCTGACGCAAGCTGCTAAAACACCTAGCCATTATAAGGAAAACCAGCAGATTTACTAACAATAGTGATAAGATTTAGACCCCAAATCAAAACTAGAAGCGCCAGTAGTTTAAATCTTATCACTATTGTTAATAAATCTGCTGGTTTTCCTTGAAATGGCATCAGTGTACTTATACTACTACTTCGCCACAAAAAAAAAGGTGTACTAATACTACTCCAGTACTACTCATTTCAGATTAACCGTGACAGACAATGAAATTGGAACTTGTGTTGAAGACCCGCACCCAACATCCAAGCCATGTGTAATATAGTCCTATTGTAGCCACATTAGCCCTGGGGCATAATCCCATTCAAAATCAACTCGGTCAGGTAGGGTCTATCGATTCTAGGGTTATTCCATCCCGTACATCTTACAGCAACACCAAAATCAATCGGAAACCTAAATGTAATATCTCGGTTCTTTAAGTTGAAACCACAGCAGCAACAAACGCGCGATGCAACTCCTCGGATTGGTTCAACAAACCCAAGGCCTAACGAGAAGACAACTGTGTGTGAAATGAATCACGGGGAGACAAGGAGAGTCGGGCTTAAATGATAGAAAGAGAGAGTGAGGGTTCGGGACTTGCCTAAGAAGCGGGCGTTGATGGGAGCCGACGGTGCGGCGGCTGGTGCCGTCGCTTTCGCCGGCGACGAAGAGTCCCACTTGCAAAACCCGCCGCTTCTCCTGTTTCTTGGCTTTCACTGCTGTATGCTGCTCTGCTATGTGGTATGCTGCTCTGTTGTGGGCCACATTTGGGCTTTGTGAACCAGGGCCCAAGAACAACTTGTGTTATTGGTAGTATTTCGGAATTTCCGTCTAAACAACAATCGGCTACTGTTATTTCGTGTGATCCATGCCCAGCTGAACGGACGATTCTCGCATTTCCCTAGAGCCTGGCTGCCAAGGTGATTTTAATTTGCACGCCAAGAGCCAGATTCCCCAAACCACTCCAATAGAGATGGTGTTGAGGAGCCATATTCCACTAATCATGAATTAAAGTGTTAGAGAGAACATAAACTACTCCTTACAGAACTGATCATTCAAGCGGTTTGACTATGTCTCTTTTTAGCAAATTATCCACTATCATCATCAACTTATTGTGAGAAATCAGTGTGAAGACTGAAAAACAAGAACCGAGAGAATTGCTAATTGTGACGTTGCACGCCTCGAAGCTCTAGTTCTGGAGGAGGCCTTCTAGGAGATCTGCCCACCCTTGAGGTCCATGCACAGCAGCGGCTGTAGTGGAGGCAGAGGTGGCGTAGATTTTGCTAGGGCTTTGCATGATGTCAGACTCTCTGCAAAATAGTAAAAGAAAAGTGAACAAGTTAAAACTGAATCAAAAATGAAAAACAGACAGTAAACTTGCTAGAGAGTTTGGTAACACGCAAATATTTTAGTCTATATGTGTTGCACAGTACAGATCTGAAGCCATTTGTTAAGTTGTTATACACTGTTATAGACAAGGAATTCTATGTGCTGGGTGAACCCTAATGTTCAGGCCAAGACAGATCGAAAAGATACAGTATTGAAGTCTTGTTTCAATTCTAACTTTTTGTCAAAACGGCCAAAACCCATCTCTATTTATAGAACATAATATTTAGTGAAGCATGAATCAAAGACGCGACGATGCAGGCGCAAAAGGTTCTGCTACAAGGGAAGCTCGGAGTTCAGGTGGATGAAAACGCGCCGTGCCAGGGACATTGTGGCCCAATTCAATGCGGCTTTCAAAGGGGACATGACGGTGCGCAAGCAGGAGCGCTTGAATAAGCTGCTGGGGGGAGGTTTCGATGTGACCATGTTGGACCAAAACCTTACTGGTTTGGAGGAGGACCTAAGCGCTGAGTGCTTCGCTTTGTCCGTGCCGTTGTCGCATGTTTGTTACAATGTAATCCCAATGCTTTAGATCCAGTAGTTGGTAGGTTTTTGGGTGGTAACCTTGGTTACCATGTAAGACTATTGTGACTTTTTTTTTGTTTCCTCTCGCTTAATGAAAAACGCTGAAGGGCGTGATCTCGGAAAAAATGAATCAAAGGTGCAACATATGGCAAAATGATCGATTATGTGCTGTCGTCCACACAAATCAACCATGGCATACAGAAAATACTTCAATATCCAGAGCTGAACCCCCACCTAACATAAAATTTGTGTCTCTTATCGTAGCCATGTGAGGCATGGGCATACATCTTCTTGAATCTACCTGATCAATGAGAAGTCCATCTATTCCAGGGTACAACAGAAGCAGAATCCAGTGGAAACAAGATACTAATGAAATTTCTTTGCTTTTGGATTAAGAAATCAGAGCACCAAAGAAAAAAACACAGGTGTGCCAAATGAAAAATTAAAAAGAAACTAGGCAATAGGTGCCAGAGCAAGCCTTTCTACTACCTACTAGATATTATCCTCCAGGCATCTAAAAATCACAAAATTTGACGTACACAAAGAGGGAGTCTTTTGTTCTCCAGATTAAAGGCTCCCAGTTCTACTTCCTACTTGTCTAGTGTCCACAAATGCCACATGAGTGAAAGAAAAGATGCAACGTTTGTTCAAATGGCATAACAAATACACGGTAATGCGCCAAATATATACAGTAAGTATTGTGCTTCCGAATTTAAGGAAAGCAGAGCCCTAACATCAAGATATATAGTGGATTAAATCAATGATGATCCAAAGTCAAGCCTCATGAAGTCTGTTAAAACACCTAGCCGCTACAAGGAAAGCTACCAGATTACTGACAACAATGACAATAATTAGAACCCGAAACAAAACTAGAATCTACAAACACCCGTGCACTGATACTGCACATTTTCAGATTAACCGTGATATACAAAGAAAAAAAAAAGATACTTTTGTTTGAAACATCAAGCCGTGCATTACATATAGTTTTATTGTGGCTACAGTAGCCGTGGGGCATAACCCCATCCAAAATCTACACGATAAGGTACCAGTGGCGGATCTAGGATTTCAATTATGGGGGTACGGACTTATATAATATGAACTTAAGTGACGCGATTTAATAAGAGAAATTTTAAAAAGCTCTTTATATCCTTTATAATTTATGGGAATGGAGATTTTGGTGAAGAAAATTCCCTCCAGCAATCTCTTTAATTAGATCTCCAAATATAGACATCCTACATTCTGGATTTTTCGTGTTTAGCTAAAGATGGAGAACGGTTATGGCTCTATGTGCACACACGGTATAAAATGTCGTTGAAGTGTACAAAGATATAGAGAGAAATTTTCAACCAATTAACTCTCCAAACAATGATTTATTGAGTAAATTTTATAAAGACTATTGGAGATACTCTATGGATACAATTCATCAACATTTATCTAGGAGTATACAAACATAGTGTTGCCAAGGTCTTTACATAAGCATATTATAGTTCCTTACTGAACAACTCTTTTGTGCTTTTACTTGAATAGTATATAAAATACTTAGATTATTGTTTCAGAAAATAATATATATTATAGGTATATATACTTAGTGTTTCTAAAAGAATTTGGGGTACAACTGTACCCCCATGCTACTATACTACATCCGCCACTGTAAGGTACGGTCCATCGATCTAGGGTTCTTCCATGACCCGTACATCTTATCTTAATATCAAACCAAAATCCAATCCAAACCTAAACGAAACTTCTCGATTCAAGATGGAACCACAACAGGAAAGAGCAAATGCGTGGGGCAATTTCTCGGATGGGTTCAAGAAACCCAAGGCCTAAGCAGCAGGCACACATATGAGCGAAATGAACTGAGAAAAGGAGAGAGTGAGTGAGAGAAGGAAACTTTCGGTCAAACAAAAAAAAAAGAGACAAGGAAACTCGTGTAAGGTTGAGAACTTGCTTAGGCCGGCGTCGATCGGCGACGACGGCACTGCGGCTGGTGCCGGCGCCCGTCGCCTGCGATGGCAGTGGCTGCTTCGCTCCCTATGCTCTGGGGCCCTCTGGGGATCTCCTGCTCTGGAGGAGTAGTAGTAGTCCGTTGTGGGCCACATTTGGGCTTTGTGAGCAAACGAAGCTTACAACTGGCCCAACAGCTACTTGTCTCCTTAAAATATTTCGAAATTTCCCAAGAACATCCCGGCTATTATAATTTTGTGATCTCTGTCGATTTTTGTAGCGATTTGATTTGCTACGGAATTCTTACTATCCATCCATCATATATCGTTTCAGCTGTTGAAAATTTCTCCAAGTTTCTATTGCCCCATTGGCCCTCTTTATTCTCAAATGGAAAAAAAAAAAGTCTTTTGGCCCCCTTACGGCCCTACCCCAAACATTTCAAAAAACTGATTTTCCTAAATTCAAAAAAAAAACTGATTTTCCTCCCTCCAGCTTAAAGCTGAAATTTTGTCCTCCTTTGTAACTTTGAGACGTTTGTGTTTTTTACATCATGGGCGGTTTAGACTACGACTTTGGCACCTCTTCATATCACACGCTATGCCTAATTTTGCACACTAAGGAAAAGAAGATAACACATAGTATAATTTTGCTGACTCGTCTCTACGCCGCTGCCTATGCATTTCGACATCCTGTGCACCATGTGAACAGATTTAGAGGCCGCTGCTTATGCGTTACCACATCATGTGCCATGTGAACAGATTTAGAGGTCTCTCAACAAAAAAAAAAAATACGAAGTAATTTTAAGGGGAATCAGGGCCGTGCATGTCATTCGCAGAGGGACTACTTTTTTTCCAAATTCATATTCTGTCGTTTGTTCAATTAGCTCATGTAATTCAGATTCTAACTGTCAAAATCTATGAAATGAAAGTGGCTGAAGACAATACTTGTACACATTTACATTTCTACTTCATGTCCAGCGACCTTTATTTTCTCTTCAGACAAACAGATTGCATAGCATAGCATAGCAAACAAAGGACAAGGCAGCAACCAGATGCCTGCAAGGCTGCATACATATACAAGCAATTGCATCTTCACATTTTTGCATGGACAGAGACTCAGACACATTAGAAACGTTTCTCTAGTACTCATTAAAATAACAGCATCCAGCCTTCAAGGATTTCCAGAATAGCTAACAAGTTCATAAGTAATAACTAGTGCAAAAGATAACAAGTAGCAACAGGACACAACTGATAACTAAATGAAACTCCAAGTCTAAGAACTCTCATCTACCAAAATGGACATTATCCATTTTGAATGCAAGCTTCTGTTCTCTAAGGAAATCTGAGGTGAAGTTTCAGCACAAGCAGATGGAGTTCATCCATCACTTGCCATCAGCGATAGAGCATGCTCGGGTACACCCAGAAGACCTGCAGTTGGGTGTACCAGTTCCTCTTGAACTCAAGGTACCTATCATTCTTTTGATTCCACACAGCATCCGCATCATCTCCAAGCCCATGCAACACCAAGGGTGGATCATAATACCCGTAGTACAAGCAGTTGCTCCTCCCACTCCATCGTCCTAAGCTGGCGCAAGAAAACGCAGGGCTCCTCACATCGCACCCAATAAAAAGCGAGTAATTCTCTAGCTTCTTCACCTCCACCCAAGCTGCAGGCACAGTTGACATGTCAAGACGATAGGCGTTGTACTCGACAGGTGCTCCACCAGACAAAAGGGTTATGTAATGGTCGACCATCAGGAGCATGTCACCACAAACCACGATCCATGGCCTTAGATATGGGCAGCATTCATCATTGCCATCCCACCACACAGTTGCTATCTTCTGCAGACCAAGCTGAGGGGCCAAGGACAGATTGTAGAGCTTGTAGTAGTAGTCCATCGCGATGAACTGGCCATTGAACTCCACAATCTGCTCAATCCGTGAATCATGAAGCTGAAGTATAGACCAAGAATCACTTCCAATCATCCAGTCAAGCAGGAAGCACTGGCCTCCCGGTTTTGATGCCGCACAAAGTAGGAGGTGTGAGTTTGGTGATGTGATGGGAGCTGTCAACATGCCAGAGTAGAAATAAGTGTTGTCGCCAAATGGGAGCTGAGGAGGTAAAACTTTGGAACCAGTGAACACATCAACGATAAGACATTTTTTGCCGCGGCCACAAATCAGCTGCCCATAGGAAGAGCCGGCAAAGTGCAGCTTCTGAAATGTCTCTTCAGGAATCTGGCAGCGAAGGGTACTTTTGAGTTGCCTGGATCAAGGATCTGGCACGTGCGGAGCTCGTGGCCATCATTGCTTCTTGAAGGGAGATTAGGAGCACAAACTTTGACATGTGGCATGATGAGGAGAGGCGGGAGCAAGGTGCAGAATGCGGATTTAGATGGGTATGAGGCAAAAGCAGCACGCCAAGAGCGGCAGGTGCCAACAAAGGCGTGGAGCTCAAGGAAGGAGCTGAACAGAGGAATGATGGAGTGGAGCAGACCATCTGGGAGATCTGCCCATCCTTCAAGTCCATATACAGCAGGGGGCATACTAGAGGCAGAGGCACCAACGATTTTGCTAGGGCTTTTCATGATGTCAGACTATCTGCAAGAAAAAAAATATAATAAAATCAGCAAGTTAGAACTGAATCAAAAATGGAAAATAGACGGTTAACTTGCTAGAGACTTAGGTAAATGCAAAAATTTTAGTGTATATGTGTTGTTCGGTACAGATCTAAAGTCACTTGTTAAGTTGCTATACACTGTTACAAACAAGGAATTCTATGCGCCGGGTAAATCCTAATTTTCTGGCTAAGACAGATGGACAATGGAAAACACACGTTTTATGCAAGTCTTTTTTCAATTCAAAACCTTTCTTCAAAACAGCCTAAACCCATCTCTAATATTATTATTTAGAAGGATCTACAGCACATTTAGGAGAATCTACAGCACACACTAATAAATTAAAATAAGCAATTGGGTGCTTCTGAGTTTAAGGAGAGCAGAGCCCTAGCATCAGTTTATGAAGTGCACCACATCAACGACAATCCAAAGTAAACTACATCAACGATAATCCAAAGTAAACATAACGCAGGCTGCTAGTTGTTCCACAGAAAACGTACTCCAAGACCAGATTTTTTTTACCAATAATTAATAACGGTAAGGATTGGAGCCTTAATAAAAAAAAATAGACCACACAAAAGATTGCAGATTAACCGTGACACGCAAAAAAGATTGAAACTTCTATCTACTGTACCTACATTTTCCCGTTCAAAAATAAATCTATTCATTCAGGTCTTTTCGACACTAGGGTTTTCCTGTTCCGTACATCTTACAAATCACACCAAAATCCAATGCAAACCTAATCTGAATAGCTCGGTCCAAGATCATATCACAACAACAAACACGCCACACAATGTTACTGTTAGTCGTGGGGCATAGATATTTTTGGATCTACTTGATCAATGAGGTCCATTTGAGAGGGTTCATCAAAACTCAAGAGGATGATGTTGACGACATTCCTCTGCTTAGTTTGGATTAAGGATCCAAAACACTGAAGGATAAGCAGAGATGTGCCAAACGAACCAAGTAAGAATGAAAACTAGGGACTACAGAGCAAGTCTGCACTGACAACCAGATATTAGCCTATAGGCATCTGAAAGCGCAAAAATGGAATGTTATGCAACACAGAAGAAATAATTTGTTCAAATGGCATAGATGCAGAACAAAGTGCCAATATAAGTACAATAAGCAATTGTGTGCTTCTGAGTTTAAGGAGAGCAGACTAGCAGAGCCCTAGCATCATTATTTGAAGTGGATTACATCAATCACAATCCAAAGTAAACTGCATCAACGACAATCCAAAGTAAACATAATGCAGGCTGCTAAAACACCTAGTTGTTCCACGGAAAACGTACTCCAAGGCCAGATTCTTTTTACCAATAATTAATAATGATAAGGATTTTTTTGACAACAAATAATGATAAGGATTAAAGCCTTAATAAAAAATAAACCATGTGATATACACAAAAAGATTTTTTTTTGGAGGGTGGGGTGGGGGGTGGGGTTTAGGGTTTAGGGTTTAGGGTGGGGTGGGGTAACTCCAGCCTCGTTGATTTGGAAGACTTTCTTGAGTCGTCTCAACATAGCCGGTCCCAAGCCCGGGTAAAGGAGGAGGGGGTTGCGTTAGGTTTGGCGAACCGGCGTAAAACCAGCCACTCTAATGGATATGAAACCTATAAGAAATTAAGTTGGGCGTAACCCCTCTTAGCGACGCTACATCGAACCCTGGATGTGGTGTCAAATGGGCAAGGGCCGGGTCGCCATCCCCTTAGTGGCGCGTCGTATCGTGATCCGGTAATGATGAATAGTGAGCAAGGGTCGGGTCGCCGCAACCTTAGTGGCGCGCTACATCTCTGCGCCGGGTGTAGTGAAAAAAATGAGCAAGGGTCTTTGCACTTTCCTCGACGGGTGCGAAGGGTAAGGAAGCTAAGCCGAGCCAACTAGGATTCGTCTAGGTAGGCCGAACGTAGGGTCCCTAACAGTAAGTTAAGAGAGCTAGTCGATGCGGCAACTAGGAGGCGTGTAAATATTCTATGCGTTCGAGACCAAATGGAAGGGCCGGGAAGGCGAAAGAGGTGGAGGGCACTAGCTTCAAGCTTTGGTACACGGGGGACAACATCGGGTAGGAATGGTGTAGGTATCTTGATAGATAGGAGCCTTAAGGATGGAGTAGTGGACGTTAGGAGGCAAGGTGATCGGATTATCCTAGTCCGATTGGTCGTTGGAGACTTCGGTATTGAATGTGATCGGTGCCTATGCCCCTCGGGTAGGTCTTAGTGAGAGCGCCAAGAGTCGAGTTTTGGGGAGGACCTAGATAGCATGGTTAGTACTATGCCTATCAAGTGAGAAACTCTTCATAGGAGGAGACCTCAATGGCCATGTGGGTGCAACAAATGTAGGGTTTGAGCGAGTACACGGGGGTTTTCGAGTGCGGTAGTAGGAACGAAGAGGAGGATGTTTTGAATTTTGCTTTGGCCTATGACTTGTTGTTAGCGAATACCCTCTTTAGAAAGAGGGAATCCCATTTAGTGACCTTCTATAGTGGACAACACTCGAGCCGGATCGACTTTATCCTTGCAAGAAGGGAGGATAGGACCGCTTGCCTAGATTGTAAGGTGATACACGGGGAGTGTGCGGTCCCTCAACACAAGCTTGTAGTGGCGGACTTTCGTTTTTGCGTGCGTGCCCACCGTGACAAACGTGTCAAGATTACGAGGACGGCGTGGTGGAAGCTTAGAGGGGAAGCAAAGACAATCGTTTAAGGATAGGATGCTAGGCGAGGGGCCTTGGGAAGAAGGAGAAGATGCGGGGACGACATGTGGTGAAGATGGCAACATGTGTACGGAAGGTGGCCTCGAAGTGTTGGGTGTGAGTAGGGGAGGCAAGAAGGAAGAGAAGGACACCGGTGGTGGAACGACGAGGTACAAAGGGCTATTAAGGAGAAGGAGTGCTTCAAGCGCCTCCATCTCGACAAGAGTGCAGCCAACATCGAGGGCTATAGGATAGCGAAGAGGGTCAGCAAAGCGGTGAGTGTAGCAAAGGGTCGCTTTTTGATGACCTTTACCAACGGCTAGGCACGAAGAAGGAAGGGGAGAAGGTTATTTATAGGATCGCTAGGATACGTGAGAGGAAGACAAGGGACATAAACCAAATCAAATGCATCAAGGATGGGACGACGGATCGGCCACCTTTGAAGGACGAGAAGATCAAGGGCGATGGCGAGAGTACTTGATAAAAGGCAGTTCAATGGGGAGAATGATAGTCCTACCTTTGAGTTGGGCGACTCATTTGACGATACTTGTAGACGCTTTGTGAGGAGGATTCGGGAGGCGAGAGATCGGGGAGGCTTTGAAGAGGATGAAGGGAGGTAAAGCGATGGGCCCCGATGGCATCCCTATTGAGGTGTGGAGATGTGCAGGGAGCGAGAGCGGTAGTATGGTCGACTAAGCTTTTTAATCTCATTTTTTGGTCGAACAAGATGCACGAAGAATGGAGGCGAAGTATATTAGTACCAATCTTCAAGAATAAGGGAGATGTTCAAAGTTGTACTAACTACCGGGGATTAATCGATGAGCCATACGATGAAGGCGTAGGGAGAGGGTTATCGAGCATCGCATACGAAGGTCGACAAGTGTGACCCAAAACCAATTTGGGTTCATGCCCGGGAGGTCGACCATGGAGGCGATTTTCTTAGTATGACAGCTTGATGGAGAGATTTAGGGAGCGTAAGAAGGACTTGCACATGGTTTTATTGACCTCGAGAAGGCGTATGACAAAGTACGGAGAAACGTCATATGGTGGGCCTTAGAAAAACATAAAGTCCCAACTAAGTACATTACCCTCATCAAGGATATGTACAAGGATGCGGCGACATGTGTTCGAACATGTGATGGCGATACCAAAGACTTTCCAATTAACATAGGACTACATCAAGGGTCGACGATCGAGCCTTTATTTATTTACTACGGTGATGGATGAGGTCACAAGGGATATACTGGGGTGATATCCCTTGGAGTATGCTCTTTGGCGATGATGTGGTGCTAGTGGATGAGAGTAGAGCAGGGTAAATAGGAAGTTGGAGCCGCGGAGGCACACGCTAGAGTCGAAAGGGTTCGGATTGAGTAGGACCAAGACCGAAAGTATATGATGTGCGACTTTAGCCCGACTAGGCACGAGGATGGGGGATGTCACCCCGGATGGACAAGTGGGTGGCCAAGAAGGATACTTTTCGGTATTTAGGATCTATGCTACGGAAGGATGGCGACATTGATGAAGATGTTAGACATAGAATCGCAAAGAGGTTGGCTAAAGTGGCGTCAAGCTTCGGCATCCTATGTGATAAGAGGGTACCACGAAGCTAAAAGGGAAGTTCTATAGGGCGGCGATTCGCCGGCGATGCTTTGTATGGTCTTGAATGTTGGCCTATAAAAAGGCGACATGTCCAACGGCTAAGTGTGACTGAGATGCGTATGTTGCGTTGGTTTTTGCGGGCGTACTAGAAGGGATAGAGTTCGAAATGAAGATATTCGGGATAGGGTCGGGGTGGCTCCTATCGAGGAGAAATTGATTCAACATCGGTTGAGATGGTTTGGACATGTTCAACGGAGGCCTCCCGAGGTGCCGGGTGCGTAGTGGAGTTCTAGAGCGGGTAGATAATGTAAAAGAGAGGTAGAGGTCGACCTAGACCGACTTGGGACGGAGGCGGTTAAGCGAGACCTTAAAGAGTGGAATATCTCCAGGATTTAGCTTTGGACAGAGGGAGCGCTTGGAGGGTAGCTATTAACGTGCTTTGAACCATGACTTTGTTTCCTTTTCTATCTACCCTATCTTTATCCTTTTGTCTTGTGCCTTTCTACGTTCTTTTTCATCTTGTTTCATATGGGTTTTTTATCTTCAGCCTTACCCCCCAACTAGCTTGGGGCCAAAAGGCTATGTTGTTGTTGTTGTTGTTGTTGTGGGGGTGGGGGTGTGTGTGTGTGTGTGGGGGGGGCAATGTACACAAAGATTGAAACTTCTATGTACTGTGCCCACATTTTCCCGTTCAAAAATAAATCTATTTCAGACACTAGGGTTTGCTTGATTCCGTACATCTTACAAATCACACCAAAATCCAATGCAAACCTAATCAAATAGCTCGGTTCAAGATCATATCACAGCAACAAACACGCCACGCAATCTATCGGTTTGGTTGGTTCAACAAAACCGTAGGGCTAAGATGGGGACAGGGATGCGCGGATGAACCAAGAGAAAAGAATAAAAAATCGAGAAGACAGAGTGAGAATGCAGGCCTTGCCTAGAAAACAGGCGTCGATCGGTGACGTCGTTGCCGGCGCCTTCGCCGGCGGCGAGATCGCTTTCCCTTCCTCGCCTTCCCACTCTGCCGCTTCCCAGTTCAGCTAGCGGCTCGCCTCTGCTCTACGCTCTTTTATGGGCCTTGTGGGCCAGGCAGTATAGATATCACGTATTCTGAAGTTTTGGGCCAAAATGACGAAGCTTAGGAACTGGCCATGTGATTTCTTCAATTTTTGCTCAAAAAAAAAAAAACTTTCAATTTCAAAAAATTGCACTCATTCGTTTTGAGCGAATATGCAACAATGTCATACCAAAATAAAAAAAATGTGACTCGCATTTCAATGTTGAAATTGGACTTCAGTTATTGTTTTACTAGAATATAAATTTGCTCACGTCAATTGCAGTTCCACATTTTGTTCTGTTTAGAAACCATTATAAATTATATTTCAACTCATTTTTTTTTTCACAGCACATCTGAATTTCAGAATTGCAAAATGAAACGTAATCTAAACAGCTCAGTTCAAAAGAAAAAAAAAAAGTAGACAGAAAGCTGATCCCTAGGTAAACACACATTTCCTTCCGAATCTGAAATCCGATAATTCCAAAGAAACATAATCTAAACAGCTAATTAGTTAAAAAGCTAAAATAATAGACAGAAAGCTGATCCTGAGTACACAACCATTTTCTTCATATTCCAAAAGCATATATACATAACCATTTTCTTCAGATCCACACTATTTAAATGCAGACAGAACATTACCGACACCTGATTCAGATAGAGAAAATGAGTGTTCAAACCAGGGCACCACTCCGAACGAGAAAAGTAACTTCTTTCAACTAGTGCTAGTACCATAATGAGACCATCATTTCCAATGCAGAAGTCTTCCTACCAGCAAACATAGGGCAGGCAGGCATGGATCACTGTCCATCTAAGTAGAACATGCTTGGGTACACCCAGAATGGCTGAAGCTTGACGTTCATAACCCTGTTGTACTTAAGGTCAGGGTCAGTGGAATCATCCCAAATGGCATCTGCATCGTCACCCAGCCCATGCAAGACCCATGGTTGCCTGGAATGGGCATAGTACAGGCAATTGCTTCTGCCACCCCATCGTCCTGGGTTCATGCAACAGAATGCCGGGCTCCTCCCATCACCCCCAATAAAGAGGGCATCATTCCCCAGCCTCACCACCTCAAACCAAGTTGCAGGTTCAGTGGACATGTCCAGGAGGTAGGCTTTGTAGTTGACAGGTGCTCCGGATGATGCGGGGCTCGAGTAGTAATCAACAAACAGAAGCATGCTGCAACATACCACCAGCCATGGCTGTGTAAATGGGTATCCATGCATGTCGTCGAACCACTCAGTTGCTCTCTCCTGCAAACCAAGCTGGGGGGCCAAGGACAGAGTGTAGAGCCTATGGTGGCATCCATCGCAATGAACTGACCGTTGAACTCCACAATCTGCAGAATCGCTGAATCATTCATCTTTAGTTTTGACCAAGAACCACTTCCAATCGGCCAATCAAGCAAACACCGGCTGCCCTGTTCTGGTTGTGCGCAAACTAGGAGGTGTGAGTTTGGTGATGCAATGGGAGCTGTCAGCATGCCAGAGTAGAAATGAGTGTTGCTGGTAAATGGGAGCTGCGGAGATAAAACTTCGGCACCAGTGAACACATCCACGACAAGACAATTTCTGCCACGACCATAAATCAGCTGGCCATAGGAAGAGCCGGCAAAGCGCAACTCCTTAAATATCTCTTCAGGAACCTGGCAGCGAAGGGTACATTTCATGTTGGCTGGATCAAGGACCTGGCACGTGCCGAGCTTGTGAGCATCATCACTTGTGGAGGGTAGATTAGAGCACGGACAGTGATATGGGGCCGGACAAGGAGAGGCGGGAGCAAGGTGCAGAATGTGGATTTAGATGGGTATGATGAGAAGGCAGCACGCCAAGAGCGGCAGGTGCCGGCGAAGGCAAGGAGGTCAAGGATGGAACCCAACAGAGGAACGACCGCATGGAGCAGACCTTCTGGGGAGATCTGCCCACCCTTCAAGTCCACACACACCAGGGGGCATACTGGAGGTAGGGGCATCGGAGTTTTTGCTATGGCTTTGCATGATGTCCGATCTCTGCAACAAAGTAAAAAAATGAGAGAGCAAGTTAAAACTGAATAAAAATGAAATATAGACATTTAATTTGCTAGGCTTATACATGTTATAAAGAAGGAATTCTATCCGCTGGGTGAATCCTAACGTTCAGGCTAAGACAAATAGGCACATGAAAACACAGTTTTTATCCAAGTCTTGTTTCAATACAATCTTTTCTTCAAACTTCCTAAACCCATCCCTATTTTCAAAACATGATATTTAGGATGACATGCAGTACACATTAGTTAAGCATGAAACAAAGGTGAAAAGTATGAAAAACATAACCAATTATGTGCTAAAATACAGATTCTTGTACCGTTCACAATTCAACCATGGCAAACAGAAAATATTTCAATATCTTGGGCTGAACCCCTACCTACATCTTCTTGAATCTACTTGATCAACGAGGTCCAACATTCCAGGGTACGGACGAGAACTCAGTGGAAACAAGATACTAACAAGATTTCTTTGTTTGGTTTCAAACTCTGGATTAAGAAATAAGAGCAGTGAAGAAAAGACACAAATGTGTCAACTGAACCAAGTTGAAGAAAAGACACAAAGGTGCCAGAGCAAGGCTCTCTACTGCCTACTAGATTTTAGCGTACAGGCATTTGAAATCAGGCAGAGGCCGGAAGTTGCTCTGTATGGCTTTGAATCATCTTGATGTATTGCTTTTGAAATTTTAATAAATGCTTCCTTTATCAGAAAAAAAAAAAAAAGACATTTGAAATCAGAAAACTGGAATTTTTACATAACAGACAATTTTTTTTTATTCTCCAGATTAAAGGCTCCCAGTTCAAGTTCCTACTAGCCTAGTCTGCACAAATGCCCCCCCACGAATGGAAGAAAAGATGGAACAATTGTTCAAATGGCCTAAATGCACAGAGACATGCGAAAACATATATACAATAAGGAATTTTGTGCTTCGGTTTTAAGGGAGCAGAGTAGAGCCCTAACATCAGGATATAAAATGGACTACAACAATGATAATCCCTCACGCAGGTTGCTAAAACACCTAGCGTTACTGGAAAAACAACAAGATCTACTAACAATAATGGTAATAATACGATCCCAAATCAAAATTAGAAACACCAGTGCACTGATACTACTACTCCCTTTCCAGACTAACCCAGAGATACACAGAAATTGGAAATTGTGTTTGAGACCCGCACCCTGCACTCAACATCAAAGCCGTGTTCAAATTGTAAACCAAAAAGCAAACACATTTGCAGATTGAACTATATATAGAATGAAGAGAAGAAAGCTGATGGTTTATAGGAAAAATGGCTAGTGCATATGGTTTCTCAAAATGCAAAATATCAGTATGGTTAGATTACATGGATAATGTTGTTTTTGCTAAGATAATGTAGTAGTGCATACAAATGTGTCCAGTCGTCTTGCAGTATACAGACTTTAGAGGACTGTCCCTCCTAAAAACTGATCAGTAATAATTTCAAAGTGACAGGGCAGGTAAAATTTGTCATCATTGTTATCCTATTATTCTATTACAGGTAAAATAATTAAGATATATTGCATACCTACAATTTAATTGATAAAATCTTAACACTATTTAGGATAAAATAGCATTTTAGAACCGTTCAAACAGTAAAAATGATATGCCTGGCATCAACAATTTTTCTTCAGAACCAGAAGGGACCAAATAAAAGTATAAAATTGATGGTACTCCTCTGCACTGTTAATAGGAGCCAAGTCCCTTCATAGAGCAGTAAAACAAGATTTCGGTGCAAGTCGCGCTTGATCCGAATCAATGCGTAAAAACCCGCAAGCGTTTTTGCATTAGGGATCCGCACTAATAAAACTGAATGGAACCATGGAGGCGTAGTCTGAGAGGACGGGGATAAGGTGGGAGTTGGATGAGCAGTGAGCACCTGACTGCCGGCAGACGAAAGATGGCGGCGCCGACGGCGAGGACCCCTCCCACGCCAGTCCAGCGTTGCCGCCTTTGAGCTCGATGACTCGTCTCTACACCTTCTTCGTTTCCACTCTGGAAAGTTCTTCTTATAAAGAAAGGAAAAAAAAAAAAATCGATGGGTAACTGAATGGGCCTAGGTTTAAATGGGCTGGATTCTAAACCCTGGGCCATGAGTAAAAAATGGATACAAAGATTGTTATAGATTTAGCAGGCCAAATATGAGAATTTGACAAATTTTAGTAAGAAACCAAATGGTAACCAAAATCATAGCTTACTAAATCTTTGGCTTGGCATATTTTGGAAGCGAACCTAGCAGACCCTAGGTCTCTAAACCAAAAAATATAAAATGTGTCGTGGTCTAATACCATGGTCACGATGAATCGGCCTGGCTAATGTATTATTCACGATGGCCTAACTTAAGAGACAATGACACGGGTTTATCTTTGGTTCGGGGCAAATCGAGCTCCCTAGTCGGTCCGGTCGTCACTATCCGAGCTCAAAGCTCGTCTTGGCGCAGTACAAAGCTGGTCGAGAGTGAGCGGGTTCCAAGTCTCTCGTGATTGAGGCAAGTGCCGATATTGTGGGTGTAGGTGGGTGATGGTTCTGATCGTCTCCCTTGATCCCTTCCCAATGGCTAAGGTGCCCCAGTCCAATGGGCACGTACGGGGATGCCAGGGAAGGAATCCGAAGATAAGGGGGTAGAATGTAAAGTGTACGGGTAACGGTCAGACGCCGTTATGTCGATATCTGGCGTCGCCAAGTTTCCTGTTGCTCACGCAGTCGCTATCTATCGACTCGGTGTAGGGGAGGTTGAGGTAGGGATCGGCGTCGGGTCGTCGAGGCGAAACGAGCTCGCCGGTCTTTGCGTGCCGGTCGATTGTCGCGTCGCACTCGATCGGGTGTTACGACGAGGGACGGCCCGTCGTTCGTCAGCACGCCGCTTATGCCGCCTTGGAAACCGACGCCGCCCCGGCGGCTGTTGCGCCGTGACGCTATGCGTGGTCGAGCGGCGTGAGGAAATGTGGGCCCAAAGCGGGAGGCGATCTCCTGTGTCCATAGCCGGTTGGTGGGACTCTCGAGCTCAGCCGCCCCGTCGGGGCCGTCGATCAGTGCGATCGTGGCTACGGCCCGTAGCATGGCTATGGCACTCGAAAGTGCCTCGGTTTGGAGCCCATAGGCCTGATATCCGATTTCTAAAGATCGCGGGCGTGAGCCGCGATGATTAGTCTATAGGAGGTTAGATCCGCCCCTCTCAGGAAGCTCGAGCTCGCACGGCCTGAGGAGGTCCCTTAATCTTTCGAGGTCTTGGAGCTCGACACGGTGGGACCGTGTTCGGGTCGGCTCATCCTAGCATTGGTAGCTTGAGCTCGTTCAGCACGGAGCTCGAGCTCGCGTTGAGGGCGAGATTCGCCACGAGCCCGAGCTCGTGTCGAGATTGGCCGCCCGGCTCGGAGCTCGCGGCGGCGGCGGAGTTTTTAGGGCTCGCTTAGGGCGGAGCTAGAGCTCCGTAATCCTTTGCTTGGCCCAACTCGATCATGGGCCGTGGTCTACTCTTGTCATGCCCCGATCGCCGGATCGATTCCTGAATTGGGGATCTTGATTTAGTCCCCGACAAGAGGCCCCTCAGCGCTTGGGGAGTGGTTTGCTTCCTCGGCCTCTCCATTGAGTTACGTGGTGTGTGTCTTGGTGGTGAAGCACAAGCGCGGCGCCGGGTGTAGCTCCCGAGGCTCGAGAACGGTGCGTTCTCTGGGAGGCTTGAAATTTCCGCTCGCTCGTTCTCTCCCATTCTTCAGCATCGTTAGGGGTGGGATGAGCTGAGTCCGGTCTTACCTCGCTGGTCGAGATCGGGTGCTCGACGAGCTATTAGCGGGTGGTTCGAGTGAGGCCCGAGTCACGTCGTCGACTCGTTATTGCTCGATTAGCTAGTGGATCGACCTCATATTCCGAGCTCGACCTCGCATTTCCTCGGATTGTATCCCGGAGTTCACGACGCCCTTTCTTCGAGGAAAAGACGAGGTCGGTGCGTCGCTCCCGGCAACTCAAACGCGAGCTTGAAGAGACTTGGCGGCGTTGGGGGCCCGCAAGCATGAGTCGCTTGATTCTTCTTCTTCGCCCCTCACTCTAGGTGGACTAGAGCGCCGCCGAACCCTCGTTGGGCGGCCTTCAACTCCAGGCCCAGAATTGCGGCGAAGCTTCGGCCGCTGCACCGTTTGTCGGAAAAAAATTACCGCTGTAATTTTTTACCGCTGATGACGGGCCGCCAAGGCCGCGGGGACGTGGCCACGGTTTTTAGGAGGAGTTAAGGCGATCGTGGGAAGCCGTTCCGGCCAGCCATCAATCACGCCGCCAGTATTTTCGCCCGCTATAAATTGACAGATAAAGGGGTGGGGGATTTTTACCTTTCTCGTGGCTTTCCTCGCCGCCGCCATCCTTCTCGCCCGCCCTATCACCCCTTCCGCCGACGACTAGGAGAGCCCTCGCCATCGCTTTCACCTTGCTTGTGACTCGAGAGGCGTGGGAAGGAAAGAGGAGATGGTCACGTAGGCACCGCCGACGGTGACTAGGGCGATCTTTGAGAACTTTACGCCGGGCGAGCATCCCCGCTCACCGACGCTGAAGAGTGGAAGGTGCGCCGGGCGTTGGAGGGCAACATGCCCAACCCGCCGGCCGAATACGCCGTGTCCTTTACCGCCTTTCATGAGCGAGGATTCGCCGTCCCCGCCCGACTTCTTCCGGCGGCTTCTAGTCCGTTGGGGCATCGAGCTCCAACATCTCGCGCTCCAACGGACTACTCCATCGCCGCCTTCGTCTTCAGGCTTGGGTGGCTCGCATCGAGCCAACCGGGAGCTCTTCAAGCACTTCTTCTACATCAAGATCCAAATCTCTCTCCTCCGGCGGTGGGAAGGCGGCGCTCGATCGGCAGGCGGCGCGCGCTTCCTGAGCGAGGGCATGAAGGCGCGGTTCCGGAAGGTCGAGGTCCCGACCTCCGGCGGCGCGGGCACGGAGGTTGGTTCTACCTCGAACAGCGTCGACCTCCCGCCGGCCGGAGTTCATGGGGCGGGTGTTCGTGGAGCCGCTGAGACCCGGGCGGAGATCACCGACAAGAGCGTGAAGCCCCAAGTTCTACCCTTGGTTAAGAGGATCAAGGTCCTTTGTGACGGGGGTGACGGAGCCGCTTATTATTGCGGCGTGGTTGCACCGGGGTCATCCTCCGCGAGGCGGGCGCTCCGAGTGTGGGAGATGACGGCGAGAAGGAGCCGTTCAAGGGGATTCGTGATGGCGCCGCGTCTCGTGGGTGGCGACGTCGGCGCCGGGTCCGCACGTGACCGGTCTTCCAAATGGAGCTTCACGCGGGGAGCGCGGTCGATCCCCAAACTGCAGCCCCATTCCGTGACAAGGGATCTAGTGAGCTCGCCGTCCCGTTCTTCCATCTTCATCGCCCTCGCCTTTTCGTCGACTTCTTTGTCCGACCTTGCGATGCGGGTGGGCGTCATCGAACTCCCCGCCTCCCGCCCGCTGTGCACATGGATCCCGTGACCGTGGCGTTGGTGGATGTCTCTCGTGCCGCGGCGTGCGGTGGTACGGGATCTTCGCCGCCGGCGACGTGCGTGTGGTCGAGAACCCCGATGTTATCGCGACATCGGGCGGACCGCCCCCCATGACGTCGGCGGACCTCAGCCCAACCGGCGGGCTAGAGGCAACCTCGTCTTGTCACACCTGACCGCGGTGCCCCCCATGGCTCCCTCGGCCCAGGCGGGGGCTCAACGCCGTGGTCGTAGCCCGAGGCAAGCCGCGGGTCGCCCCGCAGCCTCCGAAGAAGAGGCGCCAAGCCGATAGGTGAGCTCGCGGCTTCTCCCGGGTTGTATCGCTGTTCTCTTCCATTCTTCGACGATGAGCTGACTTGGGTCTTGTGGTCCAATCGTGGTCGCGCTCCCCTTGCGGTAAATCCTCTCAAACGCCCGAGGACGGAGGAGTCGCCGAGCTCGGCGGCAACTCGGGCGGCGTTCACCAATGTCTTGCCTCCCCGACGCTTCCTTGGTGTCCGGGGACCGGGAGGCCGGGAGGGCGTCGGCAACGGGGGGACGTCGAGGGCGCCCGCGTTTGGCCCTCGAGCCCCCCGGCTCAACGGTGTGTCGAGGCCTCCGAGCTCCAGGCTCGCCGCGTGACGGGTGCGACTCAGGTGCCCGAGGTCGAGGAGTGCGTGGCGGGGTCCGTTGGGCATCGATGCCGGCGCCCAGCGAGCGGGGCGAAAGCATCGCCGATGACGCGGAGCCGATGCCGACGGACCCCGCTGCGGAGAGGGCTGGGACCCGCCAACCGGTGAGGCGGGAGCGTTGGGGGAGCTCGATCAGCCGCGGACAGCAGGCGCTGTCGATGTCGCCGCTGAAGCTAGCGTGGAGCAAATTGCCGACACCACCCCTGCTCCGACTCCTCCGGACCGGCGCACGGAGCTCGAGGTCGGGGGCTCGCCATTGTCGCCACGTCGGGAGCGGTCCTCCCACGCCCTCCGCCGAGCCGTCCACGTGGCTCCCCGTCCTGACCGAGCGGGGATGTCGCCGCCCGGATCGAAGAGCCGATGTTTCCTCGGTCATCAATGAAGGTGGCGCGAAGACGTAGCCGAGAGAGCTCGTCGTCGGGCGCCGGCGGCAGGGAGTCTCCGTGGGGCCTTGGAGGTAAGTGCTCAAACAGGTTGCTTTACTTGTTCTCTCGTGGAGGGTAGGTCCCCGATGTCGTGTCGCCTTGCTTTTCCAGATCTTGACGCCGCTCGGGGCTCACCGCGATGACGCGGTGGTGACCGCAACTCCCCGGAGGAGCTCATCAAGCGTGGCCGGCATTGTGGACGCAGCCTGAACTCATTGGTGATGGCCAAGTCCTCGCGAGATCAGGCCAAGACAAATGGGGGAGGCCCTCGCCAAAGGTGACGAGGTCGCGGCGAGGCGCCCGTGAGGCGGAGGAAAAACGGTTTGCCGCACGGCGGAGGCGGCGAGGCGCCTTTAGCGAGGAGCCGACTGCAACCGCCAAAAGCTCGAGAAGCGAAGGCGAGGAGCGCCTCCGCGGCCTTCGGACGAGAGGAGAGAAGTCGAATGCGGCCGCCGAAGGCCGGGGCCGACCTTTTATGAAAGGCGACAAGGGGAGGCGGAGAAGTTCCTCAAGCGAGGGAGGACGAGCTCGAAGTAAGCTTTCTCCCTATCTTTGTTACTCTTGTTTCCTTTTTCTTTGGGCTCGACGTTGAGGGTCGATCCGGTCCTCGCTTAGTTTACGATAGGGAGACAATGGGCTCCAGCCAGCCGTTGGTCCCCAGACGCCGAGGTCGCGCACTGGGGAGAAGAATCATGTGCTCCAGCAATCGGAGAGCAATCTCCTGGCCACCCTCGTGGGTAAGCGAGAGGTCGGCTGTCTTCTTCTCGAGCTATTGGTTTGCGCACTGATTGTCCTTTTCTCTTATTGCAGAGTCGGAGGAGTGGGGGAGGGTCAAGGACTAGGACCTCGAGGACCCGCAACGCCATGTGGAGCAAAGAAGACAAATGAGCTCACGGGTGAATCATGAAGCCGCCAGCCCGAGATGCCGAAGCCGCGGCGAGGTCTCGCGAAGCTCGACGCCGGAAGGACGAGCTCGCTGGGGTTCGCCAGAGCTTGGCGGTGGCCCATGCCGCCGCAGGGGGCGTCGAAGCGCGAGAAAGACGGGATCGCCCTCGACATCCAAGCGATGCAATGGCCTTGCGGTCGAGACCCGAGGAGCCGACTCATCGGGTCCTCCTCATCCCGGAGGGCGTGAGGGAGCAGTTTCTGAGGGTCGCCCACAAGACGACGAGCCGCCGCGCCCATTATCCTTCCATTGACCGGAGGTCGTTGCTTGGCTGGCCGTGAAGATCGAGCCGCAGGAGCTTTTGACGAGGTGGTCGAGACCGCTGAGGCCGACGCCGAGGAGATGGCGGGCGAACTCTTCGACCTTTGCCGTGGAGGAGCTCGGGTTTTTCGCGAGGCCCGACGCCGAGGAAGGAGAGCTCGCGCCCGAGGAGGAGGAGGAGCCGGGCCACACTCGTGGAAGGGGATGCCCCCGTAGTGTAGATAGATTAGTAGGTCGGGCGTGGCCTCTTTGTAAAAACTCATGAAGTCCCGAGGTCGGCAGAATGTAATATAACTTAAATCGTTTTTAAGCTATATATAAAGAGGTCGCTTTCATGCTTATGTGCTTTGTTAAACTCGTTCGAATCCGAGTTCATTCCTTTGGTAGAACGAATAGCGGGCCTTTCCTTGCTGGCCGCGAGGTCGCTTTTCGTTTGGCGATCGCGCTATGTCTTCTAAGCGACCTCGAACTCGATCGCTTAACCATCGCACGTAAGTTTGGAAAGAAAAAATGACAAGGGAGGGTTAGCTCGAGCTCGACCCCGACGAGCTTGTAAGTTTGTCTTAGGAATTTTGCTTGAAAAATCGAAGTTTATGAAAACACGGGGTGTGCACCCCATCCTTTGTAGCCCCGAGCAAGGGCGGACTTGCCGAAAGCGAGGGCGGCCGCTGTTTCTACGACCGAGAAAATTCAATGCTTGCACAAATTTTGGCATTGAATCGTGGCGTGCTTTTTATTCAAACTTGTAGAAATGATTTACAAGGTACATCTAAGGGTAAAAGCGATGTAGTTGTTCGATGTTCCAAGCGTTGGTGAGCGCTCGCCCCCCGCATCCTTGATCTTGTATGAGCCCTGGTCGTAGGACTCGGGTGATGGTGAACGGGCCCTCCTGTGGTGCCGAGAGCTTGTGTCGGTCCTTCGCGTTAACAACTCGCCGTCGCACTTGGTCGCCGATGCCGGGCTCGACCTTGTACGTGGCGGTCGTGGTAGCGCGAGGATCACCGGTAGTTGGCCGAGTGTAGAAGTGTGACTCGCGAGCTTCCTCGAAGCCGACCGCCGCCCCCTCGAAAGTGACGCCTCGTTGCCGCCGCCGTTGTACGCCAACTCGGGCGCGCACTCGAGGTCGCGGGGAGCACGGCCTCGGATCCGAAGATGAGGAAGAAGGGTGTGCATCCCGTGGCCCTCGCCGGCGTCGCCCTAAGGCTCCATATGACGGCGGGGAGGTCGGCGAGCCACCAACTACCGGGATTTTTTGAGCCGCTTGAAGATGCGCGGCTTGAGACCCCGTGAAGATCATACCGCTTGCTCGCTCGACCCGCTCGTTGGTCTCCGGGTGGCCGATCGCTGCCCGGCCGACTCGGATGCCGTTGTCGCTGCGTAAGTCGAGGAAGATCTACCCCGTGAAGTTGGTCCCGCTTGTCGGGTGATGATCGAAGTTCGGGACGCCGGCGGTGGATGATGTGAAGAACTTGACCGCCTCCGCGACCTCGTGCGTGAGATGGGCATGACCTTGATCCACTTGGTGAACTTGTCGATGGCGACGAGCAAGTGAGTGTAACCCCCGCGATCACGTGAACGGCCCGACCATGTCGAGACCCCATACCGCGAAGGGCCAAGTGACAGGGATCGTTTGGAGGGCTTGGGCGGGAGGTGGGTCCGCTTGGTGAAGAACCGGCATCCCTTTACAGCGGCGCGACGACCGTTGGCGTCGGTGACGGCCGCCGGCCGAGAGAATCCCTGCCTCGGCCTTGCCCACCGTGAGCTCGCGTAGGCCGCATGGTGCCCGCACTCTTCCGGCGTGTGGATCTCCCCTACGAGCCTCCCGCCCCTCCTTCCTCAACGTGATGCGTATTTGGAGTATCCCACGCCGCTACGCCGTAGAGCTCGTGCTCGACGATAACATAGGACTTGGCGCGACGAGCGATGCGCCTTGCCTCCTCCTTCTCTACAGCAACCCGCCGTCCTGAGCCAGCCCGGGATGGGGACCCGCCCGCGGGCTTGGGGCCTCCGCCTGGGATGACGGGACTTCGTGGCCGATGACATCAACTTCCATTGGCGAGCTCGAGCTCGAGGAAGGTTCACCTTGCCGGGGACCGGCACGAAGGGTGTTGGTGGGGGTCACCCGTGAGCTCGAGGTCTCACCCGAGTCGAATCGAGGGAGGTACGATGGTCGGGTGAACACACCAAGAGGCACCTGTTTGATCCGATGTGAGCTTGGCGAGGACGCCGGCGTCGCCGTTATACCGATGCGGGGCGTGCTTGAGCTCGAGACCGTCGAAGTGATCTTCGAGCTCACACACCTTGACAAGACGATCATCCCCTGCCGACGCAGCGGGCTTCCTTCATGACTTGGTTGGCGACGAGCTCGACTCTCCTCGACCTCGAGTCGCTTGACGCCGAGCCTCGGCAAATGGCGCGAGCGTGGCTCACCAAGGCCCCGTACTCGCGCATGTTGTTGGATGCAAAGAAGTGAAGGCGGATCGAAACCCTCATGCGCCGCTTGCAAATGAGACAAAGACCAGCCCAGCCCCGCGCCAAACTTCTTCACGAGCCGCCGGTAGAGGACCCAATACTGCCGCCGATCGGGCTTAGGGCGGTACCTAGGGCTCGCCCACTCGCCACAAAGTCTGGGAGCACTTGGGACTTGATGGCGCCCCTTGGCGCGTGCATTTGATGTCGTGATCCCATGAGCTCGATGCCCCACCCGGGCAATGCGTCCCGCGTGGCCTCGGGGCTACGGATGACCTTGCTAAGAGGGAACTTGGAGACGACCGGTGAATGGGTGCGCTGCGCCGAAGTAGTGGCGGAGCTTGCCGCATGATTAGCAAGGCGTAGGCAAGTTTCCTGAGCTACGGATACCGGGTCTTGGTGCTCGGAGAGGACCTCACCGATGAAGTAGACGGATGTTGCACGCGAGTGCGTGTCCTCCTCCTCACGCCGACTACGAGCACCGAGCTCACGACCCGTGAGGTCGCCGCGATGTAGAGCAACATGGGCTCGTCCGGCTTGGGTGGTGTGAGCACCGGTGGGCTGGCCAGAGTTCCTTTAGAGAGTTGAGAGCAGCACATTGCCACGCCGGGTCTAGGTAAAGCGCCCGACTTCTTCAGAGTTTGTACAATGGAAGACTCCGCCTCCCGAGCCGCTATGCTATGAACCGACTTAGCGCGGCGGAGGCATCCCGTGAGCCGCTGCACGCTTTTGACGTTCCCGATGGGACCCATGTTCCCGATAGCCTCGATTCTCTCGTTAGCTTCGATGCCGTGCTCGAGACACGACGAAGCCAAGGAGTTTCCCCCGAGGACCCCAAGACGATTTTTCAGATTGAGCTTTACGCCAACTCGCGGAGTTTGCCAAAGACCTTGCTCGAGGTCGGGACGAGCTCGCCTCGCGCGCTTCGTCTTGACTACGATGTCATCGATGTATGTCTCAACGCCGCTTCCCGAAGCTCCTTGAAGACTTTCTCGCATACACCTTCGGAAGGTGGCGCCGCGTTTTCACCCGAAAGGCATGGTCACGTAGCGTAACGCGCCCGAGGAGTGATGAATGAGGTGGCGAGCTGGTCAAGCTCGCTCATCGCGATCCGGTGATAGCCGAGTAAGCGTCGCCAAGAAAATGAGCATCTCACACTCGGAGGTGGAGTCAACGATTTGGTCGATGCACGGCAAAGGAAACGGATCCTTTGGGCATGCCTTGTTGAGACTCGTATAATCAACACACATTCTCCATTTCCCATTTTTCTTCTTAACTAGTACGGGGTTGGCTATCCACTCGGGATGAAGTACCTCCTTAACAAAGCCTCTTTGCTAAGAGCTTATCTATCTCGCCGGCGATGGCTCGCCGCCGCCGGGCCGCGCCTGAGTCGCCGCTTCACCGCCGAGAGCCGGCTTGATGTTTAAGGAGTGCTCGGCAACTTCCCTCGGTATGCCGGGCATGTCCGGGGTTTCCACGCAAACACGCCGAGGTTCGCGCGGAGGAAGTCGACCAGCTCACCTTCCTATTTGGGGAGTGAGCTCGGTACCAACGCGAACAAGACGCCCTCCTCATCCACCGCCACCACCTTGGCGTCTCCCCGTCCGCTCGGCGAGCCCGCCGCCTTCTCGAGCTCGCCGGATGAGCTTGCCGCCTTTGCCGAAGCTTGCCCGGATGAGCTCGCCGGCTTCTTGAGCTTGTTGGAGTCCTCGCCGACTCCACGCGAGCAGCTCGGGGCGAAGCTTCTGACTCGGCGATGGCGCGGAAAATCTTGACGCCTCCTTGTCGCAGCTTGAAGGCGCTCGAGGTGGAGTTGACGGTGATCACGCCTTGGGCCCCGGGATCTTGAGCTTCGTGTATGTAGTTGGGAACGCAATGAACTTCACGTAGCATGGCCAGCCCAACAGCGGGCGGGTATGCGCGGCAAGGGGAGCACCTCGAAGGTGAGCACCTCCTGCGAATGCTCGGGGTGCCGAAGGTGACGGGAGGTCGATCCGCCGAAGGGGACCGCTCGCCTTCCCGCACGCACCCCGTGGATGGGGTCCAAGGAAGGCCGGAGGCGGCTCGCGTGGATGCCGAGGGGCCTCCATGGTGTCGACGAGAGGAGGTTGAGGCCGCCGCCTCCGGCCATCGCACTTTGCCGAGGCGCTTGGTGCCGGCGATGGGGTCGACGACGAGGGGAACCGCCTTTGGATGAGGGATGTTGTAACAGAACCTTCTAATTATCGGGCCCACCTGCACTCCATTGTCCCAAAGACCTTCGACAGCGCGGATGCACCTAATAACTTAAGAAGCTCGCCGAGTGTCATCGAAAACCCCGATTACACCACTCTCATACCGGGATCAACAAAGGAGTAGCTACAACATTACAACATTTGTTATAAAAATACAGATCGAGTGCGGAAGAATAATAACATTAAATTTATAAAATGTGAGTAAGTTACATTTAAGAGAACTTAACTTAATTTGTGGAAGCTAGGTAGAACTAGAAGACACCGGATCATGTCGAGCCCAATCGACATAATCTTGGTTAAACAAAGACGAAGTCAAGACTCGCAAATGTGGGGTTAACAAACCCCGAGTACGGAGTACTCAACAAGACTTAACCGACAAGGAAAAGAGGAGAAGACTCGGGAATGCAAAAGCTTAGGGGAATCAAGGAAAGGTTTTAGCAAGAATTAAGGACTCGTTTTTGCGAAAAGCTTAAAAATAAATCCTTAGTTTCAAGATTTTAATTCGATTAGTAACTCATAAACTCTAGGTTATCCTATTCTAGAGCAAACATATTTTTCTTATTCCAACTCTCTTTCATCAAAAACATATTCCATCATTTACTACGATGAAGGTCGTGGAATCGGGTCTCCTTCTCCGAAAGCAACGGCGATTCATGAACCGATTATACCCACCGGGGATCCCTAACCACACGACATATGTAGCACTTAAGCTTGCATATATCAACCTTCTTTCAGATTTGTCCAAAACGGGAACGAGGCCTGCGCCACCCGAGAGCACAAGACTCCACCTCCCTACCCCGTCCCCCTGACGCTTTGACCAAGAGGGTGGGTACACGCTACTCCCGCCATCTCTCCACTCCCGGTGCGTGGTTGCCATTCCCGATTTGGCTCCACCGAGATCCGCCTTACGGGAGTATGTGGCTAGTTAGGGTCGACCGACCAGGGTGATCACAATGACGTGCCATTGACCAAAAGGCCTCAGCGCAACTTTGCGTTCAAAAAGTCCCGATTTCACTCGAAGGCAAGCAACGGGACGGTCCTTAAACGACCAACACGGGACAAGCACGCCTAGGCATCCCGCCGGCTTTTCAACCTACGTCCCCGTCCGATCTCAAATTCATCACTACAACTCTTTCTTTCCGAAAACGGTACCATCTCCTCAAACAAAACATTTTGATGAAAAAGCTTAACTAATTAAGCGGGGCTAAGTATCACTAAGCATTTTCGAAATGAAACAAAGTTATCAAGGATGGTATTGAAATAAACAAGGATGGTTATGTAGCAATTAGGTTATCACTCAACTCCTAATTACTTAATGCAACATAGCATAGACATAAGTAATATAAAACTTTTAAAACATCAAGGAAGGGTTTAATGAAACCGGGGCTTGCCTGTTTTGAAGGGAAAGTTAGATTCCGCAGTCGGATCATCCGAGTCATACTTGACACCAACATCTCTAGTGGATACACCTTCTCCAAAGCTCGATCATCGCAAACCACATCACTCTCGTTCACTACACGTAATAATGTATGCTTCAACATGATGGAATTTAAATATGATGCTCAAATGATGCATGAAATAATAAAGTTGTAACCCAACAAAACCAACTTGTTGAACTACTCTACAAGATATCATCACCATTGCCTAAGGAGTTCTCAAGGACCATTTGATTGTGGTACGATCCAAGATTCACAAAACAATCCCAAGATTACACAAAACCTAAGTCACTATAAACACTAAATAGTACCCTTTTTTCTAATAAATAAAATAAAACATAAAATAGAAAATAAATTAACTTTCTCAAAGTGGCCCCAAACTTTTTATACAAGTAGGACACATCATAAAAACAGCACCAAATAAATTTTCATGATTTTGAATAAATATTTTATTTTCTAAAAATCATGAAAGATGCATTTTTCAATTAAAGATTGTATTTTTAAAATCATGCAAGAACTACTCAAAATCAAAGTTTCAAATTTTTCATGGGTAGATATACTCATAGGAAGGTTCTACAAAAAAATTTTAGAATTTTTGAACAAGTATATGAATTTATATGAAATTCACAAAAATCTGGACACTATTCAAACAAAGGAAATTGAATAAACAATTTTAAAAACAAAACCAGCCTTCGGCCGAAAGTCGGCCCAAAGATCGTGCTCATAGGCCGCCCACGGGAATAGTAACAGACCGCCCGGTTCGACCTGCCAGCCTGCCTTGACACTTTTATAGAAAAGACCTTGAACTTTTATAAAATAGCAAACAAGTCCAAACCACTATTTGACACTATTTAACTAAGTCACGTACTTTTCACTTAGCCCCCTTGACTTTTTGTAATTTGCAAACTCGGTCCACGGCGGACTCAGAAGCGGCGGCGCCGGTGGCGCCGGCCGGCGGGGCGGCAAGGCTTCGACGGGGCTTCCCGGCGGCAGCGAGGCGAGCATCGAGCACGCACGCACAAAGCGACCAAAACCCTCACATAATCGAACCAAACAGTAAACCTCCACGGACGTGCCTTTGCGCCGGCGGGCGGCAAAGCGAAACTTCGCCGGCGGCCGGCGTTCCGATGGCTACGGTACACCTAAACGACGAACGGACGGCACACACCGTGACCGTGAGCTCACCGTGGTTCCGGTGCTCGCCGGGTTTGGACAGAGACAAGTCGAGATATGCTCAAGGCGGCGACAAATGGGCGGTGGCGGCGTTTCTCCTGGCGCGACGATGGGCGTTCCGGCCGTTGGGGCTTCAACTCGAAAAACCAGCCGGCCGATTATGATCACAACGTCGAGGCGATTCAAAAGCACTACAAGGTTTGCCTTGAAGCTCACCGAACAGCGGGACGACGGGCGGATCGATCGCGCGGCGGCTGCCGCCGTCCGCTGAAGAAGGTTGTGCGCCCTACCGATTTCAACGAACTTGGACGACATGAGCGGGTGCAAAAGGAGTGCAAGAAGGTTGCGGATTCGATGGTGTGCTCAATTTGGTTAGGTGGAGCTCGACGGCAGGTGCGTGGCATGGCGAGTGGAGGTGATTGCCGGCGGGCGCGAAGGAAGAAAGAAGAAGAAACGCGTCGGCCCGACCTTAGGAGAGAAAGAAAAGGACGGGACGTGGATGGCGACTTCGCAAACTTGGCCGTAGCCGGTGACGCGAGAGAGCGGCGAATTGTCAAGACGACCACGGGACGCCGCGACATGGCGGCATGGGCATCCATGTGCGGTATCAGAGCTCCCAAACCCTAACTTTCGGATTTTTGCAAAATTCACCCAAAATTTGAACTGAACTCAAAAACTCCAAAAAGCAACTTTGCTTAAAATTTCAAGATCTACAATTTTCACAATTGGAAGATTTTCAAATTCGCCTCTAAATATGACTTTTTGAAATATGGTCGAAAAGGGATAAATTTGAATTCAAAATTACTTTAAAATTTATTCAAATACTTCAAAAACTTTGTACACCTCTTTTGTACATCAAAACAAGATCTACAACTTGGCTTTTGGAAATTTTTGCAAATTTTGCTTAGATTTTAAAATAAACAAAAAGGGGTAAAGAAAGGTTAGGGTTTAGGGTTTCCGACAAAAAGGGGCAACTCCCGATTTTGATTCTTTTCGCGTCTCTTCAACCGACAACGTGATCAAGCATAAAAAGACGCTTATTTTTGTCCAAACCATGGCTTAACCGGTAACAACACCGGGGTGTTACAGATGTGCACAGGTGGTCGGCCTTGTCGAAGGTGATGGGGCCTCCGACCACTTGAGGTAGGAGGGAGCGACCGGCTCGGTGAAGAGGACCTCACGCCAAGGTGAGCTTCCGTGGCGCTTGGACTCATACGCCGACGGCCCCCGAAGACGATGTTGATGGCGCCGCCCCTCGGCGACATCCTTGTCGCCCGCCTCGCTCCATCGGCCTCATCGCCGCCCCGCTACAGCCCGCGCCGTCGCCCCGCCTAGTGCCGCCATGAACTTCTTCTCAGAGGTTGCACTTTTAGCTTGTGCTTGACCGACCCCTCGTGGTTGGGGCAGGGGCGCCGAGCATCTTCTCGGCAGTCCTTGGGGGCGCCCGGCCCCGCCCCTTGCCACCCGCCTTCTTCTTGTCGCCACCGCCACGGTCATCTTCGCGCGGCGACGCTTGTTCTTCTTCTTGGGGGGCGCGATGATCGACCCCCTGCTGCGTCGGGTGACCTTGCCCTTGCCTGGTGCCGTGAAGGACCGCGGGAGATGGCTTCCTCTCCCCGCCGTGGTTCATGGCGAGGTCGAGGAGTTCCTTAATGGTCTTGGGCTTGCGACGCCGAGCCTCGCGGATGAGCGCCCCGCAGTCGTGTCGGTTGTGAACGCGGTGATGATCTCCACGTCGGTGGGCGTCGCTCGAGCCTGCTGGCGTGAGCTTGAGAAGCGCCTCGATGTAGTCACGCTCTCGCTCTTCCTCTGCTGCAACTGCGGGAGGTCCCACGTGCTGCTTGGACGGGAGTAGGTCCCCCAGAAGTTGCCGACGAAGATGTCGCGGAGATCATGCCGGTACCGCCGATCTTGACGGGTAAATGCTTGGAGCCGAGCGAGCCGTGTCGAGGTACATGGGGGATTGCGGATGATGAAGAGGTCGCCCTGCGCTCCTCCAAATACGCGACATGCGAGGCGTAGTCCTCGAGCCACACACCGGGTCCGCCTCCCGTTGTACTTCCGACAGAGCTCGGGAGCCCGGAGCGCGTGGAAACCCGTGCGGCCATGGATCCGAGAGCCGAACACCTTGGGGCGCTCCCATCTGAGTCGGGTTCCGCCGCGGGCACCACCCCGAGCCTGGGTGTCGCGAGCTCGTGGGGATCGCGCCGGGTCGCCTCCCCCTCCGGAGCTGGGCCGGCTGCGTCCTGGCTGTCGTAGCGGCCTCCCTCCTCCCCGCTGTAGGAGCGCGGCGGGCGGTCGTCGCCGCGACCGACGGTCCGCCGCGGTGGTCACGTGGCTCGGCGCCCCTGTTCTCTCCCTTCACGCCTCCGCCCGCGGCCGCGGGGCGCCGATCGCGTCCCGCGCTGCCACGGTCCTCGCCGACGCCGCTGGCGCGGCGTGAACCTGGGGGGAGTCGCCCGTGGCCGGGCCTCCCTATTGAGGAGGCCCGTGGCTCCCCCTGAGCCGGCGGCAGGCGCCGAACTTCCGCCGCTGCCTCTACGGCTCGCCCGATGAGGGACCGCCGCCGGGTGGGACCCGCCCCGGTCCTGGACCCTGCCCAGTGGAAGTCACGCAGGGTGGAGGCGGCCCCGAGGTTCTTCGGGTTGCCCCGCCAAAGATCGGCGGAAGGTCGCCGCCTCGCCGATGCGGCGCCAGGCCTCCTCCTCGATTCGAACTCGGGGCGTTGCCCCTTCTCGGGCGAGAGAGTGCCTTCTTCTCTCCCATGATCCGCGCTCGCCTTCTCGAGCTTCGCCGAGGCGGTCGCGACTATTTGGGCGCTACCGCCCGTGGACTTCCGCGCGCCCTGCCCCGAAGTGCTTAAATGTGCTCTAGGGTCTCGCCTCCGCTGTGGACGCTTTCCGCGCCGGCCGGGGTCCGCACATGAAGCACTCATGAGTGGGGCCGCGCCCGCACCCACATGCCGCCCAGCGCGGTCTCGAGGCCGCCATCCCGAGCCTGTTGCTCGGGCGTTGGGCGTGACGAGCCGTCCGTCGGGGTACATCTCGGTAGGTGATGAGGAACTCGGTGGTGGAGAGCGGTCTTGTCCCAAGCTGTAGGACCACATCGCGATGGAGAAGGTGACGCCGCAGAAGAGCTCCCGAGATGGCTCGTGGCCCGTGATGTGCGGGGAGTAGGCCCGCAATGTCGGGCGAAGAAACGGGTCCGCCACCGCTGACGGGCTCACGGGCGCTGAAGCCGAATCCCGCCGAGCGAGCCAACACGGAGTCCGCCACGCCGCGATCACCGTGGAGCCGCCAAGGCCCCGCACTGCCGAGGGAAGGTGGCCCCCGGCAAGGGATCCCCGAGCCGGTGCCGCCAAGTCCAGGCCCCGGCGACGGCGGCGCCGATGCCGGGAAACGGTGGAAGGAGCCATCGGGCGGTGATCATCACACTACCGCGGGCCTTTACCCGCACGCCAACCGCCGTGGTCTAATACCACGGTCACAAAAGAATCGACCGCTAATGTGTGCTACGATGGCCTAACTCAGAGACAATGACACGGGTTTATACCGGTTCGGGACAAATGGAGCTCCCTAGTCCGGGCCGGGTCACTATCCGAGCTCAAAGCTCGTGTCGGGCGAGTACAAGCCGGGTCGAGAGGGAGCGGGTCCCAAGTCTCTCGTGATTGAGGCAAGTGCCGATATCGTGGGTGTAGGTGGGTGATGGTTCTCGATCGCCCCTTGATCCCTTCCCATCACGTATTAAGGTGCCCCTTTATAGTCCAAGGGGCACGCATGGGATGCCAAGGGAAGGAATCCAAAGATAAGGGGTAGAATGTAAAGTGTACAGTAATGCAGACGCCGTTGTGTCAAATACGCTGCGGCGCCGCTTTCCCCGCCAAGCTACGTAGCCCGCCTTCCCTATCCGACCGGGTGTAGGGAGGTTGAGGTAGGGATCTCGGCGTCCGGCCCGGCCCCGTGAGCTCGAGATCGCCGGTGCTATAACGCCGCCGGTGTGCTCGTAGCACTCGACCGGTGTTACGGCCCGAGACGCCCCGCCGTCGTCGCATGCCTTCTTTAATACGCGCCCGACACTACGCGCCGCCCGACGCCGTGCCCGTCCGATGCGCAGCGGAATTCAGGCGAGGCGTGAGGAAATGTATGGACAGAGAGCTCGGGGAAGCGATCTCCCTTGTCCATAGCGTTGGTGGGACTCGAAGCTTGGGGGCCCCGCCGGGGCTGCCGACGGCGCGGTCGCGGCTACGGCTCCGTGAGCATGGGTATGGCACTCGAAAGTGCCTCCGGGTTGGAGCCCATAGGCCCGAGACATCCGATCTCCGGGAAGATCACGGCGCAGCCATGATGATTAGTCCCCAGGGAGGCTAGATCCGTCCCACTCCGAGCTTGAGCTCGCACCGGCCCCGAGGAGGTCCCTTAATCTTTGAGGTCTTGGAGCTCGACGCGACCGGGGTGCCCGGGGTCAGCTCATCCTAGCGTTGGTAGCTTGAGCTCATTCAGCCGCGAGCCCTGGAGCTCGCGCCGAGGCGGAGATTCGCCACGCAGCCCGAGCTCGTGTCGAGACGGAAAAAAACTTCGCCTCGAGCTTGGAGCTCGCGGGCGAGGGAGTTTTTAGGGCTCGCTTAGGGCGGAGCTAGAGCTCCGGCAATCCCTTCGCTTGGCCCAACTTCGATCATGGGCCGTGTCTACTCTTTGTCATGCCCGATCGATCGTCCGGATCGATTCCCCGAGTTGGGGATCCTTGATTTAGTCCCCCGACAAAATGATTTTAAGAGCTGCCAGATCTGTTCAAAAAAAAGTATGCGGTTTTAGTTTTGTTCAAAGTTAAATGTATTTAAATTTAACCAAGTATATAGAAATTACAACAGTGCTAACCAACAACATCAAATCAATTTCACTAAATTCACCATAAAATATATTTTGATAGCTCATTTATTTGGCACTGGGTACATGTACACATAATTTTGTTTATAAGGCATTTGACTTAGAGAGAAAAACTAAATCAGCCTTTATTTTCAAAAAAATGGGGAATATCTCTTTTCAAAATTCATTTTCTGAAGTTTGTTTTGCTCGTGTAAACCACACACTAACTTTCAAAATCTAGCCCCAAGAATCTATCAAACAAAAACTTGATGGAGAAAAAATCAAGTGAGCATAAGAACCTTTTTTTTTCCCCTTCAAACAAACAGATTGCACAGCATATAGCAAACAAAAGGAAAAGGCAACAACCTGATGCCTGCATACAAGCAATTGCATCTCCACATTTTGCATGGACAGAGGAAGCTCAGACACATCATAAACGTTTCTCTACTAATTCAAATAACAGTATCCAGCCTTCCAGGCTTTCTAGAATAGCTAACAAGTTCACAAGTCATAACTAGTACAAAAGATTAGAAATAGCAATGGAACACAACTAATAACTGAATGGAAATTGCAAGTCTAAGAACTATCATTTACCATAATGGCCATGCAAGCTTCGAGTTCATCGATCACTTGCCATGCTTGGGTACATGCGAACACATGATTGATTTAGGTCAAATGTGTTTAGTTGTGTGATTAAGTGATTGTCAACAGTCAACATTTTACTTCTATTTTCCTTTATTTTTATGCTTCGACTATGTTCACCGGCACACGTGGAGTGTGTCAAGACGATCTCTTAGTTTGTGTTGTACCGTGTGGAGCTCGGAGATGGTAGCCGACGGGCGAGGTGAAGGGGCCAAGGAGGACGTCTTGGGCCGCGGACCGCTGGAGGTGAAGGACGGACGTGAGGCTTGGACCGAGGGACCGGATCGCCGGGTGGCTAGCCATGGTGGCTGACATCCGGGTCATCGGCGAATGCAAGAGGACGGGCGGGATAGTGTCGACGGGTCAAGACGGGCGAAGCGTGCAAGCGCAGCGGGTGGCTCGGATGACTTGGCGACTTTCGAGCGATCAAGACAGCGATGACACGTGTCGAGGAGGTTTGGTAGTTTGCCCTCAAAACCATCGGGCGCTGGTTTCGTGGTTTGGGCCTCAAAACCACGGGCGCTGGTTTGGTGGTTTGGGCCTCAAAACAATCGCTGGCGGTGTTTCATGAAGTTTGGGCCTCAAAACCCGGCGGATGTTCCGGGTGGACGGAAGGATTCAAGACGGGGCGGCTTCGAGATTGCGTGGAGCAATGCTACGGATGAGGAGGCGCGGTGGCCGCCGGATCAAAAAGATATCCAAGTCCGACCATTATGCCCCCGCTAAGTGGTTTCGCAATTGTATCGATAGGGGGTAGGATGGTCATTGTGACCAAGACTATAAATAGAGAGGGCAACCCATTGAGGCATTTATGAACTCCTACACAACATACTAACGTGGGGGATTACAAAGGGCGGACAGAGCTATCACTACCCTGCCGCCTACCCCCTCGACCGTGGCATGTCGTCATATTCGAAGGCTCCCCGGCACCCGAGAACCATGCCCACATACAAGGCAACTACTCATGTCCCCCCAGGATCCCCACCCTACGGATGGACGGACTAGGACACAAGCAAACCCGAGGGAATGACGAACCGTTATCCCACCTCTAATCATGTAAGCAATATGAACCATGAAGAACAAGTATGAACATGTCAAGAACAAGACACACAAACTATATGCTAGTTCATAAATCAAAACTATAACATGAACAAGACTATACTCTAATTCAAATGTAAGACCATAGTAATAGAGTAAGGACTTGCAACAAGAAGAGTTCTCCATAAGAGGGATATATTACCAAATAGCACTCTTCTTAGGAGACAAGCCCTCATTGTAGCTCTTCTACTCCAATGACTAACCAAGTAAGAAGAAGAAGTAGAGAGGAGTGGAGAGAGGTAGAGGAGTGAGGTGGAGAGTGGAGTGTTGAGGTAGAGACTCCAAGAGTGGTGTGTGTTGAGAGGGGGAGAGGAGAGGCCTACTTATACAAGTGGGAGAGGGGCCTAAGTGCTAAAAGTCACCAAACCGACCTCCCCCTGGCGTCCATGTTCATTGAACCAGAAACCGACCGAGTGCACCGTCCTCCTCGGGATTGATGGCACTACGCCGCTACCGGCCGGGCCCGAACCGCCTCACAATTGGCCGCTGCCGCTGCGGCCGGTGCGCCGAGCCAGCCCGGCCGGGGTGGGGGGTCCTTGCGCGTGGGGCCTGGCCGTCGAGAAAATGTTGGGCCGGTGGTTTGGCCCCAGTTTGCATCGTGATGGGCTTTTCTTCAAGGGTTGGTTGGTTTTCGATTACGCTTTCCGGGGAAGGCGCTTTTTGGGTGCAATTTCCACTTGTTTTTTATATAATTCCCGCAATATAGATATTTGTGCGCTACAAGTGGAAATATGTCAATAATAAATGCATATGAGTATGGTAATGTATAGTTTCACCCTTTTTATGGTAGAATGTTGACGGTAAAATGTGTCATTCGTGACCGCCAACAACCGACTGATCCCATTTCGAGGGGCAATGGTCCACTTCTTCTCTTATTCGGCCTTCTTGATATCCCCTTGTTGAAAGCGTATTTACGTGGTGCGCTTCTCCTCCATATAATAATACGATTTAATGAGCATTTTTGAGATGTTCTATAAAATATCTTAGAACCAAAAACTCGTGGAACTCGTCGATAAATAAAATTGTGTTACGATATAACATGAAATTTTGTCTTTTTAAATCACTTTGGCGGTCATAAAACATGCGTTAAAAGAGCATCAACAACGAGCCACCGAGGGTGGGGCCCACCTATCACGGGACAGGCGGCTAGCCCCACCACTAGGCCGGCCAGCCCCTGGCCCCACCTGTCAGCCATGTCGTTGCTACATCGCTTCTCCATCGCCTTTAAGGATTGCATCTCCACCGTTGTTCAAGGTCGGTTTGATCCGAGGGCTCTGGTGCATCGCTCCCCCTATATAAGTCAGCCCCCACCCCCTGGGCTAAGGGCAATGCAATTCATGGTGAAGCCACTTGAAGATCAAGCAGAGAAGTCGGAGATCATCATCTCCACCAGAGATTAGGATAGATACTCAATAGTTCTAGTATAGGCTAGCTAGCAAGGTTCAAGTAGAGTTCGAAAGGCCGCCAAATTTCGAGATTCTAGATCTGCAATCATCCGGAGGCCGGTATAATCTTGTATCTCCCTCTATATATTTATGACTTTGCTCTATTTCAATAATATGTTTCTGTTTATTATGTTCCTAGTTTGCTCTAGTAGTATATTTGATATAGTCATGATTGATGATGAGTTTATGCATATATTCGCAAAGCGCTAAGCTCAATACTCGAGTGTGTTAGGTGGTAGATGTTATGTAAGCGTGGTGCTTATATACTATTTGCCTGCGGATGCACCTTACATTCTAGGTCATGTGGTAGATCGCGGATGTGATACTCTTGTTGAATCCTTTGTAGTCCACTCCCCGTCATGTAAGACAAGTTGAACCCGATTATGAGGATAGTCTTGCTCTGTTCTTGATCTTCCTTAGTAATCTTCATTATGCATAGATAAAGAGTTGTTATGCTATACATGATCATATATGTGCTAGGGTGTATGAAAGACTTAGTGAATAAGCAACAACATAAGAATTCAATCTCTTAATTAATCTCCCTGTTAGCCTTACTTAGTGAGTAGTCCATTCCTATCTCTGCGTGTTACCTATGCTTAGTTTTATCATTATCATTTACTATTATAGGCTTACCCCTGTTAGCGTAAGTGCTGTGTGATTGCTTTCATCATAAGTACACACATTTGTCAATTATCTCAAGCCACCCTATCATTCCTGCCTGTGGTAAAATATAAATAACGATGCCTAGATTACTCCCCGTGAAATGCTATAGTGGTATTTTATCTATGCGCTACGGATACCCTTATTCATATATATTTTCTTCAAGTTTCAAGTGGCATACTCACGAATACCATCCGCATTTCTAGCATTGTTGCTAGGGATGACAACCTAGTATTAAGGTGATGCTATAAAATGTCAACCGGAGTACTCCCGGTGCCATATCGGGGTGAGATTAACTCCACCCTTGGTAGTGACGTTAGGAGTACCAACAAAGGGAAGGCAACAAGCCGCCTCCACCTCGCCGCTACCGGGGGGAAAGAAGGGGAAGGCCGCCGCCGCCCACCCCCACGCCGTCCCCGCGTGGCCGCCACCGCCGCTGGGAGCGCACCGCACGGCCCGCCGCCATGAGCGTGGCCACCGTGGGCCCGCCGCCGCCGCCTTGCCTTGCTACCGGTGCCACCCTGAGGGAGATGGAGAGGGTGGTGAGGCGCCGTGCGCACTAATTGCCGGAGGAAGAGAGGAGGTCGGGAGGGAGAGAGGAGGTCGAGGAGGGAGGAGTGGCAACCGTGTGGAGAGAGAGGAGGTCGGGGAGGGAGGAGCCGATGTGAGAGTGAGAGGGGAGAGGCAAACCTAAAAGGTCCTAAATGGCTAGAGGAGGGGTGAATGGCCTATGAAAAACTTCTACAACAACACTTAAAGAACTTTGTTAGAACTTAAGATGGCGTAGCAATATATGTGGAGCTCTACAAGCTATGCAAGCCACCTACACAACAAATCTAGATATACTAATGTCTCTAGATCACACTCGAGGCTATGTCGCTAGATTACTCCTAAATGATCACACTAAGCAACTAGAGAGATATACAAGCTACACAAGCTAAGCAATATATACCACTACTCAATCTACACAAGATAGATAGATATATCAATGTAAACACAAGAGTAGAGGAATGAATCTTTTATACCGCCGGTGTAGTGAAGTGGATGAATTAATCAATCACAATATCAATCATAAGATGAATACCAAGAATCCACAAGATTGACACAATGATTTTTTACTGAGGTTCACTTACTCATCGCTAAGCTAGTCCTCCTTGTGGCGATTCACCCACTTGGAGGTGTGCATGCTAGTTGGCTCTCTTGATGCCAAACCCGCAGCCGGGTGCCGCACTACCAACAAAAGATGGGGATCACACAAGCCACGCGTAATCCAATATAGTAGCCAATTGCAATCACCGGTGTGGCCTCGAGACAAGCACCAACTTGAGCTCAACACCACCGCTGCTCCAAGCCACTAGGGAATCGGCAAATTCCCAAGAGTAACAAGAAACCCGTGGCCAACACAAAGAACAAGTGCCTCTAGATGCAAGCTCACAAGCAAATGCACTTGAATCTCACTCAAGATGTGCAAACAAGCAAGGAGATGAGTGGAGGAGAGTATGCTCAGCTCTAGGGAGTGTTAGAGTGTTCAAATGATGAAGAGAGTCGACCCCAAGCCAGCCAATGCATATATATAGGCTCCCCTCAACAAGACACAACGGTTGGAAAAAATCCAACCGATGTCGGGGCCACCGGATGCACCGGTCGGCGCCACCGGATGCAGCGCCCCGTGTCCGGTGCACCAGTGCCATCCATGTGTCACCCGGCGTTCGAACTCAGCCATCCGATCTCAACGGTCAGATTTAGCTCGCGCGGAGTTAAAGGGGCACCGGACGCACCGGTGCAGAGCACCGGACGCGCCAATGCCAACAGCAGTAGCAGCACCGGTGAATCCTCACCTCAGCGAACGTGCTCACGGACGCACCAGTGAATCCTCACCTCTACGTACGATGCGGTTCTAGAGAGCTCCCGAAGCAAAAAATTCGCACCGAACGCATACGATGGCACGCCACGGACTCATGCCGTGTGTCCGGTCCGGCTGCCAGCGCAGTAGCACCTCGCCAGCCAGCCAAACTGGCCACATCACCGCTTGCACCTGATGTGTCGTCGTGCGGCTGAAGCGCTGCGTCCGGTGTGAGCTCCAAAGGAACCCGCTTGGGCAACGCACACCAGACGCACCACACCGGACGCACGTACCAGGCGTCCGGCAGGCAGCGTCAGTGCCGCGAAAAACAAGAAATCTTCATCAAATTTTTCCACCCTTGCTTCAAGTTAGCTAACCAAATTGCATATTTCTCTTTAGCATAGGTGTTAGCATATTTTTGCAAAGCATTTTCATGGGTTAGAGTTAGTGCACTAGATCCTAATGCATATGCAAGAGATGATTGGACCTAGAGGCACTTCAACTTCGGATTAGCCGAGAATTTCCCCTCTTGATAGTCAGCTATGTATCCTAAATGTGATCACACTCTCTATAGTGTCTTGATCACCAAAAACAAAAAAAAAGCCCTATCAAGTATACCTTTGACTTGATCTCCTTGGGTATTTTTGTTTTTCTCTTTCTTCTATCCTTTTGGAGCTTGATCACCATGTCCATCTCCCATGATCATGTTCTTGTGATCTTGTGGCCATCACCATCCTAGCCACCGTGCTCCACATCATCATTTGTTACTAATTCATCTAACCACACTTAGACAAACCATTAGCAACTAGATGTCATCAATTATCTAAAACCAAACAAGGAATTTCAAAACCCTAACTCTATGTATTTATACCCGAAGACGGTTATCGGGCCTCACTGGGCCTATTGGGCCTCTGCCTTTTTCATGACAGGCTCTTAAAGTTACCCGCCTCGGTTAATTGATTAAATGAGGCGGGCACGTTAGGATGTCCACTTAGGTTAATCGATTTTCTCGAGGCGGGCACTAGGTAAATAAAAACACCCGCCACCGTTAATCGTGGCATTAACCATGGCGGGCAAACGCGGCACCCGCCACGGTTAATTTTTTGGCGTGTGTCTTGCAAAATCAATTTTGTAGTAGTGGCAACACCGTTGGCGCATTCGGTGCGTGTTTTCGACGCTGCTTCGATGGCATTTTTAGCGCTGGAGAGCTATCTGGACTCGCAACGTACGCGTCATGTGGCGCGTCCGGAGGCATGTACAGCGTGTCCGATGCTGCATTAATGCGCGCATGCAGCGAGCCGACCATTGAAGATCGACGGACGAAGTTCAAAGGTGGTGATATGTGGTGGGCTGAGTTGCACCGACGCGCGTCCGGTGCGGCGAGTCCGGTGCGCTCGCAGTGACGGGGTAACAACTCTATTTTGTCTTTGGGCTATAAATAGAGGGGTGTCTCGGCCATGGCCGAGGTTGAGCACCTTGAAGACTTTGTGTCCACCCTTGGATAGTGCTTGAAGCCATCCTACTCACTTGTGATTGATAGTGTTCATCCAATCGAAAGTGAGTAAGCGATTCTAGTGTGATTGCACCGAGAGATTGCATCGAGTGGCACTAGGTGATCATGTTGCAAAGCCGGTGGTTGTCACCTCCTAGACAGCTTGGTGGCAAGAGACTCCTTTGAAGCACGCAAGAAGATTGTGCGGTGCTCCGGAGGAGGATTTATGATGGGGTATTGTGCTCACCCCACGGGGATTGTGAAGAGCAACTCTAGTAAGAGCGTGTCATTGATCTACCACACTTGCGGTAAGTTCTTACGGCCCCGATGGAGGTTTGGCTAGTGAAACGCCAATTAGACCGCCGAACCACGAAGTGTTAGTCAACACAATGGGGACGTAGCTTGGTGGCAACCAAGTGAACATCGGAGGAAAAATCACCTTGTCAACTTGTCTTCATCATCTTCTCGGTGGTTTGCATTCTCCAATACACAAGCTTGTAATTACTTTCATATATATCGTGCTTGTGTAGTTGCTCTTATAATTAGTTTGCTTGTGTAGCTTGCTAGTTACTTTCTTGCTTGTGTAGCATAGAAGTAGTTCTCTTGCCTTGCTTAGTTTGTGTAGCTAAGTAAGTTGAGCTCTTTGGTTTGGCTTGTGTAGCCTTGTTATTGAGCATTGCTAGTGAGCTTATGTGGCTTTGTGCTTTTGCTTACTTGAATTGTGTAGGTGCTCCCCCGGTTGTTTGAAGTACTAGTTGCATCGGTTTGTGTGACCTTACAGGCTAGAATTGGTTAGGAAAGCACTAGCTAGCCCAGCACCTTTGTTGCCTAATTAGAATCTTTTAAGGTGCTTGATAACTTAGACAGAGGGGTGAAGTCTTGGCTAGACCGATAGCTTAAATTCCACACTTATTTCGGTTAGTTGGCGCAATTACTTTTAAAAAAGGATTGTTCACCTCCCTCTAGTCCGCCATCTCGACCCTACAACCTGTAACCGCCTTTCTCCCTCGTACTAACTTCAAATTACTTGATTTTTTCTAAAGTTTTCTAAAAATCATGCTCAATCAATTTATTGTGTATTGTTTTGGTCATCTTTTCTTGTGAACATTTCAAAATTTGAAATTCAAAAATGACAACTTCAAACCACATTTTGAAATATTAAAGGATTTCTAGTGAAGAAGTCATGAACATAAAATTTGTAGAACTCACCTAAATCTACAACTTTTATTTTGGTCATTTCTTCATCGACAAAGTGGTAGTAACATTGTTCATAAAATTTACATCTCTCTCGTATAGTTTATAAAACTACAAGAGAGATGCTAGATTTATGAACAATGTTACTACCACTTTGTCGGATGAACAAATGACCAAAATAAAAGTTGTAGATCTCGAGAAGTTATACAACTTTTATAGTTGACAACCTTTTGATTTGAAATCATATTGTCAAGGAAAAGTACATTTGAATTTCTCAAATTTAAAATTTAAATTTTTCAAATAACCTCGATGGAGAAACAACCTAAACAAAACTTGTAGATCTTGAAAAGTTATGCAACTTTATAGTTGATAACTTTTTTTTTGAATTGCAAATTATTTTGAATTTCTCAAATTTGAAATTTGAATTTTTAAACATCCTCGGATGGAGAAACAACCTAAACGTAAGTTGTAGATCTTAAAAGTTATGCAACTTTATAGTTGACAACTTTTTGATTTGAGTTCGTTTAGGGCCTCAAATAATTAATTTAAACTCGGTTTAGTATAATATGAAGAGCAAGGATATCTAGTATTGACACTAAGTGACAATGGGGTGGAGTGGTAGAGGAGGTAACGCGAGGGGACGATTTCGCTGGTTTAAACCCCCGCAGCCGCGAAGCACGCGATTTTTGTGAGAAAAATGCTACGACTTCTGGCGGGCGGCGGTAGCTGACCGGTGGGGACCTCTCTGGATTAAAAAATAAGTTGCTATTTGTTTGGCCCTTTTTGTGATTTCTAAAAATTGATTTGTAGGGGGTGGCTGGCCAACCGCCTATACAAATAGGCCATTTGTAGACACGGTGTGGTAGGGGCGGCTGGCCAAACCGCCCTACAAACCTCCATGAGCCGCCCCCTACTAATCGTTTCTGTAGTAGTGTCCATCATCCTAAGCCGCACAAGAAAACGCCAGACTCCTCACATCACTCCCCATAAACAACGAGTAATTCTCTATCTTCTTCACCTCCACCCAAGCTTCAGGCACAGTTGACATGCCAAGGCAGAATGGTTAGTTCCTCCTGGGTTGGATCTCCTTTCTTTAATTGATAGGTGCTCCGTCGAACGAAAGGGTTAAGTAATGGTCGACCATCACCACACACCACGATCCATGCCCCTAGATATGGGCATTCATCCGGGCGATCCCACCACATAGCCACTACCGGAAACAAGAATTTTCCAGTGTGCCGAACATTTTGCTGTCGGTATATTAAAACCTCAGAGGGATATCCGATTTATTCTGTAGGTTTGGTTTACTCACAGAGTCACAGGGGAATAAAAATACCCCCTGTAGGTTTCCCCACCGGGAAATAAGTTTACAGGATACTTGAATTTTGTTTCGTGTTGTTTCTCTATTAGATTTGAGCTCATGTTAATTTTAGGGCTGCATTGCCACCCAATATTTTGCAGTGCGTGTGATTTGCGTCCTTTCATGCCTTCCTCGCTCGCTGCCTGTCCTAAAATCTCTCCTTTTTTTTTGCGACAATGTCCTAAAATCTCTCCGAGCCGTGCATGATGAGAAAAAAAATTTCCTATGAGTTTTCCTGTTTCCTTGACAGTATTTACCTGGTACACCGACAGAAACAATTCTCCTGTGGGTTTTTCCTATTTCCTTGATTTTTTTTGGCACGAAAATTTTAGTTTTCAGTAGTGAGTTGCTATCTCCTACAGACCAAGCTGGCTCCTAATATAGCTGATGGTCCTCTGCAGGTTACCACCGACCATACCACCAAAAAGAAGCATAACGGAATAGACTCATCAAGCTTCAATTCAAGTCGCTGTCACTTCGGATATTTCATGCCAACAAGCAGAATCATCTACCTACAGCTATGCCAGCTACTAGTATGACAGCGAATGCTAATCAGCAGAATGGAAGCAAATAATGCTCTCACAACCACTCCAGACATGAAGCTCCGCAGTCTAAGCAGAATCATCTACCTACAGCTATGCCAGCTACTAGTATGACAGCGAATGCTAATCAGCAGAATGGAAGCAAATAATGCTCTCACAACCACTCCAGACATGAAGCTCCGCAGTCTTCAAGCTATGTAATTGTATACTATTAATTGTTTGTTTGGCGCAGGCATCATGACTTATCCTAGATGTCAATTTCCATCCTAGACAAAACTATTCTACTAATTCCAACTAGAAACTCCATTCGCCTATATAAAAACATAATACTTAATTTGCGTCACGCTCAAGAAACTAATAATGCAATTTTATGTTGTGATCCCGTTCATATTGACGAGCTGTTTAATTTGCAATTGACTACCGATGCATTATTCTCAAACATGGAGACAAATATCACAACAATTCGAAGTGGCCCTACACAAGCATGCATGGCCCGTGCAAATGGACTGGGATTAAAGGAACTAGTCCTAAAACAGAAGATCAGAGTTTCCAGTGAATTTCCTAGGTGTGTTTTGTTTGAGGAATGAAGTGGTCCATCATCTTCTCATTTCTCGTTTTTTGTTTGGTTTGTAAAATGAAATATGTTGACCCAACATCGCCTAATTCCTCACAAGCTAATAGTTAATATATGCATGGGAAATTAATTAATTTGACCAAAATTCATTACATGAACTCATGATGCACCACCTCATATTGCATGGGGTGGTTCCTCAAACAAAACACTTGGCGCGGCATCAAGAGAACAAATGGTAGCGATGATGTAGTTTCCCTCTCTCGGCCCCCAGTTCACTATCAGAAGATCAAGTACCAAAACCAGAAAAAAAAAAAAAAGGCAAACTTCTTATGAGATGATTATCTTGAACATTTACATCATAGATTCATAGGATTATCGACATATGCGCAGCTGTGATCTAGTATGATATTTTGCTCAGTGACAAGGACCAAAGCCGCATCAACCAATTGAGCTAGCTCATGTTTTTTTAATATTAAAAAAAAAAAACTATGTTGCGACGACTTTGCAATATGCTTGTATTATTGGCCTTGCTGCTGCAATAATTAGGCCACCTTTTCTTAGGCCCTTGTCACATTCAAGTGATTGGGCTTGCCAGATTTTTGTTGGGATAAGTGGGAGCTGTACGTACTGACAATCATAGAAGTATATACATCAGTATCACATTGCATCATATGTATACTTATGCAGCGACATTTTCATTGCATCCTGATAAATAAAAGTTGCATCCGAGCAAGTTTGGCAGACGCACAATAAGATGCCATGAGCTCTACTGTAAACTATGCCATGAACGGTGGTCTCGATCGAGGATCTATAATTCTATATGTGCCATGATCCGCCATCGCTGCTCACTGGAAACGACCAAGAACAAGCTCCTATGAATGATTGGTGATCACGTCACCGATGAAGAAACCTATGATTCATAGATGCCGCCCCTGATTCGGCCTGAAGCCCTGAATAAGCCTCCATAGCCACCCGTACATTGAATCCTTAATTGAGATGACTGCTTGATTCAAAATTGTAATGGCGTGGATCAAAAAAAAAAAACCATTCAAAATATGTAGCCGTTTTTTTCTATTCAAACTTGACATGTGTGAATATTCTGTATTAAATAGTTGTTAACCTATTTGTAATAAATATGTTCAAGTCAGTGTCAGAGTACATATCTCCGGTGGCTCGGGTGGACTCAAGAACACAAGAATCACAGAGAGGATGCAACGGTTTATCCTGGTTCAGGCCGTTGATACCTTATGTCCAACAACTGATGATCCTTATACTCAAAAGCACCCAAAATGGGGGAGGGGGGTACAACAAAGTGTAGGAGAGATTTGGTAGGGGGTTAGCTCGGTGCTAATCCTGTGGTTGCCTCGCTGCCGGTGGAGTCTTCCCCTCGTCAGAGAGGAGGAAGACGACGGGAGTGGAGGAGCTCTCGGTGCCCTTCTCTGGGTTCCCCTGTCCTCGGTGCTGCACAGGAGCGAAGTCGTGAGGACATGAGCGATCGAGTGTGGAATGATTGTATGGCGGTGTTCGTCCTCCCCCTCTATAGGATCCGACTTCTCCTTATATTCTGAGGTAGGTCGGGTACATGACGGTTTGGAGGATGAGTCTAAGGTCTACATGAGCCGGAGTCCAGAAGGGTCTTGCAGCGGCGTCTTGTAGACCGCGGAGAAGTCTTGGCACCGAAGAAGCTCTGGGCGTCATCCGACTGCTTTGTCTTGACACTCGCGTGTCGCCTGCGGGCTTGGACCGGTCTTCCGCGGGTGCATCTTCTAGTCTTCTTGGTGGCAAGGGAGGCCGGGCTCGAGGGGCTCACGCGTGGGCCTGGAAGCCCCCAAGCCCCGGAGGCCGCGGAGGATAAGTTTGTCTCCTTGTGTCACGCCATGCACGTGACCCTATCGGGGAGCAGCCGGCAAGGCCGCGCCCGAGGGCAGCGCTTTTGGGAGCCCCCGAGCCTCGATGGCTTAGGGCGTTGTCTTCTTGTGCCCGGGCCTTGGCTAGTGCTGAAGGCCCGGAAGGAGCCAAAGGTCAGGTCCAGGCTCTCGTCGGTCGGGAGCGTGAGGCTCGGCGCGAAGCCCCGAGTCCCGAGCAGAGACGATGGGCGTGCTCGAGCTCAGTCCTTTTCCTAGCCGAAGGGTGCGCATGAGCGCACCCCATGGGTGTAGCCCCCGAACCCCCGGGCGATCCTGGAGGGGTCGATCAGGAACCTCTAATCCCGAGGTTTTAACATATCCGTATGTTAGGATCTCGTCACAATAGAATAGATGCTAAAGGAACTACTGGATATACGTGATGCATTCATCATGGGTGGGCTGAGATTGATGCAATAGAACAGATGCTAAGGGAACTACTGGAAAACGAAATTTTCCTGTGTACAAAACTGATAGGGAAATTATAAAAGCCATTTCCCTGTCGAAAAACGGACATGGAAATACCGATGAACCAAACAACAATGAAAAAAAAAATCACTTATCAGTACAACGACAGAAACCATTTCCTTGTTGGTTTGTCACCGATAGGGAAATTCCCGGAATCCTATCATTACCCCCACGGAGATAATAGAAAAAATGTGTCTGGGTCGATGAGGAAATTTGCTTGTCAGGTTCAGGCGTCTGAAAATATTTTCTGTCAGTCCTATAATTCTCTTGTGGGTTATTACTACCCAATTGACAATTTATTACGTAACTCTTCTGTCGGTATAGAGAAAACCAAGAGGGGGATTCCGTTTTTCCAGTAGCTGGGGTTTGAGATGTATGATGCTGGTGCTTTAGGGGAAGAGGAGGGATTTAAGGAGGAAGATGTTGATGTTGATGCTGAAGTATACCACAAGTTAGTACATGATGGGAGCCAAGAGTTGTATCTGCTGGACTGCAAGAGATTCTTCAAGCTGTAGTTTCTTGTCAGGCTCCTTAACTTGAAGAATCGGTGGGAGTGAGCAATGGATGCTTTCATGACCTTCTGCCATTAATTAAGGAGAGGCACTTCCAAAGGGTGAGACAAATTGATAGGAGGGTGGCTTAGCCGGACGCATAGTCTAGGCGTCTGGCCCGACCATAGAATACGGCCGGTATTATGTGGCTAGCTATAGACTAGCAGTACTTCTATATATACCTTGACATTGGGTGACCCCCACACAACATACTCCCGCAAGCTAGTTAGACTGTCACTGCGTCAACAATAATGGCGATGACACAAGGTGAAGTGAGACCCCAAACCTTTCGCGCGAGCATCATTCTCTCATGAATGCGCCCCCTAATAATTACGTTATGTGGCTAACATCATTTACGTTCAGTGCAACCTTTAGTCCCTACTATTAACCACACCCCCTTTTGTTTTGGTTTCATGGGGTTGTAGCTTATCCCTCTTTGTTGCCGTATGTTCCGCAGGCCGGAGCAACCTTGCAACGCCTCTGGACAATAACAGAAGCAAATGGGAGAAACGGGACGGCAAGCAGTCGAAACGGGACGACAAGCAGTCGTAAAACGGGACGACAAGCAGTCTAGTAAGGCGGAAACAAGTTCACTAGGTATATTATTTGTTACTTTAGGGTTTAGTGTCCATTCACTACTACAAACACAAATATTGCCAGTTTGCCCACGTACCGTCATAATCTTTTGACCCATATTCAACTCACTGTGAGCTTCAAATTCTGTCTTCTGAATTCTGAACAGCAGAAGAGCCGCCCATCATTATCCTCCGTGAAGTATGTATTGCTTCCATTTGTGTTCATGCTGGAACGGTGAGCTGATCATATGCTATCTCCTCTGTAGTCCTAAGACGATGACAAGCTAACTATATGGTTCGTTTCCAATACAAACTAAATTAGAACAGAGAAACAAGTAGTACCGTTTAATTGCACTACAACAATTTATTATCAAACGTTCCTATGTACTCAGAGTGCAATTAACCCATCTTAATTTTACTCAAACATGAGGTGGATTGACTTAGAACAAATGAAAATACGCTATATTTTAGAACGGAACGAGTATGTTAATAACAAGCTGTCTTTGTTTTGAGCTTAGCAGGAGAACCAACGTGAATACATTGTGGAGGTGACTAAGGAGGGCACAAGGCTGTCCGTGAAAACATTGAGTTCTCCATCACCCAGCAGGACGCTAGAGGTATTGTCTCACGGACACACAATAATCAATTGGTCTTTCTGTGTTTAGCCAATATATCCATTCAATTCATACAGGAACATGCAACTTTCTGCAAAGATTTTTTTTATAAAGGAATATTTTATTAATTTTCAAGTGCATTACATTGAGTATTTGAGTATATACGGAAGTCTTGAAAATATTCTTCCGACCTCTACCTAACAAAGAAGCACATAGCCGTTAACAAAAAGAAGCCGCACACAATCTAGTGACACTCGATACTTACATCAAAGTATATAGATACGGCCATATTGTTAAGTTTGAGGTCGATGTGAATAAATTAAGGCATACTGTTCAGTATCACCCCCCCCCCCCCCACCCGCCCCCCAAAAAAAAAAAAAAAAAAAATCCGTTGTTTTAGGCCTTTTGATCCGATCAAGTTTTGACATATATTTTAGTTTTTTTATTTACCATAAAATGTTTCCTTGCTTTGAAAATTCACGATTCTTATGTTACGTCCATTATGAGTGTTTTTGTGGAGAAAGAATGAGACTGTTACATTCGCTGACGGGATGTACTAATAAAATTTATAGTATTTCTGCCAAGTATTTAGTTGTATATATCAACCAATCCTAAAGTAGTCATATCTGGACATGCCTAATATACTCCAACAATAAGCAATTGTGCCATTTATTTTCATGGACCTTAGACGGCTAGGTGCCATTTTCCCACTAATATTCACTATACCACAACCAATCAGTAATGTTGCACAGCAGTCACGCGCTAAAACAAAATGTTAAAGACCAACAATTCATCGGTATAAATTTCAAACGGATCATCGATAGCTATTTTTTCCATGTACCGACTCTAAATCGGTTGGTATATATACTTAGCTATTTTCTCGGACACTATGGGTCGGTAAAAATACCTATTAGGGTCAAACAATCGATCAATATAAGGTTGTTTTCATTTTGGCGCACCCTGCCTAGCCCACTCGCTTGCAAAAAAAATTTCGCCGGTCAGAGCGTCACCCAAAAGCCTGCCAATTGGTATAGATTTATACCAACGCTACTTACCATGATTGTTAGCATCGTCAGTATAACATTATAGCGACCGATCATCAGTCGCTATAACGGCTTATAGCAACTCGAGAGAATAACAAATGGGTCCCCGCGTCATCTCCCCTGAGGCAAATCTGGGGCGACACCTGCTGCCGGCACACAACCCCCCTCCAGCCACCTCGTATGTACAAAGGTGTGGCGGCGACTTGCTGTGCTGCTGAACAGGGCGGTCTCTGCACCTCCTCCCTTCCCCACCCTCTCCCATCTTCCCCAAGCCTTTTCATCTCCTATGGCGTCAAGTTGAATACGCAACCTCCGTGGCTAGATCTGGTGCCCACAGCCATGGATTTGTTGCCCCTCGTTTCTCCAAGACGGGCCCTGCTGCTGCTGCCGGCGATGGCGCTACAGGCCGACCTTGCGCTGTGGCGTTGTGTTCTTCAAAGCGCACGCGTGCAACGAGCGGCGAGTTCCCCGCGGCCTGTGGGCTCGGCACGGTTCCGCGGCGCCCTCCGGTTTGCGTCGCTGTCCCGCCGTCGCCATCGTACGAGTGGATGCGCGCAGCGCAACCGTATTTGACGCGCGTGTGGGGCCGCGACACAGAGGGAGGAGGCACGCCGCCTAGCGCGGCTTGCGGCTGTGGATCTGGAGCTGGCGGTGCGGGATCCGTCCGTCGTGGTGCACGCCGCGAAGGTGCCCGAAAGCGACCGATCTGGTGTCCCCTGCGCCGGATTCGGCGGCCTGATGGCCGGATATGGTGGAGCTTCTCACGTGCGTGTGCAGGGGCCTGGGGCGCGCGGTTTGGCAACTCTTTGTTATTGGTACATGCAAAACGATAATTTATTTCACCGAAACCAAAACTCATGGAGGAAACGATGATTTAGCAGAAAAAGTATAAGAACTACCCTCTCAAATATTAGCTTTTTGATAAATGATAATAAAATGAGTATTTTAGCGCCAACTAACACGTGGCAGCCCCACATGACCACATCACACCACCTGCTAGTAGATCGAATTCTCTGGCCGTACTGACAGTATGCTTGTGCAGCACACAAACCGTGTATATATAATATGTTAGTTCGATGTTTGTATATACGAGGCAACCGGCCAAGCCTTTGTACATGTACTCTCGTTGGTATATCATGGATTTCGCTTACTCGTGTGCCTCAATCATTTTTTTAGCACGGGATAAATTTTCTGATCAATTTTATATATCATGCATGTTGTACTGTACAGATTCAAGAACAACGTATTAGCGGCAGTTACACAGAGTCAGAGGTGATGGGGAATCGATACACTGCCATGAACACTGCAGAGATGCTCCGGCGCATCAGACAAAGATTATAGTAATTTGAAAGGCAAGCGTACGCGTGACAAAAAAAAAAAAAAAAAAAAAAAAAGCAGTTGAGACAGCTTGGGCGATGTAGGCCTTCGTATCATTTCTCTGGTGGCGACATATATATGTCCCTTTGCAAACACTTATGTTTGGGCTTTCCTTTATGTTGTGCAGCTAGCTTGTGTTAGGGCCTATAGCTGCTGCTTATGTATCTTGTTCAGTCTTCATTTCATCTCTTTCAGTTGTTGTCTTGTACGTGGTCATGTCCAGGCTTAGAAGTGGCCTGTGTAACTTGTTCACTCTCATGTTCATAATATGTCGAAGAATGTTCATCTTGTTCTGTGAATAGGTGTGCCCCCTGTTCTTATATATATATATATGTTCAAATCTTTCTCCTTTCTTGGACTGTGCGTGGGCTTGGCCAAGAGGGATAAGTGTGGAGATATATATCCCTTTCGATTTGGTTTCCAATAAACCTTTTGTTACCACCCAAAAATGTCCCGCGAAGAAAGAATGGATCATGTGGTGGCCATTTGAAGATTGGCGGCAAGGGAGTGTTAATATTCACCAGAGAATCCACTGAATTATGAAAGGCACAACTTCAAGTTCCGATGAAGCTCATCCTGTGGTTATCGCAGCATCGATCCAGTGATCAATGATGGGATAAAAGTGCAGAAACAATTTGGGCCCGGTGGGCGCGCGCAAGTTGCGTGAGTTGCGCCCAGCAAACAGTGAGGTGGGCGTGCGCAAGCAGTGCCGCCGCCGCTCGGAAGCCCGGGCATAGGCCTACTAGCCGGCGACGCAATTTGGGTCGATCTTTGTCTAATGTAATAGCATAGATTGTAGTGCTCTAGGGAGAGTCCGAGCGTTCTTGTACAACTTATTGACCCCTAGGACGCCGCTAAGGCATGTTGCATTGAACTTTCTCTCTAGCTTAATACAAAGAGGCGCAAACCTTTTGCGTGTTCGAGAAAAAGTGTAGAAACAATCCACAATTAATTCATCATCTTATGATGAATCACGAGGAGAACATCTACCATCATATCAGTAGTGCAATTAACAATCACATGCACAACAATAGACATAGAGATTTACATGGAAAACCTCCTCAAGGTGAGGAGTAAAAACCACGAAACCAACCGGTCCACTAGAAACTTCTAATATAATCAACAATGCGTATAAGGAGTCTTCTCTAAAGAATCTAGAGGATTACACCAGCAGCAACACATTCATCAAGTTATAAACTTGGAATCAACTAGAACCACAACCTTCTAACAAGAGGAATGACAACAACCAAATAGAGAAGTCATAGATTCTGTCTCCTTCGGTAATCAATCCATATCTCTCAAAATACAGCTCCGCTGTGCAAGAATTTTGGTAGCTGTTGACATTGCTTAGCGTCACTACCAAAGGTGGAGTTAATCTCACCCTTGATATGGCGCCAAGAGCCCACTACATTCCATAGCATCACCTTAATACTAGGTTGTCATCCCTAGCAGCAATGCTAGAAATGCGTGGATGGTATTTGTACATATGCCACTTGAATCCTTGAGATAATAATATATATATGAAGATGATATCCGTAAGCGCCTGGATAAAAATACCATTGTAGCATTTTACCGGGGTACCTCTAAGTGAGCGCTATACACGCCGTTGACCACTCACCCAGGGTACCTCTAAGTGAGCGCTACACAATGTATAAGCACCACGCTTACACGTTGTTGACCACTCACCCAGGGTACCTCTAAGTAAGCGCTATACGATTCTATGCTTGAATATAAAGACAAACTAGCTATACTAAGTATATAATCGAGTAAATAATGAACCATATAACTATGAATATAAATATTAAATAGAGCAAAGTCATATCAAATGTAGCTAACAAATAATTACAGAAAGATAGAAGAGAGAAGCTGCAGGGAGGCTTCGCCGCCGCGACTCTTGATGATCAGGAATTCAAGATAAGCTTGCCTCCCTCTAGAACTAGCCTAGATAGCTATGCCCTAACTATGGTGGAACTCTGAGGATTGGGATCTGATGACTTGATGACTTGATCAATGATGAATTGAATGAGATGCCTCAGCCCAGGGGGTGGGGGTCGACTTATATAGGGGCCTAGGATGCACCGTAGCTGAAGGGTCGAGATGGGGACTAGAGGGGGGGTGAATAGTCCCTTTTAAAAACTAATCGCACCGGCTAACCGAAACAAATGCGGAAATAAACTTATCGGTCTAGCCAAGACTTCACCCCTCTAACTAAGACTCTAAATCACCTCACAAAAGATCCTACACAAGAAGAGTGAGGTGACAAGCCTAGCTTGAGCTCCTAATCAAATCTAATGCAAGGTCACACAAACCTAAGCACTAGTACTTCAAGCACGGGTGAGCTCCTACACAATTCTAGTAAGCACAAGCACAAAGCTCCTAAGCTCACTAGATGCACAATGGACAAGGCAACACACGCCTAACCCAAAGGCTCAAATTACCTAGCTACACAAGCTAAGCAAAGTAACTAATCAAGCTACACAAGCTAGATAGTTACAACTACTCTACTCAAGCACAAGCACAATATATATATGAATGTAATGACAAAGCTTGAGATAAGAGAATGCAAACCACCGCGAAGTGTGGAAACAAGATGACACCGGTGATTTTTTTTTCGAGGTCTCGGGAAGCTTGCCAACTTCCCCCTACTCCTCGTTGTGTCGACCAACACTTTAGTGGTTCCACGGTTTGGCGAATCACCCGGTGATGATTCTCAAGCTTAATGGCCAGTGCCAAATCCCACAGCTGGGAGCTCGATCGAGACACTCACACAGTGTGAGTTCTCTAGCCAATCCCTCAGAGGGTACCGTGTGAACCCACACACAAGTGTGGTAGCTCAATGACACGCTCCACTAGAGTTGCTCTTCACGATCCCCGCGAGGTGAGCACGAACCTCTCACAATCTCTTCTTCGGAGCACCGCACAATCTTCTTTGCGTGCTTCACGAAGCCTCTTGCCACCAAGCCGTCTAGGAGGTGGCAACCTCCAAGAAGAAACAAGCCCACCGGCTTGCAACACGAACACCTAGTGCCACGAATGCGATCTCTCAACGCAACGCACTAGGAATCGATCTCTCACTCAATCGGATGAACGATATCAAGCATATGTGAGTGGGAGGGCTCTCAAGCACCACAATACAAGCCACCAAGGCTAGAATGTGCTCGACCACCCGGCCAAAGCCGGCCACCCCATCTATTTATAGCCACAAGCCAAAATAGAGCCGTTGGGGGGTGCTTTAGCGCGTTGATCGGACGCACCGACCGGGACTCACCGGCGAAGTCGGTCCAGCGTCCGGCCGCTCCCTTCCGGCGTCCCGGTCGGGAACGGACAAGGCCATCGGGCCCACGCCTAACGGCTACCGAAGCGTCCGGTGCATGCTTCGGTCATCACCGGAAGCCGGTCCTCGCGTCCGGCCGCAGCGTCCGTGAAAACGCCGCTGCAGAGCTTTCTGCCAGACGCACCGACCGGACGCTCCGGTGAGCGCGTCCGGTCAAGCCTCCTGCTTCCGGTCGAGCGTCCGGTCGACGTTTTCCAGCGAAAACTCCACCGAAACACCGACGCCTTCTCTTCCTTTGCTTCGACATGCTACCCATCAAGTATACCAAACTTGAGCACGAGGAATAGCATGTTTTCATCTCCAACTTGCATCCGGCGCAATAGAAAATATGCATCTCATTTTCTCGAAGGCGCCGAATCCCGCCTCGCAAGCTCGGGCGGGGAGGATGAGCGGTTCCCAAACCCAACTCAACCCCCGCAATCACCGCCGCCTTTGCAAATGTGCCAACACCACCAAGTGTACATCACCATGTGCAAGTGTGTTAGCATTTTCACAATCATTTCAAAGGCCGGGTTAGCTCTTGTCACGCCACTCGATCCTAACACATCGCAAAGTTAGATCGCTCAAGTGGCACTAGATGACCGATATGCAAACCAGTTTGCCCCTCTTAATAGTACGGCCATCTATCCTAAACCCGGTCATAAACTTCTCTAACCTCCAATGACCGGCGAAATGAAATGCCCTATAGGTTATACCTTTGCCTTGCGCATTTCCATTCCGCTCCATCTCCAAGTGCCAATGCAACCAATGCACCAACACGATCAAGAATGATATGATCCACTTCATATCATCACATGACCTTCTTGGTCCATCGATCTTGACCTCACTTGCTCTTCACCGCTATTGCATCGGGTCCATCGGCGCCAAGTCCAGACTTGCCCTTCACACTTGCAACCGGTCCTTCAAGCCAAGCCTCGTCTTGATCTTCACCACCTTGGTCACATGACTCCATGTCATGTCTCATATGCAATAAGCTCCTTCATTGCATCATCATGTGTGAACTAATCTCCCGTGTATAATCTCAATCACACATATTAGTTCACCTAATGTTGACACTCAATTACCAAAACCACAAGGGACCTTTTCGGTAGCCCTCGGATCAAATCGACCTTGATCAATGGTTGAGTTGCAATCCTTGAGGCGGTGCGAGAACCGACGTAGGAAGGGGAGACCGACATGTGGGTCCCACAGGTCGACCGACCTAGTGGTGGGGTCGGCCAACCCCACCCAGTCGCCCACCTACCCTCTGCGCTTTGGCGTGGTGTCCTCTGGTGTCTTCTAGATCCTTCTTTCGTTGGTGCCCATTCGTAGTATGCTCTTGATGCCGATGCTTTGGATATTCTTTGTCTCTTTTTTTCCTGTTTAGTACCCGAAATAATAAAGATTCACCAAAACGTGGAACTCGTCAGTTTAACCCCTAAGTCTATGTTGATATTCATTTTATGTCCTTTTTCATGTTTTGTTGATGGTTTAAAAATGGTTGTTAACTACCGTCAACAGTAGCCATGTAGACCCAAAAGTCTCCTAATAACCACGACCAAGCTTCACTCAATGACATATTTCACCATGTAAACAATCATCTACCAAAACTCTGCTCTATCTTAAATCAGATTAACCTAAACTAACAAAACGCTTTCAAATCTGGTGTTCTACTTAGCCAATCCTCAAACAAGCTAAACAATTCAAAGCACTCTAAGTGAGGAATGGGATCACCAAGTTTGGTGCCAATCCAACCACGTTTATGCCTCCAATCACCGACTTCAAGATGGTCGGTTCGAGCCACCAAATCTAGACAAAATAGCTTCTCCTTCTTCCTCTCCTCTCCCATATTCTCGGTGTTCTTGTGTTTTGCTCTACTATAGTAATCTTAACATAGGCGGCGCCCTACTAAATTTTGACCCTGTCTCAACGCCCGAAAAGTGTTGCAAAAGGGCCAAAATAGTTGCAATAGTAGAAATAGCAACACTTTTTTTTCGTTGGGAGGCGTTGCAGGTGCTTGCGTGGGCAAAGCTTTGGACAACGCTTTTATGGAAAGCGTTGCAAAATGCGCTTTGGATTTGCAACGCCTATGCGTTGCAACAGAAGGTTTTGCTACGATTGTATGTGTGGCAACAACAACTAATGCAACCCCTAAGGCGTTGCTAGACCTTCCAATGGCAACATGCCCATGTCGTAGCAAATGATGCACTAGGAACGATAAACATGTGTTGCAATATAATATATTGCCACGCTTAACATGTGTGGCAACAAGGTTTATGTCGCAACACCAAGAAGTGGTGGCAACATGTACAATTGCAACGCCCGAAGTTTGGTTGCTACAGGTGCATCCGGTATTGCATCGCATAATGAGTGTGGCAATAAGACCTATGTCACAACACCAAGAAATGGTGGCAACACGCATAATTACGACGCTCTTGGTTTGGTTTGCTATAAGATGAAACATCTATTGCTACACAGATTGTTCGTTGCTATAGGGCATATTGCCACAAAAAAATTTGTTGCCAATAGCCACTTTTACAACACTTTTGGTTTGGTGCCACCAAACAATATTGCAGCGGCATTAACTAATTAAAAACACAAGACATCAACAAAGCATTTGAATAAAACCATTAAACCAAAATAGACACTCATTCATTAAATAGATGATCTGTTGTAGTGTCTACAATCACAAAGTCAAATATGCTACAGTGGGAACTTCAGGAAATCTCAAAACCTGAAGGTCTACATCATTTTCTAACATCTCTATAACACTTGCAGCCTTCCTGACCGTGCTTGCTTGTTTCTCTCGGTCATGTCATGACTTCAAGCACTCCTCTGAGTTTGCATCTTCCGACTAAACAAAAACATTCACATCAGCATATGGATTAGCAAACTTTATAACAAAGCGCACATAGAAAAGATCAACAAAATAAGCTAAAACTGATTTAATGACATGATCAGAGTTCACTTCTTATTTTTAGAACATAGATGTTTAGAGAAATAGTGATAGTTCTACATTATGAAAAATCTAAAACTAAGATACACCTCAGTCTAGAGCATCCAAAATTAAACATTATTACTATGACAACCACCTATTGATAGTTAATAGTTTTCTAGAAAAAAAATCAAATAATTAGAAACAATGGCTTGGGCAGAACAATAAGTTTTTTTTTTATGTATTCAACAAATGATGGAACAATTATCGCCTAGCACACAAAGAATAAGTTTTTTTTATGCATTTAACAAATGGACTTGCAAAGACTTGTATAAGAATAACCGCTTCAAGCTTAAGATGCAGCCGTGAAGATATGGAATTCTGCTCGTCCTCAAAATCAAAAAAAGAATACAAAGGATTTTTTTTCAATCCATTCGAATACTAGTAAAATACATGGGCACAAGAGGTTTAGACAACAATAGGACACTACAATATGGTGCAATAAAAAAAGGCACTGAATTTACCTCAAATTGTCACTCAGATTCTATCATGTCATACCAGAAAGTTGGGAAACCTGAATCAATAGAACATGATGTGAGCTGCAGACTTCATACTGATCTGATACAGCACACACAATTAAAGAATAGTAATATTTAGTCAAATAGAAATGCAAGAATAGTAAGTCTAGTTGCAAAAGTTATTAGTTTATTATGATAGCTTCTATACATGATGGAAATGGCATTCAAGATCATCATAAACTAGCAGGCAGCCCCGCGAAGCTTGGTCATAGAACACTTTTTGGCCGATCAAAATGCAATGACAAAGATGACATATTCGTATCAACAAAGTATGATTCAAGTATGCTATTTAGTTTTTCTACGTGTATAATTAGGCTAAAATAATGGCATATTTTTTACATGGAGAATAGGACTATGTTCATGCTTCCATGGCAGTTGCTGATGGTGGGGTTCAAGCATTCTGTACCTGTGTACAGATTGAAAAAAAGAAGGTTTTAAACTTCATAGTTCAACCTCTTGTAGCAGTTTATGACACAACTGATAAATAAAGAAGATAAGTTATCAAGCTGAAAACATATATGCTACAGATGTGCATTACTGAACCAAAACATCACTAACAGAGGAAAGCAGTTAATTTGTCCATAAATCTGTTGGGGCATACCTTTTCTTTTTATTAAGGAAATACTAAGCATTTTTTTAGGTTACATCCAGCAACCATGGAGGCACCTGCAGTTTGGCAATAGCACAGGGGGCAAACAGTCAAGGAGACCACAATAGAAAGAAGTGTTTGTATTAGCTATAATACAGGGGGCAAAGAGTCATATACATCACAATAGAAAGAATTGTTTCTACTCCAATAAGAAAGAACATTCGCTACTTGAGTTGATGCGGCTAATGACATGTAAACCAAACTTTGAGCCCTGGCTGAATTATACAGTCACTTAAGAAGATTTACAGGGCTGATGTGTGTTGAGGCAAATAATTAAGAAATGCAAGCCCAGCGCGTAATGGATTCATGTAAGCACATCAATTGTTCAAATGTAAGGGACATTGGGCAGTATGCGTGCATAGTGCTAATTTATAATTTTAATAATTCTATGAATGTATGAAAAGTCTTAGTTTATAACTTTGATAAATCACAAAGTTTGAAATGAAAAGTGATAGAGAACAACTGCAGTGACTTCATAAATGACCATGCTTGCAGGGTGCAGATAGGTAGTCAATTTTCATCTAGATGCACCACTGTAAAGGGAGATTTACAGAACATTACTCTTCATCCTTTCTAGGCTCAGTCAGGCTACTCTGAAGGGAGAAAACTAACCAATTTGGTAATTTGGTGCATGCCATCATGTGGCATGAAACTTTTTGTAAATTTCTCGAGCATCCTATTTTCAACTTCCTTCTTCTCCATTTTCACCTACAGAGTTACAGAAACCAAGTTAGTACAGGCAGGTAGCAATATATCCTTAGAAGATAGCCACATGATCATGCGCTAAGTAGTGCTCATGTTCTGTCCTATTGTTATAAAAATTGTACCTTCACTTTTGGATAAAGCATTCATTGAAATATAAAATAAAAAACACTATCATGTGCTCCACAATATGCTATAGCATTCCTGCAATTTGTGGAGTTCACAATAGCTATGGTGTTTGAAATTAACACAATTTTAGAAACACACACGCACTGAACTTCTCATAAGTTCCATATGCATACCTTAGAGCATCTCCAAGAGACTTTCTTAAACTCAATCTCTAAATCATCATTTAGTCTATTGAATAAAATTCATTGTGGTATGACATCATCAGTGAAAAAGTTCGGTAATAATTACTAGTCAGACCAGGCCTCGGTCGACATGGTAGGCTTGTTGGTGATGAGTGTAGAAACCATTGCAGGTGTTGATCTGAAGCCATGATCACATTCGCAAGGAAAGGACTTAGGGTAATACGGTAGTAAAGATATATAAATGAATCTGAAGTAACAAGAGAAGCGGTGGTACAAATTGGACATGTATAATTGTTTGGCGGCAGCAAGTAAAGTTAGCAGCTTGGCTTGTTGGGAAAGGAGGGGACCATGGCAAAGCTATCCTAACAATTAGAAAGTTATATATCTACTTCAACACAAACACAAAAGAAAACAAGTGAAACTACAGGAGGTGACAATAGCCACCCTAGCATCAACCATACATAAAAAGAAGTCTGAAACTATTTTGTTATCCAGCATACAAATCTATAACAAAGGCAAGGAAATCACATGGTAACAGTTTAAGTACCAGACTACAACCAAAATTTCACTGCACCAAGAATCAGAATTCTTAAATTGCAATCTTATCAAAGCATATAAACATCCTAGGATTTCACAGAGTTGATGCTCGGTGAAGAGAGTGGACATCGAAATGGACATATATATATATATATATCTTTCTCTGATTTGATCCTATCCGATCCAACTGATGTAAGGTCGCCAACTCCAGGAGCCCCTCGCACAATTAACAAAGCTTGATTTTCACTGGAAATCAGATCAAAATCAAGAACATGGGCCAACGACCCAAGGTTAGGGTTTCCAGAAGAGATCAGGATCGAAAGGGAAAGGGGGAGGAAGGAGAAGGAGATGGGAGTGGCCCTCACCGGTGAGGATGCGACACTAGCTACTGGAGTCGCCGGCAGGTGGAGGTCCTGGCCTTGGTTGATGAGGAGAGGGCGCCTGGAGAGGAGGCGACTGCCGTCTGTCGGTGAGGAACAGGGCGGCCGCCCTGGAGGGAGGAGAATGGGGCGGCGCTGCAGGGGCTGAGGAAGAGGAGGCCGGCGTGGGACTGGAGGAAGGAGATGGAGCCGACCCAGGCGACGGATCTGCGATCGACGTATTTGGAGTTTGGACGGAGGGGGCGGGCGGCGGGTCGCAGGAGAGATGTGAGAGGCGGGGATTGATTTTTTTTTTTTTTTTTTTTTTAGGGCTGAGTGCGGGCACTAATTTTATTTAAATTCTTTTTCGGCTCACGAGAGGCAGAGCGCGGGAGTTGGGCCAAAAAAATTTTTTTGGCTGGCGGCAGTGTGCGGGGGCTCTTTGAATCTGACGTTGAAAAATAAGTTGGAGTTTCAATAACTTTTGAACTTTACCATTTTCCGAACTTTAAATGAATTTATATGTATTTATTGAAAATAATTTAAATTTGAACTACATGTACCTCAAATGAGATTTAAAATCCATTTAAAAATTATTTAAGGATATGTTACATGTCTCATTTTAAATTGTTGAATGTAGCTCAATACAAGCTACTTTGTACATATTGATATCACTAGGCCTAGTCTATATATGGGATCCACAATAAAAGTGAAATCTAAAATAAAAAAATCTTGCATACACGCCTAAAAAAATGAGCAAAATAATTGAAACTTGTTTGAGATAACTCGGTATGTCAATGGGTACGTTGCATCACTCAAGCTTGGCCTAATTAGAAAACCACCCAACAAAACACCTACTAGTTCATGCTTATTAGAACTTTACAACTATGATGGTAGAGTTAACAATTACTTATAACCTTGGTAGTAAGTAGAGGTGCGACTTATGAAAATCTGCTTTTAGGCCTAATGGAGCATTTGCAGCGAATGTAGGCCTTAGACCATAATTTGTTAATTGTTAGTGATTAAGTGAACATATTCATGGGTACTAAGATGTGCTCCTGTGATCTTTATTTGTCTTCACCACACATGAATGTGTACCATTAACTTTGGCAAACCATAACCCTATCTACCATTGGATTCACTGTAACCCAAATATAATCTGCCATATATTGCACCTGAACCCTAATCGAAACTAACAATGGCTTTCGTAAACCTAACCAATACTACAATAGTTGGAAAAGATACGTAACTTTAGTGCTTAGGGAAAAAAAGTAACTTTAGTGAGGTAATATGATTTTTTAAAAAAAGTTAGATTAAAATTCACGTTTCTCTTATCCTTTTTGCTAAATTCCTAGTAACCAAGAATTGGGGATACAAAACTCATTGTTTTGGAATTCTAGACAGAGAAGCTATTCAACAATAATTTCTTACCCAATTTCTCCAAACTAGGTATCATGCTAGGTACACACTCTATTAGAGTTGCTCTGATATAACTATATGGCTACAGAAGCTTTGTGTGAATCCTCAAGGGATGAGTCGAAAATCCAAGAATTATTTGGTGTTCAATCCAAAACATATGTTTATTCTCTTCTCTCTCCATACATAGCAATGATTTTCTTTTTTCGAATACGAGGAGAGTTGCGTATCATTTCATTAAGAAAAAGAGTTGTAAAATACAACACACACCACCCACAGTCCCCATAAATTACATAGCAAAGACTCAGTCATCTAATCATTTACTTTTTTTTTCATGCTAATATAACCTTAGTTTGGTGTGTTTGTTCATGATGAAATTATTTGAAGCTTGATTAAATTCATTATGATATTTTTAAAAATCAATACTAAAGAAACATCATCCGCGACACATTTTTTTTAAGCAATACTCTACGACACATTTTGGAGGTTCAAATCCGATCTCTTCAACAAGACTCTAGGGTTTTTTTTCCTCCGTTCTTTTCTTTTGCCTTTTCCGTTCTCAAGAACTAACCCACCAGGCCCACCAGCCAGGCACACGTTTCGCCAAACGCTAAAACCACAGCCAAAATTTTCAGCCGTGTGTCGTGTTTTCTTCTCTCACCGACGCCGCCGCCGCGTGCCCGCTCTTCCTCCTCTCGATTCCAAATTTCCTCCTAATTTTTTAGCCGCTGTCGTCTGAGCGCTCGCGACGACAAAATCGCGGTGCCGCGCGCTCACCGCCCAATCCTCCAAATCACGCTGCGGCGCTGCCGCCCTCCAATCCGCTGTCCACTCTACCCCAAACCTCACGACACGCCGCCGCACTCACCACCATCCTCGGCTTGTCTGCCTCTCCGGCGACGCTCCTTCCCTCTCCGGCGGACATGTTACAACGGCACAAGGATTTTATAGCAACTAAATTGACATGTGGCAATAGATACTATTGCATCGCTTTAGACATGTGGCAATAGATACTATTGCATCGCTTTAGATATTTAGTTGCAATAAACACATATCTATTGCAATGGTGGTGATAAATATTACAACCAAACAAAAATGTAGCAATAACAACAAACTATTGCATCGCCTTAGAAATTTTGTTGCAATACCTCGTCTACCTTTTACAACGGTCGATGCGATATATTACAACCCAACAACACCGTGGCAATAATTTCAAGCAATGGCAACACTATTCTTTATGGTTGCAAGAGCACTAGACAGTTGCAACGCCAATTAGTACTAATGCAACTAAATATCATCATGACAATACTATTAACCAATTGCAACACTTTTCAAAAAAGGGTTGCTATAGGTCTCATCTCTTGCAACACAAACGTAAAAATTGCAATGCACTGTTTTTGTGGCAACACAATCCCCTATTGCCACGTTTTTGGGACAAATGTTGCAAAATTTACCCCTATTACAACACAATTTGTAGTGTTGCAAATGGCGTACAGTGGCAATAGGGTTGAAATCTTGTAGTCAATCTACGGAGGCAGTCAAAAATGGTTTATGTTGTGGTGTTCTTATGTTTTGCTCTATCCTGCCACCGATTACCGGAGGCAGCCGCCCACTATGCCCGACTGCGTTAATAAAAGGCTAGTGTCTCGCGAAATCATTTGTTTAGTAATGTCCCTCTCTCTTAGCAGCAACACTGAAGCAATAGAGGCTAGGTTTGTGATTTTTATTCCTTCCAAGGATTGATCTCCACTAGCCGTTGATTCCAAATGAAATAAACAACTTACAAGAACTGGGCCTATGAGCTACATTTGGGATGCTTTGCTAGGCTCCATATCATCCCTCCATGTGGAGGGACAACCCAACAAAACACCCCCTCCTGACATCATGGAGGGTCTCACTGACTTTTGGTAGTCATGCCAGTGAGTCAACAACAAACTTTGAGCTTTTCTATTATCATCACCTTAGTCAACATATCTGCCCCATTGTCATCGATGTGGACTTTCGCAAGCTGCATTTCTAAGAATCCTGAATCCAATGATAACAAACATCAACATGTTTTGACCTTGAGTGAAAACATGCATGTCGACAAATTAGCAAAGACATGCTTGTCTTGATCAAACCCAAAAGTTCACTAAGGCTAGTCTCAATGGGGGTTTCATTCTCATTGATTAGGGTGACATATCAAGAAATTAGCCGAGTTGGCAATTTATTGATAAGGAGAGAAAGGAGCAGAGTTTCATCTAGATAAAACTTGAGCCGCACGAGTACCTAGGAGATGAAAAGTGGATGAAACCCCATTGAGAGCACGGAGTTTCGCTTTGTCGGATATAAATACCAAGGTACCTAAGGACAAAGGGTTAACAGGTATCAATATTAACCCAGCCGATGGCTAAGGAGGACAAAACGGTATTATCCAACCCTTCGAAGGGAAGTCCACCTCGCCCGACCCCTAGGGTGAGGTCACCATCCGACCCTAGGGGTATGGGCCCCAAGCTGCCCGACCCCACGAAGGGACTTCGCCCCCGTCCAACCCCACGAAGGGGGCTTACGCCTAGCCCGACCCCGAGGTGCAGGGCCCGCTTTGTCCGTCCCCGTGAAGGGGGATTTCCGCCCGCCCAACGGCAATATGCGGGTAAGCCCTCGGGCGGAGGCGGACATACCGCGGGGGACCCGCATCGCCTCGAACCACCACGGACGGGGCGTGCACGCCTTGACAGGACCAATAGCATTGACGGGCCATGCCCAAGAGCCGCGACGACCACTATGCGGAATAGGATGACACTATTCCACCTAATCCTCGTACGATAGCAGTCTCCAAAGACTGTTTGACATCTCCATCCCCTCGCGGGATGGGGCACCTCGCCCGGATTGACCGGAGGCGCACGCCGCACAAGCGGTGAACAGGACCGAGGCGTGGCGCACATCCTGTCCCCGTGATGTCGATGGGACCCGCACAAAGAGGAGGAGAAGACTGACGCCGAACACCACCCCTTCCTTCGTTTTACTTTTCTTCCTTGTCCTTCTTTCCTTCTTCTCACCTATAACCCGCCCTTCCCTTCAGCTATAAAAGGGGGAGGCAGGGCACCCCATGCAAGGGGGACCGATCGATCACATAACGAACTTCGGGCCCTCCAACTCCGGAAGACGGAGCTTTGAGCCTACTCACACGCACATTCACTCGCAGAGATTTGGGAGCTCTTCCCTCTCTCGACCATCTCAGAAAACCCCTACTATAGACTTAAAGCAAAGCACGAGCACCGAGCACACCACAGGATGTAGCGACATCCTGCCCAAACTAGCATACGTCTTTGTGTCCACATTTGCATTACCATCCGAGCTAGACGACGAGCACTAGATTACTAGTTGGTGTTTATTCGAAACACCGGCGGTTGGTGCGCCCGGTAGGGGAAGCTCAACGCGTCAACAGAGCTTTGGATGGCTAGCCACGGCATCACTTGGGTTCCCAAATATATGTGTGCCGGGTGCCTAGACTTCGTCGTCACCACCGAGGGGAAGCTGGTTAGGGCTCTGTTGACACCTCTTAAGCCATGTTTTTATGTGTCATCTAAACATAAAATAAGGTTATAAAAAGAATAAAATGCATAGAATAGGTGTTATAATTGACAAAGTTCCACGAGTTTTGGTGATTTATATCTTTTCGGGGGACTTAACAGAAAATGCCTAAAAAGCGAGAGAAAACCCCCAAACAATAAGAAGATTTACCGAGAAGAATTTTGATCCGAAAAGTGAACTAAAACATTCTAGAAGACACCGAAGACACCGGGGAAAGACCCGACAGGGGCCCACCCTAGCCTTGGCGGCGCCAGCCAGTGGGGCCGGCCGCCGTGGGTCCCACCTGTAAGCCTCATCTTCCTATGGCGGTTCACTACCGACATTGAGGTTGTTTCTACACCGTTGCTCAAGGTCGGTTTGATCCAATGGTGGAGATTAGAGTTGTAAACGCAATACAAAAGGACTGCTCCACCTCGACTATATAAGCAGCCCTAGGGTCGACCCCAAGGCTTATCTCTCATTATTCTCTCATAATCTTTCTACAGAGCAAAAGTTAGGGTTTCAATTAGAAGAGAGAGAGATCCCTCTAGTTGTCTAGTTGTCTAGTTGTCTAGTTCATCTAGTTCATCTAGTTGTAACTAGATCGAGAGAGAGTAGAGGAGAGAGTCAAGAGCGGACCTGCCGGATCTTCTTCAACTTTGTATTCTTACAAAGAATCGGTTCGTCTTCAAGAATCTCCGTGTTCTTTATTTGTTTCTAAGTATTTATTTAATTCTAGTTCTTGCTTTATTTTATTTACTGGATCTCTGCTCGTATTGAGTGCTCTAGTTATTCCGGGTAATTAGAGTAGTAATCTGTAGTGTAGGCGTGGTGTCTAGACTAGAGGTTACCCGAGGTTGCGCCCAATCCTACGGATAGTTGTGGTAGCCCCAGGGGGTGACAAACTGTCGGGCCGTTGTAATCCACCACGTACGGGTTGGTGTTTTCCGTAGAGCTTAAGGCAGCCTTCTCCCAACTACCTTCTTCCCAGTCTTTCTCGAGAGTTGGAAAGGAACTGTTGCTCCAAGTAGATAAAGTATAGTGAGCCTTAAATTAGATAAATCCACTTAGAAAACCCAAATCTTCTCTACCCATCTTATCTATCTTTTCTAGGACGATCTTATTCCTTCTAGTACACTTCACGTTCCCCGTGGAAATCGATACCTTGGAATACTCTCAGGTGAAAGCTACATCGGTATCCGTGCGCTTGCGGATTTTTCTGTCTGCGTTAATTTATACCAACAAGCTTTCTGGCGCCGTTGCCGGGGAACGGTAGCTGTGCTAGTTTAGAACCAAGTTCGTCCTTTTACCCTTTTTATCTTTTTACCACTACCTTTACCACATGGATTCCGCTCCTATATATAAACTTTCCACTCCAAAGGTCGAATTGATAGAGCCACCAAAATCATCACATCCTATTCTTACGGATGGCTTTGAGATTCGTCCTGCTTTTATAGCCATGGTTCGGGAACAACCCTTCTCTAGGCTAGAAGATGAAAATCCCTACACCCACATTAATGAATTTGAGCATTTGTGTTCTTTCCTAAATATTCCTAGCATGACACAAGATACCCTTAAATGGATATTGTTTAAGTTCTCCCTTTTGGGCAGAGCAAAAAGCAATGGTATGCTCATACCGTAGGAGGCGTAAATGGAAATTGGGAAGAACTCCGAAACAAATTTTATCTTGCTTTCTTCCCTCTTTCTCAAATCGCTGCCCTTAGAATAGAAATTCTGACCTTTCAACAAAAAGAGAAGGAAACCTTAGGAGCAGCCTGGGCTAGATTCATGAGCCTTATTTAAACAGGTCCGGACCTTTCCTTACCCGAAAATGTCCTTTTATACCACTTCTATCATGGACTCGGCAAGGAAGTCCGCTCTTCATGTTGACTTAGCTTACGGAGGTTCATTCTCGCATAAAACCATTAGTGAGGGACAAGCCATTTTTTTGAGAAAATCCTTGAAAATACTCCCTACACCGGTATTCATGATGAATTTCCTCAAGAAGAAGTTGAGTCAAGCACCAACCTCCACAACAACTAGAGGAGACACAAACAACCGAATCTAAAATTCCTCTAAATTCTTCGACAATTCGGTTGTCGAAGAATCTCCCACTATGGGAACACAACAAATTAGGGAGGATGATGATGAACCCCATCCCTCTATGTTTCCTTTTGAAATTGAGGATGATCTTTTTGAAGATTTTGGAAATGCCTCGAATTTTCCACTACAAGTGAAGCCTCTCGGTGCACTCTCGCACCATTTGAGGATGACGAGGGTCCACCCAATGATCCTTTCCTTATTGAACACATCAAAGGACTCTCGGCCATCATGAGTCGTGAGTGGTTGGCAGAAACAGAGTTATCCTCTGAGGTAGCTCGCATCATTGCCCCCTCAGAAGTTCTAACTTGTATTCTAAGGAATACAACCATTGAGGCTCACTATAATCCTACCGTTGGGATGAATATAATATCAAAGTCATTAGCAGAAGAGCTCATTCCCAACGAGACCCTGATTCCATCTCATAAACTTTTAAGAACTCCTTCAGGAGTTACACTTGATAGTTATGGGGTCATGAGATCTATTCCTTTGAGAATAAGAGGTTCTAAGTATTGTCTAGATTTTCACATCTATGACATCTCAGACATGTCCCTCTTGATTGGTGTACCTTTAGGAACACTTTTTCAAGAGAGACCAAAACAAGGTCTCTTGGATTTAAAGTTAGGAAATTCTCCTATCGTTGTCTCACTTGCACGTTCACAAAATGCGATAGTAGAACCTAAGCCTAAACAAGATCCTATTGGGGATGTCTTAATGACACATCTAGAAGAGATGGTTGAACCAGTTTTCGATGTTGAACACTTCATAGAAGAAGAGGAAGAACTGGGTGAGCCTATTGAACTAGATACAAATGAGAGGTTCCACCACGACCCTCAATTGAGCCGAAACCACTTCCTCCTGGCCTAAAATATGTCTTTCTCAATAATAACCGAAACTCCAGCCATTATCGGTGACAAGCTTTCCCAAGAAGAAACTCATAGACTTGTCACCGTCTTAGAAAAAGACATAAATCATCCATAGGCTACTCACTTGAAGACCTCATAGGGATTAGTCCCCAACTCTGCACGCATCGTATCCCTATTGATCCTGATGCATTACCTTCAAGGGAACCACAGCGGAGGCTTAACAACGCTATGCGAGAAGTTGTTAAGAAAGAGGTTCTTAAGCTTTTGCACGCCGGGATTATCTATCCTGTGCCACATAGCGAGTGGGTTAGCCCTGTCCAAGTTGTCCCAAAGAAAGGAGGAATGACAGTTGTTACAAATGAGAAGAATGAACTCATTCCTCAGCGCACTATCACAGTGTGGCGTATGTGCATTGACTACCGGAAACTTAACAAGGCAACAAAGAAAGATCACTTTCCGTTACCTTTCATCGATGAGATGTTGGAACGGCTTGCAAATCATTCTTTCTATTGTTTCCTTGATGGTTATTCCGGATATCAACAAATCCCAATCCACCCTAATGACCAAAATAAGACAACTTTCACATGCCCGTATGGAACTTATGCATACCGACGAATGTCATTCGGATTGTGCAATGTTCTAGCTTCCTTCCAACGGTGCATGATGTCTATCTTCTCTGAAATGATTGAAAACATTATGGAGGTGTTCATGGATGACTTTACCGTCTATGGCAAAACCTTCGATGATTGCTTGGAGAATTTAGACAAAGTTCTACAAAGATGTAAAGAAAATTCCTTAGTCCTGAACTGGGAGAAATGCCATTTTATGGTTCGGGAAGGAATAGTGCTAGGACATAAGGTGTCCGAACATGGGATAGAAGTGGATAGAGCAAAGATAGAAGTCATTGAACAACTTCCACCTCCCACAAATGTGAAAGGAGTCCGAAGCTTTCTAGGCCACGCAGGGTTCTATAGGCGATTCATCAAAGACTTTTCTCAAATTGCTAGACCCCTGACTCGCCTCTTAGCTAAAGATGCACCTTTTGTCTTCGATAATGAGTGCTATGAATCATTTCAAATCCTCAAAAATGCACTCATCTCAGCTCCAATCATCCAGCCACCTGATATGAAGCTACCTTTTGAGATCATGTGTGATGCTAGCGACTTTGCAGTAGGAGCCGTTCTTGGCCAAACTAAGGATAAAAAGCATCATGCTATAGCCTATGCTAGCAAAACCTTATCCGGACCACAGCTTAATTATACTACCACCGAAAAAAGAAATGTTGGTCGTTGTCTTTGCTATAGACAAGTTTAGATCTTACTTAGTGGGGGCAAAGATTATTATTTACAATGATCATGCTACTCTTAAATACCTCCTCACTAAGAAAGATGCTAAACCTCGGTTAATCCGATGGATTCTCTTGCTCCAAGAGTTTGACATAGAAATAAGAGATAAGAAAGGAGTAGAGAACTTCGGTAGTGACCACTTGTCTAGGATTCCACATAAGGAAACATTTGAGTCACCTATTAATGACTATTTGAGGGGACGACATGCTCCTCAAGGTCACACACTCCGACCCTTGGTATGCGGATATTGTGAATTATATGGTTGCAGGTTATGTAGCACCAGGGGCGGATAAGAAGAAACTCAAATATGATGCTCGCTTTGTCACTTATGGGATGATCCATATCTTTATCGAGTATGTTCTCGATGGATTGCTACGGAGATGTGTCCCAATAGAAGAAGGGTTGAAGATTATAGACAGATGTCATGCATCACCTTATGGGGGACATTATGGAGCATTCCGTACACATGCTAAGATCTGGCAAAGCGGATTCTATTGGCCAACAATGTATCAAGATACAAAGGAGTATGTGAAAAGATGCGCGAGATGCCAAAGGCATGGAAACATTAATGTTCGAATGCAATGCCACTTGAGAACAACCTCCGGATAGAGTTGTTTGATGTCCGGGGAATTGACTACATGGGACCATTCCCAAGGTGCGGAGATGTTTGAATACATTTTGGTGGCGAGTTGACTATGTGTCCAAATGGGTAGAAGCACCGCCATGTCGAGCCAATGATTCAAGCATGCCAAGAAGATGTTCCATGAAGTAATATTCCCAAGATTTGGCACACCTCGAATGGTCATAAGTGATGGAGGATCACATTTCATTGACAAGTCCTTGAGAAAGTTTCTTGCGAAATATGGAGTAAAACACAATGTTGCAACTCCTTACCATCCTCAAACAAGTGGCCAAGTTTGAGACATCAAATAAGCAAATCAAGAATATTCTACAAAAGACATGAGATGAAATGGGAAAGAAATGGAAATATCAACTCCATGATGCACTATGGGCATATCGAACTGCATTCAAAACACCCATAGGCATGTCACCATATCACCGGTATATGGAAAAACATGCCACTTGCCTGTTGAATTAGAATTTAGAGCTCATTGGGCAATCAAGAGATGGAATATGGATCTCCATTTAGCCGGAAGGAACCGTCGATGCAAATATCGAGCTAGAGGAATGGAGAGAAAAAAAAGCTTATCACAGCTCTAAGATTTATAAAGAAAGAACAAAAAAAAGGTGGCATGACAAGAGAATCAAACATAAGGAGTTCAAGCCCGGAGATAAAGTTCTACTATTCAACTCAAGGGTGAAGCTCTTCGGTCATGGAAAACTTCGAAGCAAATGGGAAGGGCCATTCAATGTGATTGACGTTGCACCACATGGCGCACACACTTCAGATAATTCAGGTAACACATTTAAGGTAAATGGCCAACGTTTGAAAATTTTTCTAGAACCGAAAAACACGTAAGAAATTGATTTGATTGAATTCTTACATTTTAATGATCCAATCTAAGAGACAACTCCTAAAAACCTCTAGGCAACAAAGACATAAGTGGCCAACCACTAACGCTTAACTTGTTCCACAAGTTTTGTTGTCTATTTGAGTTTGCGAGGATTTAAGGGAGAGAGACATGATAGGATGACACCCTTGTCGCTTGTCTACCTCAATTTCCACATTATCAACAACCCGACATATCAATCCAAATTTTGGGGAGGGCACCCCCTTATTACGATAAGTATCTCTCTACTATATATTATTAGTTTATATATTTTTGCTTTGAATTAAATTAGAGTTTCGAGTCGGTCGTCGAGTTAAGTTTGTTTGAGTCTATACTATATTTGGTTGAATAAATAAAGAATGCTCTTGCTTTCTAATAAATTTTTGATCCATTCTCTCAGTTATTATTTTCTATATTTTTTGTATATGTTTTTTTTTTGTCTCCACCATGTTTTTGAATAAAGAATAATAAAAGATAGTGTGGGGAGACAAGACGAACAACAAGAACAACAAAAAAACCTACCCTCGAAAAAGCGAAGCAAAACAATAAATACGTAACGAAGATCCAACTCGACGAAGCTCGGGCCAAGGAGCAAAGAAAGCTCAAGCGGCCGCCGGAGTAATCCATGGCGACCGCCCGGGCTGCCTCCTCCCCTCGTCTTGATTTCTTCAACCCACGGTTTGATCTCCGAACTTTACTTTAGTTCATATTTTGGTTTCTTTTCCGTCGGTTTCGAACCTTTTTTGATATGCTAAATAATAAAAGAGAATAAAATAAATTGATATGCTTTGTTCTAGAGATAAATTCACATAATACTTTTTCATTGTTAGAATAATTTTTGTTGAAAGAATAATTTGTTAAAAACCCAAGTTGCTTAAGTTGTTGTGAAATTTGAGATAGAAGTTTGATGAGAGCTTAATTCTTGATATCTTTTCTCTTTGGAGAATTTATTTCAAAATATTAAAAATAACTTTACTTCATCTCTGTGAAAAATGTTATAACCTATTAAAGCCATGCTATGAAATATTAAACCAAAGAGTAAGCTATTTGCTTTGTGTTGAACTTTGTCAAATATTGTGACTCAAGTTGAGAGACTTGTCTTAAGATCAAGAACACGTACACTTGCTTTTATTTATTTATATGCTCAGTTGTTAATCTCTCTAAATTCAATAAATAATTTTTGTACAGCAAGGCATGGGCTATGAAAAAAAAAATAGTAGTTAAAAAAAAAAAGAGAGAGAGAAAAAAGAAAAGAAAAAAAAGAAAAAGGGAGATGAAAAATGGACAAAAGTCCTACGGGCGAGTAGAGCCTACCTCCCTAAAAAGAGATGAAAAATGAACAAGTGTTCGAGGGCGAGAAGAGCCCACATCTCTAAAAAAAAAGAGAAAAAATGGACAAGTGTCCGAGGGTCGATAGAACCCACATCTTTATAAGAGAGGAAATAAAAGACAAAAGTCTAGGGCCAGTAGAGAGCCCACCTCTCTAAAAAAAGAAATAATAATAATAATAATAATAATAATAATAATAAAATAAAAAAAATAGCCCATGATCTTGTTTGCAAAAATATTTATTTCAAAAGAAAGGAGTAAAAAGAGAGTATAGTAGAATTAGCACACACATGCACATCTTGATCTAAGAGGATGTCTTTCCTTGGATCCATCTTTGACATTATAGATACATGCAAGGTAAATATGCTATATCTTTTGCCAAACCTCAAGCTCCGGATATAGCTTTATAGGAAGTGTATATTTTATTTATATAATGTGTGAGGATCCAAAAATATTATATATAATTTTTGAGTGATTTGAGAGTATCACAGATGAAGAAAGTAAGCTATGTTTCTTTTCAAAAATTATTGCAAAAACTCCAAATTTAATTGATTGAAGGAATAAAGTACTGATATCAACTGTCTTGTTTCTCAATTACTTAAAGTTCTTGGCCAAATAAGAATAAATAAAATATAAGTGTGATCATGAAATTGTTTTGTGCTTACTATTCTTGCCTTACAGCTTTTGTTATAACCATCCTTTTATCGAGACGAGTAAAAGCCTAAGTGTGGGGAGCTTGTTGACACCTCTTAAGCCATATTTTTATGTGTCATCTAAACATAAAATAAGGTTATAAAAAGAATAAAATGCATAGAATAGGTGTTATACTTGACAAAGTTCCACGAGTTTTGGTGATTTATATCTTTTCGTGGACTTAACGAGAAAAATGCCGAAAAACCGAGAGAAAACCCCCAAACAATAAGAAGATTTACCGTAGAAGAATTTTGATCCGAAAAGTGAACTAAAACATTCTAGAAGACACCGAAGACACCGGGAAAGACCGACAGGCGGGGCCCACCCTAGCTTTGGCGGCCGCCGCTTCAGTGGGGCCGGCCGCCAGTGGGTCCCACCTGTAAGCCTCATCTTCCTATGGCGGTTCACTACCGACATTGAGGTTGTTTCTACACCGTTGCTCAAGGTCGGTTTGATCCAATGGTGGAGATTAGAGTTGTAAACGCAATACAAAAAGGGACCGCTCCACCTCGACTATATAAAAAGCGACCCGTGGTCGACCCCAAGGCTTATCTCTCATTATTCTCTCATAATGTTTCTACAGAGCAAAAGTTAGGGTTTCAATTAGAAGAGAGAGAGATCCCTCTAGTTGTCTAGTTGTCTAGTTCATCTAGTTGTAACTAGATCGAGAGAGAGTAGAGGAGAGAGCTGAAGAGCCGGACCTGTCGGATCTTCTTCAACTTTGTATTCTTACAAAGAATCGGTTCGTCTTCAGCAATCTCCGTGTTCTTTATTTGTTTCTAAGTATTTATTTAATTCTAGTTCTTGCTTTATTTTATTTACTTTGGATCTCTCGCTCGTATTGAGTGCTCTAGTTATTCCGGGTAATTAGAGTAGTAATCAGTAGTGTAGGCGTGGTGTCTAGACTAGAGGTTACCCGAGGTTGCGCCCAATCCTACGGATAGTTGTGGTAGCCCGGGGGTGACAGCCCTGTCGGGCCGTTGTAATCCACCACGCACGGGTTGGTGTTTTTCGTGAGAGCTTTAGGCAGCCTTCTCCCAACTACCTTCTTCCCGGTCTTTCTCGAGAGTTGGAAAGGAACTGTTGCTCAAAGTAGATAAAGTATAGTGAGCCTTAAATTAGATAAATCCACTTAGAAAACCCAAATCTTCTCTACCCATCTTATCTATCTTTTCTAGGACGATCTTATTCCTTCTAGTACACTTCACGTTCCCCGTGGAAATCGATACCTTAGAATACTCTCGGTGAAAGCTACATCGGTATCCGTGCGCTTGCGGATTTTTCTGTCTGCGTTAATTTATACCAACAGGCTCCTGCCCCCAGCCTCCTCCCGCCTCTGGCCTCGATACGATCGTCGAGGCTCTCGAGGTGCTGCAGCTAAGTGCCCGGGGGGCTCACGCCGAGGATTGCTACCAGCTTCTCGGCCGACCGGGTGAGGTTGGGCGTCAACTCGACATTTTCCTAGGACCACGACTATCCCTAGGAAACTTGTGCAACCTCTCCTCCTCCCTCATCAGCATCGTGGCGCAGCTCACCGGCGAAGAGTCGATCTCCCCGGACATTCTCAACCGGGCGTCTCGGCGGCGTTCCCATTCGGTTTTGCACAATGCTGCGAGGACTGACACCAGCCTCGCGGCCTAGTGTCTTCGTTCCCCACCCACGAACAGCGAGTTCATCGGGATGGCAGATCATGTAATGGACTCAATCTATGATCTCCTCACGTTGCCCTACTCCGCCACATCCGGAGCAACAAGGACTGCCACAAGCACTCCCCGCCGTGGGAGGGACCATACACCATCGCGGAGGTGCTTCAATCGGGCACCTACAAGCTCCAGACTACCGACTACAAAGTCTTCACCAACACACCGAACATCAAACAACTACATCATTCTTACCCCTAATCTTCCCAAGCTATTTACACGCTTACGAAAATTAACAATAACATTTCTCAAACGCGAAAATGTTTTCTCTTGACGGTTTCACTATTGTTTACCTGATCTTTAGTGACACTCGACCCCTGCAATGGCAGGGGATCGGCCCATGCTCGTGGGCTGATAGAAATACATATATACTCAGAAACACACTTTGCGCCCACCCCTCCTTAGTAAAGGTCGCAGAAACTAACGTTGAGTAAAACTGGTTAGACTGCAAGAAACCTACTCCCCAACGGCTACGGTGCTTTTGCTCACCAGCGTGATCAGAGTTTTTCACCCGCACCTTGAGCCATGTGACCTTGGCGTCGGAAGAGATTGGACCACACCACTCTTTGCACCCGACCCTTTTTGATGTTAAGATCTAGGAGCAAGAGTCGCGAAAACAAACACTGAGTAAAACTGGTCGGGCCTCAAGAAACCTACGCCCTGGCGGCTACGGCACTCTTGCTCACCAGCGTAATCAAAGTTTTTTGTCCGCGCCCCGAGCTCCGCAACCTTAGCGTCAGAAAGGATCGGAATGCACAAACCTTTTTTTATACAAAAAGGGCCAAAACAAGAACTAAAAACTTGTTCCATTATCACGAGTTCATAGGCATTGCTGCCCAACTCATCTAACTAACTAATCCCTCGGGAGGATGACTTCATCCTCTATTTTTTCAGCCAGATCCTGCGCAAGGAGGAGGTGGAGCGAGAAACGAACCACCCACCTCGATCGACACGCCCGTCATTCTGTCAAATCGGGAGTCATGCGCATGCCACCTCCGGCCGCCACCTCGAAGGGCGCACGGACAACGGTTCTCCTCCTCGAAGAACCCCAAATATCGCCGTAGGTAAGAAAGGGACATAGAACTAAAAAGCTCCCACGGCCGAATAAAGCCTAAGAGTTCGAAGGCTGGCCCATCATAGGGATCGCAGCCGCTCTAGGCACCCAAAGAGTGAGGGGCGAAAAAGGATGGGCCCGCTAGCGTCCAGTACCTAGGCGCACGAGCGCCGTGGGCATCTCGACCAGCGTTTGAATCTTGATTGGAGCACGGTCCATAGTTTTTCTCCGAAGAAAGACGGCGAGCCCTCGGGACCGATATGGACCGGCGATCGAGCGTGGAGTCGGTCACCGCTTGACCCAAGCCGGAACCCCCTCGCGAACGGGATGCCGGGGCCCCACTCGAACCAACCCGTTAACAACTCACCGAGCACCACGACTCATCCAACAAGGAAAGCGTGGCATGGCTCAACCCCTCCGTTCTCCTCGAAGAAAACACTTAGGGAGCACGACCTTAAGACAAGACGACCCTCGGACGGACCCCCAAAGAAGACATGAGGGCTCGGGTGCTCGGATTCTCAGAACACCCGTAATTTTTCATCATGTTAAAAATCACTAAAAATTTCAACTTTTTAAAACTTTACAACAAATTAAAACTTGATTAGTTTATTTTTTCGCAAAACCCTGTTCAAATAAAATGTTTTCCAAAACCCTTGCATCAAAAACTCACCATATGCATTTAGAATGATAGGCTTGCTTGAAAGCTTGCTTGCTTGATTGCTTGTGTGTATGTTGCTCTTCTGGAATTTATTTGCGGCACCAAAATAACTCCCCATAAATATCAATTACACCCTTAAATTATTTAAAACCTTTCCTTCATATTATAATAGTAGAAATGCATGATAGCGATAAGTATTATTTTGTTATATTAGCCATCGCATTGGTAGATTATATATTTTCCTAATATTAGTTTACATGAATTAATTTCTATGTATAATATGAATTCCTTGCTTTTAATTTCTATCATGGTTATAATAGGATCTATATAATGTTCAATTACACTATATTATATTTTGCATATTAGTAATGCTTTTCTTAATTATTAGTAATACGTCATAATGCATGTATGCATACATGGTTAATTTATCATCCCCTCAATTATACGCTAGTTAAGCCCCTTTGTTAGAAGTACTTAGAATATACATCATATACTTTGTTCCCTCCTTAATTATCTATGAATCAATTATGTCGTGCCTTACGCACAATATATATATATATATATATATATATATATATATATATATATATATATATATATATATATATATACCTAATAGTGCGAGAAATATATACGTAATCAACATAATATAGGAAATAGAGTAGAAGATATGATCACATATTTAGAAACTTTTTTAGGTGAATCAGTTAAAGTTTTATGAGAACAATGGGTAGAATCCTTCCCTATATTTTATGGAGAACTAAAAAGAGCTGGTAGCAATCCACATAATTTTGTAAATATTATATCAAGTATAGTAATAGGTGAAGATCCTGAATTAGGATTTACTTGTCTTACAAAATGAAAGATTAAGAGAATTAGAAAAGTTATCATTAACTAATTGGAAGAAAATAAAACAATTTTCTTAACATTATTTATATAATGCTACAAATCAAGCTAAACAAGGTTATAATATTGGAATAGTTGAAAAATATTTTAATAAATTACCAGACCCTTTTGGGATCTATGATACATGAAGAATATAAAAAGAAACTGGAGGTACTAATTATAATATCTCTCATGCTATAACTTTTGTTTTTAAACAATTAAGAAAGATATGTACTAATATACAAGCCCAAAGATCAATGAAGCAATCTGACTATAATTTCTTTAATAATATAGTTCAAATACCATTGACATATGGAGAAGAAAGATCCAAGTATAAAAAATATCCTAAGAATTATAGAAAAGATAATATAAGAATGAAGAAGAGATATTTTCTACGAAGATCCGATAATAGAGCTCCTTTCTTACATAAGAGAAATGTAAGAAGATATAATCCTAAAAAGAATTATGATAGTACTTGCAGATGTTTTATCCGTAATTCTCCGTGATCACTTAAGTAGAACTTGTCCTAATAAAGACAAGAAAAGATATTCTAATAAGCAAGAAGAACAAGAAAAGGTTTTAATAATAGACAAATGTAAATGAAAATATTTTAGTATGTGATGATGATATAATGGATGATGAATCAATATATTCAATCATAGAAACAGATGAAATAGAATATGATGAAGAACATGAATCAAGTGATAAGAATTAGATTTAATTGATGAATTATCCGGATTAAAAATTGAAATGATGGATCATGTCTAAGACAAGCATGTATGCTATGTTTAAACCAAAAGAAAGATAGAAAGAATAACATAACAAAGAAATATAAAATTTGAGAAAAAATAAATAAGAAGATATAGGCTTAGAGAAAGAAAGAAGCAAATATGAGAATAATATTCCACAAGAATTTCTCATTCCCATTAAGTTTTCAAACCGAACATATCCTCGTCATACTTTACACAAGATATTATAGATTTAATATGGGCAAAATGTGCTGAAAGGCACTATAAAACCTTTCAAGATATACAAGAATACTTCTTAAAAATATATGAAGCAAAAGAAAGACATCCAGGAATGATTGTTAAAGCAAATGTCTTCCCTTTGATCCATATTGATGAAATAGTCATTGTCAAGCCTCATCAAAGATTTATAATATTCATGGCTGACATAGACTTGAAATACTTTAGAAATATACAATGAAATAATAATGAGGATATATCACTCCAAACCCTTATAGATCATGGGCTAATCCATGATATTTATGGTACATTGGAAGAAATAAATAAATCGATCTTGGAAAGGCCATTAAAGAAGCATGTAAGAAGTTAGTATGTATCCATGGAAAATATAAGATTAAATTTTGTTCCAATCCACCAAAATTCACACAACCAATAAGACCAAAGAACCCATGATATATATATTAAAAAGGGTCAATATAGTTTAATTAAGGTCCGGAGAATTGAGGAAGATTATAAAGAATTATTTACCAAGAAAATGAACCATGATAACTGGAGAATATTTAGTGAGGCAAAAGAATTAGGAGGTGACATCATATTTGACTCAAACTATCATATGATGTATCAAAATAAGATAACAAAAATATTCTTCCAAGAATACTATAATGCATATAGTATAATACAAAAAGGAGTTGGAAGATTGATTAAACCCAACTATGGTGAAGAAACTCAACTAAGAAAGGAATACAGAGAATTGTTGGCTATCCATCAAATATGCCAACCCGAGGATACTGGATTTTGAAGATATTGATTAAATAAGCAAAATCAATATATTGGAGGCTTAATAACAATGAATATATTTGCATATGTTGATAAGGTGTTATCAACAATTTGGCCTGGGAATAAGAGAATACACATGCCGAGTTTTTGATTTGATGTTTTGCAACATCAATCAATCGGGGCGTTAATCGTGGTCTAGTACCACCCGTCACGATGTCGTCCCGCTAGTGTGTGCTTCGATGGCCTAGCTCTAGAGACAATGACACAAGATTTATACTGGTTCGGGGCAAATCGGGCTCCCTAGTCCAGTTGGGATCACTATCCGAGCTCAAATGCTCATACCGGGGCGAGTACAAGCTAGGCGAGAGAGGGAGCGGACTCCCAGGTCTCTGTGATTGAGGCAAGTGCCAGTGTCGAGTGGAGTGGTGAGTGGGTGAGTGAGGCTTGGGAACTTGAGAATCCTGTGAATCTGCTTAACCCGCCCTCACTCGGCGGCAAGGATTCCCCTTTTATAGTTGCAAGGGGATACATGGGTGCCACCGGAGTGAAGGACTAAGAGGAGGAGGGAGATATGAATGCGGGGGCGAAAGTGTAAAACATGACGCGAATTGCTGAGCTTGTCCGCTAGCAGAGCTTGTCGCCAGCTCGGGTGCATGGATGTAGTCGCTCTCGGTCGTCGACGTACGCAGGATTCCCGGATTTGGACGGTGCCCGGGCGTCGCCCGGTCTCCAATCATAGTTGGAACGCGTCCCGTCCGTATGGGCGAGGCCATACTTTGGATGAGGTAAGCGCACGTCGGGTGTATCCGTTGGGCACTGTGGAGGAGTGGTTGGGCGTTGCAGGGTATGGCAGGGCGAATCCATCACTTCCTCCATGTTACTGCAGCCCTGCGTGGCTACAGTGCTCGTCAGGGAGTGGTTGGCCAACTCCCGTACCCGTCGGCTTCCTCGAGAAGACAGGCGGATGAGCTCCAGGTCGTTTCCCGTGCTCAGCCGCGTGAGTGGTCGTAGAGCTCGTCGTAGCGGAGCTCGAGCGAGGCGGAAAGAGGTCCTCGGCCAAGTTCGTGCTTGCGAGGAGTCGGAGAGCCCATGGTGGTAGAGCTCGAGCGAGGCGGAGAATTCCAAGGGTTGGACGGTGGCCGGTCCACGCCTGGTCTTCAATCGAAGTTGGAATGCGTCCCGTCAGTATGGGCGCGACCATGCTTTGGATGAGGAGGGTGTATGTCATGTGTACCCGCATGGCACTATAGAAGAGTGGTTGAACACAAAGAGGTATGGCGGGATGAATCCGTCACTTCCTCCCCATCACTACGTCCCATCATGGCTACGGTGCTCGCCGGAGAGTGGTTGGCCAACTCCGCACCCGATGGCTTCTCCGAGAAGGCGGACGGATGAGTTCCGTCGTCGCCGCCTGACTCGGGCGCGTGCGATCGTAGAGCTCGTGGATGGTGGAGTTCGAGCGAGTCGAAAAGAAGTCTCCGGCCGAGCTCGTCCCTCGTCACGGGCCGGAGAGCTCGGAGAGCTCGAGCGAGGCGGGAAGAGGATCCCCGACCGTGCGCGCGTGCTTGGGGAGCTCGTTTGTCGGCCGAGCTTGACCCTGTGGGCCATGAAAGGATGGCCCGTTTAGTCATCCGTACTGTGAGCTCAGCTTTTGGTCAGACCGGGTCGCGTCTGGGCTTTTGTTTCGGATTGGGCCATATTCGGGATGTCCCGAATATCGATCCCCCACACGAGCCCCGAGCGTGCGGAGGAGAGAAGATCTCCTCCGGGCGTTCTTGCGTTGATCTCGTGATCGGGGTGAGAAAGGCGGCCTCGATCGGGGGTTAGTTTTTCATGCGGGTGTAGCCCCGAGGCTCGTGGGAACAGGAGGTTCTCGCGGAGGCTTTAAGATTTTTTCGATTTCGTTGTTTCGTTCCCTCAATGGTTGCCCATAAAAGAGGGTGAGCTCGAGCTCAATCTTGCTCCGATGGCCGAGATCGAGTGCTCGGTGAGCCGACGGGTAGCCCGGGCGAGGTCCGAGCTCGAGCCTCGTTCGTTTGATCTACCGGCGGACCGACCTCGAGCTCCAAGGGTTCGACCTTACGGTCCTCAAGCCCCCCCATGCGGGGCTCGAGGGCGCGATGCCTCCTCGTCGACGAGGATGACTGAGGTCGTTCGTCGCCCTTGGCAACCCAAGCGCGCGCGAGTGAAAGCCCGCGAGCTCTTTCGTGAGCTCGGGGAAAGAGCCATCGGTGCTGCTTTCTCCCGGCGCCCCTCGCTCGTTATGTCTCTAGGCGGTCCTCGAGCTCTCGAGTTGAGCCGGCCTTCGAACCCTGAGACAAAGAGTTTTACGTTCCGAGCCCGTCTTTCGTTCTCGGAAATCCGACCGCTGAGGCCGAGGTCGTGCGTATTTACCCCGTGGTAAAAATAGCCGTTAGGGATGTATCCGCTGGAAATATTACCGTTGCCGCGCGGTTACTGTCGCTTTCACCGCGACCGCTCGTTATCTTGCCAGGTGTCGCACGCGTGTCCATCTCCTGGGAGTCGGTTCCAGCGGATGTGACGCAGGGTGGCCCACCCTCGCGGATTCACCTTGACGCCTCCGCCGTGCATTCCATATAAACAAGAGGGGATGGGAGGACGGACCAACCTTCCCGCTCTCGCCTTCCTTCGTAGAGAAGTAAAGAGCCGCCGTTGCCGCTTTCTTAGATCCAAATCTCCACCTTCCCTTCGATAATCCCCAGCGCTCGCTTCGTCGGAAAGGCGGAGGATGGGTTCGTGGCGGCCATCGACGGTGACCGCGCCCCGCTGGAGAGGTGCACTCTCGCGGCGGGCTCCCCGCGTTGTCGGGGACAGGAGGAGTGGAGGATCCCGCCGCCGGAAAGCACGCCGTCCCCGAGCCGCTGGAGGGCTACGTGGTGTCGTTCGCGGCGTTCCATGACCGCTGGCTCGGCGTCCCCCACTAACGACTTCTTCCGCGGCCCGCTTCGTCGTGCTTGGGGCATCGAGCTCCGGACCTTATGCCGAATCCACGGGTGCTGCTCTTCTCCGTCTTCAACGCGCTCCGTGAGGGGTGGCTCGGCATCCCACCGAACCGGGAGCTCTTCCGCCGCCATCTACGCGAAGATCCATTACTTGCCCGGGCGGAGGGAGGACTCCGCTCTAATCGCCTCCGTGGCGATTCGGTTAAGAGGAGGGAGGATCCGGGACTCTTTCCTAGCGGGCGCGGGTTTCCTACCGCCAACACCGGGTGGAGGGGAGTGGTTCTATCTCGGGAACGACCCCTCCCACCCTCCCTCGACACACACCGGCCGCACATTCACCTGGCGCGCCCCCTCGGTGTGGCGAGAGGAGCCCCATGCGCACATGTCGGAGCGCGTTGCACGGGCAATGGCAAAGGTCAAGGCGCGCCACGATGCCGGGCTGTCGATCAGCCACATCGTCGAGACTTGGCTCGCCCGCGCCGTGGTGCCGTTCCAGCGTCACACGCTCCGACTCGGGAGATGGTGCCGGACCTCGCACCTTTTGTGGGAACGGCAACGCGGCTCCGGGCTCACGCTGACCGTGGATCGGTGGGTCCGCCATGTGATGAGGACGCCGACGAGACCAAGAGGCGCCCTGGCTCTCCCCGACCAGCGACGTCGGAGCTCGTAAGTGCACGCTTCCCCGGCCGTCGGTCGTCGTTGGTTGGTTCGTGCTCGCTCGACCCTCGGTCTTGCGGTCGGCGTGGTGGATCTTCCTCTTTCCGCCCTCCGCTCCCGGCGAGGCCGGTGGGTGCGGCGGCTAACACGCCTCAAGCCCCGCTCCCGAGCGGGCGCGGGCTGCGACGAGGAGCAAGCCGTCGACCAAGCGGAGCCCTCGACCAAAGCGGAGCCCGACGCTGCCCAATGGGAGGCGTCCCATGGTGCCGACGCAGCCCGTGGTCGAGGAGGAGGGGACTTCGGGCGGGCGCCGGGTCGTCATCGCCCTTGGTGAAGCCCATGAGCGAGGTAGCCCTACCTCCCCGGCCCCCCAGCGCCCTGCCGTTGACCGGACTTGCGGCGCCCGGCCGAACTCTCGGGACAAGAGCGGGCCGGGGCTCGAGGGCGACCGAAACGAAGAAGAAGAAGAGGATGGCCAAAGAGTGAGTCCCGTTTCTTATGATGTCATCATGCTCGGTGGTTGTCGTGTGAGCTCATCTTTGCTTTGTACAAAGTTGGCCAAACCCTATCCGGAGAAGCGCTGAAGATCGCGGGCGACGGATTCGGCGGCCGTCAGCTCGAGCGTACGGCCGGGGCGAAGCTCGGACGGGTGACGCCTCCTCGTTCATGGGGCTGCTTCCTACCGGTGCTTCTCTGGTTGCCAAAGCGGCGAGGGAGGAGGATCTGGGCGCCCGAGCCCGACGGCGCCGCCGGAATCGTCGGTGGAAGCGGGGCGATGGCGGCGGTCTCGAGCTCGATTCCCGAGCTCCAAATCCATCGTCGGAGGAGGTGTTCGCGGACGCTAAGGCGCGATCAGCGGAGAGCTCGGGGTGAGGACGAAGGCCGAGGAACGTAACCGAGGGGGACCGTCGGAGGCCGATGATGTCGCCCGAGCCGTCGGAGGTCGTCGTCGAAAGCACGAGGTCATAGAGATCCCCGGACGATGAGGACGCCGTCGGCGGCCGAGGCGGCCGCGCGACCGAGGGCGATCTTGGGAGGGATGCGCCATCGGGACCGCCGGCGTGCGGCATCGAGGAGCCCGCCGCCGTGTCGGAGGACGATATGGTGGGGGCCAAGCTCCGGGCGAAGGTGGCGCCGCGGACGCTGACGCCGCAGATGGTCAGACGCGTTAAACACACCGCCAGCGTCGCTGCGGTGAGCGTCCCCGAGGACATGGGCGTCTTCCTTCCGCCATCTCCGGCGCCGATCACGCCGTGGTAGTTCCGGAGGGACCAGCGCCGTCGGCGATGGGAGAGCCGCCTCGTTGTCCGTAGCGCCGCACCGGTGGTCTTCGCCGGTTGTCGCAGTTAGGATCTTTGTTGTTTTTTTTGTCCAGCCGTCGCTATCGAAGGTTCGAGCTCGCTCTTTTGCATGCTCAATACCTTGTCTTCTCAGGGGCAGAAGCGTCCAAGGGATACAACCGGCGTGGCGATGGCGTACTGAAGGCCGACGAGCTCATGGGGCGGATGATGTCGCTCGGGCGACAGGTAAGCGGAGGCCTTGGTCGACGCCAGCATCCACCACCCGTTCATGGAGGGTCGGATGAGGGATGCCGCCGATTACATCCGCGACACCGTGAGAAGGTCGCCGCCGAGCCGCAGGCAGCGTCCCGAGCGAGAGGGAGATCGACCTCGCAAACAAACGCGGCGAAGATGGAGGGAAGAGCTCGCCTCGTTCCGCAAGGCGCCGGGAGGAGAAAAGAGCTCGGCTCGGCGCCGAGATCAAAGCCAATCAGCTGCAGAAAGACAAAGAGGAGGTCGCAGAGAAGTTGCGGCAGCGCAACGCCAAGCTCGAAGGTGAGCGGTCTTCTCCCCTCGCTCGTTTCGCTTCTCGGCGTTCGTAGCTGATCGACCTCGTCGGTGAGGTTTCTAGTTTACGATCATGAGGCCACCGAGCTGTGGTGCCTCTACCGCTCTTCGAGGTGGAGCGAGAACGCTTGATGCCGAGAATCGGGCGTTCGGCATAACGCGGGAACTCTATGACGGTGTGGAGTAAGCGGCGATCTTACGCTTTAGTTTTCCACCTATCCCGTGACTCATGTTACGATTCATTTCTTTGCTCACGAGGCGAAGGAGAGCTCTCTAAAGATAGCTCGGGAGCTTGGAGACAAGGAGAAAGCTCTCGGCCGTGTCTCGAGGCCACCTGAGCACACGCAGCTCGAGCCGCGGAGCAAGGAGGTCGACCTAAAGACGAGGGACCAGCCGACCTCGTGATCGCGAACTCCGAGCTCCAGCGGAAGCAAACGGAGCTCGAGGACAAGCAAAGGAGCTTGTCGGGCTCGGAGCGCTACCGAAGGCCGTGAGGAGGCCAGAGGCTCGAAGCACGGGCGCGGCGAGCTCGTCTCTGAAGTGGAAGCGACGGCGCGACGCCCTCGGTCGTCGAGACATGGAGGATCCAGTCCGCCGGGTGTCGGCCGTCCCGCGCAAGGTGACGGAGGATGCATGCCGGGTTGTTCATATAGGCGGTCAGCGTCGTCTTAAGCCCACTACCCCAAGTTCGATGTCAAGGTGGTGAAGACCGGATGGCCGGCGTCGGCATCGACGAGAGCCGGATCGAAAAGTCCGGCCGCCGAGGGGCCGCCACCTCTGAGCCGGCCGTTGAGCTCTTCAAGCTCGGCCGCCCGAGGGAGCTTGACGCCTTCGAGCCCCCTCGCCGGTGAAGGAGAGGCCGGTGCCGCTCCCGAGCTCGAGGAGCCCGTTGCCGAGGAGGTGGCTGCTCAAGATCCGCCCGCGAGTGAGGAGTCCGCCGCGAGGAGATGGTGTCTCGGGATCCCCTGCGCAGAGTTGAACATAGGAGCTCGAGGCCAGGCCTCTTTTGTTAGGAACTCTAAGTCCTCAAAGTCGACGCATAATGTAACTATAACAATGATAGCTCGTGTTAAGTAACCAAGATTTGCACTTCTTTCCTTATCGCATTTTGTTTTTACTTTGTCTAAGTTTGAGCTCGTGTTTCGAGAAACAAGTGGCGGGCCATCCGTCGGCCGCGCGGGGCGCGGGAGGTCGTTAAGCGATCGCGCCGTGCCCCGTGATGGCAATCTCGAGACATAGACATTTTGAATACGTTGTGCGAAGTTCGAGGGGAGGAGAAGTGAACGCGAGGTCGAGGTTTGTCCGAAGCTCAAGATCGATCCGAGCTCGCATCAAAGTAGCGTGATCTGTCGGCGCGAGGCTTCGGCGAGCTCGGAGCTCGAAGTGGGAGTTTCGCGAAAAACGGTGTGTTAAAAGCGTGGGGTGTGCGCCCCATTCCTTGTAGCCCCGAGCAAAAACGGAGGGCCTCGCGGCGGGGCAGCCGTTGCTCAATCGGACTAAGAGGAAAAAGAGTTCGAGATGCTTGCACGCATTGTCGCATCGGGCGGTATTTTTATTGAACCTTGCAGCTACAATAGTACATTCGGGGGTAAAAGTGACGTAGCTGCTTCGATGTTCCACGCGTTGGTGAGGACGCGACCCGATGGTCCTTGAGCTTGTATGTGCCCGGCGCGGCAAAGACTTGGTCGATGGTGAAGGGTCCTTCCCATGGTGTGCGAGCTTGTGGCGGTCCTTCGCGCTCCGAACTCGGCGTAGGGGGTGATCGCCGACGTTGAATGCCCGGCCCTTGACGTGATGATACCATGGTAGCGCCGCATGGATTGGAGGTACTTGGCGGAGTGGAGGAGCGCAATGTCACGAGCCGTCGGAGCTGATCGGCCGCCCTCGAGCGATGCTTGGTTGCCGTCCCTCATTGTAGGCCTGGACTCAAGGTGAGCCGTACTCGAGGTCAGTGGGGAGCACAGCCTCGAATCCGAAGACGAGGAAGAATGGAGTGCGTCCTGTGGCCCTGCTCGGTGTGGTGCGGAGACTCCATACGACGTAAGGGAGCTCGGCAAGCCATCGGCCGGCGAACTTCTCGAGTCGCTTGAAGATGCGTGACTTCACGCCTGCTAATCATGTCGTTAGCTCATTCTCCCTGCCCATTGGTCCATGGATGGCTGACCGAGGACGTGTCCACGCGGATGCCGTGCTCGTCGCACCACTCGAGGAAGACTTCTCCCACGAAGTTGATGCCGTTGTCGATGATGATGGAGTTCAGGACTCGGAAGCGGTGGATGATGCCGGGTGAAGAACTTGACGGTCTCCTCCTCTCGGCATCGGGCAATGGGCATGACCTCGATCCACTTGGAGAACTTGTCAATGGCGACGAGCAGGTGCGTGTAGCCACCAAGCGCCCTATTGAGAGGTCCTACCATGTCTAGACCCCCGGACCGCGAAGGGCCGGTGAGCGGGATCGCCCGGCGATGGCCCGGGCGGGGGGTGTGTCTGCGCTTGGCGAAGAATCGGCAACCCTCGCGCGGCGCACGACCGACCGCATCGTGGACGGCGGTCGGCGGAAAAACCTTGCCGGGAAGGCTTTTCCCGACGAGCTCGTGGGGCGCGTGGTGGCCGCATTCGCCGGCGTGGATCTCCTTACGCGGTCTTCCCCTTGCTCGAACGTGATCGTGGCTGAGTACACCGGAGGCACCACGCCGGTGGAGCTCTTCCCGATGAGGACGAAAGACTTAGCCCCCGCGGGCCGGTCGTCTCGACTCCTCTTGGCCCGGGGAAGCTTGCCTTCCCTCATCCACCGTAGGAACGGGATTCGCCGGTCGGGTTTTGGAACTCTTGGAACCGAGCTTCATGCGGCCCCGAGCCGGCCCGAGCCGCCCGTGCGTGCTCGAGTTCATGGCTAGGCGGGCCGCTCCGTCGGGCGGCTCGAGCTCGTGGGGACATCGACTTCCATGGAGTCCGAGGCTCGGGACGCCTGGCGGACAAGCTCAGCGCGCTGCGCTGGTCGCCGTTGGCTCGTTTTTGAGCCGTATTGAAGGCTTGTGCTGCTCGTGCATGAAGACTCCTAGTGGGATCGGCAAATGGTCCGACGCGAGCTTGGTGAGGACGCCGGCGTCGTTGTTGAGGTTGTGATGGACGTGGTTGACCTCGAGCCCGTGGAAGTGCTCCCGAGCTCGCGGACCCTTTGGTGGTACGCGATCATCTTCGAATGACGCAAGCCGGCCTCCTTCATGACCTAGTTCTTTACGAGCTCGGAGTCGCCCCGGACCTCGAGGTGCCGGATGCCGAGCTCGTGGGCTATGCGTAAGCCATTCACCAGAGCTTCGTACTCGGCGACGTTGTTAGAGGCCGGGAAGTTGAGACGGATCGAGTAATTCATGCGAACCTTGTTTGGCGAGATGAAGACTAGCCCGACTCAGCGCCGTACTTCTTCACGGAGTCGTCGGCACATCACCCAAGACTCCACGCCGTTCGGGTTTGGTACCGCTCGACCTCGATCCACTCGGTGATGAAGTCGGACAAGGCTGCGACTTTATGGACTCCCCCGGGCGCGTGCGTAATGTCGGCCCCCATCAGCTCGACGACCCATTTGGCCATGCGCCCCGTGACCTCGGGGCTACGGATGACCTCGCCAATGGGGTATTTGGAGACGACGGTGATGGGGTGCGAGTCGAAATAATGTCGGAGCTTGCGCCGGGTGATCAGCAGCGCGTACGCGAGCTTCTCGAGCTGCGAGTACCGGGTCTTGGTATCGGAGAGGACCTCACCGATGAAGTATACCGGGCATTGGACTTTGAGAGCATGTCCTTCCTCCTCTCTCTCGACGACGAGCACGGTGCTCCACGACCTTCGAGGTCGCTGAGATGTAGAGGAGGATGGGCTTGTCCGGGCCGGAGCCACGAGCACGGGTGGATTGGCGATGAGTTGTTTCAGAGAGTCGAGGGCCTGCTGGGCCTCGTTGGTCCAGTGAAGTGCCCGGACTTCTTTAACAATTTGTACAGCGGCAGGCTACGCTCCCCGAGGCGAGCTATGAATCGGCTAAGGGCGGCGAGACATCCCGTGAGCTCTTTGGCACCCCCCCGACGTTCTTGATTGGCCCCATACTCGTGATGGCGCGATCTTTTCGTGGTTGGCTTCGATGCCACGCCGGATACAATGAAGCCGAGCGGTTGCCCCATGGGACTCAAGACGCATTTCTCGGGGTTGAGCTTGACTCGAACTCACGGAGCTTAGCAAAGACCTTTTCGTGGTCGGGGACGAGCTCTCCGGAGCGTTTAGTCTTGACAACGATGTCGTCGACGTGCGCTTCGACGAGCTTCCCGAGGAGCTCTTTGAAGACCTTCTGCATGCATAGTTGGAAGGTGGTGCCGCCGTTTTCAGACAAGGGCATTGTTACGTAATGCAATGCCCAAACGGAGTGATGAAGGAGGTGGCAAGCTGGTCGAGCTCGTTCATCGCGATCTGGTGGTAGCCGGAGTAGGCGTCTAGGAAACAGAGTGTCTCGCACCCGGAGGTGGAGTCAACAATTTGGTCGATGCGCGGCAAAGGAAACGGATCCTTTGGGCATGCCTTGTTGAGACCCGTATAGTCCACACACATTCTCCATTTTCCATTCTTCTTCTTCACTAGTACCGGATTGGCTATCCACTCGGGATGATACACCTCCTTGATAAACCTAGCGGCTAATAGCTTATCTATCTCCTCGGCGATTGCTTGGCATCGGGCGTCATCGAAGCGTCTGAGCCTTTGCTTCACCGGCCGAGAGCCGGGTTTGATGTTCAAGGAGTGCTCGGCGACTTCCCTCGGTATGCCCGCATATCCGAGGCCCTCCATGCGAACACGTCAAGGTTCGGCGCAGAGGAAGTCGACGAGCTCGCTTTCCTATTTCGGGGTGAGCTCGGTGCCCACGCGCAGAAGGGTACGCCCGTCTTGCGCCGACCTCGACCTCTTTGGCGTCCTTCTCGGGCTCGAACGTGTGCAGGACCTTCTCGAGCTCGTCGGACGAGCTTGTGCTCGCCACTTTCTTGAGCTCGGGGAGTCCTCGGCGGCCGCCCAGGCCGCCATCTTGGGCGGATCTGCCGATCTCGACGGCGGCGTCGCATACGGCCGGCGGCCTCGCAGCCGATAACGCGCTCGAAGGTAGAGTCGACGGTGATGACCCCCTTCGCCCGGGGATCTTGAGCTTGAGGTAGGTGTAGTTGGGGACGGCCATGAACCGCGCGATAGCACGGCCGCCCCAAGAGCGCGTGGTAGGCGTTCTGAACGGGAGCACTTCGAACGTGAGTGTCTCCTTGCGGAAGTTGTCCCGGTGCCGAACGTGACGGGAGGTCGATTCGCCCAGCGGGACCATCTGCTTCCCGGCACCACCCCGTGGGATCGGGTCCTGAGGGCCGCAGTCGTGCCTTGGGGATGCCAAGGGCTTGGAGCGCGTGGAGGTAGAGGTGGTGAAGATCTCTAGTTTGGTTTTGGCTAATTAGTGACACCCAAGGACTAATCTCTCGATGCTAAGTGTTTAATTAGATTGGAGATTGGTCGTGCCGGAGTTGGTGCATGATGATCATGGAAGATGGATCGAGGTGATCTAAAAGATGCTCAAGCATGCAACTCGGTGGAGTTTCGGATTAGAGATCATAGAAATATTTAGTCTTGTCACTAGAAGGCTTGCAAGACCTCTAGAGCTAGCGCAAACCGCATTATTGCCATTTGTTATACTAATCGGTTTGTTTAGTTGAGTTTGTAGAAAATTTTATAGGCTATTCACCCCCCCCCCTCTAGCCATCTAGGACCTTTCAAGTGGTATCGGAGCCGTGGTCACCGTATTTGAAGGCTTAACAACCTTGGTGTGATAGTATGGCTCATGTTGGGGAAAGCCTCCGTTCTTTGATGGGGTCAAGAATTTTGACTATTGAAAGAGAACCATGAGAATGTACTTGGGATCAATCAATGACCAAGTATGGGAGGTGACCGAGAAGGATTATGTCATCCTTGATCCAACCAACCTCACTCCCACCGACAAGGCTAACAAGCAATGCAACACCATGGCATTGAACACATTGTACAATGGCATGGATGTCAAGGTGTTTGAGGGAATCAAGGATCTTAATAGAGCAAGTGAAGTGTGGGAGAAGCTAGGTGAGACCTATGAGGGCACCAAGATGGTGAAGAGTGCCAAATTGTTTGTTCTCAAGAGTGAATTTGAGAATTTCAAGATGAAGAAAGATGAGAGCATACCGGGACACATTCCATAGGCTCCAAGTCATTGTCAATGATCTCAAGGCCTTGGGTGTGAAGACATTGGATAGAGACTTTGGGCACAAATTCTTGATGTGCTTGCCCAAAAGATTTGTAATGTTGAGGAAGATTCTCTTTAGAGGTGCATTGGACACCATGACACCTAGTGACTTGCTTGGTGAAGTGCTAACCGATGAGCAAGTTGATGGCATGGAAGATGAAGAAGAGAAGGAGGATGACAAGAGCAAGAAGGTTGTGGCATTCAAGGCCGCCACCACCTCATCCAAGGCAAAGGGCAAAGCCAAAGCTCAAGTAGAAGTTGATGAGGAAGTTGACCTTGATGAGATTGATCAAGAGTTTGCTATGTTTGTGAGGAAATTTAGCAAAGTCTTGAAAAACAAGAAGATGGGGCAAGGTCCAAGGAGAAGAAATGATTCATCCAAGGGCAATGAAGAGCCAAGAAAGTGCTTTGAGTGTGATAGCCCTTATCACATCCTTGCCGATTGCCCAATCAAGAAAGAGAAAGAAAAGATGAAGGCATACAAGGGCGGCAAGACAAGCAAGAAGAGCATGACAATGACTTTCAAGAAGACAAATGATGGTGCTTTTGTTTGCTCTTGGGATAGTGATGGTTCCTCCGATGAAGAGGAAGACAAGGCCAAGGCAATGAGTGTAATTGGTCAAAACAAGAAGCCATCTCTCTTCGGCTCATCACCATCATGCTTCATGGCTAAGGCCACTAAGGTATCATTGCATGAGCATGAAGAACTAAATGTTAATGAAGTAAAATATGATAGTGATGATGATGATGATGATGAATATGAACCCACTAGAGATGACCTTCTAGAGATGCTTAAGCAAACTCATATCATGCTTAAGACTAAGGACAAGGAATGTAGAACTTTGCAAAAGAGTGTCAAAACTCTTGAACAAAGTTTTAGTGAGCTAGAGGCTACCCATGAGGGTCTAAACGAAGACCATGGGGAATTAGAGCTAGCTCATACAAGGCTTCAAAAGCCCATGCCTTGCTCTTAGAGAAGAATGATAAAGCTTGCTTAATCATCAAAAAGGATGTTGGTTCAACATGTGACATCATAGATGAACCCTTTGTGGTTGATGTTGAAGAACCATCCATTCCTTCCACATCCACATCAACCCACTCTACCTCTACTAGTAGTGATGAAGTGATTTTAGATTCATCATTGTTGGTTGAGAATGAGACTCTCAAAAGAGAGGTGGATGAGCTCACCCACTCCTTGAGAAAGACATATGGTGGGGATGCCCGCTTGCTAAAGTGCTTGGGTAGCCAAAGGTTTTCCCTTAACAAGGAAGGCTTAGGCTATGTCCCCAAGAAAGGCAAGAAGGCCTTTGCTACTCCAAAGCCTAGCTTTGTGAAGAGCAATGGTGCTTATTGCAATAGATGCAAGCAAGTGGGGCATCAAGAGCATAAATGTGCTAAAATGAACATGAACAAGAAATCAAGCAAAGTGCATTCCATCCATTTTGATTCTTGTTATTTGCTTACCAAGGGTAAGAAGGGTGTCAAGGCAAAGTTTATTGGTACACCCATTGTTGGCCCAAAGAAGAAGGCAATTTGGGTACCAAAGGCTTTGGTTGCTAACCTCCAAGGACCCAAGGGAAAATGGATACCTAAATCTTATTGATTTGCTTGTAGGTGAATTACAAGACCGGAGGGAGGCATTGGATACTTGATAGTGGGTGCACTCAACACATGACCGGTGATGCAAGAAAGTTCACCTCTATTGATTCAACTTAAGAAAATGGCAAACCAATTACATTTGGTGATAGCAAAAGTGGCAAGATACAAGGCCTAGGCAAGATAGCAATAACCAATGACATGAGCATCTCAAATGTGGCACTAGTTGATATATTGAAGTACAATTTGCTTTCGGTGGCACAAATTTGTGATCTTGGTTACAAGTGCATCTTTGGTGAAGATGGAGTTGAAGTGATAAGTTCAAAAAGATTCAAGCTTGATCTTCAAGGGGTTTAGATTTGAGAACCTCTATCTTGTGGACTTTAATGCTAGTGAGACACAAATTAGTACATGCTTGATATCACAATCTAGCATAGGTTGGCTATGGCATAGAATACTTGGTCATGTTGGCATGAAGCAACTCAACAAGTTAGTGAAGCATGATCTAGTGAGAGGTTTGAAGGATGTACACTTTGAGAAGGACAAGCTATGTGGTGCATGTCAAGCCGGCAAGCTAGTTGGCAACACTCATCCAAAGAAGAGCTTCATGAGCACTTGCAAGGCATTTGACTTGATTCATATTGATTTGTTTGGACCAACCGCATATACAAGCATTGGTGGCAACAAGTATGGATTTGTGATTGTGGATGATTATATAAGATTCACTTGGGTGTTCTTTCTCAATGATAAGAGTGACACTTATTCAATCTTCAAGACATTTCTCAAGAGGGTGCACAATGAGTTTGACATCATAGTGAAGAAAGTGAGAAGTGACAATGGAAGTGAGTTCAAGAACACAAGAGTTGATGAGCTATGTGATGACTATGGAATCATGCATCAACTTTTCGGCCAAGTACACACCACAATCAAATGGCCTAGTTGAAAGGAAGAATAGGACTCTCATTGAGATGGCAAGATCAATGCTTAGTGAGTACAATGTGAGTCAATCATTTTGGGCCGAAGCAATCAACACCGCATGTCACTACATCAATAGATTGTATTGCCATCCCATGATGAACAAGACACCTTATGAGCTATTGAATGGAAGAAAGCCAACCATTGCATACTTTAGAGTATTTGGGTGCAAATGCTACATATTGAAGAAGGGTGCAAGACTTGGCAAGTTTGACAAGAGGTGTGATGAAGGGTTTCTACTTGGTTTACTCCACCACAAGCAAAGCATATAGAGTGTGGAACAACTCAAGTGGCCTCTTGGAAGAAGTCCATGATGTTGAATTTGATGAAACCAATGGGTCCCAAGATGAAGATGAGAACCTAAATGATGTGAGTGGAACTCAATTGGTAGATGCTATGAAGGGTATGGACATTGGTGATATTAGGCCAACTCAAGTTGATGATGGCAAAGAAGAATTGCAAATAACTCAAACTAGTGGTGCTCAAGTTCAAGATCAACAACAAGCTAGTACATCATCTCAAGCAACAACTAGTGATCAACCAAGCTCAAGCAATCAAGTCCCAATACTCCAAAGCTCAAGCATAGCTAGAGATCACCCAATTGATCAAATTGTTGGTGACATTGCAAGTGGAGTGCAAACAAGAGGAAGGCTAGCGGCATTTTATGAACACTTTGCTTTTGTGTCACAAGAAGAGCCCGAAAAGGTTGATGATGCTTTGAAGGATGAAGAATGGGTCATTGCAATGCAAGAGGAGCTCAATAACTTTGATAGGAACAAGGTTTGGGAATTGGTAGAAAGACCAAAAAGGACTACAATATCATTGGAACCAAATGGATGTTCAAGAACAAGCAAGATGAAGATGGCATTGTTGTGAGAAACAAAGCAAGACTAGTTGCACAAGGTTACACTCAAGTAGAGGGTCTTGACTTTGGTGAAACATATGCTCCGGTTGCAAGATTAGAGGCAATTAGAATCCTCTTAGCCTATGCATGTGCCCACAACATCAAGCTCTATCAAATGGATGTCAAAAGTGCTTTTCTCAATGGATTCATCAATGAGCTAGTGTATGTTGAACAACCTCCCGGTTTTGAAGACTATCATCATCCCAATCATGTGTACAAGTTGAACAAGGCATTGTATGGGTTGAAGCAAGCACCTAGGGCATGGTATGAGAGGTTGAGAGACTTCCTACTTAAGAAGGGCTTCAAGATGGGAAAAGTTGACACTACCCTCTTCACCAAAAAAAGATTGGCAATGATTTGTTTGTCATGCAAATATATGTTGATGATATCATCTTTGGATCAACAAATCAAGAATATTGTGAAGAGTTTACCAAGATGATGGCAAAAGAGTTTGAGATGTCTATGCTTGGAGAGCTCACATACTTCCTTGGTCTACAAATCAAGCAAATAAAGAATGGCACATTCATTAGCCAAGGCAAGTACATTAGAGACATGATCAAGAAGTTTGGCATGCAAGATGCAAAGGGCATAAATACACCAATGGGTACCAATGGTTCATTGGACAATGATGAAAGTGGCAATATGGTTGATCAAAGGTACTATAGGTCATTGATTGGAAGCTTACTCTATGTGACCGCTTCTAGGCCCGATGTGATGTTTAGTGTTGGCAAGTGTGCAAGGTTTCAATCCTCACCTAGAGAGAGTCATCTCACCGCATCTAAAAGAATATTGAGGTATTTGAAGCACACACAAAATGTTAGGCTATGGTATCCCAAGGGGTCAAACTTTGAGCTTATTGGATATTCAGACTCCGACTATGGGGGATGCAAGGTTGATAGAAGAAGCACAAGTGGCACTTGTCAATTCCTTGGAAGATCTCTAGTATCATGGTCATCAAAGAAGCAAACCGGTGTGACACTTTCAACCGCCGAGGCCGAATACATTAGTGCCGGGTGGTTGTTGTGCACAATTGCTATGGATGAGATCAACTTTGAAGGATTATGGTTTTGATTTCCATCATGTGCCTTTGTATTGTGACAATGAGAGTGCTTGCAAGATGACACAAAACCCGGTCTAACATACAAGAACCAAGCACATTGATATAAGGCATCACTTCATAAGAGATCATCAACAAAAAGGGTGATATTGCTATCCAACCTATTGGCACCGAAGATCAACTAGCCGATATTTTTACAAAGCCACTAGATGAGAAGAGGTTTTGCAAGCTAAGAAATGAGTTGAACATCCTTGACTTCTCAATATGAGTTGAATGCACCCCACATACATGACATGCCTCTCCTTCAAGCAAAGCCAAGGTAAAATTGTTTGACATGACATTCATGACATCTAAGGACTTGTTAGAACATATAGACATATAACTTGTGCCTTAGGAAGCATTCATGGAAAATCAAAGGATTTCAATGTATGTATGCCATCACTATTGCTATGTATGCTTGTTTGATCTAGTGATGACATATGACATGTTTATGGGCTTGCAATCTCAAGTGTTGAATTTGGCTATCTTTTCACACATATGCTTCAACATAGGCAAGATAACCCTTGTCATGAGGTGTGAAGAAGCTTGTCTTTGGTTCAAACCGAAATATATGTTTGACAAGTGATCCAAATTTGACCAAATTTGAGCACTATTCTCTCTTCCATAACACAACATGGTCATACCTTTTGTGGAAATTGTCGACAAAGGGGAGAGATTAGTGCATGAAAGGTTTTGGAAATTTTAAAAATTCACATGTTTTTGAAAATCTTTCATGAGGTTCATGAAGTTACAAGTGGTTCACACAAGTAGGGGAGCAAGCTCATAGACAATTTGTTGCATTTGATTGTGCACTAACATATGACTTGCTCATTGCACATGTATTTAAATTCTATATACATGCTTGTGTAGTGTATGCTAGTTTTCACAAGTGGTTTACAAATGGTTGATGAACTAGCATGCATAGGAGCTAACTAGATTTTCAAAATTCTGCTCTTAATTCAAGTACCTTGCTTATAATGTGATCTCACGTGGTACTTTGAGTTTTGATGAAAATCTAGTTACCTTTGATGCTTGTATGGTGAAAATGGCGCAACTCCGATTGGTATCACGCTTCAAAGGTCCATTTCTTTCACCTTAAGCATCATTTTGGTAACATAGCTCACCCTCAATTTCAATATTCATACATGTATGCAATGCTTCGTTCCAAACTCGTGGCATACATGTAGGGGAGCTCATGCTACCAAAACCGAACTATGATGTTTGTCCAATCCTATGATTGTAAGAAAAATGCTTGGACAACCATGATATGTTCAAAAACCATTAATCATAAAACCTTTTATGCGGGTTGTCACCAATTACCAAAAAGGGGGAGACGAAGATCTCTAGTTTGGTTTTGGCTAATTAGTGACACCCAAGGACTAATCTCTCGATGCTAAGTGTTTAATTAGATTGGAGATTGGTCGATGCGGGAGTTGGTGCATGATGATCATGAAAGATGGATCGAGGTGATCCAAAAGATGATCAAGCATGCAACTTCGGTGGAGTTTCGGAGATTAATTGACCCCAAGGCAAAGGTATAACCATAGGGCCTTTTGATTTTACACTCAAGACACCATAGAGGGTGTGAGTGATTATAGGATCGATAAGCCGTACTATAAAGAGGGGAAACTTATCGTACATATCGGTCCTCATGTGCCTTTAGGTTCAAAATTCATATGCATGCATTCTAACCTAAAGAGCTAACTCCGTACTTGATGAAAATGTTTTGAAAATGCTAACTCATGGTGTAGGGGTGTTCTTTGACGTGTTGGCAACAAGAATCAAGTGACGGAAGTCGGTTTGGAGCAAAAGCGAAGAAAGCGGCATCACAACGACGAAATTTCGCGGCTTCGGAGGCGACCGGACTCGGCGACCGGACCCTCGACCGGAAGCACGCGAAATCGATCGGACGGTCCGGTCGGTGCTTCCGATCAAATTTCCAGAGAGCATGTTTTCAGGCCGATTCCCCGAGTTTGACCGGACGCATGCACGGAACCGTGGACCGGGCGCGAATCCATGACCGGCGCCTTCGGCTAGCGCATGTCAGGCCGGCCTGTCGTTTCTGACCGGGCCCATCGACCGGACTCGCTGGTGAGTCCGGTCGGCGCGTCCGGTCAGGCTGCAGAAACTATGTTTTGCCCCCCAACGTTTGGATTTCGTGATGGGGGCTATATATACATGGTTGGCCGCCTCTTGCTCTCTCTCTTGGACATTTGAATCATTCCTAACACACTAGAGCTGAGCAACAACCCTCCTTCTCTCTCATTCTTGCTTGTGAGCTTCATTCTTGAGAGAAGAGGTGATCCAAGTGCATTTGCATCGAGTTCTTGCATCTAGAGGCACTTGGGGATCGTTGTGAGCCGGTTGGTTTCTTGTTTCTCTTGGAGACACCGCTCCTAGCCGGCTTGGTGAATTGGTGGAGGCGTTGGCAAGAGTTGGTGATTGTTCTTGGCCACCTCCGGGCAAATTTGTGAGAGGATCACGCACTCCTCGTCGGGAAGACAAAGTGCAAGGAATACATTGCTCGTGTCTTGGGTACCTCACTTGTGAGTGGTGTGTTGAGGCTAGCAAGGGCACCGCCTAGCTCAAACACCATCCTTGTGTTGGTCGGCACAACCGAGACTAGCTTGTCGGTGTACAAGTGAACTCAGGGTGAACAAATCGACTTGTTCATTGTCTCCGGTGTTTGGATCATCACCTTGAGTGATTGATAGTTCATCTTCTTCCCGGTGATTGGTTGACATCCTCTACACGTTGGTATATCTAGCTCACTCTCTTGCAATTACATTCATAGTTCATATTGTGTAGTGAGCTAGCACTTGCTTTGTGTAGTTGTTCTTGCTAGCATAAGGACCATACTAGGATTGCTCATTAGCTAGAGTAGTGACATAGACTTTGTGTGGATTAGAGATTATAGAAATATTTAGTCTTGTCACTAGAAGGCTTGCAAGACCCCTAGAGCTAGCGCAAACCGCATTATTGCCATTTGTTATACTAATCGGTTTGTTTAGTTGAGTTTGTAAAAAATTTTATAGGCTATTCACCCCCCTCTATCCATCTAGGACCTTTCAGGTGGTTGAGGCCGCTGCCGCCATCCATCAACACCTTGCCAAGGTGCATCGTGCGATGATGGGGTCGATGACGGCGGGAACCTCCCCTTTGCGGGATATGACGAGGGTGATCGGTCTTGTCGAAGGTGATTGCCGGCTCGACCATGAGGTAGGCGGCGTGGGCGGTTCGGTGAAGGGACCTCGCGTCGGGTCGACTTTTCTTGGCGCTTTGACTCGTATCCACGACGCCCGTCGAAGCGGCGTTGGCGGCGCCTTCCTCGATGTAGGCGTCCTCGTCGCCGTCCTCGGGTGCTTCCCTCGCCCGTGTCACCGTCGTCGTCCTTGTCGCCGCCTCGCGGTGTGCCCATCACGTGCTTCTTCATGAGCCGCAGATCCTTCATCTTGTGCTTGACGGGGCCCTCGTGGTGTGGGCCGCGGGCCACCGAGCATCTTGTCGAAATGTTCCTTGGGGACGAAAGGCTTGCCCCCTTGACGCCGGCCTTCCTTTTGTGCGCCCCACGACCCGCGAACTTGTCGTCGTCGTCGTCGCGGCGGCGCTTGTTCTTCTTGTTGTTCTTCTTCTTCTTGCTCGTGCGGGAGCCGGCCTTCCGTGGCCTCGTCGTCGGCCTTGGCTTTGCCTCTGCCCGGTGACCGGCGGAGGCAACGTCCTCTCCCTCGGCGTGGGCGGTGGCGGTCGAGGGTTCTTTCACGGTCTGGGCTTCTTGGCCGCGGAGCTCGCGGATCGAGCTCTCACGTGGTGCCGAAGGTGAGGCGCGGTGATGATCTCGGCATCGGAGGCCTCGGAGAGGTTGTTGCGAGCTTGGAGCGCGATGTAGTCGCGCGCTCTCTCCCCCTTCTTACCTTGCATCGCGTGGGTCCCACATCGTGCTCGGCTGGCGTGAGTGCCGCCTGGAAGTTGCCCGGCGAAGGCGTCACGCGGATCCTCCCGGTCGCGGATCGCCCCCTCCGGTGGGTGCTCGAGCCAAGACCCAGGTGGAGTCTGCAAGGTAGGCGGGAGGTTGCGGATGATGAAATATTCATTGTCGGTGCCGCCGGCGTAGCGACGGTGATAGTCTTCTAGCCACGTGGCGGGGTCGGTTTCCCGTTGTCTGCGCCCGGTCGGGCTCCGGAATCGAGAAGGGAGCGGGCGTCGTGGATGCGTGACCGAGCGCCCTTGGCCTCCTTGAGGCTCGATCTCGAGTTGTGGGCGCCCTGCTGGCGACGAGGCTCGGGGCGTCGTGCGGCATCGGGCTGCGGCTCCGGTCCTCTTGGCTGTCGTAGCGGCCGCCTCGCCGCTTGTTATGCGAGCGGCGGGGCGGTCGTCGCGGTGCTCGTTGCGGTGCTCGTCGCGATGGTGCTTGCCGCCGTCTCACGCGGGGGCATGCTTCTGCGCTCGGGCTTCCGCCGCCTGCGGCTGGGCGGTGGCGTGTCGCGTCTTGTCGCGGTTCTCGCCCGACTTCGCCGGCGCGGGTGGACTTGTGGGGGGCGAGGGTGCGAGGAGGCCTCGTGCTCTTCCCCGAAGTCGGCGGTGCGGCCTTCAGGCTCGCCCTTTCTTTGGGCTACCGCCTCGAGGAGGAGCTTCTTGAGCTTCTCATGAGCTCGGCCCACTTAGGGTCCCTCGGGGAGCATCGGCTGCCGCCATGAGGTTACGGGCTCTCCCGAACACCGGCGGGAGTTCGTCGGCGCCCTCATCGCGGTTGATACGGTGGTGGGTGTCGCGAGCTCGTGCTCGCGCGTCTTTGTCTCCCTCCGAGCTCCGCCAGAGGGCCTCGCGTTCCCCAAGCCGCCCACGCTCGAGCTCATCGAGCTCGTCGAGCGGGCCTTGGCGTGGTCAACCGGTGGCTCATCTTTGCCGGGCCGCGGAGTGCTACGGGGTGTGATCGACGGTCGCGGAGGGATGGCTGTCCAATGCGCCATCGAGTGCGGCACATGAAGCAGCGAGAGGCGGGTGCGATCCATGAGACTCTTGCCGTCGAGGCGAGCTCGAGCTCGTGGATGTCGTGCACGCTGGGGCTCGGCGCCCCCCCCGAGAGGGGGGACTTGGCTGCCCGTCGGGGATATATCTGGCGTGGGCTGCTAAACTCGTCGGCCCGACAACGCGTCCTCTCCGGCGATGCCGCGGGGCGGCGTTGGCGATGGAGTAGGTCACATCACGGAAGCCTGAGTGGGCTCGAGCCCTAGGATGTTCGGGAGTAGGTCCTTGATGAGGGCGAAGGCGATCCGCAGCCGGATGGGGCTTGCGGGCATGGAAGTCGAATCCCGGCCCATGCGCCAACCGCGGTCGGCGGCGCCCGCGAAGCGGTGGGCACGTCCTCGCGCCGCATCGGGCCTGGAGAAGACAGCTCGGCGGAGGCTCTCCGGCCCGGTCTTTGGTGGTCGAAAGCCGAAACGCATCGTGGGCGCTCGGATGTCGGTGAAGCGGAGGAAGCCATTGGAGTTAGGAACGTCACACTAGCGCTGCCCCTACAGCGGCGCCGGCTGTCGTGGTCTAGTACCACCGTCACACGATGTCGTCTAGCTAGTGTGTGCTTGATGGCCTAGCTCTAGAGACAATGACACAAGATTTATGGTTCGGGGCAAATCGGGCTCCTAGTCCGATTGGGATCACTATCCGCGAGCTCAAATGCTCATCTTTGGCGAGTACAAGCTAGGCGAGAGGGGGGCGGACTCCCGTGGTCTGTGATTGAGGCAAGTGCCGGTGTCGAGTGGAGTGGTGAGTGGGTGAGTGAGGCTTGAGAACTTGAGAATCTGTGAATGCAGCAACCTACCCTCACTCGGCGGCAAGGATTCCCCTTTTATAGTTGCAAGGGGATACATGGGTGCCACCGGAGTGAAGAACTAAGAGGAGGAGGGAGATATGAATGCGGGGGCGAAAGTGTAAAACATGGCGCGTAATTGCCGAGCTTGTCCGCCGGAGCCTCGTCGCGCCCATTCGGGTGCATGGATGTAGTCGCCGGTCGGTCGTCGCCGTCACGCGGGATTACCGGATTTGGGCGGTGCGGGGCGTCGCCCGATCTCCAATCATAGTTGGAACGCGTCCCCGTCCGTATGGGCGAGGCCATACTTTGGATGAGGTAAGCGTATGTCGGGTGTATCCGTTGGGCACTGTGGAGGAGTGGTTGGGCGTTGCGGGGTATGGCGGGGTGAATCCGTCACTTCCTCCATGTTCTTTGCAGCCTGCGTGGCTACGGTCTTTCGTCGGAGTGGTTGGCCAACTCCGGTACCCCGGCTTCCTCGAGAAGACGGGCGGATGAGCTCGAGGTTGTTTCCCATGCTCGGCCCGCGTGAGTGGTCGTGGAGCTCGTCGTGGCGAGCTCGAGTGAGGGGGAAAGAGGTCCTCGGCCGAGTTCGTGCTTGCGAGGTCGGAGAGCCCATGGTGGTAGAGCTCGGCGGCGGAGAATTCCGGGGGTTGGACGGTGGCCGGTCCACGCCGGTCTTCAATCGAGTTGGAATGCGTCCGTCGGTATAGGGCGCGACCATGCTTTGGATGAGGAGGGTGTATGTCATGTGTACCCGCATGGCACCGTAGAAGAGTGGTTGAACGCGGCGGGGTATGGCGGGATGAATCCGTCACTTCCTCCCCGTCACTGCGTCCCATCATGGCTACAGTGCTCGTCAGGAGAGTGGTTGGCCAACTCCGTACCCGATGGCTTCTCCGAGAAGGCGGACGGATGAGTTCAGTGTCGTCGCCTGACTCGGGCGCGTCGTCGTAGAGCTCGTGGCGGTGGAGTTCGGCGAAGTCGGAAAGAAGTCTCCGGCCGAGCTCGTTCTCGTGCGGGGGCGGAGAGCTCGGAGAGCTCGGCGGCGAAAGAGGATCCCCGACCGTGCGCGTGCTCGGGGAGCTCGTTTGTCGGCCGAGCTCGACCACATGGGCCATGAAAGGACGGCCCGTTTAGTCATCCGCTTGTGAGCTCGACTTTTTTGGTCGGACCCGGTCGCGTGCGGGCTTTTGTTTCGGATTGGGCCATATTCGGGATGTCGAAATATCGATCCCCACAGTGTGGAAGACCATATCCATATTCCGTGAAAATTTTTCGAAAAATACTCTTGAAGACCATGCGCCTAGAAAATATAATCAAAGAAGATGCATGCCGGCAATATTACGGTGAAGCCATGACGGCGTCGCTATCCTGCAATAGTAAAGATCAATATTTAAAGACGCCGAGTCTTTATCCTTCGAACAAGAGCCATGCATGCACGACATCAATTATTGAAGACTCTCGAGTTCGCGCGAAATTTGAAGACGGTGTCATTTTCATGCAACGATACAAGATGATAATTGAAGACGACATCTGAAGGTTCGCATGGAGATATTCATGAAGGCAGCTCACCAATTATTGAAGGTTTCACCGTGAAAGCGGATAAACACGAAGGGCGCTGAAGGCTTACCCGGAGGGGTTCCAGAAGGCTCTTCTGCTTCTATAAAGCGGGAAGGTTGTCCTCTGCATTCGACATACGCACCCACACGGACATCATCCACATATCGGTGAATGTGCCCTCTCGAACACCATCCACTCATTGAGCACTCATACTCCTGAATGCAAAGCCTAGTCTCGGAGTCCTCGAGATTAGCAAACCATAATAGTAGTAGCGGTAGTACTCCACTACCACCACCGTATAATACCACCCTTGTAAATTAGCTTGTGATGGAGGTCCTCGCGATCCTCTCTCACCTTGTAAGGTAATAAGGTTTGTGCTAAGTGCTTGGGGTTTCCCGAAAGGAAAAAGCCGTATGTAAGCTTGTTTGCTTTAGTGGAGCAGTTTTAGCTTTGAGAATCCCTGCTTTTCTGTAAGCCGTCCATGTAAGTTTGAGCATCTGGTTCTAGGGACCCTATAAGAGAAACCTCTGCTTGTATTGTTCTCGTGTTAGCTCATGTGTTGGAGGCGTTTGTAGAGAACTCTAAAAAGCGAAAGTGTTCTCTTCGGTGGAACCTGCACAGGGAGGCGGCGAAAAGCTCTTAGCGTTCTACGTCATGACGGAAAAAGCGGCTATCGTTAGCGTTAGAGGGATAGGATTAGGCTGCTGCTTTCTTTTCGGCGAGTTAGTGATGCATACGGTGAGTACCGAGTAGGATCAACACAAGCATAGTCGCACGCATAGGCGAGAAAGATCGGTCTCGCCGACCTTGCAAAGATCCCGTGAAATAACGCCGCGCATAATCACGAATTTCCACTAATCACGCACTTACACTAATAATCACGCTCTAATAATCAAGAAGTCCCTCTCATCATACAAAGTAACTTTGAATATTTTAATACTCTCACCCGCATCGTCGTAAGTTTCTTTGAGTTTTATATTGCATTGCATAGTGTGTCAAATAGTAGCCTTGAATATTTAAAGTGTCTCGCATAGTAGTTTGAATAGTAAAGACTATTACTTTGAATATAATAGCCAAAGTTGAGTGTCTGGCGTGGCCTTCGTGCACTTCGCTCATATTCCCCGAATTTGAATAGTGCTTGTAATAACACATGCTCCGATACCACACTAATACAATAAAATTAATAAATATTATGATATACTTGAATATAAAATTAATAAATATTATGATATACTTGAATATTCTTAAGTTATTACAAAGAAAATCAATGTATCTAGAAAAGCCAAAGTGAACTACAATTTAGAATAGAGGGGAGTAGTTTTTACCCATGCTAATTAAATAAATATTATAGAAATAATTTGCATGCTAGATTTAATTCGCGTTTAATCGATAGATTTCAATAATTGGTAACTCTGTCGTTTTTAATACCGAATTGAGTAATTCTTGAACCATAGAACTTCTACAAAAAAAACTCTAATTAATTATGCTATTAATCCTAATTAATGGTGCCCATTTAAAACTCTAGATATGATTGTTTGATTCTCGTTTATATAAATACGTGACCCATACTTTATATTTATGCGCCGACCGTAGTTATACCTCCACGCTAACCAAACCTGGCATTGTTGAGTATATATATATATACACACACACACACACAAAGCCAGAAATTGATGTTTGCAACATCAATTTTTCGGACGTGGAAGACCATACCCATACCCTAGTGAATTGATAATGCATAACTGAATAAGATAAAGATTGGTTACTTTCGACGATTATTGAAGACTCATCCGGACTTCCCACGACAATTGAAGATAATGTCGCTGTCAAGCAACAATATAAGATGATAATTGAAGACGCGCCATCCTGAAGGTTTGCCTGAAGATATTCATGAAGGCCCGATTCAATCATTGTGGATGCCCCGTGCGAACACGATGACTCTCGAAAGGCTCACTCACCCTTGGAAGATAAACACGAAGGCCGTTCCAAGACTTATCCATCGAAGTCCAGAAAGCTCAGAGTACCCTATAAAGCAAGAAGCAAGCCCCTCGCATTCGGTAGGTGCCCTCAGACCATCGCAACAGACATCGCCAAGGAGAACACCAGCACCCACTCCACTCATATTCCATTTCCACCATGCAAAGCTTAATCTCGGGAGTCCTCTCGAGATTAGTAAACCACCACTAGCGATACTACTCCACTACCACCACCGTATAATTCCGCATGTGTAAATTAGTTTGTAATGGAGGTCCTCGTGATCCTCTACCGCTTGTAAGGTAATCGATTTGTGCTAAGTGCTTAGGGTTTCCCAAAAAAGGGAAAAGCGGTATGTAAGCTTGCTCGTGAAAATGGACTGAATTTTCCCCGTTTTTAATCCCCGCTTCCTTTAAAATTTGGTTCATATGGGGCAAAGTCTCTATGCTAGGGACCCTATAGGAGAAACCTCTGCGTGTGTTGTTCTTGTGTCAGCCCAGTTGGAGGCGTTTGTAGAGAACCCTATTGCCGCAGAGAAGTGTTCCCTTCGGGTGGAACGCCTGGGGAGACGATAGGGCCGTAGTCCTATGTGTGCTTGGTCAAGGTTAGCGTGAGAGAAGACCGGTTAGCTCGCCTCGGGAAGCGAGCTAGTGAAGCATACGGTTAGTACCAAGTAGGATCAACACAAGCATAAAGTCGCACGCCGTGGCGAAAAGATTAGTCTCGCCCGACCTTGCAAAGATCCCGACAAATATTTGTTTCCCGTATACGCATAATCCGCATCGCACTCAAGAATATTCACGCGCGCACGCTATCACTGAATAGTAGCACCACCCATACTGCATCCACTCACCCCTAATTAATCACAAGAAGTGCTCCGCATAGTAGCAAGAATAGTAGCAAAATTTGGAGTGCCTGAGCCACTCAAGAAGTGCTCTTTGCACTGTTCATAATATATTGAATTTGAATAGTAACAATTGAATTTGAATAGTGCTGTGAATAGTAACTCGAGAATTTTAAATTTTAAATTTCAAACCCGAATTTCTACCACGTGTTTCGAATAATATACCGAATATATTTTTAAGTTGTCATATTATTATTGTTTGTCTATATATATATATCAGAGTGAATTTTCTTACACCCGTGTATTCTATCCCACCAGGGGTGTTAGATGTATACCCATCCAGATCTCTGCCACCTGGACACTTGGGCGGTTAGATGTTTACCTGACCAACATAGTAATGTGCGGCATGGAGGTTCCCGTGCCTGGGCTTTTTGGGTTGTGGCAGGACCACATCGAGTACATGGACAAATGTATGCGGTCCCTGTCGAGCAAAGCCGAGACAAACATGGGAGGTGGCCAAGCTCGTGCCAGTACAACTGTACTAGGAAGGGGCAAATGCGGAGCCGGATTCAGTACCATTGCTCTGTAACGTTACGTTGTAACTTTCTGATGATCTGGTGCCTCCATTCAAGATCCAACACACCTAGTGATTTTAAACATAAACAATTGCCAAAGTTGGCCATTTCAGCCCGGCAATGCGGTGGGTGCTGGCGCTCACGTCGCAGCGTCTTTGTCGGCGGCAGAGCGCGTTGGTGACTATGTCGACGCGGAAGAGCATGGCATCGGCCGGGGCCTCGTTGGGCGCCCTCACGGCGTTCACAACCGGAGCCCTCACGACGCTCACAAGCGAGCTGCCCTCGGCTGAAATGCCCAACTTTGGCAATTGTTTATGCTTAAAATCACTAGGTGCGTTGGATCTTGAATGGAGGCACTAGATCAAAGGAAAGTTACAAAATAACGCTACAAAGCAAAGGTAATCGGATCCGGCCCGCAAATGCATGTGGCTCCCCGCGGTGAAACTTGAAACTTTTAGCCGTCGAGTGTGTGATTTCAATTGTGTTGACACCCAAAAATGGCTTGGTCTAAGACATGGTAAAATCCTAGACTTAGCCAAATTTGGCTTGGTCCAAGTCACCGCGAAATTTCCGGACTTAGCCAAATTTTCGAGGGAGATCAAAAAGGCTTTACGGAAAGTGGCCGGACGCGATGCGACCGGACCGTCCGATCACTTCCGCAGCGTCCGGCCGGTCGGCGGACGCCCGTGCCGATTTCAAGGCATCGGCCGGGCCGACCGGGCGCTGTTCGGTCCAGCGACCGTCCCAAATGGTCCGGTCGAAAGTTATGCGCGCCACGATCGGTTTTGGACCTTTGTTAACCGGCCGGACGCCTACGCGGCCGGCGCGTCGGTCGGCCTTTTTTCCAGCGTCCGGTCGGCCGACGCGGATCGTGTCCGTATGACATCCGAACCGATTTGTTTCCAATCGTGTTTAGGTCGGATTTTGAGGCTTGAAACGTCCAGGACGGTTTCCTAAAAGGATAAGACCGCCCTCCTCTATATAATAAAAAGAGGTTCATGGCCGATTTGATCTCATCTACATCCAATCGACAAAAACCAATCTACTACCGTCTTGCTTGTAGGTCAACCTCTCTACCTGCTGTTTCGGCGGCCGAACTCCGCGTTCTTCGCGACGTTCTAGGCGGCCTTGCTGGTCCTAGGGCACCCTCGCGTCGTCCTCCCCGACAGTCTTCCCGGAGGTGCGTTCGAGGTCTTTTCGGCCCAACCGAGTTTCACGCCGCCCTTACCAACCCTAGATCGGTTTGGGTGACTACGCTGCGGTGCTCGCTACTTCAAGGTTGGTCGCAACCTTCGTGGGCGTCCAAGGCCCTCCCGGTGTGTCGGTGCGAAGCCCTAGTTTCGTGTCAACACACTGCCACTGTGTTCCCTCCTTTCTCCCCTCCCTCCTCACCCACCTCAGCTTAGCACGTGGCTCTCCTCTCCTCTCGCACGACGCCATTATCGAGTGTGGGAGAGGGAGGCGAGAGGTAAAGTGATGAGGAGGAAGACGGAGACAGAACACCCAAAGGCGAAAGAGAGAGAGAGAGAGAGAGAGAGAGAAAAATGTAAGGGGTGAGTGAGGTCGATGGCGGAGGCAGATATTTGGCAAGGTTTGGCTATTGCCATACCTAAAATTTATACAAAACATTAGTATATTATGTATACTACGCATATATACATAATATACATATGCGAAATACCGATACATGTACAAAACAAGTGTACGTACACTAGTAACGAAATGATTTTGCGAGCACTTGCAAAATCTTTTAAAATGGCGGGCACTTTTTTTGCCCGTCACGGAAAAAATACCCCGCCACGCCCGGCTTTTTTTACGCGGGCGGGCGTTTTTACGCCCACGGATAATTGATTTTGCGTGGCGGGCGTATTCGATGCCCGCCACGCGCAAAGTCAATTTTGCGTGGCGGGGCATCATCATGCCCGCGTCACGAAAACTAGAGAGGCCCAACGGGCCCAATGAGACCCGATAGCCGTCGGCGTATAAATATAGAAACTTGGGGTTTGCATCACTCCCACGAGCGCCTCTTCCACTCATCTCCACCGGATTATTAAAAAAAAAAAAAAGCTTCCACCGGCGCCTCTCCATAGCTCCGCGGCGCGGCGCCCTCCCTGCTCCCCTCCGCCGGCGGCCGCCGAATCCCCTCCTCCTCGCTTCCCCTTCCTCCTCGGCTCACGGTGGATCTCGCGGCGGCAGGGACGGCGGTTTCGGGCGGCCGGGCCCGGATCTCGGGGCGGCCGGCGGCGGATCTCGGGGCGGCCCGCCGGATCCAGCGAGGCGGGCGGGCCAGCGCCCTCGGACCCGGATCCGGCCATCTCAGCGGCGCGGATCCCGCCGGCGGCGCGTCTCCGGCCGAGATCGGCGGCGGCCTCCTCCATCCGCGCCGTGGCAGGCGGAGCCAGATCCGTCGGGCGCGGTAATAGCGTGGGGGCGAGCTGCGGCGCTTCGGGGGCGGCGGATCGGCAACAGCGCGGCCCGATCCGTCGGCAGCGTCGCAGCGTGGCGGCGGATCCATCGACTCTGGCCCGTGGCGGCCGGATCCGTCGCCCGGCGGCGGTAAGGCGGCGGATCTGTCGGCCCAGCCGAGCTCATGGGCTGCCGGATTCGTCGCCCGGCGGCGTATGGCGGCCGGATCCGTCGGCCGCGCGTGCGCGCGGCGAAACCCTAAACGCCCGCCCGGATGGGCTTGACGGGCCCGTGGATGGGCTCGGCGGGCTGTGTGGGTTTCTTCTTTTTTTTATTTTTTTCGAAATATGGGCCGTGGCGGGCACCCTAATGTGCCCTCGCCACGGATAAGATCTTTTCCGTGGCGGGCCTTTTGCCCGCCACGCATATTCCGGTACTTTTCCGTGACCTTTACTTAGTGACGGGCATACTTGCCCGCCACGCAAAACATATTTCGCCCGCCACGCAAAAAGTGTTTAGGTACTAGTGGTAGTAATATATGTCCAATTTTCTAGTATTAGTACATAGGAGTATATGTCCAATTTTCTAGTGAGCTCTTACATGGTTACATTATACACTTTTAACCAATTGATCTTTATAACTCTCGCCACACCTAATATTTATTTTACGCCTCCGCCATCGAAAGTGAGGTGGTGTGCCGGGCCGGAGGTGCTTTCGTCGGCTCGTCGCATTGCTCGCTCTCTTTCGCTTTCCTCGCCTTAGTTCTTGCCCACGAGGTGGACAAGCTTGTTGTCCACACGAGGGAGATGTCTCGATGAGAACGGGAGGGGCTTCTTTCTTGCTGCGGTTATCGGACGGGGACGGGCGTGATCTTGGGCGCCGCGGGGGCGGCGCGTGGAGGTCGTCGGCGGGCGGCGGGTTTCGAGGTTACGTCGTCCGTAGCGTGGCGGGGGCCGCCCGGCCGGTGATGCCGCGGAGGAGGATGGTGCCGAGCCGCCCCCGCCCGGGCGAGGTGCGGGACGCCCGGCCCGGCGTCGGCCGCTCGCCGCCGTGTCGCGCCTCTTCCCTCGGGTCGCCGCCAAAGCGCTCGCGCCCGACGCTGGTCGGCGTCGAAGCCCGGCGTCGCCGCCCAGGACCCCAAAGCGCCGCTTGCTACGATCGCCCGCTCGCCGCTGGATGACATAGCGCCACCGAGCCTCGTCGACGCCCTCATGCCCGACACCGCCGCCACCAGCGCGCTTTCGGCCAGCGCTGCCTCATCGGCGGCCGCGACTCCGCCGGCGGATCGACTGCGGCCCGCGCGAAGGCGAGCACTGCAGCCGGAGCTTCGGCAAGGCAATGTCTGTCCCGGCCCGGCGGCGGCGGCGTCGATCTTTGTCGCGGCGGGTTCGAGTTCCACCCGCACGGGGATCTGGATGCAGTCCTGAGGCCGGCAGCCATCCGGGTCAAGCCGTCGGCCAAGGGTGTGTTTAGTTGGTGAAATATTTTGGGTTGGTCTCTTTGTAGCACTTTTCGTTTGTATTTGGCAATTATTGTCCAATTATGGACTAACTAGGCTCAAAAGATTTGTCTCGCACTTTTCAAATCCAACTGCAATTAGTTTTTTTTGTTTACCTATATTTAATGTTCCAAATATGCGTCAAAAAGATTCGATGTGACCAGATGCTTGTAGCACTTTTGGATTCACTTTTTAGGTTTGCATGGTAACTAAACATGGCCTTGTGACACGCAAACGTCGTCCCAGCGGGATAGCCATCATATCATTAGCTAGTAGACTGCAGCCGGCTGGCTAGCTAGCTAGCTAAGAACGAAGAACATCATGGATCGTATCGAGTTGCAAGATACAGTATAGCTGGTAAGTGATGATGTGTGCGTGGCGTCTGCATTCTTGGGCAGAGACCTCCAGGAACCCTCGCCGTGCTCAGCAATGTAGTTGGCGAGTATCTGGTCCTCCTCCGTCGTCCACCTCCCCCGCTAGAGCCCCACCTTCTCGCAGCACGGCGCTCTCCCCCATCGCGCCGATGCCCGCCCGGCCGGCTTCCAACTGCTAAATCCACGCGGCCCCCGGACTTCATCCACCGAGTTCGAGATTCTCCACTTTCCACATTCACACTCCTCTTCGTCTTCCCGGCTAGTGGGCGACATTCATCCCACGCCGTTCAACGCCGCCGCCCATCCCAACCACGGGGAAGCCGCGGATCCGGGGCAAAAGCCGCCGGCCAAGACGTGGAATTTGACATCCTCCTTACAGCCCGCCGGATATTCGATGACGCACTACCGGAACGGCAATTGCCGAGCACGCGAATATTTGCCCAAAAAGAAACCCCGACTCTCGGCAAACAACTAATTTGCCCGGGGCTGCCAATAAAGCTCTTGGCAAAAAAGGCTCTCGTAAACATGCATGTTTGCCGAGGGTCGAAAGAGGACACTCGACAACGCGCATTAGTTTGCCTAGTGCCCGCAAGTCCGACCCTCGGCAAACAATTTCAACTCGGCAAACACTTGTCGGACACGAATTTAACATCCACCGTTAGAGGTTTGCCGAGGGCGGCCGTCAAACACTCGGCATATAGTTAGGCGTTTGCCGAAGTGTTTTTCTTAGCCTCGGCAAAATGAGTATTCTTAGAGTGTTAATTTACGGCCCTCGGCAAACGTTTTCCTATTTTTAAGTTTTAGACCTTCAAAATTTTTGTGCCCTCTAAATGCAACATGTAACACTCAATGTTAAAGTTTAGTGATTTTTTCATTAGTTTGCTATATTTAACTAATTAAATGCATTTCAAGTAATTTTTTCAATTAACTCAAATTTGAACGCAAGTGGTACAAATATTTGATAAAAATGAGTAAAAAATTGATATTCATGCTATTGATCCCATGTTGAGGCCTTACACATGATATGAAAAGAAATTTCAAACATTTTGTTTAGCAAACACGACAAATTCCCCATGCGATAGCGGCTTAAAAATTCTATAAAAATCAAACGAAGTCCGAAAATCCTGAAATCGACAAGATGTCGTGATATTGTATGTGGAGCCCACGATAAAAATTGAGAATGTTTCACACAAGTTATCATGTACGTTCCTCACAACCCGCAACATCTCAGATGAAGTTTCAGGAGTGTTGAGAATAATCCGTATGATTTGGAGTGAAAGGACCATCGAGTTGTCGTTTCACTCCAAAATTTTTTTATATATAGTAAATACTTGATCAAATATTGTGTCATGTGAAAGTTTGGTAATTTTTCAAATTAGTTTGCTATTTTTTAATTTTTTTTTTTTTTTGCACTCAAAGAGTGCATGAAATAATAGAATTTGAGCTTAATGCATGAAATAATGATCTAAATTTCATGAAACAATTTTCCCATGGATTTTATAGTTAAATTAATAAGGCATTTGAAAATAATATTTAAACAAATTCGAAAAACAGCTAGAGAAAAAAAAAAATAAAAATTTTCGAAAATTGTTTGCCGAGGGTGGCTCTCGGCAAACCTTAGTATTTGCCGAGAGCCAACTGCAGGGTGCTCGGTAAAGCTCGTTTTAAAAAAATGTAAAAAAAAAGAAACCTAGTTGCCGAGGGCCACGAGCCGGCGCACTGGGCAAACGCGCCTATATGCCGAGCGCCAGGCCCTGGGCAAACAGATCTGAGCCTAAAAAATTTAAGCTGCGAACTCACTCACTCACTCTCTGCTCGATCTCACAGACACACGCACACACTCTCAGACACACGCACACACGCACGCCGCCGGAGCTCGCCCTCCCACCGCCGGCCGCACGCCGCCGCCGCAGCTCGCCCTCCCGCGGCCGGCCGCCCGCGCCCCCGTCCGCCGGCCCTCCCGCCGCCACAGCTCGCCCTCCCGCCGCCGGAGCCCCCGTCCGCCGTCCGCCCGCGCTCCGCGTCCGCCGGCCGCCGTCCGCCCGCGCTCCCCGTCCGCCGTCCGCCGGCCGCCCGCGCTCCCCGTCCGCCATCCACCCGCAGCCGCTGGAGCCCCCGTCCGCCGTCCGCCCACAGCCGCCGGAGCACCCCGTCCGCCGGCGCCCGCCCGTCAGCTGCCTGCCCCGGCCCCCACCGGCCTAGAGGAGGGAGGCCGGTCGCGAGGAGGCGGCCCAGAGGAGGGAGGCCGGTCGCGAGGGGAGGAGGTCGACGCCGGCCCGCCCGTCAGCTGCCTGCCCCGGCCCCCCCACCGGCTCGTGAGGAGGGAGGAGAAGGGAGAGGAGGCGCCCTTGGCCGCCGCTGCAGAGGAGAAGTAGGAGGAGAGGAGGAGAGGAGAAGGAGATGGAGTAGGGGAGGAGCAGGACCACCGTCATCCGCTGCCCGGCCCCCGTCGCTGCTGCCCAGTACCCGTCCCTACTACCCGGCCCCCGATGCCGTTGCCGCATCAACTAGGTAAACCGACACCCCTCCGTTTTCTGTTCATGCGTAGTAGTAGTGAAGCCCCCAGGCAGAGGTCACAATAGGCACCGGTCGCCTGTCCTCTCACTTTTGTTTTGTGTAGCTCCTGTAGAAGTGCTAGCAAGGCTTCTAGTATATCATCTCTGCTTCATGGCAATTGCTTTCCAACCATGCATCCATTCTAAAGTCTGAAACGATACATTGAATGTGAATGTGAATTATATATTCTTATGTGAATTGAAACGATACATTGAATTGAATGCACCGTGATATGTGCATATGCTTTTGTGGATGTCGGCCATCGTGTCGCTCTGTTTTTTGTAGGGTTTGGAAACCTCCCCGTGCAGGGGAGGTTCTGCCGAAAATTTTCAATTAAGACTTTTTTTGTTTTGCGAGAGAAGGTAGAGTCCGTCGGGCCGGTCGTCTTCCAAGCTGTTACCGGGTCTGCCCGCACCGCCGCCTTACTCCAACGTCACCCTAGGTATAACCTCTCTTTTCTGTATCATGGTCGTGGTACCACAGAACCCACGATTAGGCGCGTCCCGTTCGAAAGAGATACGGTTGGAAGTATGCAGATGTTTGCATATGTTTGACCATATTTGTTTCGAATTGTCCACGTTTTTCGGACAGCCCGAGGATGCGTAGCTGGGTTTAGTCTCCGTGGTCTACTTCAATCCGAGACGGAGTTTCGGCATCATCTCCCTATTGTTCTCCGGATACACAATCTCCCCGCTAGGGGCGTGTATTTGGAGAATAGCGGCGAGATGTTTGCGAAATTCGTCTCGGATCGATGTAGACCACGGAGACTAAACACGTCTACGCATCCTCGGTGGGATTAGGACCTATCTTCACCTATTAGGTGGTAGGGACGTCGTGTAGATGCGGCGATGCTCATATTACTCGCTTATATCTATGGTAGAGGATGAGTGACCGTGGGTGGATGGATGTACGGGCCGCCCAAGTGCGGGCTCGATGGACCGGGAATGGATTGACAAGACGTAAGCTTTCGTGGAAGAAGCATTTTAGAAGGTTAAAGGAGCATATAAAACTTGGTGTCCCTGCAGCAAATGTGAAAACAATGAAAGGGTTGTTGACGAGGAGGCTGCAGATGAGGTTGAAAATACGAGGGACTTACAATTACTTACGCGATTACAATTAGGCATTGATGATGATATCGAGATGCGTGATGAACCTAATACCGGTATTGATGAAGATATCGACATGCGTGATAGTGATGATGAGACTTATGATCCGGCTAACACCGATCATGATGATTACTTCTAATACATGTAATATTATTTTTGCATCTCTTTCTAATTATTCTACTTCCTAATTTTTTTTGCATCCCTCTCTAATTATGTCTTGTTTACTTTTTAATTGCGGTGATTGAACAAAGATGGCGGGGGTTCAGGTTTCAAGAGCGTGAGTGCCCTCTACGACGATAGCGACCCACCGGGGCTAGAGGTCGACGTCCTCCTCGAGGGAGACGGAGGGCGGGCCGAGGACTTCGGACACCGTCGCCGCCGCCGCCCGGAGGAGGAGGTGGAGGAGGGGGGAAGAGGAGGAGGAGGAGGAGGAGGAGCAGGTGTGCGGGCGGGAGGGCGCGACAGAGGGTCCTCTTCCCGTGGTGCGGCTGGCCGCGGAGTCGCCTTCCTCCTCGGTGGTGGTATGTGCGGTTCTGCGAGGTCTGCGTCACTCCCCGGTCGGCCATACCGTTGGAGAGGCGGCCGGTCATTACTCCCTTTGGGGACAGTAAGTAACTTTACATGCGATCACTACCTTCTTTGAAACTAACAATAAAAACTAATTATTTGTCTTGATCACTTGGGCGAATTTCAAGTTCGTGGATGCAAGTGCTAGCGGACGCCTTATCAATGGTATCCCGGGTCTTCTATGCCGGGAACACTTCCACGGCCTTGTTGACACCGGCACTCGACAGAGCGGCGTACACATTTAGCCACTACGCGTGCGCCCTAGATACACTTGATCGGGACGGAAGGATGTACCAAAGACAAGGCGCGGCGTGTGGTGGAGGAGCTGGGTAAGTCTTCCTTGCACCATATTGCCCAATACATCGCCTCATCGGACATTTTTGACATAATGATTGGATAAATTGCGTCTATATGTAGGATTTCTCTGGATCGCGAGCGAACAAGAGGTGAAGGCGAGCTCCGGGCTAAAAACGCCTGTAAGGACACGTGACTAACATGCACTACGAGGCGCGCATCCGGTACGCCATAGATTGGCACGCCTTGAACACGCGAATGTGTATAAGAAACTAGTAGCAAGGCAAATGACTCTGACCCGGGAGCAATACCTGAGTGTAAGTATAGAACATGAATACTGATTTGTTTCACACATTAAGTATGCTTAATTTGATCTAAGTCATATACTTGATGACCAGTAGGTGCCTCCCGATTGGATGAAGGGTAACACCGTGTCTTTGGACAATGATGGTGGATGGTGGTGCTCTCCCGAAAGTGGCGGGCGAAGCACGATCTTTGCCTGGGAGCGGCGTTTGTTGAGGCAAGGTCCGACCCACCATCAAGGCAACCTCGGCCTCGACGCCCTCACGTGGCTAAATGGGTACGAGCAATCCATTTCTTCATGTAACGCTCGATTATGCATAAAATATAACCATCTTGGTGTTTCTTTCGCAGTCGGCCGCACATGGTGGCCAGCCTTGCAAACAGTTGAAGGCATATGCTCTGTCGCACATTGGCAACGCGACGGAGCCGGAGCTCGACTACAACCCGGAAGCTGGGCCCGATGCATATGACAACCCGTCCATCCACAGCCGCCGGTGACTACACGGATGGCAAGGGGAGATCCGTGGTTCGGAGTTTGATCCCAGCACCGAGGATCTCGATGGAGATATCGTCATGATGGTGGGCGGTACTATATTGGCCACAGCATCATTGACTCGGCCAGTACTCACAGTCTTGCAGAGATTCGAGCAAGGAGCGCGAGCTCGACCCGGCTATACGCCCGCGACCCGGCTTTGCACGGGGGCGTCGATGCACTAGAGGTTATTTCTATTTTATTCATCGTCCATTGATTTGCACAAATCTTTACTTCGATTGTAACATTGGTGGTAAAATATTATTGCAGGCCCAGGTAGCAGAAGAGAGGAGGCAGCGGCAGTCGCGATGCGAGGATGATGGAGCAGCAGCAGCAGATGTTCGAGTATATGCAAGCATGTCTCGCCGCCACCGCTAGTGGTCAGCCAATGCCTCCGCCGCCACCCACGCTTTTACTCCGCCGGGTGCTGTTGGAACTCCGGTAAGTTTGCGTTCTGTACCGCTACTTCCTAACTTAGAACGCACTTGCAACTATAAATCCTGTATGACACATGCAATAACTTCTCCTTTGTGCAGAATCAATCCGCGGCATCGAATTCGCCATCTCAGCAGGGCACACCGCAGCAGGGCATACCGGGCGGATCTTCTTCGCCATGGGACCGCTGGAGCGCTCAGCACGGCACACCTTCTTCGTCATGGCCTCCGCAGCAGTAGGTGATGGACTTGTGTTGTTTGGTTTGAAATGCAGTAGGTCATGGACTTGTGTTTGTTTGGTTTGTGAACATGGGAAAACTTGAGAGCTTTGGTCCAGCACTTGGTTTGATTTGTGGACTCGTGGTGATATTTGTTACTACGCTTGTGATATGTGAGATTTGTGATATATTTGTGCCCCATCTGTGATATTTGTGATATATTTGTGTCATATATGTGATATATATATATGTATTCACGATTTGCATGAGTGGAAACCAAAAACAAAAAAAAAAAAAAAAAATTTCTGGGTCATTTGCCGAGGGTCACACTCGGCAAACCTGGTAGGTCCGAGAACCATTGTCGCTCAGTTTCCCAGATTTGCCGAAGGCATATGCCAAAACACTCGGCAAATAATTATTGTTTGCTGAGTGCTGGGCCGTGGGACACTAGGCAAACAAGGGCTGTTTGCCGAGAGCTGCGCCTGGGACACTGGGCAAACGAAGGCTTGGTTGCCGAGAGCTGGGCCAGGGACACTGGGCAAACGATAATGGATGCCGAGGGCTTGCCGTTCACGACACTCGGCAACCGACCGTCAACGGCTGTTACTAACGTCAATTTGAAATTTTGTTTGTCGAGTGCTTTTACTGGCTCTCGGCAAACAGTTGCCCAGTGCCCCCCAAAAGCCCTCGGCATACCTGCAGTTGCCGACCAACTAGTTGCCGAGCATGTTATGCCGAGAGTGTTACCCTGGGCAAATGGTTTGCCGAGGGTATTTCGTTGTTTACCGAGGGCTTGCGACACTGGGCAAACAGCTGGAATCCGGTAGTGACGTTATCCACTCCTGAGGCAGCCACTGTTGTGTGTGGCCGGAGGACTAGCGCCGGCGACGCACACGATGTGCTAGTCCCCGTGATCTGCAGGTTAGCCTCCTTTCCTTGGACCATCTTTTATTTTTGATCCGTGCATCGATTATTGGCCATCATGACCGGCTCCAGTGTGTGCCTCGTACCCCTTGGAGGTTGCTGCTCGGGATACAGTAGCCACTACCTCGGAGGACCAGTAGCAACAGTTCAGGCGAGCTCGCGCCGGCGGCGGCATGGTAGGTGGAGCAGAGAGGACCATCGGCAGCGGGTGCATCTGGCAGCGGCGGAGCATCTCCACTCACAGGAATGGCTATTACTTCCTTTTAATTTGCTTGATATTACCCCATTTTAATTCCGTGAGATTACTCACTGCTTTTTTTTCTCCTTTATTGTACTGACGTGTAAGTATCTTTTTTTGTTGGTGCTGTGTATTTTTAGTCAGCCAAAGCCATCAGAGGCCAGAGCTGATAGCATGTGTGCGGCAGTCTCGTGATAAACCATGTGAAGCAGGCACACGGCACACCAGATGCTCCCCCATCTGGCAGTAAGTTTAGTTGTTTATTATTGATAATTGGAATGTGTGTATTTAACAAGAGAAAAAGGATGAATATATTCAGATCTCATTTTATTACTGAACTTGAGGTTAGTTTTGTTTGTTATAGAACTCAATTTTTATAATAATTACTATTTGACCATACAAGTAGCAAGAAGGATCATGTCAGTGCAAGTGATACAGGCTTTGCCTGGGAAGGATGATGAACATTTGCCATTTTTTTTTTTGTTTCTAGTATTTTCTAGTAATGAAGTTCCATAGATCTGAAGTTTTCTCTCTCCATTTTGATTACAGAATTGGAGGTGGCAGCAGCACATTCATGAATCGATGGATCGAGGATGTATTGTACTGAATCTTTGATTTCTTTTTAGTATCCTTTTCTGAATCTTTTGACGCTCCCTAAGCTCTCGTGCCTAATCCTCCATGCTGGCCGGGGATCCATGGGAGGGGGAAGCACACCCATGGTGAGATCAAGTTTCCTGGTGGCCAAGGCCAACGGAGGAGTATGTGCTATCCGGGGCCAAGCCGCCGCCAATGTCATTGCTTTGTTAAAGAGGTTCCCTGTTTTTTTTTTTTTTTAGAAAGGACGGCAAAAAGCTTTGCCGCATTTCTATGAGACGAATAAAGAAAAAGGCAAGTGCCAGCCCGTTTTTGACCGGAAACCGGGCCGAAAAAACCATACAATTGTGGAGGGTACCCTACTCCGCCTGCCGCACCCCTAGGTACCAAAAATCAACTCAACTCGCGCCACAAACGGCGCCCACTCAACTCCATGGTTGGTCGGATTGGTACCTCAACACAACCCGACACTACTAGCCTCCACTAGAACAACTCAACTATCGAGGAGGATGGAAGAAAAGATAATCATGAAGCACCACTCGCTTGGATTGGGCCATCAACACGAGTTTCCATCAACACGCCAGTCGGATTGGGACGTCGACCGCGAGACACCTCGCAAGGCAACTCCACCCGCTCTCCACACGGAGGAGGAAAACGACGACCCACTCGTCGCCGCACACCCCCGCGAAGCCCCACCGGAGAGGATAGACACGCCAGCCACACAAGCGGCCCGAAGGCTGCGTCACCCCACCAACCAAGCTCCATGCCATGTCAGCCTCCCTCGGCGCCGCGCGCGCCGCCGCCAAAGTCCGGAGGGGAAGGGCGGCATAGGCGAGACCGTCCCCCAACGCCACGAGGTCCCCGCCCACCGCAACCACACGACCCCCTCACCCGCAAGCCAAACCACCACAACCATCGCCGCACCCCAAGGTCAGCACCTCCCAACGCAACCACGAACGAATCACCACCACCCTCGGACCACGTCCACCAAGGCAGCCTTCCCGCACCAAAGACGACGCACCGCCGCAAGCACAGACCCGATCTCGAAGCGAAGCCTTCATGAAGGACGCGACGCCAAAGGCGCCGCCAACGCTCGTCCACAACGTGGACAGGGTATTACACCAAGAAACCTCTCATGCAATAGGTGGACGGGCTCCGACTGGCGCCCCCAACGGGGAGAACGACGCCCATGGACGCCGTCACCATGGCTTTCGCCTGAAGCCCACCCCAACCTGAAGCACAGAAAGAGTCAGCCCTGCAGCAGCTAGCCGGAGACCGGACCGGAGACAAGCACCACCGGAGGCGACCCGGTGTGCCCCGCGGCACCACCATGATGCCTCGGTCACGGCGACCTGGTCGCCATGGCCCCCCACCATGGCGAGCCAAACCAACCGCCGCCGCCGCCCACCACCGGCCACGGTGAGACGGGAGAGGGAACACCGATAATGCACTCCCTCATCGCCGTCCGTCGCGCCGGCGCCGCGAAGCGACCCAGCACGCACAAATCCAGGGGCACGAGGATGCTAGATCAGCCCACCGGGCGAGAGGATCTAGCGCCCCACACCTGTCTCCGGCGAGACCGGCGGCGCCCCGCTCCCACCGTCCGCCCGCCGCCACCTGGCCGGGAAGATGCCGCCGCCGCACGCCAACCCCTTCCACCTCAGGTTCTCGTCCCGGCCTACGCCGGAGGCGGATCCGCCCACCGCCGCCTTTGCCACCGCCGCTGAAGGCCGTGAAGTCGGGGCGGCCTCCAACCAAGCGCCGCCTCGCGCCGCGCCCGGAGCCAAACGGGGCTGAGTTGCGGCCCGCCGCCACCATCCTCGAGCCGCCGGGCTTCCGGGGCGCTCTCCGGCGGCGGCCCGAGGCGGCGTGGGGAGGGGAGGGGGAGCGGCGGCGGCGGCGCCTGGGGGAGCCCCGAAAGCCGCCCGACGCGAGGGCGACGCGAGGCTCGTCCGCTTGTTTTTTATTTTTATTTTTAGAATAGAGGTTCCCCCGCTTAGGTCATTTCTTTTAGAGGTTCTTTTGCCGTGTGTAAATTCAGGTAAGTAGGATGCTTGGTCGATCTTTCGTGTAAATTCAAATCACAAAAGCCGAATGGAGAAAACGCAGTCCTCCCCGCCCGATCGAGCTGCTGTGCTGCTTGCCTACGCCATCCGCCTTTATGCAGCGTGGGCGGGTGGACACATCAGCAGCTGCTGCATCGACATTTTTAGGGACCAAAATAGATGAGGCGGGGCCCACAACTTGCGGATAAGCTCAGGCTCGTTAAAGCTGGTGTCTGTGTCTGTATTTTAATTTTGTATTTTGCTCTGCAGGTTTTCTCGGCTAGAGTTTGAATGTTTCCTTCTATTTTTATGTAAAAGTTTAGTGATAATCCTGCATGCGTGATTTCTTGGATGTGACAAACTTGAAACGTGACTGTATCAAACGCATAATTTGTTCCTTACCTCTTTCAAGTTGAAATGGGCATCAAGCTTGATAAAATATTTCTTGTTTGCCGAACATCTTCGGACGTTCGGACATATTCTTCTGAATTTGGAGCTCCGCATTCCTTTGGCTAGCAAGTGAAATTTAGAACTAGTAACGGATTAAGGACTCATTAAAGCGATATCTTGTTTGCTGAACCAATTTGTTTTGTATCATTCTTCTCAATTATACAAATTGACGTTGTACTCAGTAACCTATAAATGCAAGAGCATGGTGCTTTTTACAAGTAAAAAGTAGTAGCTGCAAGTGACAAGTGCACAAGCTGACAAGTCACAAGTGCTTTTTTTAATGTTCGAACAATGAGACTGCTCCCTGACCGGCGTATGCTCTCTTGCATGCGCCTCTCAATGACTCAATTTCAACGTGATGAAAAAAGAACTAGTCGCAACACCTAACGAAACCTACTACACATGATAGCTTCAGCTGGGCTTGAATTTCTCTCTACACTAGAGCGACATTGTTTGGAGGATAACTAAGGGCAAAGTTTGTCAATATTGTAAGTATGATATGTAGGGTTTATATGTTATTTTTTTTTCAAGGAAGAAATTATAAGAAAACTTATAGAGTTTCGTGGCCTGGGGCCAAGCTGAGTACTAGTACACTAGTACAGTACTACGTAGGGACACATGCATGGCTAGCGTGCATGAGTCGTCCGTGAGTGAGAGGAGTGAGGAAGGTGAGAGAAATATGAGAGGAGAGGGAGATGATGGTTGCAGCAGTGTGAGAGTTCCACACACCTTTTCGGAGTCTACTGCCACTTCGGAGCTCGGGCGCCTCCGCTCGTTGCTCTTTTGTTTGTACTGTACTTTGTAGGGTGCCGTGTGAGGCTGTAAACCCGTGGCCCCGTACTTGCTGAGCGAGAGACTTTCTCCAATCTGGAGTAGTATATGCTTGGCTTGTCATTCAAACCAACCTTTCACATGTACTACGCGTGGGCGCCCGTGACCAACTAGGACCACTGCAACCTCTAGCAGTAGTCACAAAGCTACTAGTAGTTAATTTCTCAGAGTAACGCCCACGCCATTTGCGTCATGGACGAACTCAGGTCAGGGGCTTTGCATTGCAATGCAACAGCTCCTCGCCCGACTGCAGTAGAGCTTCTCCCCGAAGCACGACTCGCTGTTTTGGCCTTGGCGCTCCGGTGCTCCTTTGGCGCTCCGTTCAAGGAGTTTTTATTTTAATTTTTTCAAGCCGAACGTCACCGGTGGCCAGTGCATGCGGGCATGCGGCCATTGATGATCGATTGTTGTAGGTGTCACTATTTTGTCAATTGTTTGTAGTTGTACCTTGCCGCCTCGCGCGCGCTTCTCTTGTCTGCGCCATCGTTGCGATGAAGAGGAGCAACGAGCGGAGGCGCCCGAGCTCCGCGTCGTACGCGAGTCCCAACACCAAGAAGGACAGCGCCCGCGACTGCCAACGTGCTCCCCCGCTGTACGGCTGTAGTGGTCGGAGTTGAGGCGGATGAGCGTGTTGTGCGAGAAGGCGGCCTCGATGACCGGCGGGAGCGCGCCGGAGAGCTTGTTCCCGGAGAGGCCGGCGCAGGGTGGCGAGCGAGGGCGGGAATGGCCCCGAGAAGCAGTTCCCGGTGAGGCGCGACAACGTACCCGGCGGGAAAGTCCGTGGAGCTCGGCCGACTCGAGAACCAAGCGGGTGATCTGGCTGGAGGCCGTGCAGGTGATCCCCGGCGGGGTGCAGGGTGACGCAGCCAGGTCGGGGATGCCCAGTCCGGACTCCGGGTCGGCCTTGGTGAGCAGGATGAACAGATGAACACTGACGCGTGGCCCCTGCTCGGATGACCCGCCACACAGACTCGACACAGTGCTGTGTCCACACTGTTCTATGGACCGATCTGTGGATCTCTCCTAGTGCCTCTATATTCCATGTGAGCCGGGTTCATGGGTAAGGGGAATCAACCGGGTTCATTGGTCCCGGGCGTAGGGGGAAAAGAGAGCACCGGCGCCGGCAAGGTTGGCCGCGATGTTGGCCGCTGCCCGCTGGTCAGTTGCGTGGAGCACTGTTTAATGTCTCCTCACGCTGACCTGCCCAGTCCGTGTGGGTCCTTTGTTTTGCGCATCGCCAGGGTGGTGGGGTTTTGTCAAAACACAGATGCGATCGATTTGACTACTTGTGCCACAAAGACGCACCATCCGACAGGGAAATACCATAGTACTACTAACTACAATGTGCTAAGACCAGTAGTAGCTGCCAGAAATTAGCCCCTAGCTGACCAAATCAACATAGGCCTCGTTTAGATGGTAAAATATTTGCCAAAAACTTCCAAGTTTTTTCACACTCTCTCCATCACATCACATTAAATACACCAAAAGACGTATGTTCGGAGGCGGTAAATATAGGTAAAAAATAACTAATCACACAGTTACATTTGTGACACCACGAGGCGAATCTTTTGAGCTGAGTTAGTCCATAATTGGACAATGTTTATCAAATACAAACGAAAGTCTTCGGGAGTTGGAATAGTGCTTTTTGCAAATTTCTAGCCAACTAAACAAGGCCATAATGCTAACTAACGACTACGTGATCAACCAATCAAAAGGTTCCCCAATTCTCATGCTCCATTGCTAGACAGTCCATGAGTCCAACTGTGACATCAGCATAATGCATTCCAGATTCAAATAAAAAAAAGTTATCAGCCCATCCAACTGTACTCATTGTAGTTCAGACCTATCACAGTCCGGACTCCGGGTCACCAACTATACGATCACCAGACTCACAAATTAATCTAGATTGGAGGGGACAGCACAAACATTAGCAGTCATTTCCCAGGTAAACACGGACACCCAAACTGACACGATTAACACCTGACCCAATCTAAGTTGACATTGATGTCCCAATCTTCATCCTGATTAATTACATTCCAAAAACAAAATACTTTCTATGTTTACATGGAAATTTTGCTCCGATGTTGCAGGTGCGGTCGTCGATTTGTGGAGCTCATTGCATACATGGAAATTTTAGTCTAAATTGATTACATCCAAAAACATCTCGTTCAGTTCTTTGTTTCTGCCACCAAACACATGACACCTGGGCTATTTTGGGAATGCAAAAAAAATGAAGCCAAGCCGCTCTCAAGATTAGTTCTCACGTTTTCTTTTGAAGTGTGAATACTACTACTTGTTGTTCAGTTCTATGAGCCTCTTTACTAGATGCTCCACCAAAAAAGCTTAGCCAGGCTTTGAGGAAAAAAATAGCTCTCCGACAAAAATGATGGTGGAGGAGAGAAAAAGAAGGCAACATGTGGTCTAGTGTCAATAAAAAGACTAAACATGGGCTTGCCCTCATATTCAAAATACAATATTTCACAAAGCGCAAGTCTGATTAACGAAGCATTTGAAGATTATTGTTGGAAATATTGTGCTGAGCAAAATGAGATCCATTAGGGCTATATTTTGACAAAGTTTACAAATGTGAGGCCCATGTGACACTTTATTGTTTTAGTATTAAAATATAGCCAACATGGGTCTTATTTTGTAGGTAATATTGCCTAAAAGCTTTTGCATGCTTTTTGTGAGAAATAGTGAGGAGTTCAGAGAAATATGAGAGGGGAGGTTTGTTGCATCCATGTGGTGGTCGTCTTCCTCATGGACTCATGCAGCATGTTATCTGTTCTATGAGTCCAATGTTGCCTTTCTGTTGAGAGGTTGTAGCCACATAATTGGATTTTCATTAATGTTATCTGAAGTCAAATGCAGATAGATGGATTGTTTCTTCTAATTTTTAATGTTAATCTGCCTGTATCAAATAAAGGTAGCTTATGGCAATAAGGTGTGCTTATACCTTTGTTTTTAATGGCAGGGAGCGGATGGAAAGAAGATTGAGATCCAACGGACGGGGTTCATGGAGAAGAATACAGAGAAGTTAATGAAGGAGCTTACTTGAAGATCTCAAAGGCATGCTTAAGGACTTAGGCAAAATGTAAATTAGATGGTTAATGTGACAAACAACTTTATTTATGCCTTCATATGCAAAACCATTTCCCGAATTGTATAAATGCTCAACTGCAATTGGGTAAGAGATGAACTATGACAAAAATTTGTCATTTGCTTGCTTTTCATCAGATTCCTTAAAATAAAACCGTGGCGTTAAGACGGGCGTTATACTAAGTATATATAGGGAGGGTATAGTCTGACCATATTCTGTAGCCGGACCATCCTACCGCACCCGTGCTGACCAAAGCGACCGCACCACAACCTTACCCAAATCGTCATTTACTGCAGCAATGAATCTTGCAGGCAGAAACACCTGTACGGTAATTAATGAGAGCCCATCATCAGCGCGTACAGGCTGGATACATGCTAGCACTTCATGCATGCATGTTTACGAGAATACACAGATTTTATTTATTTTTTTTTGTCCAGGCGCATGCAAATGTTCTTGTTACGATAACAAAACATATCTTGTCCGCAAAAGATAGTAAAAGAATATATTCTAGTAAATTACGAGAATACTATATACATGGTAACTCACGAGAATCCTGGATATGATATTTACATCGGATAATTACTAATTTACTATAAAATATTTACGAGAAATACATTAGAATTTACGAGAATCTACGCTAAGTATTATTTACGAGAATCTACACTAAAAATATTTAAGAGAATCCACATAAGTATTTATGAGAATTTGCATTAATAATTACGATAATGTACACTAAGAAATATTTATAAGAATCTGCAACGAGGGATATTTATGAAAATGTTGTATTCTGCTAATCCAACTTAATTTAAATAAATAATAGAAAGCTACACAACAAGTACATAGTAAAATACAGGACAAACTACAACAGGACATCCCTACACATTGTGAAACTACATATGTACATGTCTTTTCAAAGATATAACGAAACATTGAATGATCTGAATGTAGTTGCTTTTCTTTCACATTCTCTATCTGGCACTACTCCAACACACGTGCATCCGTAGTGCCTGACTGGTGATCAAGCTAAGCGTTTTTGCTGCTACAGTATGTATGTAAAGTAACCAGCTGCTGTCGGAAATCATAAAAATATGTAAATATTATGATGGCTTCACAAGAATCATTATTTTATTTCGAGCTGTTCTGAGTAACAAGTTTTTTTTTTTTTTTTTTGAACCTGAGTAACAAGTTACTATACTACAATGAGAGGCATATTTACCATAAAATTTTTACAATAATACAAAGGGATAATTATCTCTATGGCCCCTGAGAAAAACACATTGTATGTATATGGCCTTTTTTAAGTTATCTCTATGGCCCTGAAAAACTCTCGGTTAGCTCTATGGCCTTCCGTTAGGTTTTGGCACTTGCGGTGTTAAATGATTGGTAAAAAGACCATTTTACCCCTGCATGATTTTTTTTTTTTTTTTTTTTGGCAAGGTTATGTGTTCAGCACTGAACCTCTTTGATCCATGATCTATCCATCTGCACAAAAGTTGAGCCTTTCTTCATCTCCGTTAATAATTGGTTAATGAAATCTACACTAACCTTTATTAATTCTTGCTAATAAACAAACACTAATTTGGTATTACTATGAACTGTCAGCCCAGCAATTGCACAAAGCCGTAAGCGACTACTAAGCAAGATGCCAAACTATTTCAGTAAGCAAATCAATGCCTTTTGTGCAGTCGTGCAAGCTAGCACTACGAGCAGAATGCAGTCCGCGCAGCCGTGTAGGGTCGCGCAGCTCGATGCTGAATGCAGTCCGCGCAGCTCCACGCCGCTGCCGCGCTGCCGGCCTGGACGTCGATGGCTGGAGAGCCCGCGACTGCGCCCTGGATGGCTATGGCGGCGTCGCGCCCTCCGCCATGGCTTCGGGAGGCGGCGGCGTCTCCCGTCACGCAGGCCGTGTACCGCGGCTTCTCTACTAAATACATGGTCACAGTGAGGAGGTAGATCGAGGGCTGGAGAGGCTGCAGAAGCGGATCCGGTGGGTCACCGGCGGCGGCGGCAGCCTGGACGGCAGCGGCGGCGGTTTTCCTCCATGGCAGCGGCGGCGGGCGCTCGGTCTCCTTTTTTTTCGCGAACTGGAGCAGGGCGACGGGACTCTGGCGCTTCACTCAATACAGAGGGCTATCTTGGTCATTTCCCATCTCAAACAATGCTGGACCTAACAGAGAAGTCTAACAGATCAGACGGAAGGTCATAAAGCTAATAAAAAAAATTTCAGGGTCATAGAACTAACTTTAAAAGAAAAAGGCCATGTACATACTTTTTGTGTTTTTATCAGGGCCATAGAGATAATTGTCCCTAATACAAAAGGCCCTATACGGTCATGGTTCTGGGTTACTATAATTCAGCGTCAACCTGTTGGAACCAGTTACCATAGTACTGAGACAAATTATTCATCATAATGGTGTGATGCGGAATCTTGCTGTAGTTGATCGCTCAGACATAAAAAATTTGACCAGCACCAATATTGCAATTGAATTTGTATTCCGGGAAATACTAGGGGATCTTAAACTAACCTGAATACTAGGGGATCTGAAACTAACCTGAAGGTGCTCGTCGTACGCGGATCATGGTGCCCAACGGAGGTTACTACTTGCGAACGGAGGTTAGTACGCGGATCTTCCATGGGAAGAGGCTGCTGGGGTACCGTAGGGAGGCCGCCGCCACAGGGACGCTGGCGAGGTCGACGTGGTGGAGGACCCCGTTGGTCACGCTGTGGCGAGGTCGACACCGTGTGGAGCGCGCGCGAGCAGGGCCGCCCATGGCCTGGCTAGCGGCATGTTGTTCTCTGCTGGGCTGCGCGTTGGGGCTGAGCCCGGCCGCCGTGTGCCGATCGTCCCCTGCGGTGCCGCCGGAGAAGGGAGGCCGGGACGCGGATGCGAGCCCATGGGATCATCATCTTCGTCGATGCCCGAGCACGGCGCCCGCAGCGCGCCCCGAGGTCCGTCGGCCCGGCGACGGCCGAGGCCGGCGTTGCTGACGACACCACGCTGTAGAGGAGGCAGGCCGCTGAGAGATCGATACAGATTTGTGCAAGTCTACGCCGCAGGTGAGGAAAGAGCAGTAGCCAACGCTCCTGGAGGAAGGCCACCGCTCGCAGCTAGCTCCGTCGACATCGCAGCCCAAATGCACCTGCTCGCCACTCGCCGTGCCAGCGAGAGCTCTGCGTATGTAGAGGGAGAAAACAAATTAGGAAATGAGAGACATGTCGTGTGGCAAATAGACAAGGCAAGAATCATGGAGCAATAAATCACGGGCATTGAATGAGTGCATGCATGCATCCACATGTTGCTGAGTCAAAGCGGTGGCGTGAGTTTTGGCGGGTGATTAGGTGAATGGATGAGCCTGGTCGTGTGGAATGATGCGCCGGTGACCGTCGGGCTCTAGAGTTTCGGCTCGGCTACAAAATATTGTGATTCTGTACCTAGCTACAGTGTAGTAGTTCTCTCTATATATAATAAAATGGTAATAGTAGTAGGAGTAATAATAACAATTATTATTATAAGACATACACATACATAGGTATACCCGTATATTTAGATAGGCCACATGTACCCGGCAGGCCCGGCCCTGGGGGGGGGTGCGAGCGGTGCCTGGGCACAGGGCCCTTGAAGCCAAGGGGCCCAATCCCAGCTGTGTACACACTACTCTGGAGATGGAGGTTGAGGCCATGGTCGATCTGGATGGGGGCGAGGGAAGGCGCAGTGGCGATCCACGCTTCTTTCTGGATCTGGAGAGGGGCGAGAGCAAGGGAGGCGGTGGTGAGGGAGCGTAGCTTTTCTTTTTTCTTTTTTCCCCGTCACCATTGTGTGGCTGAGAATCACCGGCGATATAGTGTTGCATGCGGGGGTTTTTTTTTAGCATTTTTTTATTTGGTGGATCACTGATGAAAGTTGTTCACAGCTCGCTTTATAATATGTTTTAGGAGACAAAATTTAAACGCCAGGATTACGTGATTTTAGAGACGGAGGAAGTGATTGTAAATAATGAAGGGCCCATTTTCTAACCTCGCACCAGGCCTATAAATTGACAGGACCGGGCCTGGTACCCGGTATACACCTATGTATGGCTAACCCTTATATATATATATATTCACGTATAAGTGTACACCATCACGTATATGAATACCTAAATATATATACACATGGCTCTGGGAATGGATCGGGCCGAAACCGGTTTTTCCGGTTTGGTTTCTTACGTGGGTTCATATGATTTGGGTGTAAATGGGCTCAAGATGTCATTGGACTGGTTCGGTGTGGGTGGTAAATAAACTAGGCTGGTTTTGGTTTTCAATCTGTTTTTAGTTTTTGGGCTGACAATGGTTGAAGTCCATGGTTTTTGACCCGGTGTGAAGACCGCTCTGGAGTCTGGACGCCCGACGCCATGTCGCCTTTCGTCTAGCTCACGCAGCCATGGCGGCAGCTAGGGTTTGCTAGTGTGTCCTTCACCACCGCCAAGTTCCTGGCGCCGGTGGCCGTGAGATCCGGCGGCGAGAGGGCGCCCCCGCTCTCCGCCGGCGCCTCGTCCTCCTCCTTCGCCAGGACCCTGCGTCGCGGCGGCGCGCACCACCCGCGCCTGCGCACCGCGCTCGCCGTCTCCTTCGACCTCGTCGCTGGGAACAAGGCCGCGCAGGCCGACGCCACGCATCCAGTAAGGACCTCGTAAGCTCTTCTCCTGCCTGTGGCCGACCAATCCCTCTTCCTCTGTCGTGTCACATGTTATCTGTGGTAGGAATTGCTTTAGCGGTTGAAGAATTATAGATAGTTTAGGTAGGAAAAACCAAGGATTCGGGGAGGGGACAGAGGCTTAAGAAGGAGACATGTTCAGCTTTCTAGCTGTTGAACACTCTGAGGACTGGTTGCTTAGTTCTTTATTATATTCCCTATCTGAAGTCGTTGGTTCCAGGGCTCTAGTCTAATTTCCTCGTCTGGTTGGTCATCTCTTCCATCCTGTTTGAGTGTTTGTGCCTTGATTGGTTAACTGATTGTGCTGGTTAGTTGCTGAGTACTCTGGTTAGTTGCTGAGTACTCTGGTATGTGGTGTCATGTTAATTGATTTAGCTGAAAGTGGCTTTGTTGCCAGATGGCCAAATAATGTCCTAGCATTTCATTTTTAAAAGAAAACTTCTAATCCTATTCTTCCATTCGAATGGACTTTAAGTTAATATTAAATGATTGGCTGCTGAATTATGCAAAATTTGTCTGGTCAGATTAGCGCATACCTTATGTTGCTTTGCTTTCTCATACGTACCTGTGGATTAGACCAAGTTTTTTGCTTTCCCTTTGGCTGGCCACGCGTTCAACACCCATAAATATTGGACTTAGACAACCACTTAATATTACACTGAAACTGAGGTTGTACTTGCTGCAGAATCTGACTTGATAGAAGAGTAGATCTATCATCAATGTTATGAGGCTGTTGGAACTGCATTACTGAAGGCGAAACTTGCTTCGTAGTGCTTTGTAATGCCGCTGCTGCTGCTATGGTCTGCTATGCTGCTGCTGCTGTCAATTGTCCTGTTCAGTCATATGTCCATATCTAAGTTTTGTTTTTTATTCGAATATCAAACATATAGCTGACTGAATGTGCCATTAAACAGGGATAATCCCTCCCCTATAAGTTGTGCATTTGATTATTTCATGATACCTTACAGTCCATTTATTTTTTTATCCCAAAGGCTACTGCTAGGAAATAATATCTAAGTCAGTATGTTGGAATGATTTACTCTTTGGCGGCATTCTGTCACATTAGCTTAGACAAAGTCTTGCTGTCACATTTGTTGCCTCAGCGGTGTATATGGTTCTCCATAGATTCAATTATGCAATACCGCATATTGACATATACATATGGATCATTATCCTCACTGTCTGTGACTGTCATGTTTTCCTTTATCCTGCTCTGTAGTGCTCCACTGAGTATTGCATTGTTTTTCTTTTTGGAGCTGTAGGAATATCTATAGGTTAGAAAGGCAATTATTTCCATAAATGCTGAAATATCTCTAAGCAAGTAAGCAGCATACTATGTCAAAAACCAAGAATATCATCGTAGTCAGTTTCTTATAATTTGTCTAAGCAAGTAAGCAGCATGTGCAAACTGTGAATAATCAGTGCACTTATTCTGAGAGTGCCTAGATTGGACCATGGTCTATTTGATGCATGTGCAAACTGTGAAATATCTACACTGTTATAATCCACTGGCGTGTTATTAGCTACCAGTGGTCTGTCCATCTACAGTGATTCAGAGCTGCTTTTGTGAAAAAAAAATAAATTTGTAACTGTCATGCGTTAGAAACTGGACTTTTAGGAGTATTACTCAATTTGACATTTATGTATTTATTTATGGACTGCAATAACCTGTTTAGGAGCTACTTTTGTGAAAAAATATAAAGTTGCCAAATCATCTGCTTCATCTGCCTGAGTCTTAACTAGTTTGTATTGACTGATATGATTCACATGCTCGAACTTAAATCCAAGCAGGTAATAAAAATCCTAACTGAACTATATGGAGGAACTATATGTATTCCATTCCCATTTAAGTTGTCACTGGAATCAACTTCTTGGATTTGGGTTCTACTTTTCCATGAACACAAAAACACTCTTCAATAATTATATTTTGACTTATTTTCTGGGCCACTGATTTCAGGGCAAATGCACAACAGCCGAAGCTTTTCGTGGGCATGATCCTCATCGTCTTTTACAGAAGTTCTTGGTCTCTAGTCCTGTCAGTAGTTTTGGTAGAGATGTACTACTAGTATATTTTGTCAGTAGTTCTGTTATTAGGGCATGCTATGACTTGTAATCTTGTTATGAACTTGAAGTGCTTCTGTGATTTGAGAACGTGACAAGCTGTATCAGCAGGCAGGCAGCAGAGCAAAGCAGATAGAAACACTCTGTAACTGATTCGTGAGCTACAGATTGAAACTGATGTCTGTACGAGCTGATGTCTGTACGTTCATGTTAATTCAACTCTGTACGTGAAGTGCTTCTATCTGTTTTAACTCAATTTGAAACCGTGGTTTGAGCGTATGGATTAGTTTGGATTGAAACTGTGGTTTGAGTGCCTGGGTTGGTTTAATTTGGTGTAGTCATGCATCCAGTTCGGTTTGGACTGGGTTTGATGGAATAATAAATGGGGTGGTCCAAAGCAGTGTTGAGCGGAAGAAGAAAATGGGGTGATCTGGTTTTGGTGCGGATCCCGCACCATTCCCAGGTTGATACACACGCGAAGCATAATAGGGCACACATACAGGCGTAGGCTAATTCTGTGAGTATATATAACCTACACTTATATATGCACAGTGTCATACCTATGCATGACTAACCATTAACCACCCGTCACCTCACCAACCCTAGGCATGTACATAGTATGCATGAGCGTCTACGTCGCTAACCTTAACTAACAACCCATCCATCACCCAATAGGACCAACCCGTGTAGGATCTTTGACTGCTTTGATTGCTTATGCTTGTTTTACATGCATGTTTTCTTGTTTATGGTTTCTTGTTTGTCAACGCTAGATGACGTAGGATAGAAGATGACAAGAGAACCCGATGGACCCCAGGAGCATCACTGCACCAGGATACAAGAACAAGGAGCACGCAAGATCAGGAGCCTTGGATATACTCGTCAGCGAATACAGGCAAGTCCTAACCCCCACCCCCCTTTACTAATAATTTAAAGATACCATAATAATGTAAAGAGTCACAACCTAATGGCAATTACGTTAACTTGCGAGAGCGCAACTTAATCCTATTACATAGCTTGTGAGAATTATGTGATGAAACGAACCATTAGATGGAATATTAACTGGACCTTAATCAACAAAAGAGGTGGGTAGTGGTAGTTAAAGTAATCTGATATACCACATTAGGAATCACCGTGAGGGGTTCCCGGAGAGAGATACTCGCCTCGTAAGGACCGGTTTGTAGGCCATCTCGCCTAGTGAGATATTTCGTACAACCACATGCATTTCTATATGGGTAGACTTGATCTCACACCCTGTTAGATTGAAGTATAATTTCTACCAAGGGGGCCGGTGTAGGCAGCGGCCTATCAGGAGCAGACATGGGGAAAGTGGCCCCATGGTCCGGTTGGGGCGTGGATGCTATGTGATCTTCCACGTTGGGGTTTATGTGTTATGGCCAAATGTTCGAACGATTATATTATTATTGATGATATGGTATCATCGGAATTATGAACCGGGGTGTTATGGCAACACTCGAGGCATGGGACCGGGTAATTTGGTATTATTCGGGGCCCATGAAGTTCTCAACCCCCGAGAAGCCGTGGTGGAAATTATATGGAAATCTAGGTGGCGGCCGTGCGGGTACGGGATCTCGTTAGGCCTATCTAAGCCATGACGATGGTGTCAACTACGCCTATCATGTGGGGAATTGTGTACAACCTCTGCAGAGTTTACTGAATCTATTCGAATAGCCACGTCCTTGGAATGGGCAGATGTTGGGATGAGATCACTTATGATTAGACACACAATTAAGATGATCTGGTATGTAATCTGTTAACTGGTATATGATAACTTGCAATTAACAGGGAACTACCGAGAATGGTAATATTCTGCTAGGGCCCAACCTATAATTTATAACTACTTCCACCCAACTTAGGGCTTCTTGATGCGTAAGTACTCACCCCTTCTCTATTGTATTTTTTTTTAAAAGAAGAAGCTGAAGGAGTATATTCGAGGATGGAGCTACCAAAGATGACGCAAGGATGGAACCACGAAGAGTACACTTGAAGACGGAGCCGCTCGTCTACACAAAGGAGCTACGTTAGGCTACTACGATCAAGACATAGGAACACGCTTTAGGAAGAAGTTTAGGGTTCATCCGCACTCCAAACTTGCCTGTAGGAATGGAGCCCCTATGATATAGGACTGCTGTTTAGAACTCTGATAGATATATGATGTAAGGCCTATGGCCCAAGCCACATAAACCCGAACCATGTATCATGTTTTCCTATTAGTAATAAAAGTATAGTTTTTTTATATCAATTCTGTGTCTAATTATGCGTATTTGTGCATGATCCTGGCGCAATGTGGTGTAACCGCCCAATTTAAACTAATCATACACTTACTCACCCACCATTAAGCACTAAGTAAGTGATGATCAATTTAAATCGGTAGTCCAATCGAGCACACCCAACAGGAGAACTCGAAAATCCACGTTTTCATCAGGATCATAAATAAGTGAATAAAGCTTATAACATTCTTAGCCATTTCATACATCACAATATTAGAAAATCAGAGTTAAAACATATTTCATTACAGCAGCGGAAGAAAGATCATTTTATACAGAAACAGCGGAATAAACAATTTTGAATATTTGAAGTAGAAGTAGAGATTTAAGAATAAAACTTCTACATCACGATGATAAGGACGCCTCACCGAGCCCACCAGGGAGGTATCCACACACAACAAGTTAGCTCCAGCATCCACACATTTACACCGCAAATGGGGGAATAAAACCCTAAGTACACAATGTACTCCGCAAGACTTACCCGACTAGGTGGAAGTAGTCTCCCGACTCTCAAGGATATGCTGAGGCTATTTGGCTAGCTGTTTAGTTGTTTTTGCAGAGAAGCATTTCTAATAGTGCATCCTTATATTTTTAGCAGTAGCATCAAGTTCATTACTTACCATTCTAGATAAGCACCTAGACTACTTTCAAGCATGTGGTAAACAATCAAAATATTTTTCATCATCCAACAGAAACCTCATCATCATCTCCATATTCCGTTGCATTAACTACGATAGCGTTAGTGCGACAAGTGGTATCCATATCCGAGGTGGGCGGCGATTGCAATCGATGTATATCCAGCTAGGCAATCCCAAACACACGCCCTGTACTTCTCGAAGGAGCAAGTACTAGGCCACCATTCCCGTCGTACAACCAAAGCCCGAAATGACCTGACCATCCCCGGAGAACCCACCGTACGAGGCCCGTCCCGCGACTCGGCAACGGGTTTACCCCTCAGAAGTTTGGTCCATGGACATTCCCCATCCCAAAACAGCCACTAGAATGGCCAGAGAAACAAGTCGGTGAACATTTTGCGCACCTTAGTTGTAAGACAGTACTTAGCTTCACGGTCAACTATAACTCAGGCCCCTGTTATGTGTTCGGTACCTTCAAACTTGTCACAAACCACTAACGAGCGGTCCTTGATCGACACGGCGAATTAAGAACAAGCACCGGGACCTCCATGCCCCATTGCGCACAAACACCACTTTCCTCCGGTCTTGATTTATTAACCAACCCAAGTCCATGTGATAGTAGCAATATGATAACCATCACCTATTTCGCGAGTGACCGTCCATCACTTTCGACTTGTACCGTAAGCCCTATAGCATGGCATACTACACGATTCCTGTCATACTAGTAGGACTGATAGGATAGAATACTATGCAGGTGGGTTTTAAGCAACTCCTGCAACATAATGCACAAACAACATAATAATAAGTGCAATATAAAAATAGAGGTTATGCACCGGGGCTTGCCTGGGTAAACCATCGTTATACAATGTTAGTTTTCTTCCATCTTCATGACGTGATCAACATCCTCCATCTTCAGGTTTGACCACCATTCCATCATCTTCCAGCGCGACGCCAAGATCTTTTAGTTGATCCTAAATGACATGCAAATGCAAATGCGATGTTTAAGGCAAACGATGGAGCCGAACCGCTCGTCGATGGAGCCTGTGTAGTAGAGCCGATTACGGCGGAGGAGGGCGGGATGCGGCGGGATAGCCGCGGCCGCGGGGCCGGAGATGAGAGAGACGTCGGTCGGAGGGGCGAACAGAGGCGGGACTATGGGGGCGCTCCAGCGGAGGCCGTCCATACAGGGGTGTGGGGGTGGGAGGATTAAAAAATTTTGACAAGTGGGTCCCATGGCTGGTAGTTGGTATAGAGGATGGATATGGAGGATGGACGGGTGCAGAGAAACTGGATATATTAGAGAGAATCTAAACGACTATGCAGAATATTCTATTTAAAGGATGAAAATAGAGGATCACGAGTGCGGACAGTCTACTACCTCTTTAAGCCTGGTGAAGAAATCTACAGTAAACCCGTTAGCAACCTAGACTCAGATCACTGTTCAGGCTACAGTACGACCCGATAAGTACAGTATCGGGTTTAAAGAAACAGTAGCGGATCGGTCCATGAACAGTGCAAACCTGCTATGAACAGCATCATAGCATGAACAGTACAAAACCCCGTTATAAACAGTGCAGACCCATTAAGCAGTGTAAACCCGTTATAAAACCCACTAACATAAACAGTACAATCCGTTATCGATATGAACAGTACCACCGTTACTGTACATACCGGCCCGTTACTGTTTAGAAAAACCTGACACTGTTTATGTTTTATCTCCAACCGCACCCGTTACTGGCCCGCAAAAAATCCGACACTGTCCACGAGCAACTCACCTCACCAGCTCCTCCGCAAAACCTATTTTCTTTCTTTCAGAAAATTCCCAGAAAAAATATAAATAAACTAAGTACCCCCAGAAACCTATCCATACATTTCCACCTCAGTTGCATTTACCTGAATTCTAAAAAATATTCTCCAAAGTTTATTCCATATATTCGATATCACTTTAAACTTTGAAAATTCATATCTCCTCCACCCAAACTACGATTAGCATGATTCCACTTCTAAAAATGTTCTAAAATCATATTCAACATTTCCATACCATTGTTCTATTATTTGGTACCAACAAATTAACATTAACCTGCAAAAGGCTCAATAACAACCCATCTTCAACTAATTATACTACTTTTTTTTTTTTTTTTCCGAGTGTAATCATAGCGCACGGGGTTCCCATCTAGTATCTTCAAGAATGCCAGAACGAGACCTCTGGTTCCAAAACAGAGCTCGGTCGGAGTGCTCACCTTCTGAAAATTTATTTTTTAGAGCGAACACCGGACCTCTAGTCGAAAACCGGATCTCTGGTGGGAGCTCTCCGATTTTGGCATAAAACCAAAACGCCCATAACTTTTCACTCCGAATTCGGTTTCGGCGATCTTGAACATTCGGAAAGGGTATTCGGAGGACTATCCATTCCAATAAACTTCATTTCAAAGCCTTTTCCAAAAATTCTCTCTCCACCAAGTCTTCCAACATGTCAAATGCAAGTTAGCAAGGCGTAAGATAATTAATTATGAAGTAACACGGAGTGTTATAATAATTAATTATCTAGTAACACCGGAGGTGTTACACGCAAATACGTGTGATTAAGGATCCTTAAAATGAGGGTCCGACAGATTCGCAAAGAGACCTAACACATGGTCGCGAGCGGCGACTAAAAAGCCTATGAAGGAGTATACCACTCCTCCGGAGGCTCGAGGGCTACACCCGGTGGGTGTGCTCGCGCGCGCCCTCCGACGCATAGAGATCGAACGAAAACGAACAGCTAAAAAGTCTGTGAAGGAGCCTACCAAGGAGTACCCTACTCCTTCCTAGGCTCGGGGCTACTGTCATATACAAATACCACGTTACCTAAGGACGGGGTTAAAGGTATCAATATTAACCCAGCCGATGGCTAAGGAGGACAAAACGGTATTGTTCGACCCTTCGAAGGGAAGTCCGCCTCGCCCGACCCCAAGGGTGAGGTCACCATCTGACCCTAGGGCAATAGGCCCCAAGCCGGCCAACCCTGCGAAGGGGACTTCCGCCTTGCCCGACTCCTAAGGTACGGGCCCCGCCGTCCGGACCACTGCGAAGGGGATTTACGCTCCGCCAACGGCATTATGCATGTAAGCCCTCGGGCGGAGAGGCAAGCGTGCCGCGGGGACCCACATCAACTCCAACCACCACGGGCGGGCGCGCATGCCCCGACGGGACCAATAGCATTCACGAGGCCATGCCCAAGAGCCCACGACGGCCACTACGCGGAATAGGGCGACACTATTCCGCCCTAATCCTCGTAAGACAACGGTCTCCATCGACTGTTTGACCTCTTCATCCCCCCAGCGGGATGGGGCGCCTCGCCAACATTGACCGGAGGCGCAGTGCAACGAACAGGACCAAGGCGTGGCGCACGTCCCTATCCCCGCGACGCCGATGGGACCCGCAGGAAGAGGAGGAGAAGACGGAGGTCGTAGACCACCCCTTCCTTTGTTTTTCTTTCCTCCTTGTCCTTTCCTTCTTCTTCACATGTAACCTGCCCTCCCCTTCAGCTATAAAGGGGGAGGCAGGGGCACCAATAAAGGTGGACCGATCGATCACATAACGAACTCAGGCCCACCAACTCCTGAAGACAGACCTTCGAGCCTACTCACGCGCACATTCACTCACTGAGACTTGGGAGCTCTTCCCTCTCTCGACCATCTGTAAACCCCTACTACAGACTTAAAGCAAAACACGAGCACTGAGCTCACCACTGGACGTAAAGGGACATTCTGCCGAACCAGTATACGTCTTTGTGTCCACATTTGCATTACCATCCGAGCTAGACGCCGAGCACTAGATTTTTGGTTGGTGTTTATTCGAAACACCAACACGTTTCATCGCTCTCCACCGGATGTGCTGCGCGACGTCTCCGACCTTCCCGTGATCTCCGGGAAATCCACTTTGTCCCCATCTTCTTCACGATCTCCACGACCGCCAAAGGCTGCGCCACCGTCTGCTGCACCGCCACTACACATGGCCTGCCCTATGACCAGACCGATCGGCGGCGACACGGCGCACGGGGAGCCCTACGCGCTGTACGGAGACGGCGAGAGGTTCCTTGTGAATGGGGAAACGGCGTCAGGGAGGGCCCGTGCATGGTCGCAATCTTCTACTGGTTGTCGTCCGTAGCGGAGGAGCCATCAGCTGCTGCCGTCGTCGTAGCTCCGTCGGGCAACAACATCAGGGATTCAGGGAGGGGAGACAGCGGAGCAGAGCATCGGGAGGCCGGAATGGGAGCTAGAGGCTGTCTGAAACTTATTTATCTTTAACTTGCTATCTGAAACTTAGTTGTGACTGATAAAATTCTTGTGTGAAATCAAGCTCACGTGTCTAGTGTTAATTGAAAGCCGGCATTCAGTTATCTGAAAATGTTCGATACCTGCCGGCAGGATTCAGTTTCTGCTACTGCATTTTATTTTATTTTTGGTTGGTTGCGACATATGTTCTGCTACTGCATCATTGCAGATATTTAAGCCTGACATGTCTAGCATGAATACAAACTCAGACATGAAGGTGAACGAAACCAGTCGTGACTGATATGGTGTGAAAGCCTGACATAAATATTGAACTAATTAATATATTTAATTTTACATGAATATTTGTCCGCATAAGATATATGTCGTTACTAAAGTCACTACGTTTAGTTTAAGATATATGACGAATGACTACATATTTCTTATGGTACATAGGATCACAACACCATACACACATTAACAGCTGCCGATTGTCTTGGAAACAGTGAAATGAAACCCCTTACTCAGACAGACAGTTTCATTTCTCATTTCAAGTCTGCAAAGGCGCTATTGTAATCTTGGAAACCGAAAAATGAAACTTATCCGACTAGCCTAACAAACATTTTTAGCCATAATAGTTCTTTGCTTGCCTCTATCACTACAATGAATTTAGCTTCAGTTTTGGACAAGATTTCTACAACTTGCTTTACCATGACACAGCTCCCCGCTGTGACAGAACCGTCCGATTTATAATAGCACAAGTACAACGGCCACAACTTGGCGGTCACACTGTCATACTTGAACCCATATAAACCCGGTAGTCCGTCGAAAGTGTCGAGGAGGATCTTGGTAAATCAACTTCACAACCAAGATCGCATGATTCAGCATACATACATCACATATTACAAAAAGTTCGCAAGTAATTCACTACTCCAAATTTGGTCTCCAGTGTCGGGTTCAAAACCCCCATCGGTGTTGGTTCTTCCGGGCCGGCATATCCGATGCGATGATGTGGATTTTCGAGAAATCCGAAAAAAAGGCGGAAAAAAAAATTGTGCGCTTCACGGCCGGTGCGATTCGAACCCATGACCTCCCCCTCTCGCGTACCCTCCTCTACCATTGCACCCCTTGTCACTTGTGTTTATATTACATTTCGGTTCCCCACATATTATTACAAACCGAGTGTAAATTGATTGTTTGAGGCCCTAAAACAGAATTCAAATGAAAAACTTGTCAACTACAAAGTTTCATAACTTTTCAAGATGTACATCTTTCATTTTTGGTAGTTTCTCCATCCGAGGTCGTTTATAAAATTTGAATTTCAAATTCGAGAAATTCAAACGCAGGTTTGCATAACAAGATGATTTCAAATAAAAAACTTGTCAACTATAAATTTTCCTAACTTTTTGAGATCTACAACCTTTATTTTTGTTGTTTCTCCATCCAAAATCATTTAAAAATTCATATTTCAAAATTTTGAAAATTGAAACGTAGTTTTCCACGACAAGATGATTTCAAATCAAAAAGTTGCCAACTACAAAGTTTCATAACTTCTCAAGATTTATAACTTTTTATTTTTGGTCATTTGTTAGATCCGACATAGTGGTTGTAATATTGTTCACAAATCTTATATATCTCTCTAGTAGTTTCATAAACTATATGAGAGATATGTAGATTTTGTGAACAATGTTACTATTATTTTGTCAAATGAACAAATGATCAAAATAAAAATTATAGATCTTAATGAGTTATACAACTTCTATGTTGATGACTTTTTCAGCTGAAATCATTTAGTGTTCCAAAATGACGTTTGAAGTTGCTATTTTTTAAATTCAAATACATAAATCACAGTCACATGAAACGCGATAAATAAAATAATAGTTGTAATAATACAATAAATTGATAGAGCATGATTTTAGAAATTTTAGAAAAAATCATGAGGTTTTTTTTTGAAATCCGGCACTCATGATGCCGACACTGAAGATCAAATAGAGTTATTACAACATGAGGTTCTAATGTAACAGCGGAAGCAACATTTTTTTAACCGGAACAGTATGGGAGCTCCTTACCTATTTTTTTTTCTTTTTCAATTAAATGAAAGAATACATAAGTTTAAAAAGGAGTACAAGGCAACTAGGCCCAAAGAAAAAAAAAAGATTAAAAACATCAAGAGTAACTATCTCCCCAGCTATTGAGGCTTGCTTGTTTCCCCAGTTTGGCCTTTGTACACAATTCTTCCTTGAAGCGTCGTCTCCACGTCATTAAGTTGGCCTATTCATTGTCGAAGATAACCCATTTCTAGTGATCCAAATGATCCAGCAGCCAGTGATTAATATCTCCCTGAAGCGTCGTCTCCATGTCGTCTTCCATGACATGATGAGGACAATCCGATATGTATTCTTGTAAACGCTCCCATGCTTCTAGAATGGTCCCTCCTTTCTGCTGCTGAAAATTGGAAATCTTTCCTCTTAAGGCATTGGTTTTGCCTATAGGGAAGAATTTTGCTAGAAAGGCCTTTGAACATTTCTCCCATGTGTCGATATCTTCTTTGTTGGAGTAGAACCATTTGCTTAAAACTTTCTTCTGTTAATGAGAATGAGAATAAGCGGAGTAGTATGATGTCCTGAGTGATGTCCTTGATGGTGAAAGTGCTGCCAATCTCCAGAAAATACTGAAGATGAGCACTCGCATCTTCATGTGCCTTTCCACTGAATGGAGTAGCTTGCACCATGTTGATGAGGCTTGGCTTGAGCTCGAATTCAAGATCATTGGTTTGAAGTGTTGGTCCAGTGCGAATGTTCTCAGTGCTTGGAGCAGAGAACTCACACAGTGTCTTCTCAGCCATAGCTTCAGAAACTGGTGTTGAGCTTCCTCTTGATTGATTTGATTCTGATGAATGGAATTTGGTGAATCACAACCAACCCTGCAATACCCTGTATAAGATATGAACAAAGACAAACAAGGGAAAGCCTGCTAAAGCAGCGGTCCCTAATTATGATTTCATCAATAAGTATCTATTTGATCAATTTTCTCTTGGTAGCCTCTTATTCCTCCCCGGCAATGGCGCCAGAAATGCTTGTTGGTTCTCCTAACGACACTACCAAGAATGGAGTTAATCTCATCCCTGATATGGCGCCAGAAGTACCTCGTGACATTCTGTAACAGCACCGCCTAACTTATAAGTGCACAAGTGCAAAATTAGTCACTGGAATGACCAACTGTCACACTTGCACCCATATAAGCCCGGTAGTCCGATGAAATCACGAAGGATTTCAAACAACCAACAATAGACCAAGATCGTAATCAGTTCAGCACAACCACATCACAAGTTACATAGTAGTTCACAAATAATTTACAAGTAGATCTCATACATCAGAGTACATAGGTTTATTACAAACCAAGATCGATAGCGGAAGCAAAGTAGTTTAAAGTGTTGACACACACTTGGTTTAATTACTAGCCAGTATCATGGTTCTTCCAGCAAAAGCACAAGGTAGATTTACAATAGAACAGCCGTGCCCATGGCCTAGTCTTCCTCCACTGCGGGATGAAGGCACACCTTACAATAGCCATTGTAAACCACATCATCTGCAACAAGTGGGAATAAACCCTGAGTACGAGGATGTACCCTGCAAGACTTACCCGACATAAACCAAAATAAATTGACTCCCAAGGAGTATGCAAGGCTTTATTTGGTGGGTATAGCTTGACAACATGTTGCATAAAAGCACCTATTAAGTCATGATTAAAATGGTCTAGCTTCCATGTTAACGCCTATTATCAGAGCATTCTAAATTTGCACCTAGACTATAGCATACACTTATTTAAGAAATCAATAATATAAACATATCCAGTTATTGTAGCCTTTCATCATCATTCTTTAACCACCATTATCATTTAGTGAACTACGATGCCGCTGCTCTGTCAAGTTCTCACTATCCGGGAGAGACGACGATCCGAATCGATTACTACCCAGCTAGGAAAAATTCCATAACACTCACCCAGGCATACTTAGCTAGAGCAGCCTTAGGTCACCTTTGGTACAACTCAGGAACCAAATTCGTGGGTCCGATCACCGCCCATAACACAGGTCTTACCACGGTAGCCAGGGATGTTCAAGAGGTTAACCCACGGACGCCGCGGACGGACAGCTAAGACCCTCTTGCCCATGGTCTATTTCTCCGACTTCCTGGTTGCGCACTCTTAGAGAATGGTTTCCGGCCTGAGTTGAGCTACTCGGCTTCATGGTCGGAATGACTTATCCGGCCAGCTAAGTGAAAGGCTACGTTCAACATGACAAGAGGACGTATAACGCTCGGTCCTTAATCGACACAGACGGGGATAGATAGACACCCAAGACCTCCATGTCTTGTTGCTTCTCTATAGGAATCCCGCTGGTCTTCATATATTAACATATGATTCTTTTCCACGATAGCAAATATAGCCAACCATGACCAGATATTACCTATCTTGTAGGTGACAGGAAATCACCTGACTCTACCGCACTAAGCGGGGCAAAGCAGAGTTTTGATCCTGGACCTGTCGGGATTATTATATAAAGTGGACAAGGATAGATAATATATGCAACAACGGTTTTCATAGCAACTCCTAAACTCAAGGCATCTGTAGCAGAACCTCCTAAAATATAGGGCCCACACGCACTTGTCATTGTCTCAAAGACCTCTGATCGCAGTGCGTGTACACCCGATAACTTACGAAGCTCATCGGGTATCCTTAGAGAACCTTGATTACACTACATATTACAACTCATACTAGGATCAACAAAAGAGTAACTACAACATTATAACATTGATTACAAAAATACAAATTGGAGTGCGGAAGAATAGTAACATTAATTTATAAAATATGAGTAAGTTATTTTTGTGTAAACTTAACTTAATTACGGAAGCGAGTAGAACTACGAGGGGGACAACCAGATCATGTTGAGCCCACCAACATAACCACCCGTAGCGGCAAGACGAGTCACACACCTTGGGGGTTAACAAACCCCTCGAGTACACAATGTACTGCGCAAGACTTACGACAAAAGAAGAGTCTCCAAGGATATCTTTGGCTTAAGGAAAGGAATAGAGCTAGAAAAGGGAAGTTTTTGCGGAAAAGCTTACTATAAGTGGATCCTTACTTTCAATGTTTTAGCGGTGTATTAAGTCGTTACCGGTATCCACTTTGCACTTGCTCTAAATCAAACACTTCTCAAGTAACACATCTCAAAATCATTCCTTCTCCTCTTTTCCATAATCACCATGTTCCATTGTTAACTACGATGAATGGGCAGAAGAACGGGTCTCCATAACCGAGGAGCAATGACGATTCGAATCGATTATTACCCAGCTGGGGATTCCTTACCACACGACATATGTAGAACTTAATCTTGCATATATCAACCTTCTTTCAGATTGTCCAAAACGGGACCGCGTGCTATGCCACCCGAGAGCACAGTACACCTCCAATCCGGTACTCTAACCCACGAGGGTATCTTGTACTCCCGCCATCTCTCCACTCCCAGTGCACGGTTGTACGTTCCCGATTTGGCACACCCCCGAGATCGGGATTACCGGGGTATGTGGCCGATCTTTTGCAAAGTCCCAAACTTAACAAGCCAAACAACGGGGGCGGTCCTTAACCGACCAAGACGGAACAAGCACGGCTAGGTAATCCCGCCCGGCTTTTCAACCTACGTCCCGTCGGTCTCAATTTCAATACTACCATATTCATATTCATATGCTCTCATGACCTGTCATTAGGTTAGGAGAAGCAAAGGTAAACTTGTTTCTCGCGAATCGATAAAATCATCATCCGACTTCTACCGAAGTCTAAGCATTACTAAGCATAAGAAATCGACCTACACATACTAGTGGGATAACATCTAGAATAACGTAGATCAAGATAATCATGCAACAATGGTATCAACCAACTCCTACTAACTTAATGCACATTTCACTAGACTTAAGGTGAATAAAGCATTTATAAAACAGAGAAGGGCTTATGCTCGGGGGCTTGCCTGTTTTGTAGGAAAAGTCGATTCCTTAGAAGGATTACCGAAGTCGAACTTGACATCAACATCACTAGGAGACGAACTTTCTTCAAAGCTTCATCAACATGATTCGACTCACTCTCATATACACTACACGTAATAATAATGCATGCTTCAATATGATGAATGTAAACATGATGCTTCATGGGTGCATGAAATGATAAACACTTGAGTACAACTTTCCTTCACGATAAAGTTGCAAGCCAACAAAACCAACTTGTTGAACTACTACATTATTAAAGGAGTTCTCAAGGACCATTTGATGTGGTATGATCCAAGATTCACAAACAATCCAAAGTCACACAAAACCTAAGTCATTATACACTAATTACTTGATTTTATCAAATAACTAATAAAGTATAAAATAACAATTAATTTAACTATTTCCAAATAAGCTCAAAATTTTTTGTACATGTAGATAATGCCATAAAACAATAACACAATAATTTTCATGCCTATTGGACATATAAATTATTTTCTAAAATTCATGAAAGATCATTTTTCAATTAAAGAAGGTAATTTTTATTCATGCCAAAAGTACTCAAAATACAAGTTTCAATTTTTTTAGATGTTAACATCATAGGAAGGCTACACAAAAATTTTCATAATTTTTGGAGCAATAAATATTTTTCTATGAATTATCAAAGAAACAACATATAAAAGCATTTTTAAAATAAAGAAAACGCTCTCTCTCTCTTCTCTCACGCCAACGGGGCCCTACGGCGGTCGGGAAGGGGTTCCCGCTGTGATCGCGGTGGGCTGCCGGCTTTGACCAAGGCGATTTCTCGCCCGGCGGCGGAGGTTCCGGCGAGCGAACCTCGCCCAACCTGCTTGCTCCTCTCTCTCTCTCCGACACCCACAGTACCCCTAACTCGACACCTCGAGCCCAGCGGCAACCTCCTCGCGGCGGCGTGGCGGACACGGCGGCGCGGGCGGACGTCCGGACCGGTGCGGGCGTCGAATCGGGTGCACTAGAGCCTTCCCCGGCGACGGCGAGGGTACCAACGGGTTCGGCATGCATGAGCGAGCAAAAACCCTAACTAAATCGAACCTAAGCCACTCCTAGCAAGCGCAGCTACGAGCGCGGCGGAGCGGCAAGGCAAAACCCGTCAGCGGCACGCGTTCCGGCGAACTGGATGCGGCAAGGACAAAACAAAGGACGAGGTCAACACCGAGCTCACCACGAACCGCGGTGCTCGTGCGGTTGGGCTAACGATGAAGCGGAGCAAGGTTGACGGCGGTGGTGCCTATGGCGGTGGTGGTGAACCGGGGGCAAGACGGGCGTCGGTGTGACGAGGGCTTTGGCTGCGAGAACAAACGGGTCAATCACGACGACCAAGACACCAAGGCTGAAGAAACGCGAGACTAAACCACGCGAGCTCACGGGGACGAGCTCCGCGATGGCGAGTGACTCACGGCGGGGCAAGGCCGTCGGCCGCGAAGAAGACGGCGGCGTGCGTGCGATCGGGCCATGCGGAGGGTCGTGAGGCGGCTCAATCGAAGTGCAAGGTGCGCGGCACTTCCAAAGAAAGAGGAGCGGACGGAGATGGTGCGGTGGTGGTGAATTTTTCCAGCGAGCAAGGTTTCGACGGCGGCGGCGGTGGAAGGAAAGAAAGAAGAAAAATGGCGGCTTCCGTGGCTTAAATAGGCAAAGGAAAGGGTGGCGAGGTAGCTAGCGACTTCACGAAGACGTCCGGGTGGTCGACTTCACGGGAGGGCGTGAGAAGGCGCGGTGCCATGGCGGCGGACGCCGGCGGCGCGTGGAAGCGGAGGAAGAGAAAAGAATCCCCCCATCTATCAGGCAGCACAAAGAACCCTAAATCGAATTTTTCGAAATTACTTTCAAAACTTGAATAGAAGTTGAAAAACTCCAAAAATAAAAAGTTGTCCAACTTTTCAAATTCTACAAAATTGCTTTTTGAACCATTTTCAAATTCAGCCTAGATTTTGAAATTTGAATTTGGGGGGCAAATTTAGGGTTTTCTCGAAAACCAAAATTACTTTTAAAATTATATAGAAACTTGAAAAACTCCAAAAACCAAAATTATACATCTTGAAAAGATCTACATTTTTGCTTTTGGAACCACCCTCAAATTTTGCATAATTTTGAAATTATAGGAAAGGGGGTAAAAAGATGGTTATAGAATTAGGGTTTTCGAAACATGAAATCATACACATTCAACATGATGATATTTATATATATTTAAACATGAAATGCATCTTATGCCTTAATGCATAATGATAATGCATGATCATTACTTAATCAAGTTTTAACTAATATAATAACACCAGGGGTGTTACAACATCAACAAATAGGATACTCAAGATATTATTTTAGAAAACTTTTAGGAAAGGACAGCATGCTCCAGGGCGGAGGAGTGGTGGTCAGGGGCACTCCGACAGCTGCTCCTCGGCTGGCTCTCCTCCGGCTTGACCTTTGGGTTCCTGGATCGGGAGCTGCTCCGCTGGTTCCTCCAAGTTCGCGGATTCGAACTCCAGCAATGTCACACCCTCGTGAACACCTATTGTATGTCGATGCATCGCATAAGTATCACGAATGCACAAGGAGATAGGATGGTATGATGACATGACGAAATGATGACATGATAACTCTAGATAATCGAGTAGGTGCATCTTTCTTCTGCGGAAAGCTAAATAAATTCACCCTTAGCTACAATCTAAAATATAGTTGTTCACCATCAGTAAGAGGCCTAAGACCTGCAGATGATAGAACGTAAATTTGCCTAATCATCTAAACATTTCACACAAGCATTACATTCAAATTGGCATTGTCCAGAATTCTGGACTGCACAGCAACAGTCACTTAAAACAAGCATAACTCGAGTTCCAGATATCCAAAAAGTACAAACTAGGACTTGCTGGAAAGCTTAAGAAGTTATCTACATTTCATTTTTATACATCCCAAACTGATTAGACATTTATCCAAGTCAAATAGAGCAACAAACAAAATTGGACACTTACTTTAGCTGAGCACAACTCATAAACCATAAAGCATATTATTATGAAATTTTAACAGCAACTCGACCTCCAAGTTACCTACAAATCATCTTAAAACCTTATTCACAGAAAACCAAATTTCACACAGGGAATGACGGCCTTAGCAGAAACTACTCATGTAGTCCCAATTTCACCAACAATTATTAGTGAGCTATTAAGATAACTTTTATGCAAAACTCCAAACTGAGCACAACCAAGCATACCATGAATTCATATACATCACATACACTCCAAAAAACATAATAGCTAATATAAATTACTTTCTCATCATGGTTTTATTTATTATTTAACATCAAGGTTAAACAAAGCTGTATACCCAAAGTGCACATAAAATTATAGGAAAATTACAGTGGATTACACATGCCCTGAATAGCTCATCATAAAATTTTCATAACATTTTGACCAGGGAAACACCCTATACAAAAATGACTAGCTAGCATGCTAAAATGCACATGAAAATACTTTGTAGTATGAAAAGTGTAAAGCAACCGATTTCCTATTTTTAATTCATAGATCATGACATAAAAAGATTAACAAAACTGGATTCATATTTTTCTGATTTACCAATAATTAGTTATGGATCTCTCAAGTTTAATGCATTTAATCAACTTAAAATAAACTGTACATAAAAGTATCACAAAAGTGACATCACACATTTTTATCAGATACTATGCATCACAAGAAAACTAACAAAACTTGAATCACTCAAATATTACACCTACAGCTCGAGATATGAAATAAACAAGCTTTAAACGAAATTCTGAAAATCATAAAAGAAAAAGAAAAAGTCGACTGACGGCTGGGGCCCGCGCGTCAGTGACTCAGAAAACAGGGGCGGCGCTGGATCAGCCGGAGCTCGCTGGCGGTGAACTTCCCGGCGACCGGACTGGCACCACTACACTCGTATCGACGAGACGCATCTATCAGGATAGGTTAGCGAATGAATCAGAGGCGTTTGTGCCCGCAGTTGCAAAGGGGGCGGCAACGGCGGCGCTGTATGTACAGACGGCGGCAGTCTGTACGACGGTTCACCAGAGACGACCACATCGGCGCGGACGGGGCATCGGCCAAGATTCTACAGCCTAATGCGAACCCAGAGCAAGCGCAAGGAAGGAGGGAGGCGGACCGAGGCGGCCTGGCCACGGGCGAGATCGAGCTCGCGGCCATGGCGCCTACGGCGACGGCGTTGAGCTCGGGGCTGCTCACCTCGCGATGGCGCACAGCGCAACCGAGTTGAGGAAAGAGAGTGGTGCATGGCGAGTTTGTGGACGCGGTAAAATGAAAAGTGAGCGAGTAGCGTGGGCGAATTGAGTCGGCGGCGTGAACAAGCCGGCGGCAAAAAAAAAATCCGGCGAGGGGGAGAAAGGAAAAGGGAGTTTTGGCCGACCTTGGGCATTAACTGCGCGCGGGCGACGGTTCTTCAAACTTGGACAGCGCAGCTCGGTTACTGCTCACGGTGGCTGCGTGTCCCAGCGAGGAAACGGCAAGAAGATCGCCGACGTCGCTCGACGGTGCACAGCAGAGCAGGCTGCTGCCGGCGCGCTACTGTAGCAGCCTGACAGAGCATTTCTCTCCCTCTATATCTCTCAAACCAAAAAGCCAGGCAAGAAACCAATTGCAACACGATACACGACTATATGAGTACATCATATTTGCTTAAGGAAACACTAGCTAAAACTGAATAATTTGCAAAATATAACTTGCCAAACCTAGGTACTTCAAAACTGAAAACTGATTTCAGTTAACAATGCCACTAATAAAAGGATTAACTGATTTTTTTCTCCTTTTCCTGGGAATTTAAATGAGAGCCAAACATGATTCATGTCATGCCCATGTGAGTTTAGTGATCAAACATGACAATCACTTGTGTTAACACATCATGATCATAAGCACACAAGATATGGCAAGCAATTCAAATAATAGTTAAACATGGAAATCAAATGCATTATGTATGATCATGAAATGATGATGCTTATGCTCATGAGATTGCAAATGCAAGATGAGCCTAACACCAGGGGTGTTACATCTCCCCCTTATAAAAAATCTCGTCCCGAGATTTGAAAGACCTACCATTCTGCATGGAAGGATGGGTAAACTTCCTATAGATATTCTTCCCTTTCCCATGTTGCATCCTTCTCACTATGGTTACTCCACATAACCTTGTATAACCTGGTCACTCGGTTGCGGGTAACTCTCTCTGTAGTGTCCAATACATAGACCGGCTTCTCTTCGTAAGTTAGGTCTGACTAACTTAATATCCCCAGCTTCTATTCTTTCCTCTGGAACTCGTAAGCATTTCTTCAACCGAGAGACATGAAAAACATTGAATATGGCACTCATCTCTGGAGGTTACTGGACGGTGTATGCTACTTTTCCACTTTTGTCAATGATGGGATAAGGTCCTACATATCTTGGAGCTAACTTTCTCTTCACACCGAAACGTTGTATTTTCTTCATTGGTGAGACTTTTAGATACACGTAATCACCAACTTCAAACTTGATTGGCCTTCTTCTTCTATCCGCATAATTTTTCTGTCTTGATTGAGCAGCTTCCATGTGCTTCCGAATAGTGTGGACTTGTTCCTCTGCTTCAGTGACAAAATCAATGCCATAGTACCTTCTATCACCAGGCTCAACCCAATTCAAAGGAGTTCTACACTTTCTACCATACAAGGCTTCAAAAGGTGCCATCTTGATACTCTCTTGATAACTGTTATTGTAAGAGAATTCTGCCAAAGGCAACCACTTCTCACACGAACCTTTTGAAGATATCACACATGCACGCAGCATATCTGTAACACCCGGCCCAATAAGGATGTGGCCCAGTAGGGGCCTATGAGTGCAGAGTGCACATGTTTAGTACCACCTTGCTAGTTTAGCAAGGGTGGAGCCAACTTATAAGCCTTTGCCATGCAGCCATATCACCTTCGGGTTAACCCTTTTATACGAAGCGAGGACGACGGTGTAAGCAAGGTGCTATGTGTACGCGTGTGCGCCCCTCGGAAGGGCGCGTGCGGTGCGGCTTTGGAAGGCGGGTGTTACAAGTGGTATCAAAGCCGACCTTTTCACGGCCCACGGGCGCGCGCGGGCCGCAGGCGCGGACATGGAGGTTCATTGCACGTGTAGGCTCTGCGGAGTGCACGGCATGGCACATGTGCCGGCCACTGGCGCACGGTCGCGTGTGCCAAGAGGGGAGGTCCCCGTTAAGTTGGCGCTCGGCGAGGGCGTCGAGTCCTTTGAGGGGGTGTATGTAACACCCGGCCCAATAAGGATGTGGCCCAAGGGGGGCCTATGAGTGCAGAGTGCACATGTTTAGTACCACCTTGCTAGTTTAGCAAGGGTGGAGCCAACTTATAAGCCTTTGCCATCCGGCCATATCACCTTCGGGTTAACCCTTTTACACGGCGAGGGCGGCGGTGTAAGCAAGGTGCTATGTGTGCGCGTCTAGCGCCCCTCGGAAGGGGCTGTGCGGTGCGGCTTTGGAGGGCGGGTGTTACAATATCTTCCAAAATTTGGTTAACACGCTCAACTTGTCCAGAAGTTTGGGGATGGTAGGCAGAGCTTCAGACCAAGTCAGTGCCTAACAGCTTGTGCAAGGTTTCCCAGAAACGTGACATAAACTGAGGTCCTCTATCCGATACTATACGCCTGGGCACACCATGAAGACGAACTATTTGAGTGAAGTATAACATAGCATACTTGGTGTGGCCTCAAGTCTTTTCTCGACGGAGAGGAAATGTGCAACCTTCGTCAAACGATCAACGATCACCCAGATTGAATCGAAGTTTTTGGGAGTAGTTGGAAGTCTAACTATGAAATCCATGGTGATTTCATCCCATTTCCAACCGGGTATAGGTAGTGGTTGAAGTAGTCCGGGTGGCTTAAGATGAATTGCTTTGACTCTGCGGCAATTATCACATCTTGCTATATATATGGCAATCTCCTTCTTCATCTTGGTCCACCAAAAATGGGTCTTTAGGTCTTGGTACATCTTACTACTACCTAGATGGATAGAAAGCTTGGAAGAATGAGCCTCTACTAGGATCTGATTCCTAAGTTCCCTGTCCTTCGGAACCACTAACCGGTCATTGAACCATAGGACACCTTTTTCATCCACTCAAAAATGTTTGGTCTCTTGCTCTTGCATCTTTTTCTTGATGTGGTACACACCTGGATCTGTTTTCCGTAGCTCGATGATCTTTTTCTCAAGTGAACAACTGATGGCTATGTTGTGTAGCACTGCAGGGTGTAACAAATTAAAACTTTCTTCGGATAGCACATTGCAATGGGCTTTTCGGCTTAAGGCATCTGCAACCACATTTGCCTTTCCAGGATGATAGTGCACTAACCACCTTCTTTGCCTCATATTCAACTCTGGTTGGGTGAAGATATACTTCAGACTCTTATGATCTGTATAGATATGGCATACATTACCAAGCAGACAATGCCTCCAAATCTTCAGAGCATGGACAACTGCTGCTAACTCTAAATCATGAGTTGAATAATTGACTTCATGTTTTCTCAACTGGCGAAAGGCATAAGCTATAACTTGACCTTCTTGCATCAGCACACAACCTAAGCCTATGCCTGAAGCATCATAGAACACATCAAAAGGTTTCTCAATGTCGGGTTGAGCCAATATAGGAGCTGAAGTTAGCAAAGTACATAGAGTGTGAAAGGCATCTTCGCATTCCGGGGACCAGACAAATTTCTCATCCTTCTGAAAAAATCTTGTCATGGGCTTGACGATCTTGGAGAAATTTGGAATGAACCGACGATAGTAGCCTACCAATCCAAGAAAACTTCTGACTTCTGTGACTGAAGTAGGAGCCTTCCAATCCATGACTACTTGTACCTTGCTAGGATCCACAGAAATACCATTTTCTGACAAAATATGCCCCAGAAAAGGTACCTTGCGAATCCAAAACTCGCACTTACTGAGCATAAAGCTAATGTTCCCGCAACCTTGTCAACACAATCCTCAAGTGCTTTTCATGTTCTTCTAGGGTCTCTGAATATATCAAAATATCATCAATGAACACAACCACGAACTTATCCAGTTCGGGCATGAACACGAAATTCATCAGGTACATGAAATATGCAGGAGCATTGGTTAGACCAAAGGACATAACCAAGTACTCATACAATCCGTACCGCATAGAGAAAGCTGTCTTGGGCACATCCTCTGGTCTAATCTTAATCTGATGATACCTAGACCTCAGATCAATCTTTGAGAATACTTTAGCCTTTGACAACTGATCGAACAGAATATCAATGCGAGGCAAAGGATATTTGTTCTTAATGGTTATAGCATTCAAAGGCCTGTAGTCAACGCACATGCGCCAAGTTTGATCCTTTTTCTTCACAAACAAAACCGGACAACCCCATGGTGATGAATTGGGTCTAATGAAACCCTTTTCTAACAGCTCTTGTAATTGGGTCTTGAGCTCAGCTAACTCATTTGGCGGCATTCTATAAGGCCTCCTTGAGATAGTGCCGTACCAGAACTAGCTCAATCTTAAATTCCACATCACGGTCAGGAGGTAATCCTAGTAGATCCTCAGGAAAGACATCTGGAAACTCACAGACCACTGGAATATCTGCAATTGCCATGGCTGTAGGTGTAGCCGTGGCAAACATTCGCAGCACGACACCTTAATGTCTCTCTCGGAGTTCCACAAGGAACGCTTCACTCTGTTTGGTTCCACCAACATGACGACTCAAGTGGTGGTGTCAATGAGAACAGCATGACCGCTCATCCAATTCATCCCCAAGATGACATCTATGCCTAGGCCTGGCGGAACTACAAGAGTGATAGTATACTCATGCTCACCTATCAAGATCTTTACATTCCTAACAATCCAATTTGTGGAGATATTACTGCCCACTGCACTAATGTTATAGCTCCCTATATGAATGGTGTCTACCTTCTGATCATGCTTTGATGCAAACATGTCACTCATGAATGAATGCGATGCGCCAGAATCAAACAAGACAATTGCAGGGTGTTGGTTTATGAGAAACGTACACTGTAGTAACCACTTCTCCAGTAGGGATCTCCTCGAGGGTAGTGAAGTGAGCATGTCTCGCGCGTGCATTAGCATTTCCTGGCTTCTGGTACGGCTGCTTCCTGGGATAAGGGCAATTGTTGGACCAATGCCCTGACTTTCCACAATTCTAGCATGGCTTATCACCAGGAGGGACCGTAGCGCTGCCCTGTCCAGAACTCCCTTTTGGTAGAGCAACTGTGAAGGCCTTGCAAAACTGCTTCGGAGCTGGACCAACTTGCACTTTCTTCTGGGGTGGCCTGAACCTAGGAGCAGGCGGACGGAACTGTGGCTTAGAAGTAGCAGGAGCTTTGTACTGAGTAGCTTCAAATGGACGCTTGTGAGCTTTACTAGCAGAGTAGATGTTATTCTAATTCTCTCCCGAAAGTGAGAGCATCACTGATAAAATCATTAAATGTAGTGCCCTTGTTGTTAGCCATCATCTTCATGAGCTTTGGACCTAAACCCCTATTGAAGCTAGCGATCTTCTTAGCATCAGTATCAACAAACTCCACGGCATACCAAGAGAGATTGTTGAAGGCATGAAGATACATGGAAATCAAATGCATTATGTATGATCATGAAATGATGATGCTTATGCTCATGAGATTGCAAATGCAAGATGAGCCTAACACCAGGGGTGTTACACATTCCGTAGCATCACCTTAATACTAGGTTGTCATCCCTAGCAGTAATGCTAGAAATGCGTGGATGGTACTTGTTGACGGTAACCAACTGCAGATAAAATACCGTCAACATACACCAAAACCATCTAAAAATAGGGTTTATATTCTAACAAATTCCATAGTTTTGGTTAATATTTGGTTTTGCAGGTACAACAAAAGGAAATATGCACTTTGGGTCAAACTATGAAGAAAAACAATAATAAAACAATATTTGAAAAAGGCCCAAAGGTGAAATTTGGCAAACCAAATCCAACCTACCTCGATGGGCCAAGATCCAGTCCAACAACCACGAGAACCGGGCCCAAGATGACGAATTGCGACCACCGCCAAGGCCCAGGGACTGAGAGGCCCATGACCTAGCTGAGCCTTGTACTGGGTTGTTGCGCCAACGGCCAACGGTCCGACCGCCAGCCCAACTTCCGACAAAGCGGTAACTTTACTCAGAGGAACGTCGGTGGACACGGTGGCTAGGTTCAGTGCACCTCCAAACCGCCTATTCCTGGTCGGTTTGGCCATAATGGAGGGAGGAGGCACTTTTCCAAAAACCCCCCTACTCTCAAGCTATAAAAGGAGGCCCTCTACTCTTCTCCCAAGAAAGAAAAAAGGGAGAAAAGAAGAAATCCAAGGAGCTTCAAGCACAAAGTGAGCAAGAGAGTAGAGAGTCTTCCTCTTCTTTTTACTTCTTCCAATTCTAGAGAGAGAGAGGGAAAAGCTAGAAGGAAGTTGATCCTTCTACTCGAGTTGTCGGTTCACCTCCCGGTGACCCAGCGGTTCTTAGGAAGCCGGAGTGCCGGACTTGTCGGTACCCGCTTAGCTTGTACCTCTACAAACTACTTACACTTTGGTAAGCAAGTTTGTGCTAATCTTTCGGTTTATTATTCTTGAGCATATTATCTTAGTCAAGTATAAACTTGCGGGATTGATAGTCTGTCTTTCGAGGCGGTAGTTCTTGGTGAAGGAACCTTTTGACCGAGGAACCTGGCCAACATCAAGAACTGTAAACGGTAGTGCAAACGTGGTGTTTGGGCTAGTGGTTTACCTATCTTTTGCGGTGCACTCCACGGTTGTGGGGGGGGTAGGCGGCCGGGTAGTGACAAACGCTTGTCCGTCCCTTTGAAATCCCCCCACGTGAAGGGGTGTTTGTAGTGCTAATTGCCGGTCTCTACCCAGATTAGGGATCACCCGGTGCCCAAGTAAGGAGATAACAAACCGAAAGTGATCCCTACTTGAGAGTTTGAGCCCATAAAGACACCTCACCACTCTTAGAAACTATCCTTGCCTAGGGTAGACTCTATCCAGAAAGCCCTATACGTACGCCGTCCTCATGAAATATACGATACCCTGAATACCACCAGGTGAAGTGCTACAACGGTCTTTCCGTGTGCTTGCGGACTTTTCTCGCTTTTAAGCTAAGAAACACCAACAGTACTCATGTGTATGCCACTTGAAACTTGAAGAGAATATATATATGATTGATGGTATCCATAGCGCACGAGATAAAATACCACTGTAGCATTTCACCGGGGCGTAATCTAGGTATCGTTATTTATATTTTACCATAGGGAGGAACGATGGGGTGGCTTGAGATAATTGACAAATATGTATACTTATGATGAAAGCAATCACACAACACCTACTCTAACAGGGGGTAAGCCAATAATAATAAATGATAATGATAAAACTAAGCATAGGTAACACACAGAGATGGAAATAGACTACTCAATAGTAAGGCTAAATAGAAGATTAGTTAAGAGATTGAATTCTTATGTTGTTCCAGATTCACTAAGTCTTTTGTACACCCTAGCACATATATGATCATGTATAGAATAACAACTATTTATCTATGCATAATGAAGATTATTAAGGAAGATCAAGAACAAAGCAAGTCTATCCTCATAATCAGGTTCAACTTATCTTACAGACGGGGAGTGAACTACAAAGGACTCAATAGGAGTATCACATCCGCGATCTGCCACATGACCTAGAATTAAGATGCATCCAGTAGGTATATAGTATATAAGCACCACGCTTACATAACATCTACCACCTAACTCACTTGAGTATTGACCTAAGCGCGTTGCGAATATATATAAATAAAACTCATCATCAATCATGACTATATCAAATATACACTAGAGCAAACTAGGAACATAATAAATTGAAACATATTATTGAAATAGAGCAAAGTCATAAATATATAGAGGGATACAAGATTATACCAGCCTCCAGATGACTGCAGATCTAGAATCCTGAGTTGGCGAAGCCCGAACTCTACTTGAACCTTGCTAGCTAGCCTATACTAGAACTATTGAGTAGCTATCCTAATTCTCTGGTGGAGATGATGATCTCTGACCTCTCTGCTTGATCTCTTCAATTGGCTTGAGAATGAATTGCCCTCAGCCCAGGGGGCAGGGGCTGACTTATATAAGGGAGAGCATTGAACTAGAGCCCTCGGATCAAACCGACCTTGAAAAACGGTGGAGATGCAATCCTTAAGGCGGTAGGGAACCGATGTAGCGAGCTGGAGGCCAACAGGTAGGACCCTAGGCTGACCGTCCTAAGGGGGTGGGCCGGCCAGCCCCACTAGGTAGCCCCTTGGGGTCTGCCTCGGGGGTTAGCCCTCTCGTGTCTCGTGGAACCATCTGGAGTTGATAATGCTTTGAAATATTCGTTTTATATGTCGCCGTCTTGGGTCCATCTTGCTCTTTTCTTATTTAATCCCTGCAGAAACATAGATTCACCAAAACTCATGGAAGTTGTCGGTTTAAACCCCTAAGTCTATGTTGGTGACCATTTCTCCGCAATTTTCCAAGTTAAGTTGGCGGTTCTTGATAAACGTTAACTACCGGTCAACAGACTCGGATGTGTCTTAGGGGGACGGTCCGCGACAACTAATGGACACTCCGCGAGAAATTGGTTGTCTTTGGGTTTCTAGGGTTGGCTCTTTATAAATTACAGAATGCTCCGTGAATAACCACGGACCGGTGGGACTAGGTATTCTCGTGTTTACTTAGAGATAAAGCTTTATAAATTGATGGACCCTCTACAAGATTTAGCGGGCTCACTCACAAGGAATATATGGGCTTGGTTACGAAGCTTTGGTTAAGTCTTGGATTGACGAACCCTCCTGTTGGCGCAAAAAATTTCGTCCTCGTGCCTCACACGTCGGAAGCTGTGGGGTCATGGAGGAGAAGGTCCTGTAGATCAGCTTAGCTTCAAACGTGTGGCTGATCCGGTGACTAACCAGTGCGTGCCAATCAATTTGACCTGCAATTGACAAGGGGAGAAATATTGATCAGTAATTTAAAGGCGGAACATGCCGGTTAAACTAAGCAGTTCGATAATTTACGGCCCTCGGGGCCCTGATGAGTCGATCTTCGACATGTATGCGCATATAAAGCAAAGAAATCGGGCATTCACTAATAACATGAATCTCGTTGATATAGGTGGACGATAAGCAGCAAAGATGAATCAATCTATTCGATGAAAGTACAATGCACCAAGATACATAGATTAATCCATTCTTAAAGCAATAACATTTATCATCATTGAGAGAGCCGATTCTTACATAACAAAAGGTTACGGCCGCGTTCGGTTAACCATCTGATAACCATAGATTAAAGATCAACCAGATCCAACTTGCTATTATTAGCGTGAGGTTAGTCGGAACTGATGCAGCCACGATGATAATAACGCATCAGATCTAAGAAGAACCTCTAGATCCATGTTCATTTTGACAGTTTTGCGAGTACGGAACGTATCTATCAAAACAGTCAAAATCGGCTAAAGAGCCGATTTCGGGCATAGCCAACGAACGAGGCGTACACTTCAACCACGAGTAAAGCCATCGACCAACAATTTCCAATCTAATCGTCCCACAATGAGGTCAGTCGGAACTGATGCAGCCACTGCAATATTATCAAATTAAATCTTATTGGTTAATGGATTTATTCCTGATCTAAACATACCCTTGAACGCAGGCTATGTGAGATCGAGATAGGGGTAGAACAACCGATTTAGCGGGTTTAGTCGTCAAGAGTAGATTAAACGTGATAACAAAGATGACTGAATGGTATGATGTGATACCGATCTACCTCGATCCCGATCGGGTAATTTGTGATAATATTATAATTAACTGAACAATTAATTATAATAAGATCGATAACTTGTGGATCAGGCATAATATAAAACAATGATAGCTCAATGTACGCAATAGATCTGATAACTTGTGATCAAGCGTTAAACAACAAATATTATTCAACACAAGATCGATAACTATGATTAATGTCAAAGCTTACAAGAGTTCAATCGGAATTGATGCAGTCTTACAAACAATGACATGAATCACAAATGACTTGATATTCAGAACTATACGAGGTCAATCGGAATTGATGCAGCCGTGCGAAAAGTAATACAAGCCGATAACTAGCTTACCAAGCCAACCTACGCGAGTTCAATCAGAATTGATGCAGCCGAGCAATTGGTCAAGGTAAACCGTGGCAATACTTACAAGCAAGTGCGAGGTCAATCGGAATTGATGCAGCCGCCCTTGGTTGAAGATCTCACCGGTATCTACGTTACCCCTAATCCTAGGGTTTTGGCGTGAGCCGAATGGTTGTTCTTCTTTACAGCTGCCGGGGTCTCATATTTATACCCGATCCCGAGTACGATCCTTATTCAACTAGGACTCTCTAACAAAAAAATAAAGAAGATATAACAAATAACTTGGACTCCAACCTTTCCCTTCTCGTGGAATCCGACACGTTCTCCTTTTCGGCGCCGCATGATTAATGACGTCATTGGGGCCAATTTCTGCTCTCTTTCAACCGGCCATCGCCAATTTCCTTCGATTGCCCTTTTAACGACATCTTCTTTCCGTGGCGTTCCTTTACCAAATATTGGTGCAAACACCTCCATCGAGGTTGATGGAGCATCCGTCAGTCGGTCGACAGAAACCAGGTGCAAGGATTTTGTGGGGTTTCTTGGTGATTCAACTCTAGATGTTGCAAGCTATGGTTCATGCATGTTCAAGGGGTTTCTAGGGTAGTTTAGGTAGCTTGCTAGGCTCGACATGGCTAAGTTTGAGCTAGGTTTACCAAGTGCAACTTGTTGTTTGGGATTAAACTATTATAGATATAAATTGATAATTTAATATTGAGATTGAGCATGGCAACTTAACTTTGAGATTTGGTGGGTTCCATGGCACATAAATTAAAGATGAAGCTTCTTGAAGCCATGCTTTCAAACCAAAAGGGTGGATTGGCCACCCATGAGCTCCTCTTGCAAAAATCCATAAAAATGCATCAAAGGGGGATCCAAAGGAGATATGGGATGATTGAGCTAGAGAGAGATCTCTTGAACTTACTCTACATATGATGGAACCACCACCAGCAAGAAATCATGAAGCTTGCACCAAAAACCAAAAGTTAGCTTAAGTCTTTGGGATTAAATCCATGGAATGAGAAGGATTTCTCTTGATCTAACCATTGAGTAGGATGAAGATGTTGGGGTGATCCATGAGGTGATGCTAGTGCTTGTCTTCTCCTCCTATTCCTTCTTCCATTTCTTCTCCAATCTCTCCTCTCTATTCTCTCTCTAGTTCTAGGGTTCTTGTTCTTGAGTGTAGAGAGAGAGCGGGTGAGCTGCAAATGAGTGAGTGAGAGAGGGGGTGAAGTGGTGTATCTTCATCTGATGAAGGTCTCTCACTCGTGCTGACATGTGGGTCCAAGGAAGGAAAGTGGAGGACAGCTCATCCTCCACTCATTGGTTCTATTATGTGGATTGACGGCTCCATCAGCTCTCTATCTTGGTGATTTTGTTCCAGGAGTCAACATCTTGAGGTTGAGTTTAAACCTTAATATCCAAATTGGTAGTGAATGCCTTCAGAAAGGACTCGTATTGAAGCCTTCTAGGTCAACTTTTCTAAATATTGAACCACATTTGACTAGTGTTGACCTTAGTCTTCTTGATTCCATCTCGGGAGTGTCAATGACATCACTTTAGTGAAACGAGGACTCGTGGTCTAGTACAAAGCACCAGGGACCTTCACAGGAGTAAACCAGACCTCTGTGGTCTTAAATCCAAAAAGTTTCCAGCACTTTGTATGCCATTTTGTGTGTTTCCTGTCTTTTCTAATCTCTCTCCTTGTATTTGGCACCTGAAAGGACGATTTTGCCCTCTCCAGCAGCTCCCACACGAACGCCGCGTCCCCTGCCGAGGCCGCCGTGTAGTGCTCCCAACCCCGTACCCGGCTCGGCGTAGCGTGTTCTCTCCACTGCCGGCGGGGCGGTGGTTCCTGCACTTGCATGCTTTAAAACGTTTAATTAATCTTGCTGAGTTGTAGTCCAGTTCGTTTCAGTTATTTGTTTGAGTTGGCAGTCCAGTTCTTCCCTCGCCTGCTTTTAATCTTTTAATCTCCATTTGCATAAGTTAAATCAGCAATTTACAAATGCTTTGCATCCACCATCCTGCTGTTCTAGTCCAATAATAAAGCAATAAAGAAGACATTTTTCTTGCCACATGGTGGCTTGCCGAGTGTTGATGCACGCATTTTGGGCTTGTTTGGATGGAAGCCCGGGCGACTTTCCCCAAAAAAGTGTTGCCTAAAAGTTGCTTGGAAATTGATGGAATCTGCCTGACCAGGCAAGTTAGAAGATGGTGCGTTTGGTTGGAAGCCGGTGGCTGGAAAGGCTAATAAAATATATAACACCACATTTAAAACATACATTGTTACTGTTATAATGTACAAGCGATAAATAAATAAAACCATCCACATATTTTCTTAATTAACAATAGATACAAAATTACAAATAAATTTAATGGATTTTCTAGCTATTTAAATCTCACAGAAATTAAAGAGATTACGAGAAAGAAATATAATTAAAATTAGTATGTACACACGATTCTAGTTTTACGTGAATGTGGTCAGCAGAACGAGATAGAATAGAAAAAATATAAAATGTACTGTACAAAATAGCCGTGTGGAAAAAAAAATAATAAAGGCAAACTGAATTTACTATGGTAAACATATATTGTTTTATGAACTTATTAAGTGACTATTAGCAATAAATAATAGCTTAATAGTTAATATAGTATGTATTAGTGCAGCCGCACGCTAAATTCAGTTGCACTGGCTAGGCGACCATTTTTTTAACCTCGCTGATGGTGCCCTGCTCGGGTCGGGGAGGTCTCCATGGCGTCATCCAAACGGTGCACAGGCGACTTCCGTGGCAAGGACTCGTCCCGGCATATCAGCCCAGGTATGCATCCAAACAGGCCCGACTTCCGGGCAAGGACTCGTCCGGCATATCGGCCAGGTATGCATCCAAACAGGGCCCTTTCTTCTTCCTTCTTGCACCTTGCTGCAGTTTTTTTTTTTTTTGACAACAACATATATATTATATTAATGCAGCCAAATTACATAGATGTCCTCTAAGGAGGACCACGGTACAAAGAGATCCCGAGACCTGAAAAGAAGACGGTAGCGTCGACTAAGGCAATCGACAAGGACAAATCTGCCGATGGGGGTATACGCAGGGGCGTCAAAGACGCTGCGTGCACCGGATGGACTGGCGCGCGGCGCGTCGGCTAAGAGTGGGTTGGCTGAGCCGTCGAGGAAGAAACATGCCGACAACTAAAGGATCTTGTTTACGGCGTTGTATCACACGCCATGTGAGTAGCTGACCACAGCTCACTCCAACTGCAGCAGCAGCCCACTGCTGGTTCTCCCGAGATTCCACGATGGAGCAGTCCTGCTACTTCCCGTTGCAGTGGGAGAGCACCGCCACCGGCGACCAGTGGTGGTACGCGTCGTGGATAGACTGGCCGGCGGCCGACGGCCAATCGGCCACTAGGACATCGTTCGCCAGCTGCGTTCGTGCGGGAGCTGCTGGAGAGGGCAAAACCGTCCTTTTAGGTGCCAAATATAAGGAGAGAGATTAGAAAAGAGGAAAAATACACAAAATGACATAAAAATCAAGTGTCACATGTTTTGAGTCCATTTTTTGCGAAATCCACCTTACAAATGGCAAAACTGCAAGGTGTAATGTTTGGAGTCCCAAATATTCGGGAAAAAATTCGGTGAGGACCATTCTACCAGGACGTGGTGCAGACTGTGCAGCTGATACGTGGGCCACAGTATCATTTTAAACGTCCGCATGGTAATTAGATGCCCTATGTGCCACACGTCCGCACAATGTGGGGGTAGGATTCAGGTTTCGCACCCCGCCTGCTGCAGCCATCTGGCACCTTGAACAAAAACAACTGTATCTGCAATGGTCATTTCGCCCGGTCGAAATGGCTGACTTAGAGCGCACCCTAAGCACGCCATTTCGCCTTGGCGCATAGACCTTCGCGCGCTTCATTTCCCTTCTACCGGCTACGTCGCGCTCAACTGGTCTTTTCGCTAAAGCGAAAAGGGCTCCGCTCGTTTCCCCGCTCCCTGCCGACTACACCATGGTCTGAAGTGAGCGGGAACCTTTTTGCCAGGGCGAAAGGACTGATTTAGCATGCAAGCTTGGTGCACCTTTTCGCAATTGCGAGAAGGGTTTCGCTCACTTCATTCCCCTTTACCGGCCACGTTGTGGTTCTGGTTGTTTTGCGGGTTTTGACATTGGTCGTGGTGCAAGACCCCGACAGCCTCCGCCATGTGGGCATGCCTTGGTCGCAAGAAAGGTGGCGACGCTGAAGATGAGCAGGTAGGCGGAAGCTGAGGGAGCGCTCTCTGGGCATGGCGTTAACGCCCCAAGCAGGCTTGGAATATTCAGGGAATGTGTAGTAGTTGGAAGGGCAATGTCGTCATGTAAAACACTACGGGCGTGTATAAATATCCCTTCCAAAGGGTTGTAAAAGAGAGGATTAAACCCTAATTTCAAGGAAGCATTTGTCCGTTCAATCCGTTCGTTTCGTCTTTGTTCGCATCCCTATTCTGTTCCATTTCGCTTGAGCGGCAACCGTGGTGTTCGATGGCTAAGGCCTAGAACAACACACAGTGGTATGGATGGCTCTCACCGAATTGTTTTTTTTTCCAAATATCCAAATTTCTCATATGATTCATGTATTTTAACAAAAAGTGATCAAAGGTGGGTTTGAATTTTACAAATTACATTATGCTTTGTTGGACTTTTACCATTGTTGCTCCTACGTATCAGATGGTGCGGAGGGCCCTTAGCTTAGGTAATGAAATGAGCTGTGAAACTTAGTTGGGTTAGGTAGTGGTCAGCTTATTAGCTAAGTTGCTGGTCGGGTCTTTTCGTCCAAGTTGGTTCATAGTTGAGCAAAGTGTGGAGTTAAGTTGTTAGTTGTCTTGGACAGTGTTCCAGAGTTGATCAGGTGAGTGGTGCACTCTCCTAATCGGTGGTTTTGGGCCTCATTTTTACTTATAAAACTAAACCGACACTTGTATTTTTATTTTCTTCGTCTAATATAAATCACAGCAAAGTTTTTGCCGTCTTTTCTAAAGAAAAAGGACTGCAAACAGTGCCTTTGCTTAGCAATCATCTGGAACAGCCTCCCTAGATGGTCCAGTGGATATCAAGAGTGCACCATCTTTTGATAAAAAAAAAAAAAAAAAGAGTGCACTATCTGGCTTCACTGGAGAATATTCAAAGAACAAGTTCATGGAAGTTTCCTAGATCTACTCCGTCTCGGCACAAAGCGCAATTATAGTCCTCGTCCAAGAATTTCTTACGTCGTGGCAGCACACTTCTTGTGTTCAGTTGGCCAACGGAGATCTTGAAATCTTTTTAATGTCCAATTTTTCAAAAAGGCCTATGATTCATGTATTTTAACAAAAAGTGATCAATATGGTGGGTTTGAACTTTACAAATTCCAATCTGCTTTGTGCGACTTTTACCATTGTTGCTCCTGGTGCGTAGGGCCCTTAGCTTTGGTAATCAAATGAGCTGTGAAGCACTCCAGTGATGAAAACAATACACAACACTACTACTAATAGTAGTATTTTCCGGTAAGGGTTTGTTTAGTTCACGAAAAGAAAAATTTTTTGGGTGTCACATCGGATGTTTCATGGGATGTCGGAAGGGGTTTTCGGATACTAATAAAAAAACTAATTACATAACTCGTCTGAAAACCGCGAGACGAATTCATTAAACCTAATTAATTCATCATTAGCACATATGGGTTACTGTAGCAATTATGGCTGATTATAGACTAACTAGGCTCAAAAGATTCGTCTTACAAAATACATGCAAACTGTGTAATTAGTTTTTTATCTATATTTAATGCTCCATGCATGTGTCCAAAGATTCGTTGTGATGAGTGAAAAGAAAAAGTTTTTTTGGAACTAAACAAGGCCTAGGTCCTTCACGAGCAAGCCGTGGCACATTTTTTTTTTTTTTTTTTTCGATGAGCCGTGGCACATCCAAAGGCGGCCTAAAAGGACAGTCATATCGTAGCGGCTATTTTTTTTTTCTAAGTGCTGTTGGTAGTTGTGTCTGCACTAATATCGTGCCCACAAGTAAACATCGCCACATCGGTAGATGATCACAGAGACATTATTGTGCCAGCTGTCTATATAAGCTATGGCATAGTAACGAGCATTTGTGGAGCAGCCGGACGAAAGAGCGCAAGGTGTAAGCAGCATCATCGCTCGCATCGCTTCGCAACTCGTTCGAATCAAGTGCCATGCCGGAAGAAGGTACACACATTTATATATATATTTGCAATTTTTCTGTATTGATATTATTTATTAGGATTCTCTTTGAATAGCTTTTTTTTTTATTTCTTATTATCCATTCTGTCGCTCTCGAGGTCTGTATGGACAATGCCATTCTCCCCGTGGATTCAAACGGATTGTATGCTACGGCATCGGGGTACGCGGGGGGGTGGGGGGTGTCAGGGGGTGTATATCGATCCGTTCATTTTCCTCTCCAATCTACATATGTGAGGAAGGAAAAGTTTTTTTTTTAGGGAAAAGGAAAGAAATAACAAGCTAAACATTGCTGTGGTATAAAAACTAAAATAAAATGAGGAATTTTACAGTGCTTGAATAAACTAGAGTCATCCATTTGAGTAGATCTAATAAAGGTTATAAAATAAGAAGAACCAATGTGGAGGAATTTAAGTTGTGATTTGGAACCAAAATTACGTGGACCAGGAACTAGTTTTATATTAAATGTAAATGGTTCTCCTTCTCTCACGTCTCCCGCAGCTTCCTCCCTCTCCTAGCACGGGGGTCGCGGCAGACCCTCGACAGGCGCGGCTCGCAAGGCACTTGATCTAGCGCGGAGGCTCCCGGCGTGCACGGCCCCGGTGGGCGGCCTCTGCAGTTTCCTCCTAGATTTATGAGAAGTCAAACGTCGACGTTGCCGTTCGTTACCGACGCCCCTGGAGCGTGGCCACCGCATGGATCAGGCCCTCGTGGGTGAGCGACGTGCCGCCGCTGCCGCAGGACGCGTTGCTGCAGCCAGTCGCTCCGTCGATGCTGCCGTGAACCGCGCTGGTGCCGACGTGGCGCCGTCTGCTATTGCTCTGGCGGCTACAAAAGCAAAGCCGTGCGGCCAAGTGCCCAGCGGCCATGGGCAAACTTAGTATTCCAGGTGGCCGAAAAGATTCTACAGACAGGAACCGCGGGTTTCTCCAAGCACCGTAACAAACCTCAAATAAAATACAAATAATAGGTGCCGACTAGTAACATATATATCCACGTGTCAACCATTGTTCAGAAGTTAACGAAATATGACAAATAGTTCAAGACAAAATTGTCCTAGTCTGTGCATAACTCTACCACCGCCTGTTGGCTGTATTTCAATCTGACACTTGTGATGATCCTTATGTACGTCGTGCGCGATTTTCCCACTTTTCGTTTCTATATATTCAAATTTCTATCAAATCTAAAAGGTACACGCTTCCTGATCGACAAGATCCCGATTGCTGGAAAATATGGCGTGCGTGCCACATGTGTTTAAACATTGTTATATATCATATTTTTACATCTCTATTAGTATCATAGTATTGCATACAATTGATTTCCACTACTGTCAAAACAACCTCTGAGCGGTTAGAATCGATTTCTACAGGCAGGTATATGAACTACCTCTGTCTATGTGTCTCTAGGAATCCTCCATCTTACCTCTCAGGCCATGCATATATCTAGGTCTACATCTAGTTCTAGATCCAAACTTAATCCTCATCCAAAAATTAATTACTAGCCCATAAAAATGAATGCATGGGGGCTAAAAAATAGGTAAATCTTAATCTTATTCCCCTACTCAATTTATCGAGGCTCAAAAGATTTGATCTAATTTTATTTCTAATTGCCACAACTATGAAGAGTGACAAACCTAATTAATAAAGTAATATAGCAATAAACTTTAAAACATGTTTGGAATGTTGTGAACTTACCTTCTAGAGTCACCTTCTCCAAGGACATCAAGAGCAAAACCTTTCCCCTAGATTTGTAAGTTTAAAATTGCTCTTGTGAGAGCCGTCTTCTCAACTTCAGACTACAATTCTATGTGTTGTTTGTACAGACAGTTGAAAATATTAGCCACATCTGGAAATCAATCTTCAGGGCCGCATTTAATTTGGATATAACCCTCATTTCTAGGTGGCTAGTATTTCCAATTAAGTTTAGAAATCGCATTTTTAGAGGCGTCTAGTACTGCCAACCGCCTCTAAAAATTGAGTTCCAGAAGTGGTCCATCTATTGGGCCCTTTGGAGATCTCTATATAGGTTGCTCATGATTGAGGCACCTCTAGAAAAAAAAAGTAGGCACCGTTGAAATTATTTTTTTTAGTAGTGTTCTCAACCGTCTAGTTTCACTTATTAATTTAACAATCAACTTTGTTTAGATAAACATGTGGTCCCTATGTCCATAAAGGGCTGGCTAACGGGTCAGGTCAACCGTTTTTTCTTAGCTTTGCTCAAATTTAATTTGTTTTTTATTTTTTATAATCTCTCTATCAGTTGAGACCCAACTTCGAACAAAACCTAATTTCGTTCCAAATGAAGTAACTGTTAATTTAAAACAACTAGCTAGTGTAGTAATCAGAAATATTTTGGAGGAGTCATGGCCTAGCGCAGGAGACTTTATTTTTTGCCTCTAATATAGCACTCTTTTTGCTTGTAATATGGGTTGTTTGGTTGCCCGCCCTCACACGCCACGCCACGCCACGCCACAGGTGTGGCCACCATGCATATTAATTTAGCCAGTTGTTTGGTTCATGAGACAACGAATCTCGCCACACTCTGTGGCGCTCAATTTCCACGCCACAAAGTGTGTGGCGCCGCCAAAGACGCCTAGCCATCTGACTTTTTGAAGCCCTAGACTTCCTAGCTCAAAAGACAGGGTTCCCCTCCCCAGATAGGTGATCTTCGAGTTGAAGTGAGTGAGCAAGATAGTTTGAGATACTATGTTGTTTTTTTTAAAAATATTATTCTATGAAAATCTTAATCTTAAGGTTACTGTTAGATAAATCCTCATTCCTGTTATATTAGTAATTCGACGTAGATTAACTTTGTTTTGAGACTTCAATTAATAATCTGAAAGAAGCCTAGTCCCTATTTAACATTGTTTTATACTCATTTAGGACGTTCGTAGGGTTATTATTATTGGATTGTGTATATGCATGATATTTTTCCCAATATAAGTCATTGTAATAAGAACATGACAAATCCATCAATGGCATTATGTATGTATATGTATGTTCCTCTTCAACTGGATCTTGCAATTAAAATCTCTACGCTTTGGAGAATAATGATTATGTTCGTGGTTTCATATATTATCTTGAATCAAATTTTTTTTTTTTTGCGAAACATCTTGAATCAAATTAAGAGATAAAGCATTTGGTTAATTATATTATATATGGGAGTGTTGGGCTGCACCTATTGCTGTGTTGCTACAGCAGCCGTGGCTGCAACCCCTCTACACGCACTGTAGTAGCAGCGGCTAGTTGAAGCGAACACCTTACGAGGTTATTTGGTACAGTCACAAAATATTGGTGTGCACGTACTGTAGCGAGCTCTTTTTATCTCTCTTCGGCAAAATGAACTAGCAACAGCTAAAGTCTGTGATAATGGTTCCGCAAAAAAGTCTGCGATATAAAATAGCTTCGACTGGCTCCTCGCGCGCTGTAGCGTAGTAACTGCAGTATAAGTACAGGAGCTGAAGGCAGCAGGATCCGCACCAACGGACCCTATATATATATGCTTCTGACCTGCTGGTAATATATATACAGGGAGGACAGAGATCCAAGTTCAAGACCAATCTGATGACAATAATGGTCGCACCACCGAAGCAGTATTCCCTACCATCTACAAATTGAGCGACGGTGATGGATACCTGATGCCATACCATGTGTCGACCGGACCGTACTACCGGCGTACCTCCTTCCTGTGGAGGGAGGCCGAGAAGCGGAGATGCCTAACCAACTTGAGCAACATTGCTTCTACAGAGAGACAAGTAGAAAACTTGGAATTAGATTTATTGACGAAGATTATTGAACAAGTAGGAAACGGTGACGGCGCTCGCCCATCGTCGTTGCCCACTTCCTCCGGCGGTTCTCATCAACAAGATCTATACTACGGCGACCTGTCGTCGTCGGATTCGTTAGCACAGATACTCTTGCTGGATGGGTGCTACCTCTTTGCTATCTTCGTCGATCCGGACAAAGAGATGGCGCCGCCGGCGACAGGAGCATCACAGAGAGGATCCGGAGGTTCTTCGACGACAACAAGGACTGCTGCCCCTCACAGCGGCCCGTTGGTGCGGGACACCTGGTACCTATTGCAGAACCAGATTCCGTTCTTCGTGCTTGAGGAGATCTTCAAGCAGGTAACCGGACGCACCGCCGTCGATGCTCGCGGAGCGTTCACCAGCTATGCTCGAACGCTATTGTGGAACCAGAAGATGTACAACACAGAATTGGCTGCCAGGAATTCGGTAGTGCCTGATAATTCTGATAAGGTGTTCCATCTTCTGCACCTACTGCACACACTCTTAAAGCCATTGAAGAGTCCACCGGCGCCGGAAGAAGGGGGCAACACTCACAGTAATAATCCACCTGCACCCGCGCAGGTAAGCAGCAACATCGATAATAACTTAAGTATATAGGCATAGGCCTACTATTACTCTATACATGCACACATTCTTTTTGGTAATTTAACTCTGCAATTTTACGCAATGCTCTTTGCGTATTCGAAAAAAACATTTCTTTTTTGAGGATACATTTGTTAATTTGGCTGCGCGCATTATTTATACTACATGCACTAATAATAAAATTAATCATAACAAATAAATATAATATTTATAAAAATTAAATAAGATGATGAACAGTCAAATAAGATGTCTAGCTAAAAGCCAAAAACATAATGTATTTTTTTTATAAAAGAGAAATATTAATATCTCAGCTTCTGCAAAACATCATGTATTTTAGGACTGAGGGAGTATTTTATTAATGCATCCATCCACTCAGCATGGTTCACGCTCAACAGGATTAATTTACTGACGCAGATTTTTCAGGATAACCAGGCACACACCAGGCAACAAAATTCACCTGTGGAGACTGCCATCAGCACCGTCAGTAGTAATTCTAGACCCCATCTTCTGCACCGACTATGCACATTATTCAGGCCATTGAATCCACCGGCAGAAGCGAGGAGCAACACCGACGACGACAACAGTAATGACAATACTATGTTCTACCGTCTTGGGCGGACATTATTGTGCTTCAAGCCATGGAATGCCCCCGCACCCGCACATGTAAGGATTGGAGCAACACTGACAATATAGGCCCTACTAACTACTGCATCATATACATATACAGTACTCCCTCCATTCTATATATGAGCAACGGGCCGGCCCTGCCGGCATGGCACGGCCCATGCTAGGCATCGGCCTGTTTGGCCCGCGTGTCGCCGGGTCGCGGCCTCCACAAGCCACCGTGCCTGCCGGGCGCCTGTGCACGACATGTGGGCCGATTTTTGTGCCAAACCGCCCGAAGAGCACGGGACCCAATAGCACAGCAGGCGGCCCGAAGGCCATAGAGAGAGAGGGGAGGAGGCCGAGAACACAGCGCCGTTGAGGAGGTCCGGGGCGCTGCCGGAAGAGGAGGACGACGCCGCCGGTGAGGGGCCGGGCGGGCGGCGCCGCCGCCGCCCGACGGTGTTGGAGCCACGCCGCCGTGGAGAAGGATCGGGGGACGGGGGGACGGGGAGAAGGAGCACGCCGCTGGGAGGAGCTCGATGAGGGATGCGGGGCAGCCGCAGAGAAGGAGCAAGCACTACTACACCATTTGATTTTGGCGTTGCACTTGCAAAATATTAATGGTGGCGGTTATTTAGAAAACCGTCACGGTAAATGCTTGAATTAACCATGGTGGTTATTTTAAATTAACCACGACGGTTATAATAACCGCCATGGTTAATGAGGCCCGTGACGCCCGAGCCCACATTGCAATGAGCGGCCCATACCAGCCCGAAAAAAGACACCATAGTATAAAAAGCCGAGGAAGTTGGGAACCATAATTCATTTCACTCCCTCTCCACAACCGCACTCTGCCTCCCCCCCACACACTTCACCGGCCCGTCCTCTCTCTCTCTCTCGGCCACTCCCCTCCCCTCCTCTCCCCCGATCTCGTCCACTCTCTTCCGTCGGCGCTGCCCCAACCCTTCCCAAGTCCGGAGCCACCCCCTCCCCTCCCCAATCCCGGGCGGCACCCTCCCAACCACGCTCGGTGGCGGTAACCCAGAGGCGCCGCAAATGGCGACCTCGGTCCCAGCGCGCGACGGGCAACCAGGGGAGGCGCGCGCGGCGGCCAACCAGGGAGGATCTGGCGTGCGCGGGCGGATCCGGGCGGCGTCCATGGCGACCTCGACCCGGGAGGGCGCGCGGCGCGGGTGCCCGCCAGCGCCGCGGTGGTGGATCTCGCGTCGGCGGCCGCGATCCGCCGGCCGTGGTCGCCGTGCGTGGCCCGGCGGCCGAGCTCGCCGCCCGTGGCTGCCCGGCGCCGCGCCGCGCGGCGCGGCACGCGAAACCCTAACGGGCCCGGCCCCGCCCGGGCCCGCTAGGGTTTCGGACATTGGGTTTTTTTCTTTTTTTATTTATTAACCGTGGGCGGTTTTTGAGGTCTTAAAAACCGCAACGGTTAATCCATCCATTAACCGTAACCTTCCCTTGGTGGCGGTTTCAAAAACCACAACGGTTAATGAAAAAAAAACCGCAATGGTTAATCTTTTTGTAGTAGTGAAGGGATGGTGGATGGGGAGGAGTTCGGTGGAGGGGCGGGAGGAGGAGCACGCCAAGGGAGCAGCTCGGTGGAGGAGCTCGGAGCGGTGTTTGTGGGGGACAGGAGGGAGAGGGAAGGAAATTAGGGTTTGTTTGGTAGGGTGTAAGGCCCGGTGGGCTATTTTTTCAATTTTTGTGAGAATATAGCTCATGGGTCGTTAGCGTGCCATACCGCAACCAGGCCTCAACCGGGCCATCTCCCCGATTTCTCGTGCCGGGTCGTGCGCCCGACGGGCCAAGGGGTCGGCCCAAGCACGGCCGCTTTGCGTGCCGTGGCGGCATGGGCACGGATGGGGTACGACTCGTGCCGTGCTCGGGGCGGGCCAAATCGCCCGTGCCTTGGGCCATGCCCGTATTCCTGGGCTGCATGCTCAAATATACTCCATTCCAATTTGCAAATCATTCCAAGAATCTTGTAGAGTTAAAACATTTCAAGTTTGACCAAAATTTTATAGAAAATTACAAAGATTTATGACATCAAATAAATAGTTATACGATGAAAATATAATTAATGAAAAATCCTATGATACTTAGTTAACATCCTAAATATTACTTATATTATTATATAAATTTAGTCAAACTTGAGATGGTTTGACTCTTTAGGATTCTTAGAGTGACTTAGGGCTTGTTTGGATCGAACCACGGGAGAAAATTGCCTCACTTTGTAGCTTGCCCGGAAGCCGACTCCACATTGTCTCGGTTGCAGACACTGGTAGCTTGCCCTGTCCCAGGCATCTCCGGCGGACTCTAGGCGTAGGAAAATGAGCGCCCGGCTCCTGCGGCTTGTTTGCCTGGATCGGATTAGTACTACTCCAATGTCCAACCGCTAATTTGATTGATTTAGCTATTTAATACATATGCGTTAGCTACTTATTTAAGGCAAACGTACATTAGCTATTTTATTAGGAAAACGTGTACAAGTTTCAAAAAAAAAGAGACGAAAACGTGTACCATTATTGAATTTAATATGAATAATTATTCATTTCTATTTTATTAGATTACTAATCTAAAATAAATCTAATTATGTATTAATATATAGTTAAAATATTTAGTAAAACTATTTTCTATTTTATTTACTTGAGAAAACCCATAGATATTAGGAATCTTTCTCTCATTAATGTTCTTGCATAGGCCTCCAACCAAACACATGTTGTCCAGGCTTCCAACCAAACAGTAGGCCTTACAGTTTGGGTGTACAATGCAATCACCCAAACAAATCCCTTTTTTTTTTTTTTTCTAATCTACTGCATAATAGCTACATGCACTCGGCATGCATGGTAGTTCCAGGAGCTGCACACACACTGACGCAGATTTTACAGGATAACCCCACCAGGCGTCAGAATCCATCGGCGGCGGCGAACATCAACACCGGCGTCAATCATATTATTATATCCCATCTTCTGCCTACTACCAACACTAGTATAGTGCCCGTGCTAACGCTTACGGCTTTATTTCAATGGTACACATTTAGCAAGAAAGCAAGAAAAATATCGGAGTCCCTTGTGTAGTAAACAAAATAAAGAATAAACACCCTCATGAAGGTTTACAAGTGAAGCAAAAGGCTTGCAGAATCTATCACTACGGAGTGAAAAGAACACTTTTGGCCTCTTTGTAATATGCATCTAATTCATCTCCAAATGTACCATGTGAATGATATATTTATGTTGATCAAGTAACTTGGACTTCCACCGCATCCTAGTATGACTGCACCATCAGGCCAGAAAATCATATCCATCTCGAGAAGAATGTCTCTGCATCAGTCCTACAGATTTTGACACAAACATTTTTAACAGAAGGTACAATTTGCCTTTGCATTAACACAGGACAAACAGAGAACACATACTTGTTATGATATAAGCCGAAGATGTTTAGTGACGTCCTTATAAACAATATTTAGTGCTCTTCCCTGAAGGATCCGGCTCCTTTCTTGGTTTAGACAAAAGAAGGATACAACTGAACAATTGACAAACTATATACTATTTTCAATATATTCAAACGTGCAAGAAATTATCTATTTCAAATTAATAGTTATCTGGAAAACATATTCTATAATAAAGCATTTTAAAAATGGAGCCTCCACCAACAGTGCAATGATGCAACCAAAGCTCACAGATACTGTACTTGTCACCTACAGTGCAAAATAATCTCTACAAAAAGAAACCAAGATCTATAGGTACATAAAAGAAAAAGAAACTTTATCTAGATCTATATATCACGGATACATACATCTGGCCAGCCACATTATTATTAGAAGCAATTATCTCCATGTCAAACATTTTGTTTCTTTGATATTGGGTTGGCTGTAGATAAATAATTTCAGGTTGTTGTTTCAAGACAGGAGCCATATAAGCCAAACAAAATTAAAAATTGTCTTATGAGTTATGACTAAGCTGAGCGACTAACCTCCACAATCGTTTCAGTGCCATACTCTCCACCACTGTCAATCCATATTTTCTTTGCTTAACTTCCTTGCTTTCAGAAATCTACACACCATAATATCAGTGCAGTTAAAGCACATTAATAAGTAGGTTGAAATAGTTAAGGAAAATAATTGCCATGATCAAGAACAAAACCAACATGCCTTCGACGTTGAGGTTGAGAGCCCCTCTGTTCTTGCTATTACTTGTGAAGCTACCGTTTCAGAGAATTAAACTGGATACTAAGAACCTGGAGGTTTGATCGATGTAGCCCACCTGTCAGATGTTGACAAGCTGGTGAAATCCCATGCCCACAATGAACTTGGCAACAAAAGCAGTTGTTTTTTCCAAATCTAAAATAATTAAAACATAATCACCAAGTCAATTCCTAACAGCTAACGTGCAAAGTTGAGAAAAATCATAGGTGCCAAGTGCCCCTAATTGAGTTCCTGAGTTGTTCCAAAGTTGTGGTGGTGCCAGCAAACAATCATATTATAATCCTATTTTTTTGTCAATAATCTCAAACTCATCTTGTCACCAGATGGCCGCTCCACCACTGCTACCTGCAACCTGCTGATGCATTTAAATCACCAAGCTAGATGCAGTACCATTTGCATTGTGCACATGAAGATCACTGACCACATGACATTCACACTCAAGTTAGTAAACAAATTAAAACTGGAGGGAAACCTCACTTGCCCACGACGATTTTTGAGCCCGCTAATACTCCATCCTGCAATTCCCATCAGCAGCAATTTGAGAGTGCATCTGAGAACAAGAACAATCAAAGGATAGTCAAGTTGGAGCCCAAAAAAGTGGTATAGCACAAACTCCATTGCAGCATGCCATACTGGTGGCATAAGGGAAGTTAATTAAAAGAAAGGATATCTCATCTATAAAGCATATAGGCCCAGGAATAAATAATGTGTCTATAGAAATAATGTGTCTATAGAACGGAAAGAGTAAACAAATAGAATACTTACTATCTGGCTTTGCGGCGTCCTGTACTGCCGGCAATGGTGGTTGGGGCGGACTGGAGTGGGGCAATTGGAGGCGCTCGCGTCCGGCTTCGGCTATACACGGGTCCAAACTTGCTATCTGAAGTCAGAGTGCTCAAGTCAGTATATGAAAGGACAAGGGCATCATGTTTGCACAACAAATTGTTGCTTCATCATCAGTGGCCAAAGGGACGGAAATTCTATCATCTTTTCAACAGATAATGATACTGCCGGCCAGGTGGGATTCAGGTGAGGGACGGGAGCTCTAAACAGATGATTGAAGCGCCAGCTATTGAAGCACTGACCTGGCAATGGCAGCAAAGAAGAAGGGGAGGCGCAGTCCACGCGACGTCCGGCGCTGGCGTCCGGCCTTGGCGGCTGGTCCCTCACGCCAAGCAGTGTGTGGACGCGGGCACCATGGTGGACCTCCTGGAGGAGCAGCGGCGGCGCACGGCCGGACTGCTCTTGGCGCCCGTCTTCCCATCCTGGCGGCGCCCGACCACTTCTGGGAGGCAGAGCCGGGGCCAGCTGCACGGCCTCGCCGGCCGCAACCATGGAACCGGCGGCAGTGGAGGTGCTGCGGCGTCCGCCCAGGCAGGACCGGCCGCGCGATGGGCAGCGGCGGGTGCGGGATGTCGAGGAAGGTGAGGAGGTGAAGGAGCAGCGTCCAGGCCCGATGCTGGTCGCGATGCCGATGCGCGGCGGGGCACTTGTTGGAACAAGATGCAGATTCCTACTGGAACAAGATGCACGGGCGGAGGGAGGTGTGGAACGGTAATGCTCGACCGGCGGCGGCGGCGGCGGCAGGGAGAGAGGGAGCGGGGATTCGAGTGTTTTCTTTTTAGTTTTGGAAACAAAATGAAAGAGGCACGGGGAGCGGGGGATTCGATCCCTGGCTGCAGACTACGTGCTCGGGACGGAAGGCGCGCAGAGGCGGAGGTGAGATGTCCGACCGTGCATCAAACTTTCAATCTTAGCCAATCCAATTAGATGATCTTTGTTTAGTGAAATTTGATTTCGCGAAATTCTAACGGGGGCGTTATAGTATAGATTAGCCCTCCAATTAGATGATCTTTGTTTCGCGGCGGTTTTGATTTCGTGGAGCTCTAACCGGTATTTATAGTATAGATTCTTCAAGCCACGGAGGAATCCACCGGCAGATGGCAACAATAATAATGTTGGCCCGTGGCACCGGGCCACAGAGTACCGGATGAATGCCAACGTTACATTCAAGTCTGAAAAGATTAATGGTGGAGACACAAGGGCCGAGGTGCGCTCTGTGCTCGATGTGAGCTTCAATGGACGCAAGGTTATGGTCCCTCGCCTACACCTTGACGGGCACACCTGCACACTCCTGCACAACCTGATGGCGCTTGAACAGCACCACCCACGGTTGGGCACCCACGTCACGGCTTACTGTGCCTTCATGTCCAAGATGGCGTCCACAGGAAGTGACGTGGAGCTCCTGATAAAACAAGGTGTAATCGAAAACTATCTAGCAGGCTCACCGGATGATATCGCGACGACCCTCTCTCAGTTAGGCCGCAGCATCGTCTTGGACGCTAACGACAGCGAAAGCAACTATCTCAAGCCCCTCTGGCACCATCTGGAGAAACTCTACACGAGTCGACGGCAAAAGTTTGCAGCATGGCTCTACCAGAATTACTTCACTTGGAGGAACATATCGGTTCTCGTCGGCGTCGTTTCGGCCCTCGTTCTTCTTGTCACTGCAGTTTTAAGTGCAGTGTACCAAATTCTCGCGTATAAACACCCCCCACCGCCAAGCGGCAAATAACTTAGGAAATTTTACTGTAGGACATCAGAAAAAACGTCATCTTTGCTGCTGCACATCGCAAACGCGACTCTTTGCCCAGTACCATTATAATTTTGGGGTTCTTTGGCCCTGGACACCGCGCTGAATATTTTAATTATTTCTCAGGTTTTAGGAAAGAGAGGGTGAGGGAAATGTCCAAACTACCCTCGCCTTCAACCTCTGACTCCTTAGTAAAATTTGCCGTGACACTACTGTGCAAAAGTGCCTGGCTAGAACTTTATTAAAATATATAAAGATTTATAGGGGTCATCCGGATGATTTCATAGACTCAATGAACAGAAAAATAGATAGAAAAAAAAAAAGGAGGGAGCTATCTGCAAATGCACTTTCTTCCTCCTTCGAAGCGTCAGCCATGGCTGAGCAAAGGCAACAGCGCAGGGGAGGGAGCCGCGCGTAGGGAAGACCTGGCCGGGGCTCTCCTTGGTCTGGGGCTTGTAGACGGCGTCGTCTGGGGCTCATGTTCACAGCCACCCTCGCGTTCGCCCTCGCAATTAAAATCTGAGCCGCTGGCCTCCTTTTCCCTTTCTCGCTCCGCCGCCGGCAAGACTCCGCTCACCGGCAAAATTTGGCGGCACCCATCCACCCTCATCCAATTACTTTTGCAGACGCCTGAGACTCATTCTTGCGCTCCGATTGGACCCAGTCTCAGCATCCCTCTCTGTCGAAATCGACAGCGCGCGCCATTCCCGCCGTGCTGCCTGCTGCCGAGCCGCCATGGCCGTGGCTGAGCACGAGCGAAGCCCCAATCGCTACAAGCCACCACAAGCCCAACCAAGCACGCCTCCATGCTTCCCCACGTCTGCTCCCCTGCACGCGCTCGACATCGGGCCACGGCCGCGCTCACCTCCCTGCTCCCGTGGTGGCGTGGCGGCGCGCCTGCTCGCCGGCGTGCGGCGACGCAGCCTCCCCAGCATCGCAAGGTGGCGGCGCGGGCTTCGCGGCATCCAAGCACAGCGGCGTCACGGCATCCTAGCACAGCGGCGTCGTGTCCTCCCCGGCATCGCGCGGCGACGCAGCCTCACCGGCCGTTTTTTTTTTTTTTTTTTTTTTGGCAAAATTGGTACACGGCTTGAGGTTAAAGACGAGGGCAACAAGGTCATTTGTCTCGCCTTCTCTCTCGCGAGTACAAGAAAATATTAAAATAATGGGGCGCGGGTGTCCATGGGCAAAGAACCAAGAATTTGTAATGGTGCTGGGCAAAGAAGCGTGTTTGCGATGTGTGCCAGCCAATTCGATGTTTTTGTGAGGTGTGTTTGGTTCGTTTCCTAGATTAGCCTGACTTAACTCAACTAAGCCAAAAGGCTCAAAACGCGCTCTAGCAAGCCAGGACCAGTTTGTTTGGTTGCTTGTGTTGTCTAAGCTAAGCTGGCCAGCTCTAGAGTGCGTTTGGTTGCCCGATTTATTTTGATATAGTCACATCTTCTCCAAATTGGTAAGGTTACCACCTTTGAGTCATTCGGTCGAACAAGTGGTGGGCTTCCCGATCGAGCACACCACAAGGCAGCACAAGTCGAGCATGGCAGACACCGAGGCACGGCAGCCCACGACGGGCAGCGGTGCTTGCAAGGCGAGGGACGGCGATGAACGCCATGGGCACCATGGGACGGCCATCTCCTTTGAATGAACGCCATGGGCACCATGAGCATGGGAATTTTTGTTGAATCCAGCAAAGCCAGCCAAGAAAGAATTTTCGTTGAATCCAGCAATAGCCAGCGATGTGGTATTCATTGATTGAGTTGTTACAAACGTAAAGAATGGTGCCTGCAACATTGAACTGAAAAGAAAAGAACGTGTTGACACCCAAAAATGGCATAGGCTAAACCAATCGCAAAATTCCAGACTTAGCCATATTTTGGAGGTCCAAGTCACCGCAAATTTCGGACTTAGCCAAATTCTCGAGGAGGATCGAAATCGGCTTTTACGGAAGGTGACCGGACTCATCGACCGGACTCATCGGGCGCGTCGGTCCGGCGTCCCGTCCATTGTCCGGTCGGTCGCGCTGCGCAAACCGAGCGGTTTTGAACACCGGCCGGACGCCCGTCGCGTCCGGCCCAGCGTCCGTCAGTCGCGTCGGTCGGGCTCGGCGCTGCGAACCTCTCTGCCGGAGCCTTAGGGGCCAGGCGTCGGTGCTATCAGATTGTCCGGTCAACCCGATTTCGGGCTGATCGAATCGTATCCAAATCGGTTTGTTTCCAAAACTTGTTTGGTGCGATTTTGGTGATTGGAAACGTCCTAGGACGCCTTCCTAAAAGGATAAGACCACCCTCCCTATATAATGAAGGGGTTCATGGCGATTTGATCCCATCTACATCCAATCGTCATATTACAACATATCTCTCAACTTTTTATCTCTTCCAACCCCCAAATTGCCGTTCGACGACGAACTCCAGCGTTCTCCGCCGGCGTTCTAGGCGCATCCGCTGCCCCTAGGACAACCCTTCTTCGTGCGTGTCTCCCGACGGGGTCTTCCCGGAGGCGCGTTCGAAGGTCTTCCAAATTGCCAACCGAGCTCTACGTTGCCCCCACCGATCCCTAGATCGGTTTGGGTGATCACGCCGCGGTGCTTTCGGGCCAAGCACTAGGTTGTTTAACAACCTTCGTGGGCGTCCAAGGCCCTCTTGGTGTGTTGGTGCGAAGCCCTAGCTTTTAAGTCAACATACTTTTTTGGCGACTCGGCGGGGAAGAAGACTAGACGTCAACTCGAGTTCGAAGCTAGCGTCATGGCTCCAGTGATGAAGCTAGCAAGAACAAGGATCCCGATCATCCGAAATTTCGAAACCAATATACGGCGACCCGAATCTGCGGATGAGCTCCTCAAGAATTGAAGAAGCGACTCGGGGGGCGCAATCAACGCCGCCCGCGGCCTTCTTCAAGAGTTGTCACAAGGATAGGCAAGATCGTGTACATCAATACACAAAGCCTGTCTACACTTGCACTTGCTCTGCCTGAGCCACCATCAAAAGAGGTAATCCCCTGTTGGCGACAACCTATAAATAATGATGTTGCTATTACTCATGATGGTGTTGCTAAGATAATAGTAGACCAGAATTACGGTTTAGCTGATATGATGCAAGGTCTCATTGATAAATTAGATAAACGCTTGCAAATCATAGAAGGGACTTCAACCGATAACACACAATCGGAGGTGTACCTCAATCTGGTTTAGTGTCACCATCGGTTGTTGTGCCCCAAACAACAACTTCGGTATCAATATGGTATGCCTTTGGATATGGTTCCACATATTCCTCAACCACAATCGGCTCTTATGGCTTCTCGCGTTAGAACCGATCTTGGTGGAAACTAGCACATCCGCGAGCAATAAAGGATCGGCTCAATTGAGAACCGATCATGAGGCATCCAGAATTCGGGGGTGCATAACACCGCGTCTTTGGCGCGGCGGGGGCAACCTCCATTACGAATCTTAACCCCAATTCTGCACACAATTCGGGGATGAATGTTCCTTTACCGGGGGGGCAATCAATGCCACAACCGCCACCGAATTATGTGAATAATCAAGTTGTGAATCACGGGAAACACGGCGGGTTCCCGATAGCATAGATGCTATTCTAGCTAAATTTAGAGATGACTTCTCTAAATCAATGGAGAAAAATAAGGGAATTCGTCTTGATTCTTTTCGATACCTCTTATCAAAAACCGTACCCTTCCGCGTTTGATTATATGAATCTTGCCGGTTAATATCGGAAGGTACCCGATTTTCGAAATTTAGTGGTAATGATAATAAAACTACCATGGAACATATTAGTATGTATCTTGCTCAACTAGGAACGGCTAGTACCTTGGAACATATGAAGATTCGCAATTTTCCTTTATCTCTTCTTGGTAATTTGCTTTTTCATGGTTTTCATCTTTACCGCTTGTTCCATTATGTCCTGGGCTATTTTAGAAAAGAAATTTCATGCTCACTTTTATTGTGGAGTCCAAGAGACTAGATTGTCCCATCTTGCATGCATTAAACAAGGGCGTGATGAGTTAGTCCTAGATTTCTTTAAGAGATATAGGGAAACTAGAAGTCGTTGTTTTAATGTTCAGATATCTGAAAGGGATTTAGTTGATTTTGCTTTTTTTGGTTTGCATTCTAATATTAAAGAAAAACTTGAGTTCCAAAGAATTTAATACCTTGAATCAATTGATTGAGAGGGCCGTTTTCGGTTGAATCGCGCCTTAAAGATTCTCGTGATGGCAACTATCGTTCTCATCGTGCCAATGTGCACACACTTTCGAAGGTCATTCTTCATCGGATGATGAGAGCAAAGAGGTATTGGCTGCTGAAATTAGGTGGCCGGGGAAAATAAACAAGTAACTTGCCCTTCTCTCAAGCCGATTAATAGGGATCGGAATGAGGAAGTAAAGTTTACTTTTGATACATCTAAATGTGACCGAATATTCGATGAATTATTGAAAATCGGATACATTAAGATTAAATATGTTATGCCTTACTCGCAGATGTGTTGAAGAAACGGGCTTTTGCAAATATCATGAATCTTATTCTCATGCAACTAACGATTGTCAAGCTTTCCGTCGGCGGTACAATCGGCTCTTAATGAGGGCCGATTAAGTCTTACCGACATGCAACTAGACAAGAATCCTTTTCCAAAGCATGTGATTGAAGCTAAGAAGCCCGGCTAAGACACTTGAAGTCAAGGCTCCCGCCATCTTGATCCGCCCCGAGCAAGCTTCTACAACTCAAGGCAAGAACGTGATCATTGGTGAGCCTCGCCCGCATCTGCGAATGTTCCTAATAATTCGGGACGGCAAGTGGGTTAACCAAATCAAGAAGGCAAGACGAAGCTTACCATTGTGGCTAGCTCGGCGCAAGCATTACGGCGTCAAGCGTGGCTAGATGGTCGTGCAAAATGTTGAGACAAGACCAGCTAGGCCGATTGAAGAAATCGGCCAAGACGATCAAGCTCAAAAGCGCTAACTAAGCGGTTGAACCGACTACCTTAGTCGGATCTGCCAGCTTCCCGAGGGTTCTAGTTCCCTTGCTTCCGGTATGCATACGATAAAAACATTCGTTCCACAAAAACCCGAGGTTGGAGTTTGGAAGACTAGTGAGCCAAAGGTCAAGAAGCATATCAAGCAATTATGTGAATTTGACAGACTTTTGGCGAAATACAAGAAGGAAAAGACCGATTCAAGAATCGGCCAACGAAAAGAGAGAGTCTACGCTCCCAAAGCGTGATGAAGGGAGAAATAAGCAAGTGGCTATGACTCCTACAAATGTTTCTTTTTCTTCAGCAGGTTGCATGTCCAAAGATGACTCGTTGGGGGCCACCATTATCACAAGTGGCACCACCACCTCAATGGGGACCGAAGGGAGTGTTTATTCCTATCCTTCGGGTCCTATGAAGGAAGGAGGCACTACAAACATGGCCAAGCCTACCGTCTTTAGCCGATTGGGTCCACAATCGAGCTCTAGCGGTATTTTAAAAAGAAGGAGGTGCCCACATCCCGGAACTCACTTCGAGCAAAAGGGAAAGGCGCCTATGCGGCAGGCATATGTTCCCAAGAAGATTGAAGTTGTTGAGAAGCCTGCGCCAATTTCTACTCCTCTTCCTTCCGTCATTATCGGTTCGATGATAGCTCCTATTGTTGATGTCAACAAACCGATTGTGATTGAGGAGCGGGAGCCTCCTAAGAACGTTCAAGATCAAGTCATGGAGGAGGTTCTTTGAAGCTCAAGATAAAAAGAAAAAGACTGTGGATCCTCGTTTCTTGCGGCCCAAGTGGTGCCCATTGATATCAATAAGACACAAAAGAGGAAGCTTCAGAGCAAGACAAAGGATGCTCAAACGTTTGGCTGCCGCACAAGGTGAAGGGCTAATCTTGTCGGAGAGATTGTGCAAGAGATCAAGGACAAAGAGGCTGAGATGATTCTTTTTGCCAAGAGGATGTCTCAACCGATTGCTAAATCGGTCGAGTCGGTTATAGTTCAAGAGCAGCCGCCCAAGCTTGTGGAGAAGATGCCCGAACCAAAAGTTGATCTTTTGGCACTTTTAGCGGATGGGACAGCCAAGCTAAATGAGCAAATTGATAACTCAACCGAGACGGTTGACGGGGATGTTATTGCCCAAACTTGGTTTACCGACTTCCGAATTCGGTTGAACCCGAATTCTCTTGTTTCGATGTATGCGCAAGTGCGCCCGAAGATTTTGCTTTGCCACCGCCGCCCTTGGTTGGCATTGAAGTGCCGCTTGAGGATGAAGAGTTGGTGGATTATGAGCCTTCACCGCCACACGCCGAGGCCTAGTGCTCTCAAACAATGGCCGATGCATGCATCGCCCTTAGAACAAAAATGGCCGATACATAGTATAAGCCCTTGGTTTCTTGGACAACCCGTCACGATGGGCATTCGTGTTGTTTGGTTTTTCTTGTTTTGTTTTGAGGTTCGTGCACTTCTCACACGAAAACGAGGGGGCATATGTTGACACCCAAAAATGGCATAGGCTAAGTCACCGCAAATTTCGGACTTAGCCAAATTCTCGAGGAGGATCGAAAACGGCTTTACGGAAGGTGACCGGACTCAGCGACCGGACTCAACGGGCGGTGTCGGTCCAGCGTCCGCCAAGGTCGGCGTCCGGTCGGTCGGCGCTGCGAGCGAGCGGCCGGGACACCGACCGGACGCGCCCGTCTCTTTGTCCGGTCCACCGTCCGGTCAGCGCGTCCGGTCGGGTCGCGCTGCAGACCTCTACGCCGGGCCTTGGGCCAAAAGGTCCGGTGCTGCAGAAGTAACGGCGTCCGGTCAACCCGATTTGGTGATCCGAATCGTATCCAAATCGGTTTGTTTCCAAACTTGTTTGGTGCGATTTTTGGTGATTGGAAACGTCCTAGGGCGCCTTCCTAAAAGGATAAGACCACCCTCCCTATATAATGAAGGGGTTCATGGCGATTTGATCCCATCTACATCCAATCGTCATATTACAACATATCTCTCAACTTTTATCTCTTCCAACCCCCAAATTCTTTCGTTCGACGACGAACTCCGCGTTCTCGCCCGGCGTTCTAGGCGCATCCGCTGCCCCTAGGACAACCCTTTTCGTGCGTGTCTCCCGGCGGGTCTTCCGGGAGGCGCGTTGAAAGGTCTTCCAGCTGTCACCGAGCTCTCACGTTGCCCCCACCGATCCTAGATCGGTTTGGGTGATCACGCTGCGGTGCTTTCGCTGCTACTAGGTTGTTTAACAACCTTTGTGGGCGTCCAAGGCCCTCTTGGTGTGTTGATGCGAAGCCCTAGCTTTTTATTGTCAACATACTTTTGGCGACTCACTGGGGAAGAAGACTAGACGTCAACTCCGGTTCGAAGCTAAGCGTCATGGCTCAGTGATGAAGCTAGCAAGAACAAGGATCGATCATCAAAATTTCGGAAACCAATATCGGCGACCGAATACTGCGGATGAGCTCCACTGAAGAATTGAAGAAGCGGCTCCGGGGGCGCAATCAACGCCTCCCGTGACGGCCTTCTTCAAGAGTTGTCACAAGGATAGGCAAGATCGTGTACATCAATACACAAAGCCTTGTCTACACCGCACTTGCTCTGGCATGAGCCACCATCAAAAGAGGTAATCCCTCAGAGCGACAACCTATAAATAATGATGTTGCTATTACTCATGATGGTGTTGCTAAGATAATAGTAGACCCGAATTCGGTTTAAGCGATATGATGCAAGGTCTCATTGATAAATTAGATAAACGCTTGGTAAAATCATAGAAGGGACTTCAACCGATAACACACAATCGGAGGCTGTACCTCAATCTGGTTTAGTGTCACCATCGGTTGTTGTGCCCCAAACAACAACTCAAGTATCAATATGGTATGCCTTTGGATATGGTTCCACATATTCCTCAACCACAATCGGCTCTTATGGCTTCGCTGCTAGAACCGATATCTTGGTGGAGCTAGCACATCCGCGAGCAATAAAGGATCGGCTCAATTGAGAACCGATCATGAGGCATCCAGGAATTCGGGGTGCATAACACCGTGTCTTGAATTCGGCAGGGGGCAACCTCCATTACCGAATCTTAACCCCAATGCGCACACAATTCGGGATGAATGTTCCTTTACCGAGGGGGCAATCAATGCCACAACCGCCACCGAATTATGTGAATAATCAAGTTGTGAATCGGGGGGAAACACGGCGGTTCCCGATAGCATAGATGCTATTCTAGCTAAATTTAGAGATGACTTCTCTAAATCAATGGAGAAAAAATCGGGAATTCGCCTTGATTCTTTTCTCGATACCTCTTATCAAAAACCGTACCCTTCCGCGTTTGATTATATGAATCTTGTAGGTTATCGGAAGGTACCTGATTTTCAGAAATTTAGTGGTAATGATAATAAAACTACCATGGAACATATTAGTATGTATCTTGCTCAACTAGGAACGGCTAGTACCTTGGAACATATGAAGATTCGCAATTTTCCTTTATCTCTTCTCGGGTAATGCTTTTTCATGGTTTTCATCTTTACCGCTTGTTCCATTATGTCCTGGGCTATTTTAGAAAAGAAATTTCATGCTCACTTTTATTGTGGAGTCCAAGAGACTAGATTGTCCCATCTTGCATGCATTAAACAAGGGCGTGATGAGTTAGTCCTAGATTTCTTTAAGAGATATAGGGAAACTAGAAGTCGTTGTTTTAATGTTCGAATATCCGAAAGGGATTTAGTTGATTTTGCTTTTGCTGGTTTGCATTCTAATATTAAAGAAAAACTTGAGTTCCAAAGAATTTAATACCTTGAATCAATTGATTGAGAGGGCCGTTTCGGTTGAATCGCGCCTTAAAAGATTCTCGTGATGGCAACTATCGTTCTCATCGTGCCAATGTGCACACACTCGAAGGTCATTCTTCATCGGATGATGAGAGCAAAGAGGTATTGGCTGCTGAAATTAGGTGGCGGGGAAAAATAAACAAGTAACTTGCCCTTCTCTCAAGCCGATTAATAGGGATCGGAATGAGGAAGTAAAGTTTACTTTTGATACATCTAAATGTGACCGAATATTCGATGAATTATTGAAAATCGGATACATTAAGATTAAATATGTTATGCCTTCTGCAGATGTGTTGAAGAAACGGGCTTTTTGCAAATATCATGAATCTTATTCTCATGCAACTAACGATTGTCAAGCTTTCCGTCGGCGGTACAATCGGCTCTTAATGAGGGCCGATTAAGTCTTCCGACATGCAACTAGACAAGAATCCTTTTCCAAAGGCATGTGATTGAAGCTAAGAAGCCCGAAGCTAAGACACTTGAAGTCAAGGCTCCTGCCATCTTGATCCGATCCCGAGCAAGCTTCTACAACTCAAGGCAAGAACATTGATCATTGGTGAGCCTCGCCCGTGCCGGAATGTTCCTAATAATTCGGGACGGCAAGTGTTGGTTAACAAACTGAAGAAGGCAAGACGAAGCTTACCATTGTGGCTAGCTCGGCGCAAGCATTACGGCGTCAAGCGTGGCTAGATGGTCGTGCAGCGCAGACAAGACCAGCTAGGCCGATTGAAGAAATCGGCCAAGACGATCAAGCTCAAGCGCTAACTAAGCCGGTTGAACCGACTACCTTAGTCGGATCTGCCAGCTCTGAGGGTTCTAGTTCCCTTGCTTCCGGTATGCATACGATAAAAACATTCGTTCCACAAAAACCGGAGGTTGGAGTTTGGAAGACTAGTGAGCCAAAGGTCAAGAAGCATATCAAGCAATTATGTGAATTTGACAGACTTTTGGCGAAATACAAGAAGGAAAAGACCGATTCCAAGAATCGGCCAACGAAAAAGAGAGAGTCTACGCCTCCCAAGCGTGATGAAGGGAGAAATAAGCAAGTGGCTATGACTCCTACAAATGTTTCTTTTTCTTCGCAGGTTGCATGTCCAAAGATGACTCGTTGGGGGCCACCATTATCACAAGTGGCACCACCACCTCAATGGGGACCGAAGGGAGTGTTTATTCCCTATCCTTCGGTCCTATGAAGGAAGGAGGCACTACAAACATGGCCAAACCTACCGTCTTTAGCCGATTGGGTCCACAATCGAAGCTCTAGCGGCACGAAAAAGAAGGAGGTGCCCACATCCCGAACTCACTTCCGAGCAAAGGGAAAGGCGCCTATGCGGCGGGCATATGTTCCCAAGAAGATTGAAGTTGTTGAGAAGCTGCGCCCAATTTCTACTCCTCTTCCTTCCGTCATTATCGGTTCGATGATAGCTCCTATTGTTGATGTCAACAAACCGATTGTGATTGAGGAGCGCAGGAGCCTCCTAAGAACGTTCAAGATCAAGTCATGGAGGAGGTTAATTGAAGCTCAAGATAAAAAGAAAAAGACCGTGGATCCTCGTTTTCTTGCAGCCCAAGTGGTGCCCGGTTGATATCAATAAGACACAAAAGAGGAAGCTTCAAATGAGCAAGACAAAGGATGCTCAAACGTTTGGGCTGCCGCGACAAGGTGAAGGGCTAATCTTGTCGAGATTGTGCAAGAGATCAAGGACAAAGAGGCCGAGATGATTCTTTTTGCCAAGGAGGATGTCTCAACCGATTGCTAAATCGGTCGAGCTCTGTTATAGTTCAAGAGCGACCCGCCCAAGCTTGTGGAGAAGATGCCCGAACCAAAAGTTGATCTTTTGGCACTTTTAGCGGATGGGACAGCCAAGCTAAATGAGCAAATTGATAACTCAACCGGGGCGGTTGACGGGGATGTTATTGCCCAAACTTCGGATTTACCGACTTCCGAGCCGGTTGAACCGAATTCTCTTGTTTCGATGTATCCGCAAGTGCGCCAAGATTTTGCTTTGCCACCGTCGCCGCCTTGGTTGGCATTGAAGTGCCGATTGAGGATGAAGAGTTGGTGGATTATGAGCCTTCACCGCCACACGCTGAGGCCTAGTGCTCTCAAACAATGGCCGATGCATGCACGCCCTTAGAACAAAAATGGCCGATACATAGTATCGCCCTTAGTTACCGGACAACCGATCGATGGGCATTCGTGTTGTTTGGTTTTTCTTGTTTTGTTTTCGTGGTTCGTGCACTTCTCACCTGAAAACAGGGGGGGCATATGTTGACACCCAAAAATGGCATAGGCTAAGTCACCGCAAATTTCCGGACTTAGCCAAATTCTCGAGGAGGATCGAAAACGGCTTTCGGAAGGTGACGGACTCATCGACCGGGACTCACGCGCTGTCGGCCCAGCGTCCGGCCGGGCGTCGATGCGTCCTCGGCTGCACGCGAGAAGCAGGCCGCCGACACCGACCGACGCCCGTCGTCGTCCGGTCAGCGCGTCCGGTCAGCGCGTCCGGCCGGTCGCGCCTGCAGACCTCTACGCGACGACGACGATCGATCGCGTCCCCGTGCTATCGAAGTAGCGGCGTCCGGTCAACCCGATTTCGGCCGATCCGAATCGTATCCAAATCGGTTTGTTTCCAAACTTGTTTGGTGCGATTTTTGATTGGAAACGTCCTAGGACGCCTTCCTAAAAGGATAAGACCACCCTCCCCTATATAATGAAGGGTTCATGGCGATTTGATCCCATCTACATCCAATCGCCATATTACAACATATCTCTCAACTTTTTATCTCTTCCAACCCCCAAATTGTTGTTCGACGACGAACTCCGCGTTCTCGCCCGGCGTTCTAGGCGATCCGCCCCCCTAGGACAACCCTTTCGTGCGTGTCTCCGACGGGTCTTCCCGAGGCGCTGTTCGGTTTCTTCCAAATTGCCACCGAAGCTCCTACGTTGTTCCCCACCCCATCCCTAGATCGGTTTGGGTGATCACGCGCGGTGCTCGCCGCTACTAGGTTGTTTAACAACCTTCGTGGGCCCAAGGCCCTCTTGGTGTGTTGGTGCGAAGCCCTAGCTTTTTGCGTCAACGAACGGAATCGAATAGAATTGAGCCAAATCAACAAGCTTCTCGCATCTGCCCATCATCATCTCGCACCATGGCGTCGGCATGTCCATCCTCAGTCTCCACCGGTGCTCCGCCCTAGACCCATGATCAACGCCGCACTATGCTCGGACTCCTCATCATCATTGAGCTCGGCATGGCGTGCGCCCTCGCCGCCCCTTGCCGCCGCGGCGCGCCTCCTCAAAGCGTGTGAATACGCTGCGGAAGAAGCGCCGAACGGTGCTGCCCGATCCATGGACGCCCCCCGCCCCGCCCCCCCACGAGATCCGCCTCGGCACACCCCATTTGTTGAACCCGCCGCCCATCTCCGTGTACACCACCGGAGTTCCCTCCTCTCCTGGCCTCCGTCCACCGAAGAGGGCAAATAACCTCCCCGACCGCGAAACCCACCACCGAAGCCTCCATATCGTAGCCCAACCGCCGCCCTCCTCGCCACCCCAAAGAAGACCGGCCCGCCAGCTTCCGGCGCGCCCCCACAGATTTGGCGCAATGCGCGTCGGCGGCGACGCGGGACGCGTCGATGGAGACGACGGGCATGGACTCGACGGCGTCTTTTGACGCCGGCGGCGTGTTCGCGGCGTGTCGGGCGTCAGGTAGACCGCCGCCCTCGACCGGGCGAAGCCGGGTCCAAAGACGCAAGCCGAACCCATGAGGAAGTCGGACATGCTGTCGGGAGGCGCGGAGACCCGAGCCCGCGTCGGGCCATAGAAGAAGAGCTCGCCAGGCCGACCTCGCCGCTGTCCCTCCCCAAGCATGCGCAAAGGCAGCTGGGCCACCGCCGGGCGGCGGCAAATAGGGGGCGCCGCAAAGGGGGTAGGTGGCGAGGTGATGGCCCCGTTGTCCCGATGGTGGGTGCGGCGGAGGTGAGGCGGAGTGAGGAGGTGAGACCGACCGCACGCGCCCAAGCCCCAAGCCAGGCTCACAGAACGGCCACCTCGGGCGTTCCCCTAAGCTAAGGCTAAGGTCAGACGGTTGCACAAAATTTAAGCTTGGCTTAGGAGCCGATTTTGCAACCAAACACAAAAATCTTGACCCAAATAAGCCTGGCTAGGCAAAATGGGTGCAACCAAAACACACCCGTGGTGTCCTACAGCAAAATTTCCAACTTACTAGTTTTCTTGTTTTACTGTTTTTGCATTGGTATTTTGCTGGGATTTTATTTTCATTCCTATATCATGCACTTTTAAGGTGTAATAATAAGTATAACCAAGGATGTTGTTTTCGCCTTAGCCTTCTAACACTAATATCGTTGCTTAAGCAAGGCTGTGTTTAGTACCTTGAATTTTTCATCACATCGTTTGAATTTCCCATCACATCGAAGCATTAAATGTACCAAAACTACATGCCCGAGTATGAAATATAGGTAAACAAAATAACTAATTGCATAGTTTAGATGTATATTACGAGATGATTCTTTTGAGACTAGTTACCCCATGGTACGATAATATTTACCACAAACAAAACTAAAGTGCTTTAAAGGTTAAATTCACAATTACAATGCCCAATTCGTGGTAATCAACACAGCGAAAGATGAAAGATGGGATTAAGTGGAGAGACGAAATGAATAAAACACTTGACGCAATGCTCTTGGAACATTAAGGTTTTCTTACCCCTTTTACAACCCCTCGGGGATATACTATATTAATACACGTCCATAGGCTTTTACATGACGATTATGCCTTTGCAACTAAATATTTTGCTCTTGTCGGGGGCACTGTAGCCAGGCTAAGGATACGCCTCCCCCAGCTTCCGCCTGCTCATTTGTGGATCCCGCACGTGCCCTTCCTTTCCATGACCTCATTGGCCCACCTGGCGGAAAATGTCAATGGCTTGTCCCCCTAAGCTCTGGCGAAACCTGCGAACGATTACCCCTAGCAAAAAACTGTTAGCCTTGCCAACCCTGGCCTTGTTTTCCCCTACAACTTCCAAGTTTTTACACTCTCTCCATCACATCAATTTTTGGACGTATTTATGGAAAGATTAAATATTGGTAAAATAAATAACTAATTGTATAGATTAGTTGTAAATCACAAGACGAATCTTTTGAACCTAGTTAGTCAATGATTGGACAATATTTGTCAAGTACAAACGAAAATGCTATAGGAGTTCGAAGGCAAAAAATTTAGGATCTAAACAAGGCCCCTGTCTGCTTTAGGCGCTTCAAACGCCCTTGTCACTTCGTCACGGCGAAATGTCGAGAGTACGCAGCCGGGTGGCTCCACGCCCTTCACTCTTTCTGGTGCAAGCTATACCGCCATTTCATCCTTGACTCTTTCAGAATATGCTTTCTATAAAATATGGTGTTACCTCTATCAAAAGTAGTCCCTTGTTTTGATAGTGTGGAAATACTATTATTGTTTCAGAATGTTGATTTGTGTGGTTAAACACTGAAATCTTCTGCAAGATAGTGTTGATATATGTCTACGTGTCTAGTTTAGTAATCATATATAGGGCCTTGTTTAGTTCCCAAATTTTTGCAACTTCGACACTGTAGCACGTTTCGTTTGTTTTTGGTAAATATTGTCCAATCATGTGCTAACTAGGCTCAAAAGATTCGTCTCGTCATTTACAACTAATCTATGCAATTAGTTATTTTTTTACCTACATTTATCGTGTCCAAAAATTGATGTGATGCGAGAGTGTAAAAATCCTGAACTTGGAGGAGAACTAAAGAAGGCCTAGATTTTAAATGAATTATGGCACCATATTAATTGTTCATATGCTATTAACCTTATTCTTTATCTTGCATACATTTGCATGACATTTGGTTACATAACAGGCTAAGTTATTGTTTATCTTGTATACATTTGCATGTCATTTGGTTTACATAACAGGCTAAGTTGGTATTATAGGTGAGCAACGCGCCAGAGCATGGCACGGGCCGTGCTAGGCAAGGCCTGCTAGGGCACGAGCCTGTTCTTGGCCCGCTGTGCTGCCGGGCGGGACTCCACAGGCCACCGTGCCTGCTCACCGCCTAGGCACGGCACGTGGGCCGCTTTTGGCTGTGCCGCCCCGGTGAAGCACAAAGCCCTGCAAAAGCGCCACGGGCCAGCCCGAGGTCGAGAGAGGGGAGGAGAGGCCGCTGTCGCGCGGGGCGGCGCACTCGAAGCTGCGAAAGCAGGCGTGGGTGCAAGGGGCCGAAGCTCGAAGACGCGCAGTGGCCGCCTCACCCATGATGAGCTCGACGCCGGCACACTTTCCTTCAGGCCGGTGGTGGCCATGGAGGCGGAGGAGTGAGGAGCGCGCGACGCTGCGCCATGGAGACAGGGCACGGCCGCCGGCGTGGACGCCGGCGAAAGCTAGAGCGGAGAGGAGGGGCAGCGCATGCAGCGCAGCGAGCAGGGGCGGTGGCGATGAGGGAGTGTCGCGCCCGCGTCTCCCTGCGGGGGTCGTGGAGTGAGGAGGAGGGGAGGGGGGAATGTGACTGGATGAGGTGAGTGAGTGGATGAAGTTAGGAATGTGACTGGATGACTTGATTTGGCGGATCGTGCCATGCCCGCCGGCGCGCTGTGGTGGCGGCCTACGCACTACCTGGAGCAGGCTTTTGGCCGGCCTGGGCATGAATCCAACCATGCCGTGCCATGTTTGGGCCGGGCCAATTTCTTGTGCCACCGGTCCGTGGGCCAAATGCTAATATACAGTTGGTATACGGCAAATAGATTTACAGAGGAGGAACTTGTGAGAATATCAAACTAAGAAATTTTAGGGGACTGACTACCCATCTCATGGAAGATTTTGTTTTTGTTGTCTTCCACATTTTTCAACAAATCAAATCTTGCCATGTCATCGCATACACCAAAACAAAATAAATAATATCTTGATACGTCACATGACTAAACTTCTGAAGATATTTATGGTTGTTATCTTCTGGAAGATTATTACAACTGTCATCTTTTAGAAAATAATTCACAGGAAAAACAAAAGAGAGTTGTATGCTCTTCACTTGCCCTGAAGCTCGGCTGGACGCATGCTTACTGGAGTTGGGCTTTGTTTTTTTGTGTGTGTGTGTGTGTGTGTGTGAATTGCTTACTGGAGTTGTTGGCAGGAGAAGCAGCTTCAGGATCCAGAATCTCATAGGAAGCACTGGGGGGCTTGTACGCAGTGGCGTCTAGAGGTCCCTGCATGCCAGCAGCCCAGCAGGAATTGGTGGTCCCAATATCATAGCCATGGCCAGGCTTTTCAAGTCCGATCAGTGGCTAAGAGATATCTCCAGGGCAAAGAGGCGCGATTGGGTCTCAAATCCTCACTCTGTTTGGAAGAGGGTATGTAACAAGCTGGACTTGCCAAGCATTTACAAATCTGCTCAGTTTTAGTGATAAAAATAATGGAGAGGAGTCATCCCAGTCGATCTGCAGTTGTGTCAAGTGGTAATGACATCAGTAGGGATCAAAGTAGGCATTCGGCAATAATGGTAAACAAACAAGACATATCCCTTAGCTCTGGCATACAAGGAAATAATCTTGCCGTACTAATAATAAGACTATAATATATTCAGTTCAAAAATAGTAAGGCTGTAATACAAGAGGGTGAATTGAACACACACGACAAAAGATATACCAATTTAGTTACAGATCGGAAAAAGAAATACGCAATCAGGATTAATGAACATATTTAGCCCTGAAATTCTCAACAAACAGATGGAAGCAACAACAAATAAACATGCAAGTTCTTAGCAAGCTGTCTCATAGACTTTTGGCATTGGCAACAAAAAAGTTGCAAAACAGAGTCAAAAGTTTGGATACTTGCTTGAAGCTAGAAACACTCAATGAAGAAGATGATGTTCAATTTCAGCTACAAAATGAAGTGAGAACTGCAACAACCATCACTAGTGGACTATGTAGCTAATGGAGTAATACATGGACAAGAAAACAGTGGCACAAACGGAATACAAAATCCAGACAGGGTAATAAAGAAAAACGGAAGGCCAAAAAAAGAAGATGGGGTTCTAACAATAGTAGAAGCAGCAAAAAGAGAAGGCAAGAAAAAAAAAAAAAAAAAAAGAATAACAAAGAAGAAGAAGATAAGGGCTACAGCACAACAAGGTAAAAAGAAGTTCATATTAGCAAAATAAATATAATGTCCATGCTCAAGGCTTATACAAATTATTAACATGATTTATTATTACAGGTGAAGAGCAAGAAAACAGAGGAGGCAACATGACAGAAAGGCAATAAACATGATTTACTACTAGTTATTTGCGGCTACGCCCATACGCGCCATGAAGTCATGGCCATGGTTAATGTTCAAACACTACATATGAAAAACAAATAAGGCAACGGGTGCCAAAATATCTTGATTTTAAAAAAACAGTTACTTGATGTTCGAACACTAAATATATATTGAAGCCCGATTTTAAAAACAGTTGCAAGATGTTTTAAACACTAAATATATTACACATGGGACATGGAGATTGTCCTAATAGCACCTATATTTTACACGAGACGGTCTAGATAGTACATAATTTTACATTTTTGTGGAGGAAGTACATAATTTTTCATGAAAGCATTTAACAAAAGGAGACATAGCCTACTGAGGAAACACGGCATACCACACATAGCAAAAGTCACAGTGGCAGGTTAATGATTTGTTCTCTTGTGCTCATGCTTGATGATTGGCAGCATAGATAATGACACGTAGACTCGAACAATTATAACTTCAAGCATAGCGACTGTAACTGAAAGCAACCACTATTTTGCCTTTTGTCCTGCTAGCCCCCGCACATATATCTGGTTCTGAAATACCAAATAGATTCCAAAAATCAACATGGTTAGTGACCAGCCATAACAATTTCATTGGACCAAAAGCATGCAGGTTATAAAGAGGATCGACTGTTTTCTGAGCATCCACCGAGGATGATCAAGGATGAATCATTGGCGAGGCAAAATGTAAATGACAGATCATAATACAAAACTCGGTTGCTTCTAGGTTATTAGCTATAGAGAAGCAATAAGAAGAAAAGAGGAATGTTATTTTACAAAGAATAACTGCACCGGGTACAAAAGCCTTATTCATTCTTTTTTTTCTTTATAGAACAGTCAGTGTAAATTAAATCTAAAACAAATTATGGATAGCTAACAATTGTTCATTTTAACCGAATTTACATACCATAGAAGGGATTTATGCTATATCCAAAAACATAGCGTACATTTACACCGCTGTGGCTCTAGGTAGCACAAAAAAAGCTTGGTCAACTGAAGCAACGACAAATGAGAATGGAAAACCAAAACCGGTAAGCAAGCATAGGAGTTAAAAAAAAATAACCAAAATTGCTATCTCCGAAATTGCTCGACCCCCTCCTCCTTTTTCGGCCGCCCAGAACCAAAAACCTACAAGGGTATAATAATTAATTGAAGTTATTCATACATCATGATAATGCCAAATCTATTCAAAGACCAAGGGCTCTATAGAAGTGTTAGTTGTAATCAAGGGTCAATTGAGAAAAGAGATCTATCAGCACAATAAGCAAACAATAAAATTACATCCATGTAAAATGTTTAAGCCTATTGAAGCAATAAGCAAGAGGAGAAAATTGGAAACAAAATTGGAAACAAAGAACCAATTGTCGACATATAATGTAGATTTATAAGTAAGTTTAACCCTGATGTTGTGCATCTAAATTTATAACAGCAGTAATCGAATTGAATATGCTGCACAAATGAAGCCCAAAAAATATCCAAGCAAACTCTGTTTTTGTAGAATTATCCCACACTGACCATGGTTTGGCCAAAGCCTCCCTAATTCAGTGGTAGTTATACGCTTTAGAGGAAATGGGCACAAAGGAAAGGACACATATATGGGTACATCAAGCACCCAACATTCAGCTTGTATTGTGAAATAATCTAATCTAACATCTAACAAAGGGCGTAGGGAGAGTATAACTCACCTGAACTTGAGAAGGTGCCCCTGTGTTTGACAAAGTGTTGCCGAGCCCAACCTAGAAAATATGGGAAGGAGGATATTTTCTGCCCTTGATGTGGTCATCTAAGCCGACATGTCATTCGTAAGCATCACCATGAAAAGCGTAAAAATTCTTCTTGCTTGATTAGTTCATGACATTCTTTCCAACCGAAGAATACCACACTACACCGTTGGGGCCCCGTCTAGTCTAAGATATAAGCTATCCCACCATCTTCATTTATAAAACCGTAATACATTTGAATGTTAGCCATAATCTGTCTATAGACACAAAGCTGACCTTTTTTCACTGTATTGATATTTAGAATAAGCTAGAAAGTATCCATATTTCATTTCATTTTAGATTAACCGTCTTCTTTTGGACGGTCTCTGAATCACAGTGTAGAACTAAATTTTCCATTTCAGTGCAGAAGCAATGATACATCAATAGAAATTAGTGCATACAACAAAAAAAATCCAGCCGACTTCGGTGACTTTGCTACACCTCCCCATTACCCGAATCTTCCGAAGATGGCGAGCCCAACCTTCTATCAGGCAATGCCGGCTCTGCGCTCACATCGTTTTCATTGGCCCTGTGGCTGGTTGCAAGCCCTCAAAACCGGAAGCAACATGACAGATGGTCGTTAACCATCCCGCGACCGCACCGCATGAAGGAGTAGATCGCTGTTGGGCCAACGACCGAACCCTCGGCGTATCAAGTCCTTGCTTATGGCTTCAGCTTTCGGCGTCTTTGTAGGTACTTGGCGAGCATAGCGGAAGCCGTTTTTTATGGGCCTGTGGTTCACAGAGCTCCAGCAGTAGTTGCTGAATGATCCAAATTCATTAACCACCTACGGTATGCATTTCAAAAAGTTTTAACATATGGAATGCTGAATTTATGAAACGTATGGTACTACCGCTCTACATCTACACATAAGATGTTTGATCAAACCACTCGTGAACTTCAAATCATGTATAGAAGAAGCCCATGTATCACATTATCCAGATTCTCGGAGGGTACATGATGTGGCCCATGTATGAAACGAGGTCTCTCGCCTCTTGGGATTTCGTTTGCTTATTATTATGGACAGAAAATGGTTGTTTTAGTGTTTGTGCTAGCCAGCCTTATCGCCGTGTTGCAAAAAGCTTAAAAAAGTAAGCTGAGTGTGATCTCACAATTATCTTTTATATGCATTGAACAAATGCTCAAAATTTCTAATGTGGCCAAATTTCTCAAACTATTTCCACTTTTATTGTTAAATGCCAAATAGGTAAAAAGCAAAATATTAGCATTGGGCCTTATCACAAGAGCGATAAGAAGAATAACACATTGTGTCCTCGTCCATCGAGATAAACTCAACAAAAAAGATTCGATGCAAATGCAAAATAATCGAGTAAAGAATACAAGACTATCTTGTACCTTCGTGATTTGCTTGGCATTTGTTACAATCAAGGCGAATCTTTGGCTCGGACAAAGCATGATTCCATTTGATCTCAATAAGTTTATCTTCTTTTTCCGTTAATTCAGATACCAATGCAAAGTTGAAGCCATAAAAATCTCCCCGGTACAAAAGATTGAATCTATCGCTGCACATCGTAACATCCTCTTCTATGAACGAAGTTTCAGTTTTGAGCAAAGACACCTGAATTGCTCCCTCTTGCTCAAGATACAAGGCCGTGAGTTCACCTAAGGCTTGCGAAAAGTGTGAGCAAAATAATAGCATTTGGTCATCATGAACGGAACTCCCCATTCTTCATCACGGAATGCGACATAGAGGGGCTCAAGAAATGGAGGTTACCATACCATACCACCAAAAAATATGATATTAGTTGATAACAAATGATTCTATACTTTCACAAACTAAGAAGTCAAGCACAAAACCAGTGCTGAACCCTAACCCTAACCCTAACCTAGGGAAAATCGTGAGGGTTACCTACGAGGAGGAGCTGACGGGAAGGAGCCATCGAGACGAGAGAGAGAGGGCCAGGGGAGGCGGCGGTACCGCCAGACGCGCGCTGCCCCCATCGCGCAGCCCGCCAGCGCCGAAGTTTGCCGCTCGCCTGCGCACGCGCCCGCCGACGCCGCCCCATGAGGAGGAAGCGAACCCGGGAGGCGGGAGGAGGGGTGGGGGCGGAGCGGCGGAGGCGTGAGGGCGCCGGCGCGGGCCGCGGCCTCCAGCGACGTCGCCGCACCGGGAGAGCTTCGGTTTTTACCGCGACGAGGCAGGAGAGAACGAGGTTCGGTTTTTTTTTTTTTTTTTTTTTACCGTGAGGGAGCGTATATATACCTGGGGCGCTACAGTAGACTGAGAGAGATCCAACCGTCGAAGCCGAGATCGAACGATCAAAAATAATTTTGCTACCGTGGACGCTGTGGCTGACGATTTACTCCACAGTCAATATTACTTTTAAATGAAAATAGCATGATATAGTACTGTATGGTTTCTAAACTTTTCTGGCTAATCTCTTGTATCTCTTTCTCTCTCGCACACAAATGATATAGTAACTTATGGAAATAAAATGTTGATCCCAATTCGCAAATTGATCACAACTAGGGCACTGTTAATGAAGTGGCAATTCAGAATACAAAAAACAGTAAAAAAGTGATGGCAATCTAACTAAAACCATCACTGTGTGCTCCTACTATGCATCTAAAACATGTGGGACTGAACACTAACTGAGACCCTTCAAAAAAAAGAACACTAACTGAGAGAAGAAAAATGGCCCAATCATGCAAAATCAGAAAACATAACAAGTCACAGAAAGAAATAATGTTTACCGGGGAAAACTTAAAACAACACAGATAGAGTGAATGATTGATGTCATACTCCTATAACCATGGCATAGTCAAAGATGCCCACAAACACACCCACAGACAGGCAGAACAAAGAGCAGGATCATGGATAAGCAGACAACAAGTTTTGCAAAAAAGAAAAAACAACCACCATGCAGCTCGATCATGAAAATGTAAACATACAAAAAAACAAGATTTACCATTTCATTAAAAAAAATGATATACTTACACTCTGATCATCTTGAAAACCTTCAAACCTATAAAAGTTGCTATCCTGCCCAACTATAACAGAAAATGAATTGACACCATGGTCCGCTGGGTCTTCCTTTTTCGCAGCCATCTGATTCGAGAGAGAATTAAAAACCAGGACCTTGGGGGACGATGTCCCCACCCGTATTTCATTAAGAAGAAGATCTTCTCACCGAGATCCTGAAAACCCCCGAACCCCAGCCCCCGCCCTGACATGGGAGCCCACATACCCGCGGAGAAGGGTCAGGCTTCACACCATGCTTTGGCTTACACGAGGACCGGGCGAGGGGATTTTTGTGGGAAATCATGCGTCCGGTAGGACTCGAACCCATGACCGGTGGCCTCCCAACCGGAGTGCTCACCAACTGAGCTATGCTCAGAGAATTAAGAGATGTGAAAAAATGACTTTGGATTAAGGATAATAACGGCAGTAGTACTTGTCAAAAACAAAACATGACTCATGCTCACATCAGTGGTTACTTCTTACTAGCATGAATCCTAAACTACTATTGCAGGAGTAATACAAAACTTAAAAAGCCACAAAAATCGATGGAAGACCATACAGTTGGGACAATGCCTACTGTCAGATTAGGCAACACACACAAACCGGTACTGAATCACATTTCGACTTAGACAAAAATGTTGCTTCCCGTCTTGTACAACCTATGTCTAATGAGGCACAGCAGCAAATCTCCAATAGTTGCTACAGACGCCCCGCGTCAGTTCACTGATGTCCCAGAGTTGAGAACACAGCTGGTAGCCGAGATAGAAAATTCTACACACGAGCTGCACATACAACAAACCTCACTTGCACCTGCTAATGGTATAGCATCAGTTGAGGAATGCCCTGCTTCAAAGCACGAGTGGCGCATGCATGAAACCGCAGTCACACCTACTAATCCCTTACCTTCAATAGAGGGAAAACCGATGCTTCTACGCACGAGTTGCACACACAAAAAGTTTCAGTCGCAGCTGCTAATGTTCTACTGTCGGTAGTGGACAGCCCTGTCCCAAATTTCAGACTAAGCCTTGTAAAGTCCAACTGAACATATAGAAACTGCAGAGCTTAATGTTGGAGTTGATGAGGAAAGTACTCAGGCCACGACACCACAGACAACTCCAACTATAGGCACAAAGAACAATCAAAATCTAATGAACCTCACATGAGGGGATAAGAATCCAATTCGACTTGCTGAGAGCAAGGACACTAATTCTATGACTGATGTCTCGTGTTTTCTGTGTCAGGCTGCTCTGCTGTTGGATGTCCATCGCAGGTCGTTTTTGAAGGCGAGCATGGGCACGACGCGCACTGCGACTATGGTGGCAGCTGCAGGCGGACATCTTCAACATGAGCTCTACTCCTCGGTCCTCACGTCCTGGAGACCTCCCTTTCTACACCGAAACTGCACCCAAATCTATAACTCCTATATATAGGAGGTCCCCACTAGGAAGGTCTTTTGGAGTTCTCAGCCCTCTGATTGGGCCACGTCACCTCAATATCCGTTTCTAGCCTCAGACTTCCTTCCCCGACCCGTCCATCCGTTTTCCCCTGCTCGCGCGTGCCCGCCGCCGTTACCTGTCCGGCAGAAACTGACGCCCCCAGGACGAAACGGATCGAGGCTTTTCCGCGTCGCCATCCCAATCGTCTTCGCCGCTTCCCCTTCGACCCTTCATCTGCCTACGGGGGCTACGGTGGTGTTTTATTTAAAGCGAGGCTCGCCACTCACCCGAGCCGGGCGCCCTCTGTTCCACCGGCAAGCGCGCCACCGAAACCACGAGCTCGCCGCAACCAAGCGCCTAGCGCCCTGCTCAGCCGTCGCAACGTGCTCAGCAGCGCGCATCTTCATGCGGCCGAGTCAGCCTCGCACCTTAGCCGCGATCGCCGTCGCGACGACGTTCCACGTCCTGACCGTGCTCCACGGCGCCTCGCCGCGCGGCCGATGGCAGGCCGCGGCATCATCCGGGACGGCGACGTCGTCGGCGCAGGCGCTGGCGCCGGCTGCTGGGCATCACCAGCGGCGCGCGGCGGCGGCGGCGAGCGTTAGAGACGGGAAGTGGCTGCCGTTCGCGGGCGTGCACCACCACCTGCCGGTGGCCACGGCGTACTGGGCGCACAGACCGGTGCCGTGGGTCGGGGCCGGCGACTTGGGCGGCGCAGGCGCAGGCGCCGTGGAGGGCGGCGAGGGGGAGGAGGAGGTCGTGCGGGACCGGGAACGGCGCCACCGGCCGTCGTCCGAGCGCGACGGGACGACCACCACCATGCAAGGAGTGAGCCTGTCTCGCCTGCCACGCCGTGCGCTGGTCAACAGCAGCGCTCAGCAGCCGCCGGTGACCTCTGCAGTCCGCCGGTCACCTCTACCCTTCTTCTGCTTCCTCCCTCCCTTTGTTTCTCTCTCTCCGCGTTAACAGACACGAAGGACCGTGAAGCAGGAAGGGATAAGCCTGGCCACGTCGCTTGGTCCAATAAGGGCATGCCACGTCACTACGGTGGGACCCGACTGAAAGTTAAATCAAATCACCTCCTCACGCTGGTCCTATCCTATAAAAACTTGGTACGCCCAAGAATTCAGCTCATCCATATCCATCAGCAGGCCATGCGGAGGTACAACCGTCGAGATGCTCGCCAAAAAATGGCCCCACCAGCCCTGGCCCACATGTCAGCTATAAAAGTATTGCTAGGTACACCCTGGGAAACGTACGCAGAGAAGTAGGGAAACGATCGGAAGCAGTATAAATCCATTTATTGACAATCAATTTAATGTTGTATGATTTAGTATTACTAAGGAACTAATTGGATACTGTTATTTCAACTATCCGTAATAAGCTCATATATCCCTATCAAAGCGCATATGATATCACGAAAATTTTCCTTATAATCATTGCATTTTTTAAATTCCCGCAAAGAACGCCACGTGGTGTTCCTCTAGTGTCCCAAATACTCCGGATCCCAAACACACATGTACAGAAGTAGATCTACACAATGCGACAGGAGAAGAGGAGGATTGGGGGATGGATGCAATAGAGGAGGGAGAGAATAACACTCACCTGGCTGCGGGCGGGAGGACGCGCACGAGGGGAGACCGCGACACAGCGACAGCAGCGACGGGACGAGGACGGCGGGCGGACGACGGCAGAGGGCAGACAAAACTCCGGCGCGTCTCGCGGGAGTTCCGGGCGACAACAGAGTTTCTAGGCAGAGCGAGCAACGGGATGCGGAGAGGACGCGGCCGCCGCCATTGCTGGCGGCGTCGGCGCCGGCGCCGTCAAGGTAACGACAACCCGTCGACGACTCCAACGGGGACAAATGAAAATAAAACGCCAAAATAGGCAAAATCGTCCCCTCGAACTCTTGGCAAAGGATCAAGTTCGTCCCTGTACTTTTGTTTGGGCCAATTTAGTCCTCCAACTATCAAACTTGGTTCAGTTATGTCCTTCATCCACACGCCGGCAACCACATGCAAACGGTGCAGAGTCCTCGTACGTGGATGCCGGTGTCGTTGAATATCATCCCTCCCGCTGAGATGTTCCTCTCGAACTGCTGTTTGAACCGGCTGTCGTTGGTGAAGAGGTAAGCTGCCAGTGGCTTGGTCATGGAGCTGATCACGGCAAAGCTCTCGCCGATCTTGTCAACCTAGCAGCAACAATACAAACAACAGATTGTGGTTCAAGATTATTACAATACAAACAAATGTTTAATCGAGGAGAGTCAGGAAAGAGACGTCTGATCCAACATGGCATGTTCTCTGTTTTTCTTTTTCAGTTCAATCATATACCGTGATAGGAAGCAGGGGCCCAAAGATCTCCTCCTTCATGATCGAAGAATCAAGCGGGACATCCAGCACCAATGTAGGGGCGATCCTTCTGCAACATGGCGGAGAAGAAATGTTATGAAATTTGGGCCATCGTTTGCGATTCTGAATTTGTCAGGTAAGGTAACACTGGCCGGAAACAATACAATGGTTGCTGTAAAATAAATAAATCCACTCACAGCTGCTGCTCGTCGCTCTGGCCACCGAAGGCGATCTTGTCGGCGACCGTCTCGTCGTCCATGAGCGCCCTCAGCCTGTTGAAATGGTTGGAGTTGACGATGCGCGACAGGTCCGGCGACCGCAGCGGGTCTTCCCCGTAGAACTTGCGCAGCACTTTCTTCAGGGACTCCAGCTGCATATATGTCAAGGTTTGTTTCAGACACACGCCGCCAAGAACAAGAAGTTGTTCCTCAGCAGGACGCGGCGGCGCGCACAAATGACCCTCGCCGGACGGCGTGCCCAGCCCGTGGTGGCACGGCCCAGCTCGCGGCGTCCTGGCCACGCCCGCGGCGACGGCGGCGAGCCACCTCGCTCAGCCGGCGGTGGTGGTCCGGCCCTGCCTGCTGCGGCACGGCCCAACTCGCGGCGACGCGGTTGCGGCAGCCTGGGCACGCCCACGACGGCGCGGTCCAGCTCCTGGCGGCGGCAGCATGCCACCTCGCCCAGTCGGCAGTGGTGAGCTGCTGGCCGAGCCGCTGCATCGTCGTCGCGGTATATATACGTGTATACATATATACTACACACAAGCATAGGAAAAAGTCTAAATCCCCCTGAACTATTGACCCGGAAGACATAACCTCCAACCTATGAAAACGGTTTAATTTACCGCCGAACTTTCCAAAACCGTCTAATCTACCCCTAGGGGCGGTTTTCAAACGCCCCGATTTTTGCTACAGTGCGCGCGGTTTTATCTCTTGTTTATTTTCGATTCTTTGAAAAATCATAGTAAATAACAGAAAAATCATAAAATAAAAAAATCAATTTTGTTGGACTCCACGTGAGTAGATCTACACAGTGAATATATAATATGGTATGATTTCGTACAAAGTTTTTGTTGTAGCTTTAGATTAATTGAAAAAATCCAATTTTGTGCGTAATTAATTGAAATTTATTTATAACTAAGTTATACATGGTCCAATGAGTACGAAATTTTTACTATAGTTTAAGCATACAATAATTAGTCTACCATAAAAATTTTACCATAATTGGACAATAGAAGCTACAGCTATGAATTATTCTAATTAATTACGAGACAAAATTAGATTTTCCAATTAGTATAAAGCTACAACAAAAACTTTGTACTAAATCATACCATATTATATATTCATCGTGTAGATCTACTCACGTGGAGTCCAACAAAATTGGATTTTTTTTTTTTGATTTTTACTGTGATTTACTATGATTTTTCAAAGAATCAGCGAAAAATAAATAAGAGATAAAACGCGCGCACTGTAGCAAAGCAGCCGTTACTGTAGCAAAACCGCCGTTGAAAACCACCCTGGGGGTAGATTAGACGGTTTTGAAAAGTTCGGGGATAAATTAGACCGTTTCATAGGTTGGGGTTATGTGTTCTAGGGTCAATAGTTCGGGGGGATTTAGACTTTTTCCCACAAGCATATCAACGTCATACGAACTGCACCGTTTGCATGTGGTTGCCGGCGTGTGGGCGAAGGACGTAACTGAACCCAAGTTTGATAGTTGGAGGACTAAACCGGCCCAAACAAAAGTACATGGATCGAACTTGACTCTTTGCCAAGAGTTCGGGGGGCGATTTTGCCTATTTTGCCAAAAATAAACGGGCGCAACAGGATAATATTCGAAAAAGGACATCAACTGACACCACACACTTATATTAGACCGGGGGACAAGATACACACAAATCAAAAAGGGCACCAATCTTGAAACAATCAGAACCGTAAAGAACTGGAAGAAAACTAAAATGAAAATCTGCTGGAAGATGAATACAAATTCGAAAATTTTATCCAGAAAAAGGAAGTCATCCATCAATCTAGATTTAATGGTTAAAAAATTAAAAAACAAAGAGAGAGAAACATAAGTTGTGGGCGAACTTAATGTCGAAGATCTACGCTCGACAGTCCACCGAGGGGTTGCCCACGATGGTAGATTGATCCGGCGAGGTGTCCGAGACCAAGATCTAGACGGGAGTTCAGAGACACAGGACACCGGATGTATCCGGGTTCAGGCCGTCGGCGTGACGTAAAAACCCTACGTCCCCGTGCTCTGTTTTTCTTGGGTGGTGATTATACCATGAGGTAATCAGATCGTGGTGATCGAGATGAGTTCTAGAGGGGTCCCTGCCCCTCCTTATATATCCTGGAGGGACGGGGTTACACGTAAAATGTAATCGATGTGGTACAATTACAAGTCTTGCGGTGCAGCACCATGTGCCGCACGTCTTGGGTCGGGCCACCCCTGGAGGTGCGACCCATGTAGTAGTCGCCGTGGGTACCACGGGGGAATTCCCCCACGGCTAGTTCGAGCTCCTTCTAGCGGATGTGCAAGTCTTCACGTGAGGTCGGCGTGCGGAGTCGAGGTCGGTGAAGCATATGCGAGAGGTTGGTGAAGTCATCCTCCGAGGTCCTCGAGCTGATGGAGAGGTCGCCGAGTGGCGAGGCCTGGCGCCCGAGCTCCGTGGGAGGTCGGTAGGCATGGCCACGAAGCCTTCGAGTAGTCCGCCGAGGTCGGAGGGAAACGAGCCGAGGCTGTGTGGCGCCATGGTCGAGCTCAGTGACGTCGGCGAGCTCGCGTGTGATGCGCCAGAAGGGTGTAAGGTGCTCTTTACCAAAAAATTTGAAGTTCTTTAATCTTCCCCCAAGTGTGCCCACGTCGACGCAAAAGAAATTTGCGGACGTGTAACCTGGAGGGCCTTGATGCAACCGTCATGTTTGCAGAAATCAGCACACTCACCGGCAGGTGAAGTGTGCCCACTTAGTCCCCATGCCTGGCGGTAGGTGACGAGGTCACGTGGTGCCAGGGTCTAGTTCCTGTCGTAGTCATGGCGAGGTCAGGCGAGCTCTGTTAGCAGTCCCCGAGCTCGGCTAGGGGCGGGGCACATTCGCCGCGGTGAAGTGTGCCCACTTAGTCCCCCGAGCCCCGGGCGGTAGGTGAGCTAGTCACGTGGTGCCAGGGTCCAAGTGTGGATCGAAACCTGTGAACATATTCTGCCGGAGGTACTTGACGAAGTCCCGAGCTTTGAGCGTCGAGAAGAGCGAGGTCGTTGTAGCTTCTCAACTGTCCAGTCCCCCGAGCGTAGATGTACTTATCAAGGCCCCGGCGAGCTGCCCAAGAGGTCAGCGAGCTGTCTGAAGAAGTCGGTGAGCAGCGAGTAGAAGTGGTCGCCGAGCCGTATGTCCAGCAGGTCGGCGATGGCGCGGCGGCGTGAGGTCGGAAGCGAGTCCCTAAGCAGTACGTCCAGCATGTCAGGGTCGGTGCGAGCGGCGAGATGTTGGAGACGAGTCCCCGAGCCGCACGAGGTCGGAGGTGAATCCCTGAGCAGGAAGAGGTCGGAGGCGAGGGTAACAACCACGCTCGGCATCCAAACCTGGTTCCTGCAAAATAAATATGACGAACGGGTAGTACATGATGTCGAGTCGTTGTACAATGTGAAAAAGTGAGCACGCATGGCGAGCTGAGCGTGCACAGAGCGCAGGCTAAGTATCCATGAACGTTGTGTTCATTTGTTTGTTGCGCGAACAGTTAGTTCGTCATTGACCTCCCAGCCCCGGCTAGCCAATGAGTCCATAACGCGCAGCGCGGAGCTCCGACACGTGTAGGAGCACTCAGCGTCACCGAGGAGCCGCTGCCGACTACCCATAACGTAGAGCGCGGAGCTGCATGCACGTATAGGAAGAAGCCGAGGACAGGGCCGTCTCTGGAGAACCGCAAGTCGGAACGTGGCGGTTCGGCGTGGCTGTACGGTGCGTGACACCGAGCCGAGGCGACGAGGCTGTGCGGTGCGTGACACCAAGCCAAGGTGACGATTTGGGGATATAAATGATTATAGATTTGACTTAGCTTGATTGACGATCGGCGGAGAGGGCGGCGTTTCGTAGCCATGGATGTATGCAGTAGCGGCGTGGCGGCTCGCTTGACAGCTCAGGTGGCTCGTTTGGGACCTCAGCGTGTGCCTTCTTGGCTTGATGCAGCCAATGTGTCGGCGTGTCGACGTGGGATGACAACATGAGTTGCCGTAGAGCGACAATGTGGTCAACGTGTTGATGGCGATGGCGAGGGTCACAACCCGATACGTTCCTGCCAACAATGCACGTATAGACAAGGTGTATCGAGGAGCATATATCCTGTGTAATATTTGGCCACACAAAAGGTACGACTTAGCTGTTTTGCATGCATGGTACTGTAGATGTCGGTCATCCTTGCTTGCTTGCGTGCAAGTTGAGTGCCACGTTTTGCATGCTGGGCAGGTTGCGTGTCGGTGTTGGAAGCTTGATCGGCTTGCTGGGCAGAGCTCGGAGTATGTGTTAGGAGTCGGAGTTGCCGTTGATTGAGCGTGAGGGCTCCTTGCATGGTGGCGATGAATCGACGACGCGGGACGCCGCAGTGCGTTGACGGAGGTCACGTGTGGTGACGACGTGATGCGGTCGAATTCCTGCCATCCATAAATGCAGATATCCAGGCGCATATATTGAATATATAAAATATTTAATCGAGATTGAAAGGCAGACTTAGCTTTGTCCGATTGCATGTGTTGCCATGCACGTTCATGACAAGCACGCATATGCAGGATGAAGAAACCTGCTTGCCGGCCGTGCGGCTCCGGTGAACGGCAGGATAACCGGGTTGAACTGGTGTCGTCCGGCTGACTTGTTGATGTAGATGGATCCGTCTGGCCGGTGTAGAGTTGCGGTGCCGGGGCTGGCGCCGGCGAGGTCGATGCAGAGGCCGGCGTTGGAGCCAGCGAAGTCGCCGAGGACCGCCTTGATGCCAGCGAGGCCGGCATTGCAACCGGCGAAGTCATGGAGTTCGTTGATGGCATATCGATGCGGTCGATGAGGGCCGACGTGAGTCGATGATCCTCTGCCGCATGCATCTGGATGTATCGATCCTGGAGGCCTGAACGTAGATCGAGTTGTCCTTGATCTTGCTTGCCGGCGCCACATATACGCTCGATCGTCGGCACATGCAAAGAAAATTACACACATAATATGGTGCAAGTAGGCAAGCATTATAGAAATAGAAATCTATTGGTAGCCCGAACCAACGATCTGGGGGCAAGGCTTCAGCGATTCAGATCTGTTTGATCTGTACGCGTGTGTGTTTGGGATGTACGTGCGTACGTACTCTGCGTGCAAGTATCAATGTATTTTGATTATTTAATTAACTTGCACGAAACAGTAGATTGCAAACCTCCCTGGTTATTCGGCGGTTGCCTCTTGCATCTTTGGTGGCGGCGGCGGCGTCCGGGAAAACAGGATCCCTCTTGCCGTTGCTGTTGACGCAGATCCCGTGAGTACGTGCGTGGGGAAGATCCTGTGAGCCGCACGAGAATTGCTGTCGGAGGTCCTTGGCGAGGTCGAGGTTGCCGACGCAGGTGTCAGCGAAATCGGAGAGGCCGGCGCCGGTGCCGGCGAGGTCGCGAACGCCGATGCTGGTGTCGACGAGGTCGCAGTCGTCGTGGACGATGTTGTTGAAGAAGATTTCCATCTAGATCGATATAGATCTACAGCGCACACCCCTACTTGGCGCGCCAACTGTCGAAGATCTACGCTCGACAGTCCACCGAGGGGTTGCCCACGATGATAGATTGATCCGGCGAGGTGCGCGAGACCAAGATCTAGACGGGAGTTCAGAGACACAAGACACCGGATGTATCCAAGTTCGGGCTGTCGGCGTGACGTAAAACCCTACGTCCTGTGCTCTGTTTTACTGGGTGGTGATTATACCATGAGGTAATCAGATCGTGGTGGTCTGAGATGAGTTCTAGGGGGTCCCTGCCCCTCCTTATATATCCTGGAGGGACAGTGTTACACGTAAAGTAACCGATGTGTTATAATTACAAGTCTTGCGGTGCAGCGCTGTGTGCCGCATGTCTTGGGCCGGGCCACCCCTAGAGGTGCGGCCCATGTAGTCTGCCGTGGGTACCGGGGGGAATTCCCCCACACTTAATATTGGTGGGCTAAGAACTAATTCTAAATTTAGTTAGAAGGGTACAATGGTATTTTAATAGGTCACTAGACTGATTAGTTCGTGTGGGACATCGCTGGCTTTGCTGGGAGCCGCCGTCTGTGGCAGTGTTGGCATGGCATCGTCGCCGTCTCTTCAACTAGTGTGGCAGATTCGTGTATGGCAGTGCTGGCATCATCTAGATTTACGGAAAAAGTCTACATCACCCCATCACCTTCGGTGCTGTGGCTACTTCATCCCCTAAACTTTGAAACTGTCTGACGAGCACCTTAAACTCTCCCAATCCGTCTAACCCCCTGGAGTGGTTTAGGAAGCCGGTTTTGCCTATATGGTACTCCAACCTGGCGATGAAAGACATGCCGGCGGTGGGGGCTAGCTGTCAGTCACCTTGGCCGGATGCCTTGACCTGGCAGCGGCCTCTCTCTCGCGACCGTTTACGTGCAGTGCAGACGTCTTGACTCGGCGGTGGCCCTGCTCCCGGCTCGCGCAAGCACGCGCGGCACAAGAGCCACAGTGGGGCTAGGCTATGGTGTAGTAGTGGCGGCAGCGCCCGGGGCAAGGCTGTGCCGCGAGCAGAGACACGGTGGCGGCTGCGAAACTTTGTTCCGGCGTGCCCGCGCCTCCGGCGGCCACTCGCTCACGACCGTTTACGTGCGGTGCAGACGCCTTGACCCGGCGGTGGCCCTGCTCCTGGCTCTCGCGAGCACGCGTGGCACAAGAACCGCGGTGGCGCAAGGCTGTGCCGCGAGCAGAGCCACGGCGGCGGCGGCGGCGAGACTCCGTTCCAGCTTCCGGCGTGCCAGCAGCGAGGTGCAGGCAACAAAGGTCCGGGGAAGGACTGGCAACTGAGCACCGTGGTGCCGAGCTCCCACGCGGCGGCCTCCAATGGGGCTTGTAGTGCTCCAGGTAGCCGGCCCAGTCCGCGGAGGGCTCCACAGCAGCGAGGTTGTGGAACCGGATGCCGCAACGCACCGGACGTGGACGCCCACCTCATCAGATGCTGACTCTGGTGTCGACGGCTACACGACAAGGATGATCACCGTGAAGCGTACGTGAGTTCTCGGCCGAAGTCGTCGTCTCCGCCGCCGGTACCGTGGTTGAGGAGGCGCTTCCCAGCTTCGATGAGCAACATGAGGTGGCCGCAGCCGGGCTCAGGGAGCAGCAACACGTTGAGGCTCGCCATCCCACCCTTTGATGAGCGACAACTGAACATGCTCTATATTATATAGATTGTTGCTCGTAGGCCGTAGCGAGCGAGCACAGAGCACAACGGACACCAAATAGAGTCTAGTCTGGATCGAGGCCGGGAAAAAGGAATGACCAGTCCCGAGCGCCGCCAGCAATGACGACGGTGCTCGGTCGACGGCAGTGTGAGTGGGGAAGAGCTCGAGGACCAGTTCGAGCGGCGTTGAGGCAGCACATCCCACCGCCGGGGAAGCAAGCCCGTCCCATCGCAGTTCGCGAGGTCGCCGGTAACATCATGGAACGAGGCCTGAGGTTGTTCCGTGCGCATGCAAGGCGCTGACGGCGGAGGCAGGGGCCCGACTGCTGGGCCTCACCGCCAGCATATCACTTGCTGTCAGGTTGGAGTGCCACATAGGCAAAACCGGCTTCCAAAACCACTCCAGGGGGTTAGTTAGATGGATTGGGAGAGTTTAAGGTGCTCGTCAAACAGTTTCAAAGTTCAGGGGATGAAGTAGCCACAACACCAAAGGTGAGGGGGTGACGTAGACTTTTTCCATAGAGTTACGCTGTCTCTTCAGCACTATGTACAATGCCAGTGCTGGCAGTGCATCTCGATGAACAATTCCACACTCTGAGTGCCGCTGTCTCCACAGACCTCATCACTGCTTTTGCTGCCCCCATCCACATACGTGCTGCTGCATTCTCTTCCAGGTGAGCGAAGCAAGGGACAATAGTATCGGGTACCATAATTAGGGGTACCCAGAGCACAACACTGTAAGGTCATTTGGTCTCTGAAAAGGAATAATTGGGAATTGCCCGCGAGCAATCCTCCGTCCCCTCCGAGGCCGAACAAGACCTACGCGCGATCTACGATCCGCCCGAGGCCGGCTCTACCCACCAACAAATCTACGATTCGCCCGAGCCCGGCTCGTCCCTCGGGCAAGTTTCCGGTTCGCCTGAGGCCGGCTCGGACGACGCCCCTAGAAGTCTCCACCTCGGCCAACCGCCCGGCGGAGATCACGTCCAATTAATGCGCTCTGCACACCTGCGAATCCCGCCACAGGTATGGAGCAGCTGCAGGGCCGACGAGACCGGTGTCCAATCTCACTTTTACCACCCACGACGGCGTCATGGGAGTGATTACCGGGCACTATTCCACCTTGCCCAACACTGTTTCAACCACCGAGACTGTGGTGGCATTGGTACGTCCAATCACGACCTCTGCACCCTCCAGGCTCGGAGCAGGCATCTACACCCCCGACCCAGCCTTGGCTCTCTACACCAGGTCAAAGCTGCAGGGATCAACACACCTCCCATAGGGTTTCCCACGTCACCTACGGGAGCGGACATCCTCCACCACATCATCCTGGTACAGAAGGCAATGAGAGGCCATTCCTTCAACCATGCCGCTATAGGGAAATGCTACATGGCTCGGACATGCCCTCTCCAATCACGTGGTAAATTTTGTAACCTGAGTCCCTCCCTTGCGGTTATAAAAGGGAGGGTCCATGATCAATTCAAAAAACAAGGAAGATAGCACACCTTACTACTCCTTAGCCTATCTTGAGATCTTGGATCCGCTCCCTCTCTCCCCTCTTGTAACCCCTACTACAAGCATACCGGTGCAAGATAATACAAGGCTACTCCCCTAACTGGACGTAGGGCACTCCTTACCTGAACCAGTATAAACCTCTTGTGTTTTTCTTGCATCACCATCCGGATCCGAGACTCGCATCTACAAATTTACTAGTTGGTTAGGACCCTCACGTCCAAACACCGGCGCTTGGCCCGCCCGGTAGGGGCTGTTGCGTGTCGAGATCATCATCCCGAAGGGCGGATCCCGAGCATCCCTTGCCCCTTGCTACGGTGATCTGGTTCGGGAGCCTCGAGTTCATGTCGCTCAACTATGGCTACGACATGGTCCTCCTCCCACCCAGGTCTCCAAGCGATGACGGCCATGCACTTTCCCAGCCGGGGAACATGCCCGGGCCAGCGCTCCCGTTGCTCTCATCGAGCGAGGCGGAGGCAGGCCAACCTCAACTCCACCATGGGCAACATCCCACGCCACGTCAACACCTGCTGGACCGGCCACGGACACCGAATCCCTTTCAAGGGATTTGTCCGGCTTGAGCCTCTCAGCGAGGATGACATTGACGGTGTGCGATGACCCATCAACGAGTTCGGCGATGCCCCCTCCCACGGGGCCAACCTAGTCGGTACGAGGGACGGAGACAACGTCGTTTTCCTTCCCTTGTGGGTTAAGCACTACCGCCGTGGGCTACATTTCCTCCGTGAGCACTAACTTGAGCGCTTACACGGAGCTCCCGGGGCATCACCTACGATCCACCCTCGATCTACTCACGACCACTCTAGCCTCAGTGTGCGCGGACTCGTGGAAGACACCCGTGTGGGGTCCGGCTTGGATTTCTCCGGGCTCCATGACCCTGACTCCATGCGCCACTTCCTGGCCGCCTGTGACTACTACCTCACCGACTCCGATTCCGATGAGGATAGCTATGATCCAACCCAGGAGTGCTTCCATGTCGAGATCGAAGAAGAGGAGGATGAGAGTGATCATGGCGTGGTCAGGGCTGGCGCCACCCCTACTCAGCTTCCGTGCATTGAGCGCCCAAGGGAGCGGGATGCAACTCCAGCCCCCCACGGGGTACCAGGGTGCAGAGCTCGAGCAGCTCCGTGAGCTCTAGGCCAAGCTCGATCGGGGAGCGAGAGCATTTGCGGCAGCAGAGCACGCCCTCGAGCAGGAGAAAGCGGGCCGAGGCCATGCCGGAGGGGCACGCGACGTCCTACGACGCATCAACGAGGATGCGGGGGAGAGCAACCCTCGGTCTTCAACGGGGCTAGCCGGGGAATGTTGCTATGGCAACAATACTCCCTCTGGGACGATGCCCGAGCCATCTACCCCCCGAGAGGGGCGACGAGTCCGTGGCAAGCTGAGAGAGCTCCTTGAGTGTGTCACGGTCCAGCAGGCCAAGAGCTCCACCTCCCAATGACTCAAGCCCGCCTCGAAGAGGCAAGTGGCACCCCTCCCCGCCAGGGAGAGGGAGGCCTCGGTTCACCCCGAGCCTGCGAGGAACAAGGCCCCCGGTGCGAGAACGCCTCGCCGACAACCGTGAGGCCCACGACGCCCGAGACGCCATCAATGAATGACGACACCACGGGAATGATGGCACCGTGCGTGGCTACCACCCACGGTGTGGCGACGCTATAACCGTGGGAGGACCGTAGCCCGTCGCCCGAGCTGTTGGGCCCACCGATCTTCAACAAAGCTATACGCAGGGGCTCTGTTTACGGCCTGTTTTTGCCGGTCGGCTAACCTCACCAAATATTCGGGGAGACAAAGCCCGAATTATGGCTTGCCGACTACCACGGCTGCCAGTTGGGTGGTGTGGACAATGACCTGCTCATCGCCCACAACCTCCCCTATTCCTAGTCGACTCGCGAGAGCTTGGCTTGAGCACCTCCCACCTTGCCAGATCCATAATTGGGACGACCTGGTGAAGATTTTTTGAAGGGAATTTCTAGGGCACGTATGCGTCCCCCGGCAACTCTTGGGACGTCGGGAGCTACCTGGCAGAGGTCGGACGAAACTCTCTCGTGAGTTTATCCGGTGCTTCTCCAAGCACCACACTTTGAGCTACCCAATGTGACCGATTCGGATGTCATTATGGCATTTCTCGCTGGTACCACCTGCAAGGAGTTGGTCCGAAGTTGGGCCACAAGTCCCCCACTAGCGCGAGTGAGCTGATGGACATCGCCACCAAATTTGCTTCCGGGGAGGAGGCGGTCGAGCCATCTTTCACGAGGACAACGGCAAGTGGAAGCGAAAGAAGGGCATCCCCGAGGGCTCCTCCCAACACGACCCCAAGAAGAAGGAGAAGAAGATGCAGTAGGGGAAGCACGAGGTCCTCGAGACCGCCCTTGTCACCACTGCAGAATGCAAGAACCCCCAAGGCCCCCTGGAGGCCCTAGGGTCTTCGACAAGATAATCAAAGAGCCATGCCCGTACCACAAGGGCCCGACAAAGCATACTCTCGAGGAGTGTGATTTGCTCTGACGCTACTTCACCTGGCTTGGCCCCCCTACGGAGGACGGCAAGAAGGGGGGCCCAAAGGACAAGGACGATGACAAAGATGATGGGTTCCCTAAGGTTCACGACTACTACATGATCTTTGGTGGCCCATCATCAAACCTCTCTCGCCAACGCAGCACGGCGCCCGAAAAATCTTCGCAGCGGAGGTGGCCACATCGGTCTATCTGGATTGGTTCGAGAGGGCGATCACCTTCGACCATGGCGACCACCTGGAGTACATCCCGAACCCGGGGCAATACCCGCTCGTCGTCGACCCCGTCATTGGCAACACCAGGGTCACCAAAGTCCTCATGGACGGAGGAAGCAGCCTCAACATCATCTACGCCGAGACCTTGGACCTCATGGGAATCGAGAGGTCGTAGCCCTAAGCCAGCACCACGCCATTCCACGGCATCATGCCAGGAAAGCGCGCCAGACCCCTCGGACAGATTGATTTACATATCTGCTTCGAAACTCCATCCAACTTCAGGAAGGAGGTCCTCATCTTCAAGGTGGTAGGGTTCTGAGGGACCTACCATGCCATCCTGAGATGGCCGTGCTACGCCAAGTTCATGGCAATCCCCAACTACACCTACCTCAAGCTCAAGATGCCAGGCCCCAACGGCATCATCACTGTTGGTCCTTCATACCGGCATGCATACGAGTGCGGCGTGGGGTGTGTCAAATGCGCCGAGGCCCCTCATCGAATCGAGGCCCTCACCGCTGATCCGAGAACTTTGCCAATGAAATGCCCAATCCCAAGTGCCACGTCGGCGGCTTCGAGCCCACCGAGGCGGTTAAGCTCATCCCACTCGACCCCAAAGCCCGGCCTCGGCGACAAGATGCTAAGATCAGCGCTGAGCTCGACCCCAAATAGAAAGCCTTGCTCATTGACTTTCTCCGTGCGAACGCCGACATGTTTGCGTGGAGTCCCTCGGACATGCCTGGCATACCGAGGGATGTCGCCGAGCACTCCTTGGACATCCAAGCCGGCTCCAAACTAGTGAAGCAATGCCTGCGCCGATTCGATGAGGAGAAGCGCAGGATCATCAGGGAGGAGGTGCACAAGCTTCTTGCGGCTGGATTCAACAAGGAGGTTTTCCACCCCGAGTGGCTAGCCAACCCTGTGTTGGTTAAGAAAAAGAACTAAAAATGGAGGATGTGTGTAGACTACACTGGCTTGAATAAAGCATGTCTGAATGTCCCTTTCCCATTGCCTCGAATCGATCAAATCATTGATTCCACTGCAGGATGTGAAACCTTAGCCTTCCTCGATACGTATTTCGGCTACCACGAGATCAAGATGAAGGAGTCCGACCAGCTCGCAACTTCCTTTATCACACTGTATGGCATGTACTGCTACATAACCATGCCCTTCGGTCTCAGAAATGCAGGGGCTATGTACCAGCGGTGTATGCTCCATGTCTTTAGAGAGCATATTGGAGAAATGGTCGAGGCCTACATCGACGACATCGTAGTCAAATCAAAGAAGGCGGGAGACCTCATCGCTGACCTGGACACGGCATTTCGCTGCCTTAGGGAGAAAGGTGCTAAGCCAAATCCAGAGAAATGCGTCTTCGGTGTTCCCCGAGGCATGCTCCTGGGTTCATCGTATCTGAGCGCGGCATTGAGGCCAACCTAGAAAAATCTCTACCATCACCAAACATAGGGCCAATCAAGGATCCGAAGGGAGTTCGAGAAGGTCATGGGATGCCTCACGACCCGATCCGGCATCTCGTGCCTCGGCGAGAAAGGCTTGCCTCTGTACCACCTCCTAAAGAAATCCAGAGCACTATATTTGGACCCCCCCGGGCAAAGGAAGCCCTCGGCAAGCTCAAAGCACTTCTCACCGGTGCCCGCCCCGTGTGCCCCTAGTCAAGGACGAGCCCCTGTTGCTATACGTCACCGCAACGACCCAAGTGGTTAGCGCGGGCGGTTTTCATCGAAAAGACAAGAAGAAGGGCACGCCTTGCCTGCCCACCGCCGGTTTACTTCATCGGTGAGGTCTTTGCTCGAGACCAAGGTCCGCTATTCGCAGATCTAGAAGGTACTATACACAGTAGTCTTGGCTCGACGCAAATTGTGCCACTACTTCGAGTCCCTCCCAAGGCGGTGGTGTCATCTTTCCCTCTGGGGGAGATAATCCAGAACTGGGAGGTGACGAGAAGAGTAGCCAAGTAGGCGGTAGAACTCATGGGTGGGACTCTCTCCTTCACCCCTCGGAAAGCCATCAAGTCATAGGTCTTGGCTGATTTCTTAGCCGAATGGACCGACACTTTCGCCTACCGTCGGCTCCGATCCAGCGAATGTTGGACCATGTATTTCGGTGGATCCCTAATGAAAACAGGAGTGGGCATGGGCCTGCTCTTTGTTTCACCCTCGAGGTACATATGTGCTATGTGGTCCGACTCCACTTCGCCGGCTCCAACAATGTAGCCGAGTACGAGGCCCTCGTCATCGGCTTGCGCATCGCCATCGAGCTCGGAGTCAGATGCCTCGACGTCCGAGGTGACTCCCAGCTCGTCATCAACCAAGTGATGAAGGCATCGAGCTGCCATGACCCTAAGATGGAAGCGCACTACACAGGGTCCGACGTCTACTACAGACAAGTTCCGTGGCTTGGAACTCAACCACGTGGCACACAGATATAATGAAGCTACAGATGAACTGACAAAAATCATGTCTGGGCGGACCGAGGTCCCCCCAAACATTTTCACCAGAGATCTCTACAAGCCATCCGTCAATTATGAAGGACCGGAGCAGAAGGGCGAGCAGCCGACCGAGCCTCCCTCGGGGACTGAGGCCTCCTCGGCTGCTAAACCTGAAGTTATGCAAATAGATGGGAACCGACCTGAAACCGAGTGAACAATGGATTGGCGACATACCTAGAGTATCTCATCCGAGGGGAGCTCCCCTCGGATAAAACCCAGGCTCGGCGACTGGCATGATGAGCCAAGTCATTTGTAATGTTGGGCAAAGGCAAGGAGTTGTACAAGCATAGCGCTACGGGAATCCTGCAGCGCTGCATCTCCATCGACGAAGGCAGAGAGCTGCTGTGTGAGATGCACTCAGGAGCCTGCGGGCACCATGCAGCACCTCGAACTCTCGTCAGAAATGCCTTTCGGCAAGGCTTTTATTGGCCAACCGCGGTCGTCGATGCCTCGAACTCTCGCCGCAAAGATTGCCAATTCTATGCCCAACAGACGCACCTCCTGGCCCAGGCTCTTCAAACCATTCCCGTCACCTGCCCATTTGCCGTATGGGGACTGGACCTTGTCGGGCCTCTGCAAAAGGCGCCCGGGGGCTTCACCCACCTGCTGGTCGCTATCAATAAATTCTCCAAATGGATCGAGGCTTGGCCCATTACCAACATTGGGTCCGAGCAGGCGATGTTATTCTTCACGAACATCGTTCATCGCTTCGGGGTCCCGAATGCTATTATCACCGATCATGGCACATAGTTCACGGGAAAGAAGTTCTTGGATTTCTGCGATGACCACCATATTCACGTGGATTGGTTGGCCGTGGCACACCCGAGAACAAGCGGTCAAGTAGAACATGCCAACGGCATGATACTACAAGGCCTGAAGCCAAGGATCTTTATCTAGTTGAACTATTTTGACAAAAAATGGCTCACACGAGCTCCCTTCGGTCATCTAGAGTTTGAGAACAACCTCGAGCCGAGCCACAGGGTTTACGCCGTTCTTCTTGGTCTATGGGGCAGAGGCCGTCCTACCCACAAACTTGGATTCTCTGGAGGCTAAGGGCTTGCAACGTATACCCGAGCATTTTTAGCCCGACCCGACCTGGCCCGCTAGCTCGGCCCGGCCCGCCCAAACCCGGCCCTCCCATGGACCTTCTTGGGACGGGCCCGGACACGCATCTTGTAGCCCGAAAAAAAAATCTTGGCCCGAGCCCGACCCGAAATGTTGTTTTTAGCTATTTTACACTATAAAATGCATGGGTGGCCCGCCCAAGCCCGGGCCGGCACGACGCCCGGCCCGAAAATTGAGGCCCGACGTGTCTAGTGGGACGGTCATGGGCAGGATTTTCTCGCCCGAAATAACCAAGATTTTTTTCGGCCCGGCCCGAACCCGCCGGAAGCCCGCAAAATGCTCGGGTATAATGCAACGAGCGAGCAATCAAATCGCCCGAGAGGATTCTCTGGACCAGCTAGAAGAAGCCCGAGACGTGGTACAGCTACACTCGCCAAATACCGGCCGGGCTCTGCGACGCTACCATGATATACGCTGTCTAACGTCGAGACCTCCAAGTAGGAGACCTAGTGCTACGATTGTGACAGAACAACAAAGGATGCCAGAAGCTCACTCCACCATGGGAAGGCCCCTTCATTGTCGCCGAGGTGTTGAAGCTAGGAACCAACAAGTTATCTACTAACGAGTGCAAAATCTTCCCGCTTGGAACATTGAGCAGCCTACGTCACTTTTACCCTTACAAGCTTCCAAGTCATTGTGTATACTCCGCCTCAAGAGGCAATAAAAGTGTTCTTTACTCGTTAAAGCGCATTTGGAAAAAGTGATAAAAAAGCGTAGAAGGCAAGAGAGAGACCCCGCCCTACCTCATCAGGGCCGAGCCTCCCTTGGGGCTAGAAGGGGGAGGACCCCCTACCTCCCAAAGCCTCTCTTCGTTTTTTAACCGTTTTTTGGATAAAATTTCTCAATCCTATGTCCCTTGCATGCTCGGCAAGCTAATCGCGAAATTCTAAAGACCAAAAGAATATCTCTAAGGCAGGGGGCCGGTCGAGCCGCGAGATCGCCTACGCCCCCGAGCCTCGGCACCTCTACTCGTCGCCTTCCGTCTATAAGAGATGACATGCAATCTCAAAGGTTTCGTGAAAATTTGCCTAAGTATGAAATAAGGGATAGAAACTCGAAGCCAAAATGAGACAGGGGGGCTCGGGAGGCTCGATATCCATCAACCCCTCGTGGATGGACAATGGGAAGGTCTATTACAAACAAGGAAAAAAGTTCATGAAAGAAAAACCGTGTACTTACAAGGGACACATATCCCCGAGAGGGCGCATCGGAATTTCGGGGAGGGTCGTCGAGGTGATATGCCCACCCACCATGTCTTTCACTCGCCTCGGGGACCTCGTCGAGGTGAGGGTAGCGGAGGACATCCGAATGCCTTCAATCGGCGCCTCGGGCGCCATTTGGTCCCGAGACGCAGCCGCCGGTCCATTAGCGGCAGCACCCTCTGCCAGTGAAAGGCAGCGACGATCCCAGCCAAGCAGTAAGACCGCGGTCACATAGCCTCTACAGGGCATCCAAGAGCGGCTGCAGCCTGGGCTGATCCTCCTAGGGGGTGCCATACCTCCAAAAAACTAGCTTGGCAGTCATGATCCACCCGGAGTAAGGAGGAAGCCCGCCGTTGTCGTTGCAGAGGTAGAACCAGCCCTCTTGCCAGCTATGGTTCGACGAGGTGAGCTGGGCTGGGATATACTCAGACGCCCGGTCCTGGCGCACTTCGAGGGTATAGCCACCAGCCTTCACCGCCTCCGTGCCTTCTTCTTGTCGGTCGCCATGGTGAAGAGCTCCGCCCGGAAGAGGTGAAGCCGAGATCCCAGTGAGGGGAATCCCGAGTACCCCTTTGCAGAGACGACGCCGAAGATGGCTGCCTGGGAGATGGAATTGGTGGCGAAGTTGTGAAGCTCCACCCCATAGTAGTGCGAGCATGCGCATGAAGCAGCTCACCGGCATCCCGAGCTCCCGCTCGTGGAGCGCCGTGAAACTGACCACATAGCCGTCGCGCGGCCTCAGCTCCTCGTCGTCCTCCCCCGGTTCAATCAACTCGGGCATGTCATGGTTGGTGATGGGGTGGAGCAGGCCCTCGTCAACAAGCCCCTACAGCACCTCCGGGGTCATGCTGGAGGGGGGCCATGGTTTAGCCGGAAGAACGTCGCCGCCGCCAGCCATAGGATCAGCAGAGGAACTACTAGCCGCTCCATTTCCCCGAGGAAACCACCTAAAAAGGCACACCCCCTCTCTCGCCGATGGCAGGAAGGTAATATTCCCCTAAGGTTCCTTCCAGACAAAGGAATAAGGGCACCAAGCCCTCTATGGTCTAGAGGTTCAAAGGCTGGCCCCTGAAGGTTTTCGATAGCTGACTTAGGACATCGAGTCATGGATGGCCATGGACGTGCCGCATACATGGCCGAGGCCCAAGCTATCCAATACTCGGGACATCCTAGACCATGTTCGAGACCAGCGGGAAGTCCATAGTGGTGTCCCACCGAAGAGAGGCATCGAGCCCTCAGAACCAATTCAACATATCTGAGACCAATAGACAACCCTCGGGCATTTTGGAGCATGTCTCTGTGACCACTAGCCAACCCCCAGTGAATGGGGCATGGGCCTCCACTTGGACCTACCTGTTAATAGCTCACCGGGAAGTGTTGTACTTGCCCATCGAGGGTAGTAAGATGCATCCACCCCCCTCCTCCTCGCAGAGGAAGCATAAGGGACATACCAAAAAGACAAGGATGTCCATGATCGTCCTCTTGCCATGAGCAGAGGCTCGGGGGCTATCCTTGCACATGGGCCGAGACCAAAGGGCTCATGCCGTAACCCTTGCAACAAGCTCAACTTGTTGCAATTGTCGAAAAGAGGGCCGGAGGCTTGACGAACAAAGAGGAATCACTTGCCCCGAATTTGTAAAAGCCCTCGAGGAGTAGTACCCCACTCCTCCAAGGCCTCGGGGGGTTACACTAGGCAGGAGTGCGCCAGGCGCACCCACCCGTAAACAAACCGAAATACCCGGAGACATAATCCCGATGGAGAATCTTGAACGTAACCTCTCGGAGGAGGGCCCACACTCCCACAAAGGCTCGGGGGCTACTGTCGGGTACCATAATTAGGGGTACCCAAAGCACAACACTGCAAGGTCATTTGGTCCCTGAAAAGGAATAATTTGGAATTGCCCGCGAGCAATCCTCCATCCCCTCTGAGGCCGAACAAGACCTACGCACGATCTAAGATCCGCCCGAGGCTGGCTCTACCTACCAACAAATCTATGATTTGCCCAAGCCCAGCTTGTCCCTCAGGCAAGTTTTTGGTTCACCTGAGGCCGGCTTGGACGACACCCCTAGAAGTCTCTGCCTCGGCCAACTGACCCAATAGGAGATCACGTCCACCAATGCGCGCTCGCACACCCGCCAATCCCGCCAGAGGTATGGAGCAGCCGTAGGGGCCGACGAGACTAGTGTCCAATCTCACTTTTATCGCCCACGACGACATCATGGGAGTGATTACCGAGCATTATTCCACCTTACCCAACACTGTTTCAACCACCGAGACCGTGGTGGCATTGGTACGTCAATCACGACTAGCCGCACCCTCCGGGCTCGGAGCAAGCGTCTACACCTCGACCCGACCTCGGCTCTCTACACCGGGTCAAAGCCGTAGGGATCAACACACCTCCCATAGGATTTCCCACGTTGCCTTGGGGAGTAAAGCTTCCTCTATATATGCAGAGCACTTCTTCTCCTCTTCAGTCTAACCGTTTCCTTGGCCATTTCGAATTTCAGCTCTGTTCTTTGTCATTACTTCGCCGCCATTCGAGCTCTGTTCTTCGTCGTTGCTTCGCCACCCTCTCGAGCCAGAGCCATTTTGAGCTCTGTTCTTTATCATTGCTTCGCCGCCATTCGAGCTCTATTCTTCATCGTTGCTTCGCCGCCATTGCTCTTTTTTCGTCGTTGCTTCGCCATTTGGAGCATAAGAATGTTTGCTTCGACGACTCCATTAATTCTTGTGTTGTTAAGGTTCCCCATCTTCTCTCTCCTCTCATCTTCATCCTCCATTTCATGGTTTAGAGATTGATAGAATTTTAGTTTTTTTTAATTTCTTTTTTAGAAAAATGAGGAATTGAGAATAGTTTACAAAAATGAGTATAGAGAGTATATGTGTACTTTTTTGAGGCTTCTTTAAATTAATCAGTTGTCATTCATGCATGTTGATTATGTGTTAAGATTTTAATATGGTACATATGTATATCGTGGTAATCGCTAGATGAGCCGTAATTGGATGTACAACACTGATCGGTGCTCCCAAGAGTTCATTCATGGGGTGCATTATTTCTTAGGTGTGGTCGAGGCAAACAAGCGAGACGGTTTTATGTGCTTTGCCCATGTGCCATATGTAGGAATTCGAAGGAATTTTCCCCGCTCAAGGAATATTCATTGACACTTGTTTCAGCTCGGGTTTCATGCCAAACTATGTTTGTTGACCAAGCACGGACAAACCAAAGTGTTATAATGGAAGAAGGTGAAGACGAACAAGGGGACGACGACGATGTTATTGCTAAATACACTGGTGTCTTAAAGATTCTGCAATGGAGGAAGCTGAAGAGGAGGTACCGGAGGTAGCAGCAGGAGATGAGCCTGCTGATGAGCTTGGTCAGGCTATTCGTATGCATAGGAAGAATGCGAAAATGAAAAAGAGAAGATCAAGTTCGAGCGCATGCTAGAGGACCACAGAAGTTGTTGTACCCGAGTTGTGATACACGGCAGAAAAAGTTGGGTACCTGTTGACACCAGATTTTGGTCAAGGAAAGTCTAGCCCAGAAATCGTGGCGAACAAGGGCACCGATTCGGTAAGCAAAGGTATTCTGCCCAAGGGAGAAGAGAAGAGAGCGTCGGCTAAGATGATGTCATTAAGAGTTGACTAAAACACTAAAAAGAGGGTAGAATTAACCAAAGGAGAGATGATGCGTCGGCAGAGCTAAAGGGCGAATAACGTGCAAATCTTCAAGCCACGATGGATCAACGGAACCACGTTTGGACTCCATACAGAAAGGGAAGATTGGAGGCCAAGTTATCTTCAATTAGGGTTTATTTTCTATGTAAACTAGAGTCGCGTCCTACTAGGACTCTTGTTAAGTCTTGGGCTATAAATATGTAAGCCCCGGCTATTGTAAAAACATTCAATCAATCAATACAACAATAAACCGCTCCGCCACCTTATCGAGTCCTTTAGTCGAAGTCGTCAAGTTCTTTTGCAGCTTCTCATGATCCGCTCCACGTTGCTCGTAAGTTCCGACAACCCTCGTTATATCTTACATAGTCGTCCGGGCGGACTTTGTAGTCGGTGGTGAGGTAGTTTTTTGCTAGGCCGCTAGCCTTCTAGACCAGCCTTAGCATTGAGTTATCGGTTCTATTAGATCCGGCTAAGTCTAGTAGATTCATTAAGTTACCCGTGATGTTCATGCTCGATTTGCCTATGTTTTTCATATGAACACACCTTTTTCCTGACTAGACTGATAAGTGCTTTGGCCTTAGATTTATATTGATTATGATCATCTCTATGCATGTTTTGTTTACTTTATCATTGATGGTCATTTTCACGTGCTCATTGGCTAGAGTCTATCAATCTATATCGTTACGTGCTGTGGGTTCTGATTCATCTATGCATGGTTAGGGTGGACGGTTAATAGATAACCGCTGGATTACCCGGTTTATTTAGCCATGTAAGGTCTAGTCATGCTTAGATGCATTTGTTCCCGCTTCATGGACCCCGATTCGGCCGCTTTAGCCGACACGCTTATGCTTTAATAAGTAACGCATGCATGTGGATCTATCCCGCTTGGATGCGCCGAGTTTACAAATGTACCGGCGTAGTAGTCGGTTGGGGTAGATCCAAGGATTCCCAATGTCTGGGCATCAAACAACACATGCGTGTGTTCCATCTTTTATACCTTTTTTGGGATAATTAACGATCAACAAGCATGGATATAGATCTATCTAAATATCAGATGAACTAGCTTTACGTATTGAGTTTACTGAAGCCTACTGGCCGTTAGACCAGGTGAACGTAGATTTGGCATGTTTAGCGAAAAGGGCTAGTTAAGACCGCCGGCCTTTTAGACCAGTCTTGATGAATCTCTGCTTGTTTGCTATTTAGATCAAAGATATATACATGTGTTATCTGTTATATCTGGGATGAAATTGCTCGGATATTCCTCATATATGCTCATATTTATGGAATCGTCTCGTCCACAATGTTAAGATAAGCTGTGATAGCCAATTAAACAGACACACTTGATCGGTTGTAGAGAGGGATTTTGCCATGCTTGTTTATACATCCCCTACAGCTTATGTGAGTCGGCTATTTTGATGCTCATGCTTTATATATATCGTATGCATTTAGCCGGTTTCATGAGTTTTATCGGTCTATGCATGATTTCGCTCTCGAAAGTACCTTTTTTGGAACTGTTCGCAACACCCGGCATGTTCCGCTCATAATTACTTGATAAACTCTCTTCTCCTTGTCAATTGCAAGGTCGAATTGACCGCACGCCCGTAGTTTGCAGATTCAATCCTTCTAGCCTACCTAAGTGTGTTGGCGTGACCACTTTTTGCATCAACAGTACCACACTAGAATTGCTGTAGTGGAAGGCGAAGAATGGTATTTCTAACAAGTCCTTCGGACAGTTATTGACTATCCAAAAGAAGATGCTTCCAAAGGCCAATGAATTGCCCGCCACTACATACAAAGTAAAACAGCTTGTCTGTCCTTTGGGATTAAAAATCAAGAAGATACATGCATGTCCTAATGATTGCTTCCTATACCGTGGGCGAGGAGAACGAGAAGTTGGATGAATGCCCGATATGTCATGCATCATGATATAAGATTAGGCGAGACGACCCCGGTGATGTTGAGGGCAAAAGTCCCGTGAAGAAAATCCCCGCCAAGGTTATGTGGTATGGTCCTATAATACCATGCCTGAAATGTTTGTTCAGAAACAAAGACCATGCAAAGTTGTTATGATGGCACAAAGAAGACCGTAAGATAGACAACATGTTGAGACACCCTGATGGTGGGTCCCAGTGGTGAGCAATCGACAGAAAATTTGAGGATTTTGTAGATGATGCAAGAGACTTGAGGTTCGCCTTAAGTACGGATGGTTTTAATCCTTTCAGGGACCAGAGCAGTGGCCATAGCACTTGGCCTATTAATCTATGTATCTACAACCTTCCTCCCTGGTTATGCATGAAGCAAAAATTCATTATGATGCCCATACTCATCAAAGGCCCGAAGCAGCCTGGCAACGACATCAATGTGTGCCTGAGGCCACTAGTTGATGAACTTCTACTATTGTGGAAAAAACCAGGTGTACGTGTGTGGGATGAGTACAAACAGGAACACTTTGACCTGCGCACTTTATTGTTCGTAACAATCAACGATTGGCCAGCTCTAAGTAATATTTCAGGATTGTCAAACAAGGGATATAATGCTTGCATGCACTGTTTTGAGGATTGTAAGGGTATTTTCTTGAAAAACTATCGAAAGGTTGTGTACCTTGGGCATCATCGATTTCTTCCTAAGAATCACCCCCTAAGAAAGAAAGGCAAGCATTTCAAAGGTACGACAGACCACCAGCCCAAGCCTCGCAACCGGACTGGTGAGGATGTACTAGAGATGGTCAAGGATATGAAAGTAGTCTTCGGAAAGGGACCTGGCAGAGAACCTGTTCCGAATGACGCTGAAGGTCATGCACCCATGTGGAAGAAGAAGTCGATATTTTGGGAGCTACCCTATTTGCAAGTCCTAAATGTCCGCAGCGCAATTGACATGATGCACCTAACAAAGAATCTTTGTGTGAACCTGCTATGCTTCATGGGTGTGTATGGTGTTGGCGTTTCTTAGCGCAATCACCAGGATAGATATATCCTAGCAACTCCGCCAGGAAACGCATGTTGGTATTCTGCAACGTTTACAAAAGAAGTCCACAAGTGCACGGAAATACTTGTTGTAGCATTTCACCCGTGAGTATTCGGGTATCGTTCATTTATATTTTCCCAAAAGAAAGGCATGGTGTAAAAGTCTCTAACATGAACATGGACAAGATAACATGATTGTATAATAGACCAAAGTTCATAACAGGGATGAAACATGATAAGTAAAGGATAACTTGACACACACACTTGAACCAATCTCAAGGATAAAGGAAAAAGAAAGAATAAAGAATAAATCTAAAATGGAGCAGTCATATCCTAAATAGCTATGTTAAGATAGCTGATACACATACATGCTTTATACTGTTAGAGATTCTAGGTTAAGATAGCCATGGTCACTGTTGACTTACTTCGGGCACCGGCTTATACCTGGTCTGCCAGGTACCTCCGGCTTACAGCTCTACACCATACACGAACGTGGGGGATTACAAGGGACGGACAGGGCTGCCACCACCTGCCGCTTACCACCTCAACCATACGTGTATGAGGTAAACGAAGGTAGCCTCTAGCCTAGACACCACATCCAAGCTATTGACTACTACTCTAGCATGTAACAAGGCTTACCCGTCCCCGGGGTCCTTCTACTAGAGCATCCGCCACGAGGACGGACGACGAACCCGCAAACCAACAACGACCCAGACTAAATTAAAGTAGAACTCATCTCAAGTTTGGTCTTAGTCTAAACATGTGTGTATGATAGATTAAGCATAAGGTTCTATATGACAAGATCATAACACGAAAACTATATACTAGTTCATATGCTAAGATCATATCATAAGAACTATACTCTAGTTCATAAGCATAGCTATATTGATAAGTAAAGAACAAGAACAAGATGAAGAACTCTATATTGATCATACCGAATATCTCTAAGATGCTCTTGATCTCCATTTACAAGCCTTTCCAAGCTCCTACTACAAACTACTAAAAAAGTACAAAAATACAAGTGGAGGAGAATGGCTCTTGTGTGGTGTGTTCTTAGAATGGAGCCCTCCCCATCTATTTGTAGCCTAGGATGGTTGGTTTGGCGCAGGTAAATAAGGAAGCACCACCGGATACCGCCTATGCATGGCGGCATACAACCGCCCGAGAAAGGGCGGTGCAAACGGCGGTTAGGTGGGTCGCCGGACCCGACCCCTGGGTCCTGCCGGACCCGAGCCGGCTCCTCTCGCAAACGCCTTTCGCTGGTGGGGCTTGTGGGCTGGTCCCGATCGTTGATCTAGGGGTGCTTTGGTCCATTTCATCTTTGAGTTGGGCTTTCTCTATTCCCCTTTGATTGCGCATTTTTGGAATGTGTGTTCTACTTTGCGCTTTGTTCCTTACTTCATGCATTTCCGCTTGTTTCCTGTTTGTCCCGCAAAACATGTTTTCTTGAGAAACAAGTGGAACTAGGTCATAGCATATGTATATGTGTTATAAGTATGCTTGTTTCCCCGGATTTGGATAAAAAATGGTGGTATAAAATGGTCGATAACGACCGCCAACATATGGGAAGCATAAGGACTCACCTGAAGCACGACAGGACGATGGACGCCAATACTTAGGCCCTGCTAGCTTCACTCTTTGCACGGAAGAGAAGGAAAGCATGTTTGAATGCCTAAACAGCATCAAGGTACCATCTGGATTCTTCTCGAATATAAAGGGTATAATAAATGTGTCAGACAAGAAATTCCAAAACTTAAAGTCCCATGACTGTCACATGCTCATGATGCAGTTGCTTCCAGTTGCGCTAAGGGAATTCTACCTCCAGATGTACGTCTGGGCACCGTGAAGCTATGCGCATTCCTCAATGAAATTTCTCAGAAGGCAATCAATCCACTAGATCTAGCTAAGCTACAGAATGATGTGGTTTAGTGTCTTGTCGCCTTTGAGTTGGTGTTCCCTCTGTCCTTCTTTAATGTCGTGACACACCTCCTAGTTCACCTGGTCAAGGAGATTGCTATTCTCGGTCCTATGTTCCTATGTTCGCCTTTGAGAGGTTCATGGGAGTCTTGAAGAAATATGTTCATAACCGTGCTCGCCCAGAGGGAAGCATCGCCAAGGGCTCGTAACGTAGGAGGTCATTGAGTTTTGTGTTGTCTTTATTCCCGACCTTGACCCGATTGGTGTTCCTGAATCGCGACACGAGGGGAGGCTAAGTGGAAAGGGGACACTAGGAAAGAAAACATATATTGGTATGAAGGACGATAATTTCAATAAAGAACAATACACAGTTCTGCAAAACAACACCTTGGTGCATCCGTATATCGAGGAACACAAAGAGGTACTATGATCGGAGTTTCCTGGCAAGAATGAAGCTTGGATTACGCATGAGCACATGAAAACTTTCAGCTTTTGGTTGAAAAAAAATGTCAGGGTCATGGGAGTCTTCCATAGCAACTGTATAGGTTGGCTATGCAACCATCGTGGCATATCCTCACATACAAAGGGTACGACATAAATGGGAACATATTTTACACAGTAGCCTAGGATAAAAGGAGCACCAACCAAAATAGTGGTGTCCACATACATGCCACAGCCCCAAATGGGATTAAACAAACATATTATGGCTACATATAGGAGATATGGGAACTAGACTATGGAGCTAATTTCAAGATCCCTTTGTTCGAGTGCCAATGGGTGAAGGTGACCGGAGGCGGGGTAATAGTCGACCCGCAGTATGGAGTGACAACAATGGACCTCAACAATATTGGGTATAAAGAAGAACCATTTGTCCTCGCCAAGGATGTAAGTCAGGTGTTCTATGTCAAGGACATGTCTACAAAACCTATGAAATAAAAAAACAACAAAGACCCAACCAATGATGAGCCCAAGCACCACATAGTTCTTTCAGGGAAAACAAACATCGTAGGAATTGAGGACAAGTCGACAAGTCAAGTAGATTATGAAAAGAAAGACAAAATTGTGCCCTTCATAGTGAACAACGATCCAATCATTGCACTAAATCATGAGGATACTCCATGGTTACGATCCAAGCCTCCTGCTTAATTTAGTGTTCTTTAATGTTGTATTTTGAGACATTAATTATGTAATAATTGTGACCACACATTCATTCCAGTGTTGTATTGGTCTCAAACTTGTTCTTAGGCTTGCAGATGCCCCGTGTGAAGCAACCACCAAGTTTGAGATTTTTCTCAATTGGTTTGGTACTTTTCTCGCTTTAATTAAATTTCCACGCGACTTCACTCTCGGTAATTATACGTTGAACTATGTCCACCCCAAAAAGATCTGAATGGTGCCAAACTTTTACCACAAGGTCTTTTGTGCCTTAGGAGACAAATTTACGTGGAGGCCGCCAGTAGAATTCTAGTGTTTTTTGATCTATAATTCACTATATTTTTGTTTCATGCAACACCGATAAAAAGATAATAATAAAAATAATCATCGAAAAAAACCTAAGACCTTATGTGGGACCATTTTTTTGGGTGTAGATGACTACTAAAAAAATTTCAAGTCATTTTGACATAGGCAGACTGAACATGCTTCACAAAGGTATATGGAGCCTTTCAATGAACCGTGTGTATACACGTGGGTTCTTACGGATTCTGTTTTCCATGTGCTTTCCAGTGTCGTATTGGTCTCAAACTTTTTCTCAGGCTTGCAGATGCCCCGTGTGAAGCAACCACCAAGTTTGAGATTTTTTCTCGAAAGTTAGTTTGGTACTTTTCTTAGTTTAATTGATTTTCGCATCGACTTCACCCTAAGTAATTATATGTTGAACCGAGTCCACCCCCGAAAAGATCCGGAATGGTGCCAAACTTTACCACAAGGTCTCTTGTACCTTAGGAGACAAATTTCTATGGAGGTCGTTGTATAATTCTAGTGTTTTCAATCTATAATTCACCATATTTTGCTTCACCCAACACCGATAAAAAGATAATAATAAAAATAATCATCGAAAAATGTAAGATCTTGTGGGGACTATTTTTGGGTGTGGATAACTACCAAAAAATTTTTAAGCCATTTTGACATAGGCGGATTTGAACATGCTTCACAAATGTATATGAAGCCTTTCATCGAATCGTGTCTATACACGTGGGTTCTTACGGATTCGTGGTCCATGTGATTTCTAGGGTCGTATTGGTCTCAAACTTTTTCTCGTGCTTGCAGATGTCCTATGTGAAGTAACCACTAAGTTTGAGATTTTTCTAAATTAGTTTGGTACTTTTCTCGGTTTAATTAAATTTCTGACGTGACTTCACCCTAGTAATTATATGTTGAACTGAGTCCACCCCTAAAAAGATCCGAATGGTGCCAAACTTTGCCACAAGGTCTCTTGTGCCTTAGGAGACAAATTTCTATGGTGGTCGTTGTAGAATTCTAGTGTTTTCGATCTATAATTCTCCATATTTTGTCTAACGCAACATCGATAAAAAGATAATAATAAAATTAATTATCGAAAAAACCTAATATCTTGTGTGGGACCATTTTTGGGGTAGATGACTACCAAAAAAATTTCAAGCCATTTTGACATACGCAGATCGAATATGCTTCACAAAGGTATATGGAGCCTTTCATCGAACTGTGTCTATACACGTGGGTTCTTACGGATTCTCGTGGTCCATGTGCTTTCCAAGTGTCGTATTGGTCTCAAACTTTTTCTTGGGCTTGTAGAGTTGTAGATGCCCCGTGTGAAGCAACCACCAAGTTTGAGATTTTTCCGAATTGGTTTGGTACTTTTTTCGCTTTAATTGAATTTTCGCATCGACTTAAACTGTAATTATACGCTTGAACAAAGTCCACCCACGAAAAGTTTTACGTATAAATGATGTGAAAACAATTTTCCTATCGAAAAACAATACATTTAATTATTTTAGTTAAAAAGCAACATTTTTTGCATTAATGAAATAGTGAATATTAGTTACATTATGTTCACTATTCAAAAGAAAAAATAAAATATTTAGGTTACATATTTTTTTCATGTGTGCAATAAAGCAAAAGCAACTCTAATTGTTTTTTAAAAAAATTATGACTGCTATGTAATTTATCGCACAAATAACTGGACTTTAGACATTAAATAAAAAGAAATTTTTAAAAAAATCAAAACGGTGTACATGAATGGCGGAAGTGAAAATTTCCACTTTTACTCCCTACCGCAACCACGGCCCCGGGAGTAAAGGTGGGCTGCATTTTACTCCCGGTGGTGAGTGGAGCCGGGAGTAGAGGTCGCCCGCCGCCTTCACGCACCGCCGCCGGGATCGACTACATCGCGTGCACCGGCGCCACCGCCGCTTCACACGCCGCCGCCCGCCCCGGCTTCGGCCGAATCGGCCCCTCGACCGCCTCCGCGCGGACCCGCTTCTCCTCGCATGCGCGCCACCATCGAGCTTCACCGCCACCGTCGGGCGGGAGCTTCACCGCCACCGCCTCTAGAAAAAAAATAGAATTGTTGTAAAAAATCAAAAGCAATTCAAACTAGGGTTTCGACAAAATGAAACTAGGGTTTTTGACAAAATGAAACGACAAAAATGATGTTGAGAATGAAATGTTTTCCGACAAACGATACAAATAAACTAGGGTTTCGACAAAATGAAATGTTTTCCGGCGCGATGTTTTCGACGGCGGCGATGTTGAGAATGAAATGTTTTCCGTCAAACGATACAAACTAGGGTTTCCGACAAAATGAAACGTTTTCCGATGATGTTTCCGACGAGCGACGATGTTGAGAATGCAAACCAACGATGTTGAGAATGCAACCCAATGTTTCCGATATGAATGTTGAATGTAAAAAAGAAATCAAAACCGTTTTCATTATTTCCCTAAGTTCACTAGTGGTTGAATTGTGTATACTTTGAATTGTCTTTGTTAATGATAGATGTAGATAATTTAGATACCAAATTAAGGATTTATTTTAAATTATCATAAGTGGGTCATTTTGATGCAAATTCAAGGGGTTATATGTTTTATTATTTTTGATATAATTTCTAAGATGCTATATGTTATATTCCTAGTAAGCCTCGTAAAAACTAGGTCAAACCCGTCTTCTCAACCCGTCTTAGGGGAAAAATGTCAAACGTCTTACAATTTTGGTTTTTGTTTTTCGATATATTATAAGCATAGTATAGATGGCTGACCCGAGAGGCAACGACATGGAAAAACAAATAATGGTGAATATTATCCACGATGGCACTCAACAATATGCCTATGATAATAACCAACGGCAGGATGAAGATGATTTCCAATACATGTTGGATTTTGCTCAGAACGACCAAGGTGCTTATGATAATACTGACGAGGTATATATATATATATATATATATATATATATATATATATATATATATATATATATATATATATATATATATATATATATATATATTACCCTCGGTAGTGTTTAATATTCACTCCCGAGCCCAAATCATCGAGCCCGAAAGCAACGGCGCTCCGCGCCGGCTGACCAGGCCACGATGCTCCCCAGCGGCGGTTGGCCCACGACCTCGAGCTGATATGCGCTCCGTAGGCCCCGACCCCCCCACCACCCATCCACGTTGTTTTGCGGTTCCTATTTCCTCCACCCGTCGGCTCGGTCTCCTCACCCTACCCTCTGGTGCCGCCGCCCCGCCCGCCGCATCTCACCCCCAGCCCCGTCGACGGCCACATGGTCCTTCCAAGTCGTCATTCCACGGTGTTCCCGGCCGGGCGTTCTCGGTCGTCGTTCCCTAGTGTTCCGTTCGGGGCGTCGGGGAAGGGTTGGCGGACGTCGTGGTGGCGGCCCCTCCCTTCCACCACCAGCGGCGGCGCGGCCCGCCGTCCCTTCCTCGACCTGTGGCGCGGCCTCGCCCTTTCCCGACCCGTGGCGGCGCGGCTCCGCCCCTTCCCGCACCCGCAGCAGCGGCGACGTCCTCTCCCCCACCGGTGGCACCCGCCGGCGACCAAAAAGATCTGGTAAGTCGCCCTTCCCCTCCCGTCCTCCAGTGGCGGGCGATGTCACATCGCTGCTCTGCCGCCGTCATCCCACAGCTAGCGCCTCTATGCTCCTCCAACACTGCTGGCAGATTCCGGTGCTCCTCCTGCAGATCCCCTCCCCAGCTCGATGTTTGCACGTCTCCTATTCCTTAATGGTTGGTGTGCAGGATGTGTTCCCTGTGAGGCTTCGATTAATGCATCCATAGGGGCTTCGATTTCCATCAGCTGTGAGCACGGGAGCTGATACAGGACAATTCAGATCCAGTAATTCCTCTATTCATGTGCTAATCTCGTTTGGCTTTGGAGCCCAACCTTGCCTAGCCACTTTGCCTAGCCCGACGAGTATAGGCTTTGGCGGTCATAATAACAGCAACTCAATTTCTATGGCTAGATTATGACAACCGCACAAAACCTATTTATCTATATATAAACTCCACTGGAACTATGGTAAGTAATTGTCGGTACATTGAAAATGAAAATACAAAATCATGTCGTCTTTCACCTGTTTCCGATGTATATTGCCACTATATATATGACTACATCATCTGTGCTGTTTCAGGACGAAAATAATGAGCTCGATGTATCTGAAACTGATGCTTCTGCAATTGTTGATTTTATCAATGTAAGGTTGTATTTTGTTATCACCGACTGATAATCCAGCATAATTTTGTGCCATTGTCAATGATGTTATTATCATGGCTATGACTCCATCTATGTTTGAATGTACTCTCAAAGAGTTTTCTGTGCATACTTGGGTGCATGCTGTGGTCAGTATTGTGAATCCAGGTCCCAAAGCAATTAAATTTGTTAACAAAATTAAGGATCTTTATATTTTGAGCCAAAAACTAGATAGCAAGATAAATTGTTGCCTGCAGGAGATGATGACCCTTTTTCAAAACTTTTAGTTTCTGTTTCGCATTTTCATTCTGTTGGCAATTGACATGAGTAATGAAGCACACTAGAGCTGTCTCTACCATGATTCATATGTGTTACATTCAAATTTACCCTGAATTATCATACATTTGATTCCTAGTAATAGTAATAATTTTTGGTAGAACACGCCTTTAACGAAATCTGTGGTGCATGTCAATTCTGATCTATCATGGCTAGGGCTATCTCCATGGTGTCTCTGTCCACTAACTTGGCACAAGGGATCTTACCCTAAGCATTTTTCTGCTCACCTCTAGGTGCTCATGGACCTCAGTGAGCTTAGCTGTAACCATAGAGGTGAGCTTGAGCTAGGTCTGTTTTCCTATTTTAGTTGGAAATTTATCTGCTTGTTGGGGAGAAGTAGTAAAATGGTTCACATTCATGCAAAAAGCTATATTTTTTTAGGTGCTCCTATTGTTGGATCATGCTTGGTATAGTCAAATTTTGATCCTTATTAAATCGTTAACCTATACTATCCCCAAATTTATCTTGTATTTAAAGCTTGGCATCCCTTGTGGTTGCATTTTTGATGGACTATGCATTCCTTACAGATCATGCTCAACTTGAAGGTTTTGTACGCTTCTGTTGTGCAACATACTCGGTTGTTATAGTTTTGATTATGAGATAATGTCTTTTGATAAGGTATGATGGAGGAAACATATAGTGTCTTTTGTATCTTCTTTTTTAATAAACTAATATAGAATATTGTTTTCTTCTTGGAAAATCCACATGGACGTCATAGAACCTGCTTTCATATGTGGATGTTCTATGATATTTTTCTGATGAAATTCAGTAGAGAAGATTATCACAGCTGCTTGACTATTAGTTAGCCGTGCTAGACCAGGTCCTTTGATGCTTGCAAATAGTGGAAAAACCTGCTCGTGTTCTCAGTCAACATGTCTATCAGTACCAAAGATGGTCACAAGTGAAGCTATCTTGACAATTAGTCAGCCGTGCTAATTAACTGAGAACACCTTCAGGTTTTCTGATTAGCTGTCAAATTACTGTGTTCCTTTGACTGTATTATGGATAGTTGTGTTTATTGCATCACATAATTGTAAAATTCTTTACTCCCTGTGTGTTTCATGGCTTCTAGACTACTACTGCTTATGTGTTTCCTTGTGGATCTGTTCAGTACATGCCAATATGAGTGTTGAAGACTTGGTGTTATATTGTTCTTTTTCTGTTTAGGAGAAGATTTTTTTGGATAAATAACTCCAAAATCCAACATATCTGACCTGCTTTTTATGTAAATATCTGTGATATTTTGCTCCGGTCTTTGAATTATTTAAGAAACTTCGTCCAGGTTTAAGAAACACCTTTGCATCATATGCAGATATGCAATGAACTCCAAATGTATGCAAGGTCGGATGAAACATGTGGTACAGCAAGCCATAGTTTCAGATTTCAATGAAGCTACTTCAGTTCAGCTCTGAATTGGTATATCCACTTGAGATTTGGATATAAAAATGTGGATTGGGTGGTACAGGTATGCCATTATGTTAAGCACTACTATTTTTCTTGTATGTTTTTCTTTGATGTATCCTTTTCATCTCATTCGCATGTCACTTGCCCATAAAGCATTGATAATTTCATCCACCGAGTTGGCCATGCAGCTCGGTACAATATGCAACGAAAAACACTTATTTTCCTTTGTTGTGACAAATAAAAATGCTTAAAGGATTGAAGGCATCCGTAATTAGAATATAGCCTTGTTGCTAGTTAAATTCCAAATCTTCATCAATTGGGCTCAATGCCTTCTTTTACGTATCTCAAGTCAGTATAACTCCAGAAAGACAAAGAGGTGTTCAACCTGAGCAGGTTTTTGGCAGAGCAGTTCATGTGTGGTTGAGCTGTTGTTTTAAAAGAGTTTGTGCTCAATCTTGCATGCACCTTATTATATCCTCTTACAAGCAGATTGGTTCATCTCTCCTACATTGATTTGCTCTTATGCTCTGTTTTTTGTTTCCATTAGGTTTGCTTTGATGCACAACCAACCTATATTTTTGTGGACAATTTTTTTTTTTATGGTTGCATGTGGATAGATTTTTTATAGTAGTATGCTGGTGAACAAATGGATGCAAATATTTGTTGCTTTGTGGACTTACAGATGCAAGCTCATTTTGTTATTTATATGATATGTGTATTTGAATTAAACAGTTTTATCATAGAATTTAATTGAGTGGCAGCATACCAAAAGGATTACTACTGAATGATTGGTGTGCATACATAACTCTGTATGAAAATGGCAACTCGATTAAAAAAAGGTTATGTTTTCAGCCTTAAAATCTTTTGCTCCCATGAACCAATACATTATTTAGGCCCTACTGATTTCTCTGCTTATGTTTACATGTGCTATTTGTGATCTGGCTAACCATTGTTACTCATGAAACTATTTTTCCTCTTGAAATCTGTTCTGTATGATCTGAATAAATAATGTGCTGAAAAAATCAGTGGTTTAGGAGCAGTCTGATACTCTCTCATGCTATGTTGGAGCCACTCAATATAGGCCCTACTGTTTTCTCTGCTCTGTTTTTCCTTCTCACCTATGCAGTCTAGTGACATAAGGAGCGAATGGGACTGTCATGAGGCTCATGACACAAACCAGTGCTGTAATCATGGTGTTGAACAGTCGATTTCCATTAGCTAGGTTCAGGGGAGTTTGTTGGGTGCATCTTCCGGTGTGCCCCCTTATATTGGTTGCCATGCATGGCCTTCCAAGGCGAGCTCCATGTTAAAATTCAGTGGTGAGCTTATGTCTTTTTGTCGAGAAAGTTGTGATTAGCAAGGTCAGTTTTTCATTTCTGTTGGGAGTTTAACTCCCCCGTAGCTTTTCAGGACTCTTTACACTAAGTACTTTCTAAACAACAAAAGCCTGCTATTCTAAGCACAAAACGTTTTTACCAGCCTTTGTCTGCATTAGTTTTTCATAATAATAGCAGTTCTATATTCTGTTACTCTTTCATAAACCTCTCGTGCCCTATCCACAATTTTTGTTATTTGAAACATAGTTCTCATGGCAGTAAAGCGAGGCACGACAATGCGTACTGCTACCACTAATTGCGAGGGCAGTGGGTAATAGAAGGCAATTCATTGAATTCCTCTGTAGAACACTCACAGGCTAGTATTGTTGAAGATGTCAACATCACTGTACTGGTGTTTCTTGTTGCCATGTTATCATTCTTATTTTATCTAATGTTCATATGATTTATGTTATATTTTAAGCATCTTGTTAAATGTATCCTTCCTCCTATTTTGGGAGACTGCAAGAGAACCTTCAATGCGTACTGCTACCACTAATTGCGAGGGGCAGTGGGTAATAGAAGGCAATCCATTGATAGGTTCAATGGATTGATCTTACCCGTTCTTAATTTGAACACAATCACTGTCTCAGCTTAATTATCTAGAAATTGTGCTTTTGGGTTCACCATGTCGAAATGCTTAGAATTGATATTGGTTCTACAAATAATAGTTCATTTTTTAAGGCATACCACATGCTCCCTTTTGTTTGTGTAAACATCACTCATGAAGGATAGTAGCCTACTAGGCAATTGCTTTTTCGTCTAGAATAAGGGCCTTTGGCTTCAAATTCTACTAACCTAAACTTGCTTAGTTGGTTTGTTTGGCTGTAGTGTTGACTGTCCCTTGCTGACATTACAACAGAAGTAGAAGAAATTGATAGGAATTTCTGCCCTAATGGATCTCTTCTTTCTACTGTCCTCGGATGTGTAGTTTCTTTTCTTCCCTACTAGCATATCTGTATTCTTTTTCTCCATGATGTTTACATTTCAAACTTAAAGTTGTGTGTAACACTCTGATTACGAGGAACTATCTATGAAGAATTAAGTACTATTTGGTCTATGTTTACAGACTATAGCCAATACATAGACGGGATTGATATGAGTGTCTAGCTGCACTACAGAACTCTCACTTTCTTTTTTTTGTATTTGTTGTCTACACATCTATAGTGGTTGTGCTAAGGAACAAAAATAGTATGATCATTTTCCTCTGCCATGGAACATGAAGACCTAAATGGCTACTGATTTTTTAGATCTTATTTTTATATCTGATGTCAAAATGGAATAATTGCGTTGTCAGGCTTCTGAAAATTATGAGCAGCAATGTAACAATAGGAAATGTTATAAATAAATCTGAATTACCTTTTGGCATGCAAATATAATAGTGTTGATTTTTTTTTTTTTTTTGCATACTTATTTCCCAGCTGTAATAGATATTCGAATGATTAGTGGATGTTGTGCCATTGGTGTACTATGTTCTATTTATTCATCAATGCATATAAGTCAGGAAATGTGAAAGAGATCTCGACATCTGCAGGGACGGTGTGTTGCTTCAAGATGCATCATGAGATCACTTAGTGAACAAGACAGCTTCATTTTTACAACAATAGTTATTTTCTAGTTTCTGATCCACAATCTCTTTTGTCCAAAGTTATATGTAGCCCAAAACATTCATTTTGATACCACCTATTGTTTCCATGTGATATGCAAATATCTATGCATGGCACTCTGTTTTTAATCATTGAAGTTCCCCTTCTTTTGACAGGTGAAGCAAATGGTGGTCTGGTCATTAGAGAGGGGCGAGAGAAGACGGGATGTATTTTTTTTTTTCTAGAATAAAGTAATGTAATTTGGCGTGAGTTGTTGGAACCCCAATATTAATGATTCTGGGGAATAACTTATACAGAGCTGCAAAACTATGTGTATTCAAACTGCAAAGTGTATCGCAATCTTTCATAATACATTTCTTTAAAAAAATGTTTCCTGTGAAAAAAAAAGGTTTATGGTCTATGAGTCGTAGGATTATAAATGTTTCTTGGACGTTCTCTCATCCTCAAAACTATCAGGCTAAAAGAAAATCAGCAGCAAGAAAATCCGTTGCAAGGAACAAAAATCGGAGTCAACCATGACACCAAGAAAATCTGTCGCAATCGCAATCACAAAAAAAAAAAAAAGAGTCAACCACGACCCCACAGGACGGAACCAGGCAAAAATAGAAAAAGAATCGGCCGCAAGAAAATAGAAAAACCTCCGTCATTAGTGGGAAACTCACACGCGGGCAGGACTAGTGGAGGGACTCACGCGACGCCTAGGAGGGCTTCACTGGCTGGCGCAGCGCGCGTTGGACGGACCTGCCGCCGCGGGGGCTCGGGTAGTGATTAATAATCACTACCCAGGGACTACTTAGCGCATATAGGTATTCTATATATTACCCCGGGTAGCGTTTAATATTCACTACCCGAGTCTAAATCACCGAGCCCGACGAACCCACGGGCGAGACACGAACGCTCCCCCGTTTCTCACTCCCCCTCTCCCCGGCGGTTCCCACCACCTTCGAGCTGTGCTGCTCCTAAGCTCCCCACGCACCCACGATTGCTCTGCGGTTTCGATTTCCTCACCCGCTTGCGCTCTTTCCCCCTCCTCCCGTTCGACCGTTCTCGGCCGCCTGTCCCCGACCGCCGCGCCGACCAATGTTGTGCCGGGCGTTCTCGGCGGCCCTCCCCGCTTATCTTGTGGCGAGATCCCGCGGATGCATCGAGCGGCGGTGCCTGCTCCGTCGGGCGGCAGCGCCCTCCACTCCATCCCGGTGGCGGTCTCCCACCTCTTGATGACGCCTTCCCCTCCCGGTCGGCCCGCAGCGGATCCACAGCCGCGTCGCTGGCGTTACCCACGGCCGAAAAAGCCCGCCACCACCGCATCCAAGAAAGGCGGCGTGGCTCTGTTGTAAGGCCTCGCCGACGGGGTCTAGGCCGGCCGCGGCTGTGGATCCGGGTGCGCCAAGGGTTGGGCGGGGGGCGGACTCACCTGCCGGCGGCGGCTGCAAGCGCGTGCGCCCGCCTCGCGTGGGCCAACGCGGAGGCGCCGGAGAAGAGGCTCTACGAGCAGCAGCACCTCGACATCAGCGACAACCGTGCTTGCATCCGCGCCGCGGCCTCTCTTCTCCGGCGTCGCAGCACGGGGCGTGGCCCCCTAGCAGGTCCGCACAACACTCCTAGGAGACCCGATGCTGGATCCACCATGAGATCGCTCCACCATGATCGATTTGTCCAGCATCTGATGGAACAGAGTACGCAGCTGGCTAATATTTGTTTCTCGATTTTGTTCTGTATTAGCCTCTTGAACGTTTTAGTTTGTATTAAAAATTATATTCTTATTCTGATTGTGGGGGCTGCAGGAGATGTGGCATCACGGCTTGGTGTGAACTGATTGCTGAGGAAACTTTGATTAATCTGCATCAGGTGAAACGTTGATTAATCTGCATAAACAATTGTGGTTCAATTGCAGCAAGACGAGTTTGCCTCAGGCTGCCAATGCTGGTTCAATGCAGGTTTCAGATACTCGTGGGGAAGGATATGGTGCTATAATTCCCAACCAGTAGCGTTAATCAGAATACTATATGTTTCTAGAATTAAACCAAAGTTCATTGAAACGTTCATCTGGCTTTAGATGATTGTTCCTGTAGAATATATATGCATTTCAATTAGGATTATTGCATATAAATGGCCTTCATTTATATATTGAACCTACTGCAAAAATATTCAGAAATATTTTTTTTCTTGCAAGGGTAGTGCTAAAAAGATTGTTGCTAAAAATTTGGCCACCTGAAAAATTTTACTTTATGTGGTCATGGATGTTCTTGTTTGATCTTAGCTTTCTCTTCTCACAAATTTTGTTGACATTGCTTAGTCCTTCAACGAAACATGATTTCAAATATCTTTTTCCAACAATAATTGTCCCCAGAGATGAACCATATTTATTTCTGAAACCACAAATTGTTTTACTAGTTGGACCTTCCAAGGGAGTTGTGGCATGATGTTGTGCTGTCTGTTTCATATACTACAAGCTTGAAGGTTATGAATTTGCGATCCATGGATTTTTTTTTATCCCCTACTGCACGTATATCTGGTTGGGGGCAGCATCCGCCCCTCCCTTGCACGTAACAATTCGTTTTTTTTTTGTCTTCTTATAGATCACATGCCAATTGTATTCTAATACATATGCCTTGCCGAGGTGGACAAGCATGGCAGTAATCCCTTCTACTACCTCGCCGATGCTGTGAATATTCTGCAGGTCAGTCCCCATGTGCGTGGCCCTTTTTTTGTCAATAGCAAGGCCTTTAGTTGTGATCTGTGAAAAATGGATACTGGATTCAGTTCTTTCCTTTGTTTTTTTTTTTTTTTGCAAAACTTGGATTCAGTTTCATTAATGTAATCACAGCTGTACTTTTGTAGCCTTTCTGAATCTCTAGACCTTTAGCCATTCTAGTGTGTGCAGATGCATCTCAGTACCCTCCAGACCTCTAGCATGCACATACATATATTACGCGTAAGGAGACACTCACCTAAGAAACTATCGTGCATTTGATTTCTATTAGTATTAATTATTTCTTGTAGAACCCATATTTTCACTTTTGAAAAATTACTTAATCAGTGGTGCGTCATTATGAGCAATAGTTGAATGGCATTGCCTCTTGTGCTTGCTAGATCAAGTTTCTGGTGAACAAACATAAATTAATTTTCCCTTCAATTGAACTGAATCTTTAGCTTAAGGAATATATCTATTTTTTTAATCTCATAATAGCTAAAATGTTTGTTGCTAAGACCTAATTAGGTACACAATGCAATATTACAATGTCATATCATGAGAACTTTATATGACAATTTGCTTTCACGTAAACTCTCAGCTTATAAATAATTAATGTTTGTCTAGATGTAATGCCAGACAGAAAGCTATATTGCAATAAATATTATATATTATTCTTCATCTGATTTTTTTAACTTTCTTGTTAGGACCTGGAGGCTAGGAGTTTCCTAATGGTAAACTTCCTCTGCTTACCATTTCCTTTTCAGCATGATATTTTGTTTAACCGATGGGTGGCAAAGCATTTCATGTTGCTTTTGAGTGGCACTTCAGAGTTCAGTCACACCGTAAAGTTTGATCAAGTGTAACTATTCCATTTTAAGCTAGCAATCTATTTGCATCTTTACTAGCATAAGCAGGAGAATACAGTAGTAAAGTGTCCAATCCAGGTATAATAGAGAAACCCATCCTACTACTTTGATTTTGCCATGGATGTTCATTCCCAAGCTTAGCTTTCTAGATTGTAGACCATGGATCTACTGCTGTGTTCCTGCTTGACGAGTTGCAGCAATGTTATTTAAATGGAATATTTTTTTATTTTATCTATCTTGAAATCGTTTGAAGCTCAGCAACGAGACCGCTTCTTAGGCAAAGCATTGATGTTTTTGTTTTTTGTTCGGGAAGCATGATTGCCTCTTTGGCATGGTTGGCCTATGGTGGTGTTTGGTCCAATTTTCTCTTACTGGAGAATTGGAGTTGTACGAGCCCAGTACTACTGAATTTGCCAAGGAGTTTTAGTTCTTTATCCGGCTTGGATCTTGTATTTGTTTGTTTTAACTCACATGACTAAAATTGGTCCATTTCATTTTTTTTTTCAAATAAAAAAGGTTCGGAAGCTAAAAGTACCAGTGTTTATAATAAAAATGATATTTGCAAAAACTGGCATTGGAAGCTTGTTTGTCTTCTTCGATCAACCCAGATTCTGAACATTGGATGCCCCATTTTGGTCCCTTTTACTATTGGGAATGGGGATTAATGATTGATTTGCAATGTGACTTTCCCGATCGTGTGTAGATCCAAGACCCTAAAGAGGATTGTCTGATTCTGATCTTTTGCTCATGAATCTGAATCTATTTGCACGAAGGTGCAAGTTGAGGTATTTTCAGGTCATGTGTTTTTTAAAGTATATATGCACATAGCAACTTTTGTATTTAATTTTGTTCCTTACATTGTTCTCGTGCAAACCAGCACAGCAGTGCTGCAGCAACATTGCATGATCTCATCTGCCATTAAAATCAATCTATGATCAGTTATTCTGGGTAATTTTCTATCTTTTTACTTGTTGCATGAAATGCAGTACTGCAAGGGACCTTTTTGTCTGATATTTTTCTTACCCGTCACTTATGCATCTTACTCGTTTTTTTTATTTTCAGTCAACATTTGTGAGACCTGTTCACTTGTCCAGTTCTCTAATCTTCTTTTCCTTTTCTTTGCCACTTTTTCACCCTGTTTTCGCTAGGCGCTAGGCGGATTTTCCCTCGGCGACCCACCGCCTAGAGCCTAGTCGGGACTTCGTGCCTAGGCGCCGCTAGGCGTTTTTCTAGGCGTTTTGATTTTTGTACATATACCTATGTATTACCTAAAATTACCTTAAATAAAAGAAAAATAAAGGATCTCGTGGACCTAAGGGGGAAAAGGCCCATAAAAAAAGCCCAGCCCACTTATTCTCACCCTTTCCACCTTATCCATCCAGCTACCCTCCTCCCACCACACGATCTCGCCCCCTCCCCGTTTCTCCGTGCCGTCATTCGTCAACGCGAGGCGCCGATGGCCGAGCGGCCGCTCCCACGACGAGGCGAGGCCATAGGAGCGGGCGACCTCCGCGCACGCCCGGGCCGCGGCACGCACACGCAGGTCGGCGCCTCGCAGATGCGCTCACAGCCACCTTCTTCCCCGTCTCCGGGCCGCCGCCGCCGCCTCCCCGGCTGCGCCGGCGGCCCGCTCCTCCCGGCAAGTGCCTAGGACCCCGACTACCCCCTAGGCTCCACGGTGGCCCTTTCGCCTAGCGCCTACTCATGGGAATCCCGCCTAGGCGAAGCGCCTAGCGGAACAGGGGCTTTTTCATAAACCAATTACCGGCATGTATCCTCACAGCCTAGCACTTAGGTAGGATCCAAATGAGGTGATTAGTGATGCATCTCAGTTCTCTGTTTAACAATACAAGCCATGTTGAACTGCCTAGTGCTTATGAAATTAACTTTAATGAACACCGAGCATTGTGATATGCAGCTATTGTAGGCCTAATTCATCTCAAATAATTATAGAAAAAAGAATGGAAGTCCTAAAACTAGTATAATGTCTTGCTCAATTTGGAGATGTCAATATCGAAGTAATTATAACCCTACAAAAGATGGACATACTGCATTTTAATACTCAAGGTTCCAATATTCGCTTCCCTGGTTGGTGGTGTGGCACCATCAAAGGCGCCAAGCAGGGTTCATGAAATTTCTTCTTCTTTGTACAATGAATTCATGAGATTCCTTACACATTTCTTGCTGCAGGCATCAGGATGTAGCAGAATTTGGTACTTGATGACGGGAAAAAGGTTCCATTCATTTACTGCGTTCTCACATCTTTGCAAGTTGCAACAGTAATCTGTTATTCTGTTCATTTGTTTGTGCTCTCTATTTTGATTTCTACCTAGGCAACAATTTCTCTTTTGAATTGAGCAACTAAACTAGCTGCATTACTAATGAAACAAAGTCATATAGTGCACTTTCGAAAGAAAGAAAGAAAGCACTGTATTCTACCTCTGAAAACAGCTCCACTTTCCATAGCAGGGCTCTTTATCCTTATGAAAATTGAGTTATTTCATTTCTACCTAGTTAACAATTTCCCATTTGAATTGAGTTTGCACTATTTGTCTTAATTACCTAGTGAATATCTTGTAGGACTTATCTCCTTTATTTTAATGGTTCTCTACTCCCTTTTACAAATCAGTTTGTTTTGGACATAATTTAGCATACCAAGGAGTGATTAATTAGAGCGTATCCCTTCCTACCTTTATTAAATATGGTTATGCCCTTGCGGGTATCTCATGGACACCCAATGCGCATAGCTGGAGCTCCCAGGCTGCGCTAGATAAGCCAACATGTGCAGTAGAGAATCATGCTATTTTATTCTGGGCTGTCGTTTCATTGCTTATACTTCTATTGCCAAATTTATAGTTTTTTTTTTATGCAGGCAAGAACCTTTCTTATGTTGGATCGATGCTTTCAGTTCAACACCACAATTGTAGGTCTCCCTGTGGCCTACCTCTAAACTAATAGGGTTCATTATGGAAGATACACAGTTTATATCAGTAATACTTTTGTTGCAAGATATGAAGGTTGCGCTGCTGCATTACCTACCTTTCCATCGGAGAACTCAGGCTCACAAGATTCAGACAAATTTTTTTAATTCTGCCTAGAAGTAGTCTCATTTTAGAAAGTAGTGATCAGCAAGGTGACTTTAGAAAGCTGTGATCAGCATCTGACGATGGTGCTGCTCATGACTAGCGCCGTCACTTTAGAAAGTTTACAGTAATTTGTTTTTAGAAAAGTGTACAGTAATTTGTTATGAGTACTTGATCTTGCTTAAAAGTTGTGCTTATTATAAGTTTTTACCCATTCCGTAGCAGATTTGTGTCAAGCAAAAGGAAAGTCTATTTTAATTATCATAGATCAGTTGCAGCGATTATAGGAACTTTATAGTTTCACTAATTCTTGGGAACAGAATTGAATAAGTAATAATGTAATATTAATCGCAAAACAAGAAGACTTTAAAAACATGAAACTATGGTAAACCGACGGACAATCCAGAAAAAAAAATAGGCGCCTAACTATTTGCGTTTGAAAAAGAAAACAAGAAAAACATGAAGAAAAACAAACTTAGACGAAAAATAAACCAATTGCGAAACCTGGTCACGTGAAAAAAAAATTGAAAAAAAAAAAAAGACAGACAGGAACAAGGGAATGAACGCACGGACTATTAAAATTGGTGGGAGGGATCGGACTGCCGCTCTCGCTCGGGCGCCGCAGACGTGGTGGGGCCGTGAGGGCAGCCAGGAGCAGGTTGCGGGCGAGTGCACGGAGGACGCCTCGCTGGCTGGGCTGGCGGGGGGTGTCGGTACTGATTAATAATCAGTACCTGGAGTACTTTTAACAAGCAGCCCTATATATATATATATATATATATATGCGCGCGCTAAAGCCCCTGCGCACTGATTATTAAATAGTACCCGAGGCCACCGCGGCAAGCCCGTTCCACGCGCCAGGCGAGCCTCTGTCTGCACCTGCCCCGCATGCTGAGCGCGCCCCTCCCTGCCACACCCGCACGTACCCGGTCAGGCCCACCTTCCCAGGCTTGGAAACCGTTGACCCACACACTCAAGGTGTTTTCTTATGGATCTTTTTTTTCCTCCCGTGAGACTCACATGGTCACCCACACACTCTATGCGATTTGTTTGTGGATCATTTTTTTTCCTCCTGTGAGACTCGCATGGCATGTTTGTCAAGCCGTTTTATTAGTGACCATGATATTAATAGATATTAACCTATGAAAGAGATCCTAAACCAAGCATTGCCTAGAAAATTACACCAAAAAATTTTTTGGAATGATTTCACTCGCATAAATATTGAACTGCTTAGCCTGGCACCAATTGAGCTTTAGCTAGCACACCATTGATATGACCTTCGTCGGACTTAGAATGAGAATAGCAGCAGGTGCTTACATAGCGCTTGGTCATGCACTAGACAATCATGTGAAAATTAAAACCACATTTATTCTTGTTACTATTATAAACCCATCAACAGAAAAGTTGGAAGCTCTCGTAGTCATACAATTATTTCCAGGCCTGTAGATTGAGGGGTTTAGACTGAGCATTCACAATATAGTATTGCAATAATTGCAATAATTCACAATATATATATATATAGGACCCCACTAATCTACAGCCTGGCTGGAGAGTATTAACCAACGCGCCGGTGCCCGGAGCCGGCGACCGCTCGCACTCCGGCGGAGCAGTAATTAGCGCATGCATGGCTGACGTCAGTCAGGTTTTAATATAGGTAATGGAGTAATTGCGTTCGGAGACAGCAGGGCGGGATGCATGCATGCAGGCTTTTAAAAACTGTTGCATGCAGGCGGTATTTTAAAATGTACTACCCGTTGGTTATTAATCTACTAGAGTACTGACTTTTCATAGGGCCCCACCTTTGAGCACGTCTCATATTGCCATGCGTAGCAAGCGTGATTGAAGTTGATTGGCTTGCATTCAATTGGGGAGGGTCAATGCAATTAATCAGCCTTCTCCTTCTTACAATTTGAAAGAAGTGACTAAATAAATTATCGAGATGACATATCAAAGTCCTAGTGATAATTTTTTTATTACCGCTATTATACTTTCATGTGTCCATAAAAGTAACAAGTATTGTTATATTTTCAAGTGGATTTCTACTACCAATAGTATCATCATTTGGTCTATAAATTATTCCATCAGAACCTATGAACAGTAAAGTTGGCAGTGACAAGCAAATAATTCCTACTATAGTACGTGAACGGTAAATTTTCTTCTGCATATAACCGGGATGTTCGACAACCGGTTAGAAAAGTTTTAATTACTAACAATATCAATTTGGTAAGCAAATTATTCCCTCAAGCCCCATGAGCAGTATATTTGCATGTGCCGATCACCGGCGTGTACAGTCGTCGTTGAGTCTATTTTTTATTACTGATATTTTTATTTTTTTTATTAATAATGTTTTTATTACTAATAGTACCATTGCCGACGCTTTTTTTTATTACTATCATTACATTTTATTATGTAAGTAATTGGCACGTGAGCGGTAAATTTTTAGTGAGCTAATCACCAGCATGTACGGACACCGGTCAGGATATTTTTATTACTGCTAGCATCATTTTGTTAAGTAAATAATTCGCTCAAAAAAGCCTATATAGAAATAAGGCGCTTAAGTAGTCCCCTGGTAGTGATTAATAATCACTACCCGAGCCCCGCGCGCCCGCCCGTCCGAACGCCAGGACAGACGCTCGTGCACCGCGGAACCTAACTACGCGGCACGCATGACGTTCTCAACCGGTTTTCCTTTTCCGCCCGTGAAACACTCACGTGCCTCCGTCCCCACGATTCAAAAGAGCGAGCGGCGACCACTTCCTGATTATTATTTTATTTTTTTAGCCCCCACGATTCAAAAGAGCGAGCGGCGACCACTTCCTGATTATTATTTTATTTTTTTTAGCCGAAGGTTGATGCCATTTTTCATTTGCAACTTTTTTTTTTTTTCACGTTCGTGATTTTTTTTTTCCTGTCCAGCCTTTTGACGCCCCTGATTAGAGGCCATTTTGTCACGTTCATGGTTTTTTTTCCTGTGCAGCCTTTTGACGTGCATCATTAGAGGCTAGTTTTATATAGCATTTTGACGTCTCTCATTAGAGGCCAGTTTTATAGTCATATACGGAATTCGGCACAAAACTACTGCAATACAGTCATGAAAACACAGTACTATTCATTTTAATTTAATAAAAATATGATTCAATTGAAATTAATACGAAAACACATAGCAAAAAAAAATATAATGGGGCAAGGATACATATTTAAATAACATTTTTTTTTGCTCTATAGTATGATAATTGACCGTACGGCCAAGACATTGTGTAAAAACGTCAGAATCATGTGTACATGCCAAAACTGGCCACATAAAGGTTCTAAAAAATGTGGCGCATGCGGACAAGAAGATCAAGATCATTCAAATCCACCAGGGTTGTCTTTGGTCGGAGAAGTCACAAGTCCTCATAGTCTCCAATCTCTCCAAAACTAGCATATATTTGCATACGATTCACAAGACAGTTAGACAAATTTAAAAGAACAAACAAAATATCATGTTGAAAGGGAGATGGTTAAAAGCAGAAGTTTATCATTTGGAAACTACTTCTATACTCCTGACACTGACAAGAAATTAAAGGAATTCCTTGCGTTAAGATTGAGAATACATCATAGCAAACTTGGATGTTACAGATTAATTGATCTGCATGACTAAAAATTCAAAGCTCTGGACAACTACCAATGCACACTCACCTTGAAGCACACAGATGTGTCAACGCTGCTATGTCTATCAAAAAGGTCAATATATGGACACAGCCATCCTTCACTTCCTCTAGACCATCACCTGTGAGAACCAGTATTGATTAGCAAAGAACAATAGGTCTTTATATAAAATAATTTGACCACAACAATCCAGCATTGCATAAGCATGTAAGCAGGGCTTCAGGAAACCTACTATAGTGAACAACAATATTTCATGTCTAAAGGTATAGAACATTTGAATGGTATAGTATATTGATCCCAATATATTGTCACATATAAATAGACAATGAAACTAAATTAGGTCTCATCACATCAAATTTGGAATAAATGGTAAATTTTCAATAATACATTCTCCGCAACACAAAAGGTAGCTTCAAATACCAAAGAGAACATCAAACAATGAAGGTCACTCAGACATGTTCTTGAAAATCGTATAATTGTAGATTATTTTCAAGTGCTTTTCTGTCAAGAGTGAGGATCTGTGTGGCTGCCTATTAGATTTACTATGCACTACAGATAGCAGAGTTGTAGCAATCTCAAACCATAGTTCTTTTTTACAAATAGTTTCAGTAAAACGAAATCACAGATCAGATTGAGAAAACTATACCGGCAAAATTGTATCATCGTACAGGTATATCCATGCAATCACCAGTAACGACTTCGCTAAAGCTAAGTTCCTTGAAATTGTCAGCCACAAGGGGGAACCAAGAATAGGAGCTAAATTACATAATCATTGTTGGTAATTAAACATTAGTCTTCCATGTGTGTTTTATAGGAAGAAACAATGTTATCTATTAGTTCATTGGTTGGGAACAAAAGCAAAAACAGGGTGTCCTATGTGTCTCCTATCATACCAACTCAGACACTATCTCGTAATAAATCCAGGTATTTTGATTCCTACCTTACATAATCAAAACCAGCATAGCACATTCATAACAGAAAAAATCAAAGCCTGTTGCAGCACAGAGGAAGGCAGAGTCAATTGAGGGCAACATAGCAGGAAGACAAAATTACTGGGAGCACATAGACATGGACAAGTGAAGTCTCCACTGGCCACCCCTTCTCACTCAGCACCTGAGTGATCATAGCCATCAGCTCCATCACTACAAACAACCCAAACCATGACAAGAGTAAATTTGATTGACAATTTTTTAAAAAAAAGCATAAGATGAAAAAAATAAAAAGCTTATGACACATTGGATGATTGGATAGCTGGATCTTAACTCTAGATGCAGTGATGATAGAGTTGAAGTCTTAGTTTGGGATGCATAAGCAAAAGAAGAGCTACTTCCCAACAAGTAGTAACTGGTTATAGTCTTTATAGTAGTTTGGGATCATGATTTCTCTTTTCTTGCTTTTTTTCTTGTGAATGGCATGGACTCTTTTAGAATTGTGTCAATAGTCATGCTAAAATGCTTGATAATTAGTAAAAAGAATGGCAATGAATAATATTACAAGAATGGCAATAGATAATATTCAAGTGCACAAACTATTGCAACAGAGTATGTTAATTGCACATCAGAGACATATAGGACCTTCTAGTTGAGCATAAAGGTCGTTTGTGCATCAGACCAAACCTAATCGTAAATACAGCCACGGCTCACCTTACATTTCTTCCAACACCACCTGCAAAAATGATGGATTCTCCAGGTTCTAGTCGAAGCTGCCCCCTGAGCATCCAACCGACTGCACATTGATGTTCCAAATCTGAAAAAAGGAAGAAAACAGGAATCAAATTGGAAAATGCAACGCAGATGAATTGTAGGAGCATAAAAACTTTATCTCACAATGTATAGAAATTTCTGAAGCAGATAAGGTTTTGTGGCCACAGACGTGATAATCTAGTTTCGGGTGGGCACAACAGCCAGCTCCAAGCAGACCATCAGGGGGCAACCTAGGCAGTGCCCAGCGCCAGTAGGCAGCAGAGGCAGTTGACTGAGTCTGCAACAAATTAGGGGACTTAAATGTACAGCTTCGTGTACTGTACGTATAAAAATAGGTTACTCTGAAAAGGTTGACACAGATGGTAACCATTATTTTAAGCTAAAAAACTAGGATTCTTCATATTGCTATCTACAAACTCCAGAACCTGGTATTGTCATAAAAATAAATAGAGTAGGAAACTAAAAATCGATTGACAATTTGTAGCAACACTGAACTAGTAAGAAAAAATATCAGGCAAAAACTCACTTGCAGTAATCTGTAAAAAAGATAGACACAAATAAGCTATATCTAGTGAGCTAAACAACCTCCAGGCTCACTTTGTGCAACAAGGGAAAAATAGAGAATTACCCAGGGAGCAAATCATAGATCGATTTTAATGGCAGCTGAGATCATGCCATTAAAAGTGCAATCAACACTCTTTCAACGAGAAGTTGATCACACATTAGGCTCTCATAATTACCAGCACACTCAAAAGCAAAGTTGTTAATATCACTATCATTTAATATCTGTTAAAAGGAGAAAACAATAGTGGGAAACTACATAATAAAGCATTCTGACAAATCACATGAAGGAATTGCAAAATAAATGTTTCCACGCTTGTACTTTGTGTGAACATTTTTACAAACAAATTTCCTTTAAGGGTTTGCTTTGTCTAATATTGGTTGGACCAGAGTTTGTAATAACAATGTTTAAGACTGAACATTGATCGAGAAAAAGATAGCTTGAACAGAAAAGAACAAACAATTAAACGGAGGACTTTCCGCAACAGGAAGAAGCACCCAACCTCCACAATGACAGGCTCATCAGTGAGTCAAATGAACCACAAGATACACTGATAGATAGTGCATATAACTACTCCCACTGTGCCACATGTAATTGACAATAATCCCGAACATCTTTTAAGCCCGATTATAAGTTGCATATATTAGCATGTATATGTTACAATGATGAAAACCACTTCAGTTGATATGAATGTAGTATTTGCAGTTAATTAAGCATATAGAAAAAGACCTTCTAGTTGAGCAGTCCCATTGCTAGCTAAGGATCCTTTACCGAAAGGCCTCTGATGTACAGACACATGGAAATTAGTAGTGGTAAAAAAAAAAAATTACAAATACAAAAACCAAGGTAGGAAAACTAATATAGAAAAATCATAATTGGGAGACAAATTGAATATCATAGTTAAAGGGCATGCTATTCACATGTGCAATAGAAAGCAAGAAATAACGATTCTTTGCATGTATGGCAACCTCGGACATTGAATGAAGAAAACTTTTGGCACCTGAATGGGTGAGGGGTGGACAGTAATGAGGATAGTGCATCCACAATTTGCAGAGATGAAAAGAAACAAAAGAGCACTCCCTGATCCTATACTCCTATGACAAGAGAGAGATTTAGGAGAGCAGCAGATTATCTAACTCTAATAAAAGTGATAAAACTAGAAGAAGTAATTAGATGAATAGGTGTTTTGTAGGATTATCTGCACTCGTGGCTAGACAATCATGACTGAAGTTTCAACAGGAGTTTTTGGACAACCTTGGAACATCCGCGACTCATTCAATTCCAACAGATCCAGTACCACTAACATGTCCAGCCGTCGATGTAGTCTAAGTGAAGCAGGAGAACCACCAACTCACTGCAAGTTATGATCATGAATCCGTGAAGGTCTGAGTAAATCAAAAGGCAAACAATGATTAAAGTGACATCAACAAATTACTTGTAACATGTCGAAGGCTGCTCCTCGGACAACTTCCATCATTGGGTGGACATTCCTATCTTTGGGTGAAAGTAATTTCCTTGTGTAGACTTTTCCACCTAGCACCTGAACGAAACATACATATTTTGAGTACCAAAAGTACCTTATCTCAAAAGAACCACTAAATTAAGTTTCAAAAATAGATTCAGAAGAGCCTCCTATGCCGGTTCTAATTCTTAGAAAATCATACAAACCATGGACATCTTTTTTGGAAAGCATATGCACCTGAACTCAAACAATTAAAAAGTAATTCCAGCACACAAAGCAGGGTGGAGCCAGACAGTGGCACAGCAGAACCAAAATTTAGCTGGGGTAGAACGTGAACACATAACTAATATTATTATATTAAAAAATCAGATACATGCATCACATACTCATTGATATCCCAAACGAATGGTTAATATATGATAAATTTAATCTTTTAAAGAATGAAGATGGTACCTATACTAATAAAAAGCAGTCGTCCATAGCATGCTAGCAGTGCCTTCATATATTTCATTAATTCAACACACACCAATTAACTAAGATTCAACTATCTAAGAGCTAATAAACATGTAAATTAAACAACAAATCAATTATTGTATGATATTACGTCATAATACATTTACACAGCTTTGAAAAAGACATAGCAGGACATAGCACCAGCGCATTTCGATAATGAACTGTAACAATCAAATAAAATAAAATAAAAAAAAAGGGGAACGGGGAGGAGGAGATTGTGCAAACGACGACCAGGGGAACGGATCTAGAGGAAGGGCACATGGATCTGCCGAGACAATCTAACACTCGCAGCGGAAGGAGAAGGAGATTGTGCAAAATACGAGCTAGGGAAGGGGATCTAGAGGAAGGGCACCTGGATCTGCCAGCAGTGTTGGAGAATCAAACGCAGGAACGGCGGTGGCAGCGAAGGACGGGCGGCGACAGCATCGCCACCGAAGTTGCCACTCCTTTCTCCGGAGTTCGCGACGGAACTAACGATGAGTCACGGGCGAGCACGGGAGGTTGCTTATGATGGGAAGGTGCAGGTGGGATGGCGGCCCAAGGTGCGGCGAAGCTCGCCGCCGCTGCCAAACCGACAAAGAACCGTCAATGCCGACCCTCAACTTGGCCTTCAAGACCGCGGTCGACGGCGAGCCGACAGGGTGAAGGATGGGAGGGAGTCGGCGCCAGAGGGCCCCGGACGGCGGAAGTGGCGGCGCGGGCTCGTGCAGCGCAGGCGGCGGCGAGCTAGACAAAACCGGCATCTCCTCGCCTCCACCCTAGGATGGCCTTCAAGGTGCGGCGACGGCGGCAGCGGTGGCTAAATGCGGCGGGTCCGATGGCGAGCTGGGCTCCCGCGGCGGCAGCAGGAAAAAAAAACCGGGCGTCTCCCAAAATCCCCCACTATCGATCGATGGAGAATATGGAAAGAAAAAAACCGATAAAAAAAAAAAGGTGGGTGCGGGAAAAGGGAACTGACCGGCGATGGGTTGGCTCGGTGTGTCGGGCTCGGGTACCGGTGCGTTAGGTTGCCTCGGGCAAAGATTATTAATCACTACCCGGGGGTAATATATAGAATATATATATATATATATATATATATATATATATATATATATATATATATATATATATATATATATATATATATATATATATATATATATATATAATGCAAATACCGCATCATCAAAATTTCACCTTTTGCATGAAACGTCTAGGAGAGAGAAGGAAAGAGTTTCACCATGGTGAAATCTTTGGGCACTTTTTCACATGCGTTGGAAACGGTGTGAAACCCCATTGAGACATAAATAGAGTTTCACCATGGAACTATGCAATTAAACCATACAATGAGAGAGATTGTGGGACCCTTGAGCCTATGAAACCGTGCAATGAAACTATGCATTAAGAAGGACGCTTATTTCATGCCAAAGTTTCACGTCTTGAAAACCGGGAGGTGAAACTCTCCATTGAGACTGGTCTTATACTACACCATGACACATAAAAACTCTCCATTGAGACTGGCCTTATACTACACCATGACACATAAACACCCCCGTTCGACCCCACCAACCGGGCCGACTGGCAACATCCTGACTCCACCCGACTCGCACCGCGCACCGCCGCACCCGCACCCGCACCCCCTGTCTCCCCGATAATCGTTTCGTCACATCCGCTCGATGGAAGACCGGACCGATCCAACACTCGGCGCCGCCCACCTTCCACCACATCGACGCTGGCCTCAACCCCGCCGGCCTCCCCATGTAATACCCCTAGCTACACGGCGATAGCCTGAGCGTGAGCACAAGCAGGTTGGATCTCGACGAACGCCGACGCCGACGAGAGGACACCCTCGAACTCGCGTGTTTCAATTGTCAACCGATTAAACTTGTCTCTTACAACTCGATGACAAAGATATAAACGAACGGAGCCGTCCGCTGACCCACTCGACATACACCCCGTCCGTGGACCCACATGTCATACTTAAAAGAAAACACATAACGAAAAACGTAAATAGGTAGATGACGCGCCTTCGATCTCGCATGACGTCCTTCCGAGCTCCACCGAGACATCTCACACTTGGGGTATGACAGCCTCCTCCCGCCGAAGACTCGCTTGTCCCCAAGCGGGCGATCAAAAATCTTGTCTTCAAAACATGGTAGTCCTCCCAAGTCGAGGAAGCATCGGGTAAACCGCACCAAGTAACCAACACCGGGCGGATGGCCGAGTTACCTTTGGCGCACCAACCGTCAATCGATGATCGCCGATGGTACTAGGCCGCAGGCTTGCAAATCCAGCTCTGTTGGTAGATTGGAGAAGACCGGTGTGTATGATGGAAGAAATGGTTTCAACTGGGAGACATGGAACACAGGGTGGATTTCACTGTCGCCCGAAAGCTTGAGCTTGTATGCCACTGCACCAATTTTCTCCAAGACTTCATAGGGACCAAAGAACTTGTATGCCAATTTGGGATATGGACGGCTGGCAACCGAGGATTGTGTATAAGGTTGCAGTCGCAGGAGAACTTTGTCACCAACCTGGAACTCCCTGTCGGTCCTATTCTTGTCAGCTTGTATCTTCATTCGATTTTGAGCTTGCTCTAACCTTTGCCTCAGCACCTGTAGGTAGGCTTCCCTGTTCTCAACGATCTCCAATACAGTGGGTGGTGTATCAGATGTGGGAGTAGGAGCAAGACCAAGATTAGGTTCGTAGCCATAGAGGGCTTTGAAGGGGGAGCAGCCCAGGCCATGATGAAAAGAAGAGTTGTACCATAACTGTGCTAGGGAGAGCCAGGACCTCCATGATTTAGGTGAATCTTGCACTGCACAGCGTAGATACATTTCAAGGCACTGATTGATGCGCTCTGTTTGGCCATCTGTCTGGGGGTGATAGGATGTAGAAAAGTTTAGCTCAACTCTGTATAGTCTGAATAAGTGTTTCCACACTTTGCTGACAAAGACAGTGTCTCTATCACTGACCACCTTCTTGGGAAATCCATACAGCTTGACTATATTGTCCAGGAAGATCTCAGCTACTCCAACAGCTGTGTATGGGTGTTTAAGGGCTATAAAGTGTGCAAACTTGGTGAATCTGTCAACCACTACTAAAATTACTTCATAGCCTTGTGATTTAGGGAGGCCAGTAATAAAATCCATAGAGATCTCTTGCCAGATACCTTCAGGTATGGGTAGTGGTTGTAACAAACCAGCAGGGTGATCATGTGAATGTTTGCTTTGCTGGCAAATGGCACATTGTTTCACATAACTATCCACATGTCCTTTCATGCCCTTCCAGGAAAACATTCTGCTGAGCCTATGGTATGTAGCCGAAATACCAGAGTGCCCCCCAATGGCAGAGGAATGGCAAGCAGCTATCAATTTAGTCTGTAGGGCAGAATTGTTACCAATCCAAATCAATTCCCTTTTCTAATCAATCCTTTATCCAAGGAGAAACCATGAGAATTTGGGCTGGAGATAGTCAACTGTGCCAGTAACTGTTGAGCATTTCGATCAGTGACATAAGAGTTCAGGACTTCCTGCACCCATTGTGGTTCTACTACTGTAGTGGTGTGAGTTGCCATCATATGAGATTTTCTGGATAAAGCATCAGCTGCCACATTTTCCTTCCCTTTTCTATAAACAATTCTGAATTGCAAGCCCATCAATCGTGTCATTGCTTTCCTTTGCATATCAGAGTGCAAACTTTGTTCATTGAGGTAGGATAAAGATTTGTGGTCAGTGAGAATTAAAAATTCTTGCCTCTGAAGATAGGGTCTCCATTTCTCTACTGCCATAATGAGGGCTAAGAACTCCTTCTCATATATAGACTGGTTTTTGTGCTTGTCCCCTAGGGCTTTGCTAATATAAGCAATTGGTTGACCCTTCTGCATGAGGACAGCCCCAATACCTTCAGCACATGCATCTGTTTCTACCTGAAACTAACTGAAGTCGTAGAGCTAGTACTGGAGTAGTTGTCATGGCTACTTTGAGATTATCAAATGAGTCTTGTGCTTGAGAGGTCCACTGAAACTGCTTCAGCCTGAGAATATTAGTGAGTGGCTTGGCTATGATCCCATAATTCTTCACAAATTTTCTGTAGTATCCTGTGAGACCAAGAAAGCCCCTGAGTTTAGTCATACTTGTGGGAGGTGGCCAGTTCAACATGTCCTGAGTTTTGGATGGATCAGTGGCCACACCATGATCTGAGATAATATGGCCCAAATAGTCTATGCTAGACTTAGCAAAAGAGCATTTACTAGCCTTGAGGTACAACTTGTTCTTTCTAAGTACTTCGTAACTTGTTGAATGTGTTGGACATGTTCCTCCAAGCTCTTGCCAGATATCAAGATGTCATCTAAAAATACCAAGACAAACTGTCTCGAGAAATGGTTGAAGCAAAATGTTCATCGACATTGGAAAGTGGCTAGAGCATTAGTCAAACCAAAAGGCATGACTTTGAATTCATAGTGTCCCTGGTGTGTTTTAAAAGCGCCTTGTGCTCATCGGCCAGGAGCATCCTAATCTGATGGTACCCTGACCTCATGTCCAGTTTTGTAAAACATTTGGATCCCCGCCAACTCATCCAGAATTTCTTCAACTATGGGCATTGGAAATCTGTTCTTGATTGTAAGGGAATTCAATCTTCTATAGTCAATGCAAAATCTCCATTGACCATCCTTCTTCTTGACCCGGCAGGACTGGAGATGCAAAGGGACTATGGTCGTGTGTAATCAATCCAAAATCTAAAAGTTCCTTGACCCGAGTCTCAATTTCAGTTTTGTCCGAGGTGAGTAGTGATATGGTCTTGCATTAACAGGGACCGCATCCGGGGTACGAGAGGTATTGCATGGTCATAAAATCTCCGGGAGGTAGTGTCTTGGGATGTTTGAAACACATCTGCATATTGTAGGAGCAGATCTTGAATGGCCTCCTCCCCGATCTTGTACTTGAGGTTGTCTTTGAGTCGGAGTAATTTGCTCCACAAGATTGACAATAGCAAATGCCCGCATATCATTGCCTTTTATAGACTTGTGCAAAATTGGGAGCGATATATGTCTTTGAGAGTGCCGGTTGGGGTGGTACACCCTTGATGGTGACCCACTTGCCTCTTTCCGAAATGTGAGGCTTCTAGTTTCCCAATTACACTTCATGTCCCCTTGGGTTTGAGCCAATCAAACCCCGTGCACGCCATCATATGGTAGAGAAGGCAACACTATCATATCAGTTTTGAAGGTGTGGCCTTGAATGTACCATTTAAATCCTTTACCATCTTATCACCGTCATGGTAGAGTCATTAGGTAACTTCACCTTGAGTGGGGTAATGTCCATTGTAGGTAGCCCCAATCAAAGCTACAAATTGTGCACCGACAAAAGTATGATCGCCCCCAAGATCCAAATGTAATTAACATTGTCTTATCTTGGACCGTTGCTTTGAATTTTATGGCATCAGCTCCATCAGCTCCATCGCAGTACCAGCCAAGGCATTTAAGGATAGTTGGCCAAAATCCTCCTGAAGGATATCCTCAATAGCGAGCTCATTCAACGTGTCTTCATCCAATTCTTTGTCCAGTCATTAACCACTAATGCATTTTTAACTGGTTTAGTACGTTTATGCATTTCTCTCGCATGTCCCGGCTCATACTTCTCACCACATCCATAACAGAGAGATTATTAGCTTTCCTATAGTTATACAAATTGCTTGTCTCTCCACAAGTGTGCCATATTTGTGGATTCTTGTTGTCATATTTGGGAGGCAATTGTTTTGGTCGAATGTTTTTGGAGGATACTTTAGTTTACTTACGTCCCAAAGACTTTCTCCCCGAATCTTTGCAATGGTGATGGCTCTCTCTATTGTAGTAGGCACTTGAGGTTCCACCACGCCACGATTTCATCTTTTCAACCCTCTCACATACTGTGTGGCAAAAAAAAGAATAGGGCATCATAATGAGCTCCATGCATAGTAACATCGTATTGCAATGACTTATACTTGAGTAGTATACTCCTCTACAAAGATTGGTTTGCTTCGGATCCAACAAGTCATTGATTGCGCCCTAGGATCATCGAGCCAAAATGAGCTATTAAGGCAAAGATCAATAAGTTCCGTGACCTTGTCATGAGACGCTTCATATGTTTGCCACCACTTGGCTGCATTGTCCTCTAAGTGCATGCCGGGCGACTTCCACCCATAGTTCCTTAGGGACTTTATAAATCTTGAAATACTTGTTGCACTTGGATAGCCGATTTTGGGTTGATCTCCACCGAATCTTTGGAAATGTAGTTTGGGAAGGTGGAATTGTGGAGATGGATTTCTGTTTGTCATAACCATTCCTTGGTCTTCCGAGCCCGATCATTGGCAAACACATTGGTCAACTCCTCTTCGCTTCAGAATCGATCAACAGCTAGCACTCTCGAGTTGTGCTCCAAATCAAATTGTCCGAGAGTCGTCGGCTCTTTGCTTGGCCATTTGCCCTGACCTGATTAGCAATGAACCGCTGATCATTCATGCATTGTGTCACCCTTGCATCTGTTGCTGCTAACTGTTGTTTGACTTCTGTTGAATAGTGCCCAAATTAGTCATCTGAGTGAACATGAGAGTGAAATTCTCTCGCATTTCCTCCAAAAATGCTTGGTCTCCTTCTGAATTTGCTGCCATTTGTTCCAACGAAGACGAGTCCGAGCAGATGGTATTGTTTCACCGGCGTCAACCGTCGTGGAGCCGTGTTGGAAACTTGGTTGAGAACCTTCACGTAAATTGGAAAACACTAGGTTCAGCCGTGACCTCCCCTCAAGGCCGTGTTTTTCGTGAGTCCCCGCCGCCTTTGGAGTGGATGCGAGACCTCGGAATTTTACACGCAAACTCGTTGCGCAACCTGAGTCGTCGGACCACTCCCCTCCAACTTCACCGCTCAAACCGCACAATCAACGAGTTTGGAGATTTTACACAAGGACACACCTTGCAACCCTTCTCGGCTATGCAGTTCTAGCTAAGGAATTTGTACACAATTAATAGGAAGACACGAACCACGAACACGCTCCTGGTCGGATTTACTGATAGCTTCAACTAGATCCGTGCGGATTACTCGCACCACGATCCTCGTTGAAGTGAACCCCACCGCTGCCGCTTGGACACACCGCTCGGGAATCGTGAACAAGGAGCTAGGATATGGCGGAGAGACTTGGTGACAAAACAGGGGAAATCATCGTATGTGGTGCTCGTGGGGAGGTATCTATCGAAATGTAGAGGATCGTAAACCGAAAATAGGACTTATGGATCTCTCGTCGAACACCTCAACGGGCGTGACCGAGAGAGCCCCGCCGACCGAATTATACCCTAGATCGACTCTAACAAAGAACGATCGAAACCCTAGAGAAACGGAAGATCAAATCAAGATGGGTGGGTAGAGAGCGATGGATTTGTCACCGAGGACCGTGAGTCGTAGGAGCGGCCGCCGAAGTCGTTGCCGCCAAGCGTCCGCCGCACCCGTGTAGAAGATGAGGCCGGGATAGATAGGTCTTTGATACCACCTGTAATACCCCCTAGCTACACGGCGATAGCCGAGCGTGAGCACAAGCAGGTTGGATCTCGACGAACGCCGACGAGCAGAGGACACCCTCTGAACTCGTGTTTCAATTGTCAACTGATTAAACTTGTCTCTTACAACTCGATGACAGCATATAAACGAAACGGAGCCGGTCCGCTGGACCCACTCGACATACACCCTGGTCCGTGGACCCACATGTCATACTTAAAAGAAAACACATAACGAAAACGTAAATAGGTAGATGACGCCTTCGATCTCGCATGACGTCCTTCTGAGCTCCACCGAGACATCTCACACTTGGGGTATGACACCCCACCACCACCGCCTTCGCCCCATCCCCGGCCCTGTACCTCCGCCGCCTCTGCTAGAGCTCGCCGGCGGTGCCTGGTCCATGGGCACGGCGGCTCCTTTCCTCCGCCGGCAGCTGCCCATCGGCGACGGAATCCTGATCTGCGGCGCCCTCCACATCACTAGCAGTAGCGGCTGTGGCGGGCCCTTCCCCCACTGGCGGCAGAGGTGCCCTATTGCCCCACCGGCTGCAGCAGCGGTGGCCCCCTTCCTCCACCGGCGGCATGGTGGCCACCAACGTCGGTAGCGTCCTGATCCGCGGAAGGCAATCCTAGGCGCGGTGTCCTGATCTGTGCATGGCGACACCAGCAACAGCGGTGTTCTGATCCACGCATGGCGGCGCGCGGCGTCCTGATCCGTGCATGGTGGCTTCGTCCTGACCTGCGCGCATGGTGGCGGTGTCCTGATGTAGGCGCATGGCGGCGGCGGCGTCCTGATCCGTGATTCCGTGTGTGGGGTCTTCGTCCTAACCTCCGCATGTGGTGGCGGTGTGCATGTCGTCCTGATCCACGCATCGCGCCCTTCTCCTTCCATGCGCAAATGATCAGTATTAGTCGGTCTTAAGGCGACTGCAACATCCTGCAAGTCCACCACGCGCGAGCGTCATCTTAGCACCTCGCCCCTGTGGATGTACCTCAGCGCTGGCCTTTCTACGAGACACTAGAACACCAGCAGCTAGGGAAGAGACGAAGCTTTGTAAAATACTGACAAGGACTGACAAAAATTCTGTTGTGTGTTTTCGCAAAAAGGATTTGTTTTGAGAAATCAGTTGATGCTCTGGTTGATTACACCTGAGTGCTCATTTTGGCCTGAGTGCACCATCGAAGGCAGCAGCGTAAAAGTAAAGATGCTCAACTTGCTACTGAAAAGTTTGAAACTATTAGTCTGATGAAACACAGTCAAAAAAATATATATATACTGCATGGATGGAGCAAACGGAAGGGGAGAATGATAATATTTTGTTTCTTTCCATCGGTCCTAGGTAGTACTGACAACAACTCGAGTAATACGTATAGCATTAAAAATGAAGCTACTTAATAGCATTAACCATATTCAAGAAAAAAATATACTTCCATATACTAGTGCCACTAAATAGAGGAAAAAAATACTCCAAAATACTTAAATAAACTACTTAAAATACTCATAAAATACGATACTCATCACTACTTAATAGTACTATCATTTGTTACAGTACTAGTTGTAACAAGTTACTGACAAAAATACTTCAAGATACAGAGATATTGACAACTACTTAATGGTACTAGCAACTACTGAAGTTATAGTATGGGTTGTACCAAACTACCGACAATATACGGAAGAAATACTTACGTATACTTGGTATATACTAGAAATACTTACGATACCGGTATATACTTGAAGGCGCCGACAAATACTTAAAGGTATTAGCAACTATCGAAGTAATAGTACTGGTTGTACCAAGCTACCGACAAAATACTTGATAATACTTACAACATACTTGATAACAATGAAAAAACTAAATACTTGATAATACTGAAAACTACTTAAAGGTGCTAGCAATTACTGAGTTCCTACCGGACCAAGCTACTAACAAGATACTTGATAATACCGACAAAATACTTGATAATACTTGAAAACTATTTAAAGGTACTAGCAACTACTAAGTACCGGTAGGACCAAACTAACTTGACAAATATTTGATAATACCAAAAACTATTGTTAAGTTTAGGGTTTCAAGGCCGAGTGTCTTTTTCAAAAAAGCATGCCCACCTCTTATCGAGTTTAGGGTTCATGGCATTTTTTGAGTTTAGGTTCATTGCATTTGCTAAGTTTACCGTTTACCGAGTTTAGGGTTCATGGTGTTTGCTGAATTTAGGGTTCATGGTGTTTGCCAAGTTTAGGGTTCATGACGTTTGTCGAAGTTTAGGGTTCATGGCTTTTGCCGACTTTTAGGTTTTGAGGCGAGTGTCGTTTTGAAAAGCATGCCCCCTCCCAAACAAGGTTTTCGGTGTCACTTTTAATGGCATGTGCCGAGTTTAGGGTTCATGACGTTTATCGAGTTTAGGGTTCATGGCATTTGTCGAGTTTAGGGTTCATTGCATTTGCTAAGTTTACGGTTTATGGCGTTTGCCGATATTAGTGTTTTTGGCGTTTACCGAGTTTAGGGTTCATGGTGTTTGCTGAGTTTAGGGTTCATGACGTTTGTCGAAGTTTAGGGTTCATGGCTTTTGCCAACTTTAGGGTTTTGAGGCGAGTGTCTTTTGAAAAAGCATGCCCCCTCCCCCAAAGGTTTTTGGGTGTCACTTTTAATGGCATGTGTGCCGAGTTTAGGGTTCATGGTGTTTGCCGAGTTTAGGGTTCATGGCGTTTGCCGAGTTTAGGGTTCGTTTTTGAGTTTAGGGTTCATATTGTTTGCCGAGTTTAGGGTTCATGGCGTTTGCTCGGTTTAGGGTTCATGGCGTTTGCCAAGTTTAGGTTCAGGGGCGTTTCTTTGAGTTTAGGGTTCATATTGTTTGCCGAGTTTAGGGTTCATGGCGTTTCTTTGTGTTTATGGTTCATGGTGGTTGTCGAGTTTAGGGATCGGGCGCTTGCTGAGTTTAGGGTTCATATTGTTTGCCGAGTTTAGGGTTCGGGCGCTTTCTTTGAGTTTAGGTTCATATTGTTTGTTGAGTTTAGGGTTCATGGCGTTTGCTGAGTTTAGGGTTCATGGCGTTTGCCGAGTTTAGGGTTCAGGGCGTTTGCTGAGTTTAGGGTTCATATTGTTTGCCGAGTTTAGGGTTCATGGCGTTTGCTGAGTTTAGGGTTCATGGTGGTTGCCGAGTTTAGGGTTCATGGCGTTTATCGAGTTTAGGGTTCATGGCGGTGTTTGCCGAGTTTAGGGTTCATGGTGTTTGCCGAGTAGTTGTATGTTTCAAAGATCTTTAGGTATGTCAATATTTTTGGTCAAGAGTTGTCGTCACTTCTAGTATTCATCAATATTTTGTCAATATACCGAATGATACTACATTTGCCGAATGTTACTGAAATATATTAGGTGATACTAACGTGTACTTAATGTTATGGAAGGATTGTACTGAGTAGTGACCAAGAAAAGGAAATACACTGGATGATACTATATTGTTATTGAAGGATTGTAATGACTAAAAAATAGGATATACTAGATGATACTATGTTGTACTGAATGGTATTGAAATATACCAAAGCTACTAACAAGAATACTGAAGAAATACTTGAAGATACTGGACCGACCGCTCGGCGGCGCCAACCTTCCCGGCGACCCACCACGTCGTCGACACCGGTCTCGCGGGAGGCCCGCCCACCTTCCGGCCATGAGCCTACGGGAGGCCCGCCCACGGGACTTGCCAAAGGTCATTGGCCGCTAGCGCTCTGCCTGCACTCCACCAACGTCTCACACACAACCCCTCCCCTTGTCTCTCCCCAAGTTTGCGCCCACCGGGGCTTGCCAGAGGTCACCACCAACTCACCTCCCAACGGCGGTCTATCTCCGCACATGTACCGAGAGAGTGAGAGATACTGAATATAAAATGTTCACAAGTACTATGAGAGATACTTGAGACCGAACTATGACATTCGAGTATTTTTAGAGCAGTAGTCGGTATCTCCGAGTATTTTTGTCGGTATGTCCGATCATCTTGTATCTTTTGCGTAGTAGTCGGTATCTTCGAGTATTTTTGTCGGTATGTCCGATTATCTTGTTTATCGGTATCTCTCGAGTAGTAGTCGATATCTCAGTATATTGTTAGTATGTCCGAGTATCTTGTCGGTAATTATCAGAACTTCAAGTATTTTGTCGGTATTCTTAAGTAGTCCGTTTAAGTATTTTGTTATCATCTCTCGAGTACTTGTCGGTATCTCCGAGTATTTTAGAGTAGTTCTCTGTATCTCGGAGTAATAGTCAAGATCTCCAAGTATATTGTTAGTATGTCCGAGTATCTTGTCAGTAATTATCAGTAACTTCAAATATTTTTGTTAGTATTCGTAAGTATCTTGTCATATCTTGATTATTTAGATTCTTTATACACGTGGTTCTATAACTTTAGTTCTCTGTATCCTCATTTATTTTGTTATTAACTTCAAGTATTTGGTATATATTTTGTGAATTTGTTTAACTAGCTTTCAGTAATTATGAATTTTCTTTCAAAATTTATAATGTTTCTTTTAGTACGTGAGGGTATTCATTCAGTATTTTGTGACCATTAGACTCGTTAGCTAGACCATATGCAAACTCATCGACAAGACTTTCAATCTCCCTCAATTCTTCATCATGTTCTGTCCCCAGATCAGTATGGCAAATATATTCAGTATTACAAGAGATGCATTCAGTATTTACATTCAGTACATTAATTGTTCTCTAGTATTTTATTCACTCCCTAGTTTGGTTCAAGCCATCGACACCATGGATAGGCAACTGGTGGCTGCAGCTGCTTGACTCTGTGTCACCTCGCTTTGTTTTCAGATCATTTTTTAACTGCAGCTTCCAACACTGACAGTCTCCAGAATGTCTTGGCGTTGAGCATTCTTCAGCTAACTTCTATGCCAAACTTCGAAAATCAGTATTCAAGCATTCAGTATGCTCACTGCTGCAGCTGCTTTTGCCCGCCTGCGTTCATGCAGATGCATATCAGAAATGTCACTCTCGCTCAGTATCCCCCATCATCCCCAGTTTGGAAGTGACCAGAATAGGCCAAGTTGCCATCCATCTCATAATCCTCACCCCAACGCTCGTAAGCTGAGTCCATGCCAAAATGCTCTGAGATCATGATCGGAAAACATACAACATTCACCTCCTCCATCCCATGGCAGAATGCTCTCTCTTGGCACCTCCTCTGCCACCATCTTCCACTCGCGTGTGTGCTCCCATGTCATGTGCATCAGTCAAGCAACTCCTGCTGCTGAATGTTAAGTACTGAACAATACTGAGGTTCAGACTTGCGGCAATCAGAGAAGACTGAACAAAACTACACACTTCTCACTAGTCAGTACACGGCCGACCAGAGCTATCGTCGTTTGCCTGTTGCCTGTTCACCATGGCCGACGGCCTTGGCGTCCTAGGCCCCAGCCCTGTAGAATCTGCTGTCCAGAACCTATGCCGGCACAGCCATTGATTGCCTCTGCTCCCGCCAATGCGCCGGGGCCGTTGCAATTGTGTTCATCAGTATAAGTATTATTCAGTACTTGTTCAGTACATCCAGTAGAATGCAGGAGGCGACGAGTGAAGGCACAACGAGGTGCTGTATCATGGCCGTGTACTTCTCCGTCTCCATCTGTTCCTCCTGCAAGGTTCGTCTAAGGTCCTGGGCGGCAGGGGAGCGCCCAGATGGCCGGTGGGGTGGTGCGCAGGCTCGACGACGAGGTGGCCGGTGATGCGGGGCGGATGCGGGGTGGCGGCGGCTCGACGACGAGGCGGCGCTCGGCTCCCACGGCCATGGGCAGTGGTCGACCGGGGCAGCAGCGCGCCAAGCAAGGCGGTCTGGGGCAGAGGGGAAGCGCCGCCGCCGATGCGGTCGTTTGGATCGGGGAGGACGCGGGTGCGAGATGTGCAACAGGCCGGGGAAGGAGAGGGGCGCGCCGCCGGTGGTCGCAGGCCGAGGAAGAAGGACGGGCCAGGGCGTTGCCGGTGGCCGCAGGCCCAGGAAGAAGGACGGGGTCGGGACGCCGCTGATTTTTGCCGCGGCTCGAGAAGAAGCCCGTCGCGAGGGGAAGAAGGAAGGGTGGAAGCGATAGAATTGGGTGCGTCTGGCTGGCTGGTGCGGTCAGTCCAGCTAGCTGGATGTGCCTCGCACTGCACTCACACGGATGCGTGCTGGTTGGGTGCAACCGGGCCGGCTGCCGATTGTGACTCGGTGTAGTATATGCTACACCTAAAAACAATGAAGGTGCAGCGCTATTCTACAGCTCCATTGTTTTTAGGTGTAGAATAACTTATACTACACCAAGACACATAAACTGCTCAGTCTGACTCCACCCATCGGGCCGACTCGCATCAGGCTCCCGCACGCGCACCGAGTCCCTGTTCCCACCTCACCCGATAAATTACTCGCTACTCGCGCCTGCCTGACCGAAGACCGGATCGCGCCGCCCCCACCTTACCGACGCCTCACCGTGTCGACGCCGGCCTCAACCCTTCCGGCCTCCGCACGCCCGCCGGAGCTCACCGCTCCCCGTCCATTGGCTGCATCGGCCACGAAGGGGCGAGCTGCGTCAAATCGTCTACGACGGGAGGTGGAGGCAGGGGCGGCCACCGTCATCGCCAGGGAGGTGGATCCGCCGCCACTCGGGAAATAGCACCGCGCCACAGGGGTCGCCGGGCACGGGGCCAAGCCGCATCGCCGTCGGCAGACGCCGCGTGCTTGGGTCAAGACGGGTCGTGCCCATCAGCTGCCGGTGTTCTGGCCACCTGCCTCCGCGCGACGGAGCTCATGGAGACCCTGCTGCCCACCCCGTCCCCACCAGCAAATGAGGAGGCTCTGCATGAAGGGCAGCAGCAGCTTTGCGCCGGCGTCTAGCCCCTGCTTGTGTCCACGATGTGGCTACGGCCTCGTCGTTTGCCTCTGAACACCTTTGGATCGAGATCATACTGCATCTATGGCTCCCACGAGCGACGGCCTACAGGGAGCTCGAGCAAGCGACAGCAGCAGCAGCGCCCACGCGCTTGCATCCAACTCGGCATCCATAGAAGATTGTGTGGCCAGCGGCTGTAGGTCCCCGAGCCGTCAGGCAAGAAGCAGCATCGGTGTGCTCAGATACTGAAGATACTGATGACTTTCTGAATACTGAATGTTCAGCTCATGTTCAGATTCACATGTTTTGGCCAACGAAGCCTTTAGACATTCTCTTGCGTCCTCTTACACATTTAAAGTATCATTTAATTTCAATCGTCATCACAGGAGCTGCCAGCTCATGCACTTGTTTGCAGGATGCAGTTTGCAAACTCTGTAATATGATTTTGGCTCAATGCCGCTAATAATATGAGGTTTTATTTCCCGTAAAAAAAAGGAGATGGAAACATTCTATTAGTAGTAGTAATCTCTGCTATTTTATGAAGAAATTTAGCCACTAACTGATACTTAACTTTAGGATCTCCTCAGTGCTATGACTAGGGGCATTATTATACTAGATGATACTCACTAAATGTTGCTGAATACTGGATGATACTATCAACTATTTAAGATACTGACCAAATTCCTTCTAAGCAAAGTTAGAAAATACTAACTAAAACTGAGAAATACTGACAAAATTCTTGAAGATACTGATAGTTACTTTAAGGTACTAGCAACTACCGAAGTTATATTATCATCAGTAAGAAGCTACTAAAAAAATATCGACGAGATACTAGAAGATACTTACAACTCTTAAAAGGTACTAGCAACTACTGACGAAAAATGCTGAGGAATAATAGAAGATACTAACAACTCTTTAAAGATACTAGCAACTACCGACGAAAAAAGTACTGAGGAATACTAGAACATACTGAGAAAAAACATGAAGATACTAACAACTCTTAAAACATAATAGCAACTACTGATGAAAATACTTGAGAGATACTAGAAGATACCGAGAATAACATGAAGATACTAACAACTCTTAAAAGGTACTAGCATCCACTGACAAAAATTCCGAGGAATACTAGAAGATATTGAGAAAAACATGAAGATATTGACAACTCTTAAAATGTACTAGAAACTACTTGCGAAAAATACTAGGATGATACTGACAACTACTTATGCTTAATATCATAAAACTGGCAAATAATAACGAAAACTGGAAGATACTAAAGGATGGTACTGACAACTACACATGCGGTACTGACAACTACTCATGCTTAAAATCATAAAACTAGCAAATACTCACAAAACCTAGAAGATATTGAAGGATGATCTCGACAACTACTCGTCAACCGCCATGGACCCTAAACTCATGAAACACGATGACCCTAAACTCAGCAACGCGATGAACCCTAAACTTCGGCAACCGCGATGAACCCTAAACTCGGCATACGCGATGAACCCTAAACTTCGTCAACCACCATGGACCCTAAACTCGAAGAAACGCGAAAACCCTAAACTTCGGCAACGCAATGAACCCTAAACTTCGGCAACCGTGAACCCTAAATTAAGAACCGCGATGAACCCTAAACTTCGGCATGCAGCGATGAAGCCTAAACTTCGGCACACACGAAGAACACTAAACTTCGGCAACCGCGATGAACCCTAAACTCGGCAAACGCGATGAACCCTAAACTAATCAACCGCGTGGACCATAAACTCAACAAACGCGATGAACCTAAACTCGGCAACGCGACGAACCCTAAACTTCGGCAACGCGATGAACCCTAAACTTCGGCATACGCGATGAAGCCTAAACTTCGGCAAACACGGCGAACACTAAACTTCGGAACCGCGACGAACCCTGAACTCGGCAAACGCCATGGACCCTAAACTCAACAAACGCGATGAACCCTAAACTCAGCAACCGCGATGAACCCTAAACTCGGCAACCGCGATGAACCCTAAACTCGGCAACCGCGATGAACCCTAAACTCGGCAACCGTCATGAACCCTAAACTCAGCAAACACGATGAACCCTAAAATCGACAATTGCCATTAAAAGTGTCTCTTGAAAACCTTGCTTGGGAGGGGGCATGCTTTTGAAAAGACATTCACTCCAAAACCCTAGACTTCGGCAACCCTAAATTCGGTAACTCTAAACTTCGACAAATGCTATGAACCCTAAACTCGGTAAACGTAATGAACCCTAAACTCAAAGAACCCTAAACTTGGCAAATGCCATGAACCCTAAACTTCGACAAACGCAATGAACCCTAAACTTCGGCAAACCCCATGAACCCAAAAACTCGACAACCGCCATGAACCCTAAACTTCGGCAACCGCCATGAACCCTAAACTTCGGCAAACACCATGAACCCTAAACTCGGCAAAAGCGTCATGAACACTAAACTTCGGTATATGCCATTAAAAGTGTCCCGAAAACCTTGCTTGGGAGGGCGCATGCTTTTCAAAAGAGACTCGCCCCAAAACCCTAAACTCGGCAAACGTCATGAACCCTAAACTCAGCAAACGCCATGAACCTTAATATTGGTAAGTACTTGAAGACACTAACAAATACTTAAAGGTATTAGAAACTACTGAAGTAATAGTACTGGTTGTACCAAGCTCTTACGACAAAATATTTGATAATATTGACAAAATACTTGATAACACCGACAAAATACATGATAATACTGAAAACTACTTAAAGGTAGTAGCAATTATTGAATATCGGCTGGACCAAGCTACTAACAAAATACTTGATAATACTGACAAAATACTTGATAATACTGAAAACTACTTAAAGGTACTAGGAACTACTAAGTATCGGCAGGACCAAGCTACTGACAAAATACTTGATAATACTGAAAACTATTGAAGCGCACTAGAAACTACTGAGTGTCGGCTGGGCAAGCTATTGAAAAAATACTTGATAATACTAAAACTACAGAAGCATACTAGCAACTACTGAGTACCGACTGGGCCAAGCTACTGATAAAATACTTGATAATACTGACAAATACTTGATAATACTAAAAACTATTGATGCGTACTAGCAACTACTGAGTACCGAATGGGCCAAGATACTGAAAAAAATATAGATGATAATACTTAAAACTACTAAAGCGTACAAGCGACTCCTGAACACCGGCTGGGCCAAGCTACTGATAAAAATACTTGATAATACTGACAAATACTTGATAATCACACGGCTAACAACTACTTGAAGATACTGACAACAGGGAGGCCTACCGCACGGCTAGCCCTCACGCGCGATGCCCCACGGCAATGACATGGCATGCTCTATGTCAGGTGCGCTGCTTGCCCGGTAGCCCCCTACAATAGTGATTAATGTTGAACAATATTGACTCATACTGAAACATACTAATAACTACTGAATCAAAATACTGACAGCTGACAACTATGTATGAATACTGATAACTATTGAAAGATGCTAACAATAGTAACAGATACTTGAAGATATTGACAACTACTTAAACGTACTAGTAACTATTGATGTTATAGTAGTGGCTGTACAAAGCTAATGACAAAAAAACAGACAAAATACAGATTATACTGAAACAAATAAATACTAACACATGAGACCTACTACAGATAGTAGGTACTGAAAAATACTTAAGGTTGATGAATATTGACATGCTTTCAAAAGTTTTAGTGTAGTTGCATCATTTGTTTCTAAGAAAATAATAGACTTCAAATCAAATATCAAATATAATTAGCTGCACGCTCCTAATTAAAAGGTGCTAATTAATATGTACGCATGCAGATCATACATGCAGATGTACATGCATGGCTAATGTCACGGGCTTTGAAAAAATTTAAAAGCCTAAGAATATGAGCGGTTGGGAGTGCACGTCTGTAACAGACAAGCAGGAGCGGCCACGGGAGGGGCGCGTCGCTCGCGTAGGCGCCTGGGCTGGGCGGGTCCATTTAGTACGTGGCGCATGCGGACTGGGGAACGGTAAGGCGCGCGTGTGCGTGGTGCGTCCGTGCGGGAGGCGGGACCGCGGGATCCAGAGCGCGGGGCGGGGTGCGTCTGGACTGTTGCTGGGTTCGGTGCCGTTCCATGTCTCATGGGTGTAGCATAAGCTATGCTACACCTAGGTGTAATATAGCGCGCACATATATATATATATATATATAGGTATTCTATATATTACCTGCAGATCTGATTAATAATCATTACGATCACAACTTTTTAAAATGAGACTCCTTCAAGGTGGAGCTAAAGAAACTTATAGATACCTTATGAGCCTGGTTCTCTTCAGGTAATGCTGAGCTATCCTTGCTGATCACAACTTTCTAAAATGAGTCTCCTTCAAGGCAGAGTTAATGAAATTTATCAGTATCTTGTTAGCCTGGTTCTCTTCAGGTAATGCTGGAGCTCAGCCTTCGTATCCGTTTAGAGATCTTGCAACAAATGTACCACTGATATAAATCATGAATCTTAATGAATTCATAGTAGCATACACTTACACATCAAATTAATAGTAAACTTGTTAAATAGAAACAACAAAAGGCAAACTGCTCGTGAGTGCAAGCCCCCAAAAAATTCAGTATCAATAGAATCTAGACGAAAAAAAGTAATATGGGCATGCCACTGCACTAAAAAGCAATGGCATATCCGGCTAGTGACTACATACACCAGATACCCAAAATACATTTGTTTTTTCAGAGTCATCTAACAGAAACACTTGGGGTCAATTAATGCAAGGAAAAAAGGTATTTCAAGTAAATAGCGATAGGCATTCAGAGGTGAGGGCGGCGATACATATAAATTAACCTATGAAAGAGATCCTAAACCAAGCATTGCCTAGAAAATTACACCAAAAAAATTTTTGGAATGATTTCACTTCGCATAAATATTGAACTGCTTAGCCTGGCACCAATTGAGCTTTAGCTAGCACACCATTGATATGACCTTCGTCGGACTTAGAATGAGAATAGCAGCAGGTGCTTACATAGCGCTTGGTCATGCACTAGACAATCATGTGAAAATTAAAACCACATTTATTCTTGTTACTATTATAAACCCATCAACAGAAAAGTTGGAAGCTCTCGTAGTCATACAATTATTTCCAGGCCTGTAGATTGAGGGGTTTAGACTGAGCATTCACAATATAGTATTGCAATAATTGCAATAATTCACAATATATATATATATATAGGACCCCACTAATCTACAGCCTGGCTGGAGAGTATTAACCAACGCGCCGGTGCCCGGAGCCGGCGACCGCTCGCACTCCGGCGGAGCAGTAATTAGCGCATGCATGGCTGACGTCAGTCAGGTTTTAATATAGGTAATGGAGTAATTGCGTTCGGAGACAGCAGGGGCGGGATGCATGCATGCAGGCTTTTAAAAACTGTTGCATGCAGGCGGTATTTTAAAATGTACTACCCGTTGGTTATTAATCTACTAGAGTACTGACTTTTCATAGGGCCCCACCTTTGAGCACGTCTCATATTGCCATGCGTAGCAAGCGTGATTGAAGTTGATTGGCTTGCATTCAATTGGGGAGGGTCAATGCAATTAATCAGCCTTCTCCTTCTTACAATTTGAAAGAAGTGACTAAATAAATTATCGAGATGACATATCAAAGTCCTAGTGATAATTTTTTATTACCGCTATTATACTTTCATGTGTCCATAAAAGTAACAAGTATTGTTATATTTTCAAGTGGATTTCTACTACCAATAGTATCATCATTTGGTCTATAAATTATTCCATCAGAACCTATGAACAGTAAAGTTGGCAGTGACAAGCAAATAATTCCTACTATAGTACGTGAACGGTAAATTTTCTTCTGCATATAACCGGGATGTTCGACAACCGGTTAGAAAAGTTTTAATTACTAACAATATCAATTTGGTAAGCAAATTATTCCCTCAAGCCCCATGAGCAGTATATTTGCATGTGCCGATCACCGGCGTGTACAGTCGTCGTTGAGTCTATTTTTTATTACTGATATTTTTATTTTTTTATTAATAATGTTTTTATTACTAATAGTACCATTGCCGACGCTTTTTTATTACTATCATTACATTTTATTATGTAAGTAATTGGCACGTGAGCGGTAAATTTTTAGTGAGCTAATCACCAGCATGTACGGACACCGGTCAGGATATTTTTTTATTACTGCTAGCATCATTTTGTTAAGTAAATAATTCGTTCAAAGCCTGTGAGCGGTAAATTTTGAGTGAGCTAATTACCGCCATGTACGGCCGCTGGCCAACAAATTTTTTTTTATTACTGCCAATACCATTTAGTTAAGTAAATAATTCCTTTATGGTCCTGAGTGGTAAATTTGAGTGAGCCAATCACCGGCGCATGAGGTCATTGGAAGGATATTTTTTATTACTAATAGTATCATTTTGTTAAGAAATTAATTCTTTCCTGTCCTATGGGCTGTAAATTTACTCAATTAGTTAGTTTACGCCACACAAATTTTATTACTAATAGTATCATTTTATTAAGTAAATAAATCCAATCGGACTGCGAGAGGTCAGTTTGACCGGCGTGCCTAGTCTCCGGCCAAACTCATTTTTATTATTAAGAATATCCTTTTGTTAAATAAATAATTCCATCTAGACACATGAGTGGTATACAAGACATAAATGCATATGATAAGCACTGGTGTGTCAAGCCTGGACTAATTTTATTACTTGTAGTACGTTTTTGTTAATTAAATAATTTTATTTTGGAATAATTGAGGAAATACTCAAGTGGTAACTAGATTTTGGCAAACATAATTAGTGTTTTAAAATCTTGGAGTAAAGAGGTAATTAGTTAGATTCGTATAGTCATGAACAAACGTATTCAAATCCATTGCAACCGCTAGCTTCGATTCATTCAAAAAAAAAAAATGTTAAAAAAATCCAGTGTGGATGGAGTTGCTGCGATTTGTCACTAGCTGATGGTTGCTGCGGAGAGGAGTTGCTCCGATCCGAATCAGAAATTCAGAACTGGCTAGCTCCACGGCTGTGCCAAACTGCCGGTTGAGGCAAGCAACAGTCATGTCATGGAGGAAAGTATGTTTCAACCAAACCAAAATACAAAGAAACAATGAGAAAAAAATGAAAGAAGCATAAAAAAAAAACTCACAAATAAAAAAACACTACTCATCAAAAATCTAGGACACCGCAGGCCAGCAACTCCGAGGGAGGACTTGTCCACCGTCAGCCGCGTATCCTGCATCTGCAATGAGAATCAGTCTCCACCGGCGCCATGGGACAACGTCGCGTCGTTCACAGGAACCGCAGCGGCTGCCATGTTTGGGCTGAGATGGTGTGGCGCATGATTCTGGACCTCGCGTCGTTAACAGGACACAGCCGCCGGCAGGCCAGCCCCTCCCCTCTGCGACGTCCGGGCTGAGACGTGGTCCAGCCGCCACCGTGGCTGCACCAGGCTACCAGCAGGGACGGTGTGGCACATGATTCTGGACCTGCGTGAGCTCCATCTTCGTGTTGACGATGAACTGCACGCCGGTGATGACACCCACAACGATGGCGAGGAAGACGAACGCACTCGCCCGGGGTCGCTGCTTGCCGGAGGCCGTCCCACGAGAGATGTGCAGTCCGCGTGCGGCGGAGCGCTGCCATCAGCCTTACCGGGCACCACGCCCCCACCACCGCCAGAGCTCGGCGTCGGAGCGCGGACGAAGAAGACCTCGGCAGGACGGTCGCTGCTCCACACCGCCGCCGGCAGGCCGGGCCACCGTGTCGGAGCGCAAAACCAGATGACGGGATGGGGTGCGGCGATACGGAGAGAAACATGGGAGACGAGAGAGAATATTGGTTCGTGGGTTTTATATACAAAAGCAAAGTTAAGGCCAGGCTTGATTTACGTAAGAAGCCATTACTACACCTGTGGGCCACCCGCATGCAATTAATGTATAGTAAACAAATGAATCCTTTGCATTTTCCTGGATATTATTACCAATTGATTATGTGTGGTATTAAATGGTCACCTGGTTGTGGGTTATCGCTGGACGGGCGGTGCTCCGGCGTGGCTCCGCCGGTGCGTTGAGTACTAATAACTCGTAGGCCATATATATATATATATATATATATATATATATATATATATATATATATAGGGCTGCTTAAAGAAGTAGTGCGGGAGTGATTATTAATCACTACCCGAGCCCCCCGCGCGTCAGCCCGCATCCCGGCGCTAGTCGCAGATCGCGCAGGCCCGTTCGTCCGAACCAGCAAATCGTGTGACGTGGGCCCCTCCCTGCCCCACTACTGCCGACGGCCACGCAAGACTGCAAACGGTCTCGATTTTGTTTTTATGTCAAATGATCTTTTTTTAGCTAGTGAGATTCGCCTGGAACCTTTCAAGCCGTCCTTGCCGCCCGTGACACACGCATGGCAGGTTTCTGAAGCTTTCTTTCTTTCTTTTTTTTTTTTTTGAAAAGTTACCACGTTATCATATTAGAATTGACAGGCCGGATTTATTATTGTTCAGAGTAATCTATACGTCTTAGATTCTCTTAGCATGGAAATCGACTTCTAATGCCCATTTGATTGGCACAAACTTGTCATAATCTGGAATTTGAAATCAAAAATATATTGAGAACAATTGTTTTGCACCACGAACAGAACAAAATTCTTTTTTCATTACTCAGCAATATTTTGAACAGACCCAATTACAAACATCGTTGGTAAGATATATAATTCTAATTTATTCTCAATCCATTTCATGATCATGGAATGCGACCACAAATACTAAATTGTGGTCTCAACTGACGATCACCACTTCTCATTCAGAATTTGAATCTTCATGGCCATCAGGTCTGTCGCTACAGAAAAAGGGACCAAACAATCACAAAGTAACTTTATTAAGGGGGAAGATCATTGAGTGTAGAGAGATTTTATTAAGAGGGAAAAAGGGACTTACTGTACAGAGAACACTTGATTTACTTTCATTTCTTAGGCGTATCTGCTCACTTGACTTATCACAGGGTACAAAACAGCTAGCAAGGGAAGCAACTTGATGATGGTCAAGATCATTGAGTGTACCTGGACAGATAGAAAATATTAAAAAGCACGAATTCTCAATTCTAGCATGAAAACAACTAATGCATCCCTCTTCTGTCGCCCCCTCTAATGGCCAGACCACCAATTGCTTCACCTGTCAAAAGAGGGACTTTAATGATTATTAAAAACAGAGTATGCCAACCATAAGTGATTTCTTTAAAGAAAAAAAAAAACAGAATGCAAGGATGGAGGTGAGCATTATTAGAAACTCCGAGAGAATTAGCAAAACAAATTATATACTTACATATACTGTCACTGACGAATAAGAGCCACTACTAAAGAATATTATATATTATAATTACACCTAATGCTGAAACGCCGATTACTAACTAATGGTACAATAATTTGTCTAAAAGGATCTTTACTAATAAGCAGTGGTACCAACTATTTTCATATATTTGGAGCGTGCTATGAATGTCTGATGATATTAAGTTGATGCAGCAGACAATATATAGATGAATTGAGATGACCTAACGAGCACTATATACATGAATTTCATATTGATGAATGATGCGGCCTCTGCCCAAGGTTACCTGCACCATGTGCAATGTCAGATGGAACAATCTAGAATGAGTGGAGCATGCATAAAGGCTTATGTTAAGTTCACAATTTCTTCCTCATGGTTGTGTTCACTGAAGAAATCCATGACACTCTACAAAACAGAGCATGTAGCTTGCAGCAATTGCAAAAAGCTAGTTGAGAGCAGAATATCCACAATATCCACTTCTACTCGTATCTAGTAAGATTTGAACTGAATTAGGAGTAATATTCTTGAGACTGCCAAAATAAATGCATAGCTAAGAAAAGAGACAAAAAGTTCCATCAGTAAAAACTACATGAGCTTGACTGTGTGAGAAGGTTTTGCATACATGAATATCACAATCCGAGGCTCACAATTGCCATTTCCTGAGGTATCCAGGAAAATTGAACCAGGAACTATTTCATATTTTGGAAATATTTTGCTTATATTGAAAAGAAATGTGAGTTTAAACCTTTGCGTTGGGGATGCTAGCTTACAAGCCAAAACTCGAGTGGAAGCATAACCAATAATATTCATATCAAAAGCTGGTGAATATTCGTATCTAGTAATAATGTTGGAAATATTAGCTCTAACCAAAGGAAGCATAACCAATAATATTCAGAGTTAAGTATTTTAAAAAATAGGATGGTGATCTCTGTCCTTTGACAAAACATCAGTTCATACCAAAAGCTGGTGAAACATTGTAGTTTGTTGGAATAGGAAAACAGGTAGCACATACATACATTTTAAGGTCGCCAAAATTGCATCAGAACAGTGTGAGTGCAGATCCTGGCCACTTATAATATTGTGCACAAATACTAATTGCAGAATGTAAGTAAAAATAAGCAACCATGTCAAAGGACCTAATTTATCTAGTTGAGAGAAAAATGTATTACTGCAATGGTTGGTGATCCATCCTAGCAGACATGGACGGTAGCAACGGCCATGCTCGATCTGCATTAGCATTTTTTAAAAAAGGAAGGTGACCATAATGCACAGGAAGTCTTTGGGTGATAAATGACATAAGAAGCATCAGGTACAGCAGTGCTGATGCTGTCTTATTCAAGCTGCTCTTCAAGGTTAATGTCACTAAAGTTTAATGCTTGTTAATTTTGACAGAAAAAATTCTTACTGTTTAGCAACACTAAAAGTTCAACCACTACCCTTTAAGGACAATACAAGTATTAAAATGGTAAGAGAAAAGTAAGAGACTGTAAAGATGTAGTTATACCTACAATACACTAATTCTGTTTTACAAAAGAAACTAACACGAGACTTATCATATCATATGATATAAAATCAGAAAAGCTTGATTATATTCCAGTTAAAGTATTAGGGCCCGTTCGGTTCCATCGGATCGGCCTGGAATGCAGCCCAATCCAGGTGGATTGATGAGGCCCGATTTCAATCCGGACATGGTAGAAAAAGTGCGTTCGGTTGGGCCTGGCCTGGAACCAAAACAGGCCTGGTTTGGATTTTGCCCCGTGGTAGACGGCCCGAACGGAGTCTGGCCACTCATCCCCCGGAACGAAGACGGACGAGAGGCGAGGCGACCGCACGGAGGAGGCGAGGCGACCGCGCAGCTGTCACACAAGGCGGCGCTTTGCAGCCACCGCGACGGGAACGGCGATGGTGAAGGCTTCTCTTTGACGGCCACACTCCCTGCCGCCTTCTCTCTGGTAAGCGTCGCGTCCTTCCCTCTCCTCTAGGTCTAGGGTTCTTGGTTCTTGGAGCAGCAGAGCGACCACCATATCTCTCCTCCTCTCTTCCCCTTTCATCGGCCCTCCTTCCCCACCCGACTAGATCGATGTCTATTCCATTTGTATGCGCTTTGGTGGGTTTGGTTTAGGGTTCAGGCATACGGAATTGGATCCAATTTGTTCGATACCTTCCAATCTGGTAGGTGCGTGAGTTGCATTCTGCTGGATTGATTGGATGTTGACTTATGCCTTGGCCTGCAGTTCGAATTGCCAGCGTATGTATTCATGCATTCCGTTAATGGATGGTTCAGTGGATCTGTTTGCGCCATCATTTTAATTGGCCATGAATGGTATTGCTGATTGAATTGAGTTTATACCTGACTCTTGCTTTTTTTGGTTAGAAATATACTAAACCATCATAGTAGTTATGTTCGTAACCAATTGATGCTCGCCAGCCATGAATGGATCAGAATTTTCTTCTTCGTGGTGAAAACATAGCACGTCTGTGGTTTGATATCTAGCTGTACGGCAAGTGTCATTTTTATACTTGCCTCTCTTTTTTACAGAATATAATTTTTATGTTCTCAACCAAATTGGTGCTCACCAGCCATGAATCAACTAAAATTTTCTTCATGATAAAAAAAGTTAGCATCTCTGTGATTTGGTATCTGGCCTTGCGACTAATGGTCAGTAGCCATCTCTGTGCTTTGGTATATATGCCTAGCTTTGGTATTGCTGAATCAACTAGATCAGCATGTGTATGATAGTTATCTGCTTTTGATTCCTTGTTACGCTGTTAGATAGAAACTTGCTCAGGTGTTTAAAGGGAAATGACAGCTGCGAGCTTATCTGAGTCTTTGTGATGTCCATTTTGATCTTTCCATGACCTGGAATGTGAATCTGCAGTGCTATTATGGCTTGAAATAAAATGGATTTTGTCAAAATCAGTTTTTTTTCTCTCAATAAAAGATATTGGATTGTTTTGATATATATTTGTACATTATTTCAGTAAGGCTAGTTACTATCTCTGTGCTATATGCCTATATCAAATTGGGTTGCTGTAAATTTTTGACAATTTGAAGTGTCTAGCTTATCATTGTCTAGCTTAACAATTGGATTTGGTTTGTCAGCATGCACAGCCACACAGCCAGGCGGCCCCATAAACATCCCCAGCAGCTTCTGCTGCAGTGCGTGTACTGATCTAATGTGAGATCAACAGTTCATTAAAAACTCCTGGGATGAAGCCAGAAAATTCGATTTAAGTTAGGAAGTGTTAAGTTTGTTGCTTAAGGCTGGACATCTGCTTACTTGTGGTAATTACAAGTGGGGGGATAGTAGTAATTAATTAGCTATTGTATATTTTTTTTCTAAGACCTACATTTAAATTGGTGAACATATTGTGGCCATGACAGTTTTATGGCTTATATCTTCATATGTACTTCGATACAAATAGAAGAATCACACTTCCAAGTTTGCTGATAGGATGCCCAATAGTAGCATGCCTCTTAGCTGAAGTTTGCTTATCTTCATATGTGGTTGGTTATTTTGCAATCAATCTTCTGTGTTGGCTTTCTTTGCTTTACTATTGTGTCCTGATATTGACCATCTTGCTTCCTTTGTTCTACTATTGTGTCCTGATATTGAGTCTTCCTGTCGTGCTTTCTTTGTTCTATTACTGTTTCCTGATATCGAGTTTTCCTGTTTTTACTATTGCAGGTAGTAAAGGGCCGGTGAAATTTTGGTGTCGCAATTTGATGAAACAGGAGCTTGTGTTAAGCCACCACTTATTTTATGCTACTATTTATGAAATATGCCTTGCTGTCTCGTTGTCCTCTTGAGACATAGTTATGCTAGTTTATACATGTATTGCTCAGAATTGGTTTGGCTACTATATCTTCTGGTGTTTAGTTATCTTATTCATATCTGTTCGGTTGTTGCAGAAGTTGCAAAATATGGTCACAAGAGTTGTCTTCTAGATGCTTTGTCAATTTTGTGCCTATTCTACGGGCTAACATGCTCCTCATTCTGCCATTGCCCTCGTTGGAGTCTATTGAAGATGACAAATTTGCTTTCATGTGATATTATTGTATTATATACACCACGGCTATTTACTTGTCTATGTTGGTTGACACCGCCCAGCTGAATGGACACAGGGCTATTGTTGTATACACCACGACTATTATATACACCACAGCTATTATTGTATCGTATGCACCAGGTCAGTCCCGGATCAGCAGGGAATGGACACAGGGCTAACCAAACGGTAGGCATGAAATGGATACTGGCTAGGAATGGACTCAGACACGGAATGAGTGACAGACATGGATCCACTCATTCCTGGCCCGGAACCATTCAGCTCCTGGATTGGATCCTATACAAACGAACAAGCCCTTAGTCTGTCACATCTTACAAAGTTTGCTACGACTCTGAACTTTCTTACAGTGACACAACTTGAGCTCAGGTCTCAGGATTAGGCTAATTAGGCTAACTGTGGCTTAAGATGACCACCAAGCTGGCTAGATTTATTAGAAAAAAAAAACGAGACGTGCACTGTACGGAATACATATACACACAATGCTGAATTGTTGGAAAGAAGGCACCTATCTTGGATCATAGTTCCAGATAGTGTAGTCCCACAAACAGGCAACTCGCATCCAAAAACAGAGCATAAAATGTAAAAATAAAGGGTAGATTAAAATCTGTTATGAGTAGCATTAGGGTACCACAAATTGCATATAGATTACACACCTTTGTTTCAGAAACTTGCTGCCAAATAAAGGCCCTAACACCACAGCCCTACACAGAAACGGCTTCTAGAAATTCAGCACTGCATAGAGAGAAAAAAAATGAGCCATAGTCCAAACTCTAAAGCAAGATAGAACAAGATAAATCAAAATTGGAGAAATTGGAAATGAAAAGTTGTGCTGAATTATTAAAGCCTAACTATTAGTACTATATTATATTTGCATGACAAAGCTAAGCACAGATTTACTTATAACATTTCCTATTCTTGCAGTGCTGCTCGCAATTTTTAAAAGCCTGACAGAGCAATGATTCCATTTTCACATCGGATACAATGATCAAAATTACAGAATTAACATTTAGGCCTTGCATGAACCATCCAAATAACATTTGGACCCTGCTAAACTTTTAACTCTAAAGACTCAATGATCAGTTTACAAATAGAATCCCTACCAACATGGCTGAATCATGATAACGAAGAAAGAACAAGGAGCAAACCTCTTACTTGATGCATTTGGTTTGGCTGTTGCATGTGTGGACTAATTAACCTACAAAACCTTCAGATCAGTTGTACATGTTCATGGAATGCATCTCGATTCTCCTATGCAGTCCTCGCCTCCATGGGTCCTAACAATGGCAAGCTGCATGCGTGTGAGATGGTTTACCAAAAATCAAAATAAATCTCCATGCGTGTGAGATGGCAAGCTCCATGTATCAACAAACCTTCGAAACAAACATGTGATGCAATACAAGATTAGGGATGAGGGGGCTGATCTGCCACGCAGCATGCACACAATTATGCATCGAAACAATGAATTGCATGTCTTGAATCTTGATGTCTATCACCTCCCTCCGTGGATTCTGCACACACCACACAATATTCATGTCATCAGGTTATATATAATATGTGAGAAAATCATAAGTCTCCCTCCACAGATCTAGCCAAGACGTTTAAGAAAAAAAAAATAGAACAAACCATTTGGATACGGGGGGAGGTTGAGGCCTTGAAGAGCAGTAAGAGCGAGGTGCGTTCAGAGGGGTCGGTAATTGAGGATGGCGGCCGGCTGGGGGAGAGCGAGGAAGAGGAGCAACACCAGACTAGTTAAAACGAATAAGCGACGCCGGACACCGGAGATCCACCAAGGTGCGCAGGCGAGGAAAAACCCGCCACCGCCGATGACGATGCACTCTAGGGAGGCCGCCGAGCCATCCACACCCGGTGAGGAGAACGGTCGCGATCTTGCACATCGCCGAGGCGCCAGACGCCGCCCGAATATCCGACCCACAGCGCCCGACGAGGCCGCCACGGGGCGCATCCAGTACGCGGCCGCTAAGACGCCCGCGTCGCCGCTGAACCCGCCCGGGCCGCTGGAGGCGAGGGGGATGGGGCGAAAGGTGTCTCGTCTTGCGGATGGGGCGGTGAGCTAGGCTGGTCTTGCCGGTGGGGTACAGCGACTGAGAAACCGGGCGAGGGCGGCGAAGCCGGGCTAAACCGCGTCTTCCTACCCACGATCTGGATATTAGACTGGTTATTAAAAAAAGAAACGGGATATGATGGGGTGGGTCACGTGGGTGGGTGTGGGGCGGGGCGTGGGCGCGGGCGCGGTGAATCCGCGCTGGGCGCGCCGTGGGTTGGCCGGGTCGAACGACGTTGCTCGGGTGATTTGGGCTTGGGCTCGGGAGTGATTATTAATCACTACCTGCGATAATATATGTAATATATTCTATATATTATCCCCGGGTAGTGATTAATAATCACTCCCTGCCAGCCAGACGACGCAGCCATGCGCGGCGCGAGCGAACCTACGGCGGATGCGCGAGTCAACGCTGGCGCTGGCCCGTCTTCCGTTTCCCACCGCACACACCTCCTTTTATTTATTATTATATTTTCCTTTTTATTATAATTTTTTGTTTCGATATATTCATGGATCATGGGAGCCTGGAGGCGTCGGTTGCTTTCCATCCCCATCACCGCACGTACCCGGCTCACCGCCGCTCCTGCCGACGCCTCCGGCTCACGAGTTCAGCTCCGCCGCCGCCCTCGCCGCAGGACCTCAGCTCCACCGCCGCGCCCCTGCTCACTGCTTCGGCGCGGGCTCGTAGCATCCGAGGCGGGTTCCGCGGGCGGCAGCCGGCTACGTGACGTTCCGCCCGTCCTCCCTTGGCCAGCGCGAGGCCCGCGCGCTCCGGGACCGCCTCGCGGGGAGCTGGGCCAGGTCCGCGCCCTCCTCTCCCGCATCGACACCTGGCAGCAGCAGGGCCCGCTCCCGGCGCCGCCGCCGCTGAAGCAGCAGCAGCTCCGCGGGGCCATGCGGAAGCGGTGCGGCCAGATCCTCACCAGGCTGCGCAAGGACAAGCGGAGCGTGTGGTTCAACGCTCCCGTCGAGGTGGAGCGACTCGGCCTCCACGACTACCACGCCGTCATCAAGCGCCCCATGGATCTCGGCACCCTCAAGGAGGGACTCGCCGCTGGGAGGTACGCCTCGCACGACGACTTCGCGGCCGACGTCCGCCTCACCTTCACCAACGCGTTGCGCTACAACCCCGTCGGACACGAGGTCCACACGTTCGCTGGCGCTCTCCTCGCCTACTTCGAGAGGATGTACAAGGAGGCGCTCGCCTCTTTCGAGGAAGAGTGCAAGAGCCTTGAGCCCCCCGCCAAGGCCAGTGGCTGCTGAATTGCCACCTCCACCGACAGTTGAGCCTGTTGAGGCGAAGGTTGAGCCGAGAGCGGGGAATGTGAGGATGCGGAAGCCCAAGGCGAGGGAGCCTAACAAGAGGGAGATGAGCCTGGAGGAGAAGAACATGCTCAGGATTGGGCTGGAGAGTTTGCCTGAAGAGAAGATGCATAATGTGCTTCAGATTGTGCGCAAGAGGAACAACAACCCAGAGATGCTTGGGGATGAGATCGAGCTTGATATTGATGAGATGGATGTCGAGACACAGTGGGAGCTTGACCGTTTCGTAACTAACTTCAACAAGGCGCTCAAGAAGTCTCAGCGTGCTGCTGCGATGGTGAATGGTGGTGGCACTGCTGATGTAACCAGTGCTGCTGTGGCTGAGGATGACACTGCACCTGGGGGCGATGTGCCTGCATCGGTTGACAATGATGATGCGGTAATGACAATAGGAGCAGCACACTTGTTTTTGCTTGCAGCTAGTGGATGTGTGAATTGGGCTCCGATGCTAGTTTGTTTATTTATTGTTTTTATTACAGGAGAGTAAGAAGCCTGTGAAGAGCACTGCGATGGCTGAGCAGGTGGATGAGTATGTTGATATTGGGGATGAGATGCCAACAGCCACCACCGCGTCCTGGATGCAGCGTGGCCCCTAGCAGTTCCACATGCCACGCCTAGGCGACCCGGTGCTGGATCCACCACGAGATCGCTCCACCATGATCGATTTGTTCAGCATCTGATGGAACAGAGTACGTATCTGGCTAGCATTTTTTTTTCTCGATTTTGTTCTGTGTTCGCCTCTTGAACGAATTAGTTTGTATTAAAAACTATTATTTTTCTGATTTTTGAGCTGCAGGAGATTTTGGCATCACGGCTTTGGTGTGCACTGATTGCTCAGGAAACAAACGTTGATTAATCTGAATAACCAATTGTGGTTCAATTGCAGCAAGGCGACTTTGTGGGCTGCCAATGCTGGTTCCATGTTGCTTTTAGTTACTCGTGGGGAAGGATTTGGTGATTTAATTCCCATCCAGTTGCGCTGATCAAAATATTATATGTTTCTAGATTCAAACCAAAGTTTAATGCAACACTCATTTGGCTTTACATGCTTGTTCCTTGTAGAATATATATGCATTTTAATTAGTATTTTTGCATATAAATGCAACCATGGCCTTCATTTATTTACTGAACCTGCTGCAGAAATATTCAGAAATATTCTTTTCTGGCGAGGGTATTTGCTGCTAGGTTTGATGAACTCTACAAAATGTTTTTTATGATTGCGGCAATGGGAAGTGCAATCAGGCTCGTCATCATCACATAAACCAATCATATATTTTAATGAGCAAAATATGATGTGCCCGGATATGTTGGGTTTCATGTACAATCAGTTTTATTATTCTTGGATTTAATTATATCTTCCTTTTTTACGTGCAAAACCACCCCATGCAATGTTTCAATATGCTGGTTTTGTTGCTTTCACTCATTAGTTATTACTTTATTTCTCTCTTCTAAGTTTATCTTAATTCTGCCCGTAGTCTAAAGGCACAAGGAGCTGGCAGCTGGAGCTCAGTTTGGATCAGGTTCTAGTGTGAGCGCCCAAGGGCCAAGGTGTCGCCTGCATGGTCATGACGGTAATTGTAGCTACATATCATGCATTACATGTACCCTGTAGGTACAGTTTTGCTGCATTTTTAGTTTTTATGGTCATCCAATTCGGGCCCAGCTAACATTGTTGTTGCAAATACTACATTCATATCAACTGGAGTGGTTTTCATCATTGTAACATATACATGCTAATATATGCAACTAATAATCGGGCTTAAAAGATGTCTGGGGAATTTTGTCAATTACATGTGGCACAGTGGGAGTAGTTATGCACTATCTAACAGTGTATCTTATGGTTCATTTGACTCACTGATGAGCCTGTCATTGTGGAGGTTGGGTGCTTCTTCCTGTTGCGAAATTCCTCTGTTTAATTGTTTGTTCTTTTCTGTTCAAGCCATCTTTTTCTCGATCAATGTTCAGTCTTAAACATTGTTATTACAAACTCTGGTCCAACCAATATTAGACAAAGCAAACCCTTAATGTAAAAATGTTCACACAAAGTACAGGCGTCGAAACATTTATTTTGCAATATGAGTGTCCTTCATGTGTTTTGTCAGAATGCTTTATTATGTAGTTTCCCACTATTGTTTTCACCTTTTAACAGATATTAAATGATAGTGATATTAACAACTTTGCTTTGAGTGTGCTGGTAATTATGAGAGCCTAATGTGTGATCTACTTCTCGTTGAAAGAGTGTTGATTGCACTTTTAATGGCATGATCTCAGCTGCCATTAAAATCGATCTATGATCTGCTCCCCTGGGTAATTCTCTATTTTTTTTCCTTGTTGCACAAAGTGAGCCTGGAGGTTGTTTAGCTCACTAGATATAGCTTATTTGTGTATCCTTTACAGATTACTGCAAGGGATTTTTTGCCTGATATTTTTCTTACTAGTTCAGTGTTGCTACAAATTGTCAATCGATTTTTAGTTTCCTACTCTATTTATTTGTATGACAATACCAGGTTCTGGAGTTTGTAGATAGCAATATGAAGATTCCTAGTTTGTTAGCTCAAAATAATCGTTACCATCTGTCAGTCGGTGACGGGGCTGGCGGCCATACGGCCTGGTCTTCCTTCCTTCTGCTGGCCTGGGGCCTGGATCTACAAGGGCGTCGGCAGCCGGTGGCTGCTGCATCCAGCTGTGCTAGGGACAGTCCGGAAGCGCCCAGGGACCAGCGCGGCAGCAGCACAGGCACAGCGCCCAAGCGGCCCAAGCGCCGGTGTGCATTTTGGTACGACGGAATCCAAGGTGCTCCTTTTTCTCAGATTTTTTTTTTTTTTTTTGAGATGTGACTTTCCCCTGCTGTGTGTAGATCCAAGACGCTAAATAAGATTTTCTGATTCTGATCTTTCTGCTCATGGATCTGGAATCTATTTGCACGAAGCTGCAAGTTGAGGTATTTTCAGGCCATGTGTTTTTTTAAGTATATATGCACATAGCAACTTTTGTATTTATTTTTGTTCCTTACGTTGTTATCATGCAAACCAGTTGTACAGCTGCAGCAACACAACATGATCTCATCTGCCATTAAAATCGATCTATGATCAGCTCTGATGGGTATATTTTTATTGGTTGTTTAGCTTACTAGTACTAGATATAAGCTTATTTGTGTCTCATTTACAGACTACTGCATTTTTTTCTGATCTTTTTCTTACCTGTCAGTTATGCATCTTATCTTGTTTTTTATTTTCAGTCAAAATTTGTGAGACATGTTCACCTGTCCACTTCTCTAATCTTTTTTTTTTTTTTTGGCTTGTCTTTGCCACTTTTTCATAAACCAATTACTGGCAAGTATCCTCATAGCCTACCACGTAGGTAGGACCCAAATGAGGTGAATAGTGATGTATTTCAGTTCTCAGTTCAACAATACGAGCCATGTTGAACTGCCTAGTGCTTATCAAATTAACTTTAATGAACACTGAGCACTGTGTTATGCAGCTACTGCAGGCCTAATTTATCTCAAAAATAAAAATAAAAATTGCAGGCCTAAATTTAGTAGTATAATAATACTGTCATGCTCAATTTAGAGATGTCATTATCAAAGTAATTATAACCCTACAAAGTATAATGAGCTTACACACACATTGAATTTTGTGGTGATCATGGCATTAACAATCTTTCCCCAACAAGCTTATGGCATTTGATTTATTTGTTTGTGATTCATGGGATTTTATAATGCAATGGAAATGTTGTGCCTGTGAAAGCTCAGTCTTTTTGATTGATGTGCACAATGTTTTTTGGAAGCTAACTATTACTGGAACATACGGCCTGGATCGTATCCAGGGCCGTATTCTTATCCGATATGTGTTCGACATGGGATACAGACCCCCTGAAGTATCCGTGCATCATAGGCTGGTAGTCTGCTATTCATATTGTTGTTATCTCCTTACTATCCTCTTTTTGTTTTCTCGCGCTTTCTATCTTTTGAACAAAGAACTGTAGATACAATAGTTGATCTTTAATGTATAATCCAGTTCACTAATGTTTCTTAAATCAATAACTAAATAAGTAAATATCTCTGAGCCATGGATATATAATAACATCTTAATCTCCTTTCCATGCTTAGCTTATCAAGTATACATCTTAATCTTCAGAAATAGTAGCAGACCTTAGCATCCAAAGCTCGACGTGGAGCTGCCTGCTTGACAGACCACAACCCCTGCTAACTAGCCACTAAGCATGCACTATTTAGAACTTAGTGAAGTCAAGAGGACAGTAGTTCTTATCCTTGTTTTCAAGCTAGAATTGAGAATTCGTGCTTTAATATTTTCTATCTGTCCAGGTACACTCAATGATCTTGACCATCATCAAGTTGCTTCCCTTGCTAGCTGTTTTGTACCCTGTGATAAGTCAAGTGAGCAGATACGCCTAAGAAATGAAAGTAAATCAAGTGTTCTCTTCTGTACAGTAAATCCCTTTTTCCCTCTTAATAAAATCTCTCTACAGTGTGGGCTCCCCTGCTTTTATTTCATTAATTTTGTCTTAATTGTATGTGTTATTTCCATACAGGGAGCCACCTCTATGACCGATATTTTTTTGAAGGAAGTGTCATAAGGCTTGCTAGAAGGCTGGATGGATTTCTGAATCAGGTGAATTTCTGCTATCTCCATTGGCTGAGTAGAAACTTTTAGAAACTTAACCTACGAAATTTTAAAAGTGATTGTGGTTGAAGTGCATCTGTAAGGAATGTTACTTGAATCCAACAAACAAGTGTTTTAGTATGACTATTGACACATTTTTTAGTATGACTATTGACACATTTTTTAAAAGAGGCCATGTTATTTACAAAGGAAAAAGAAAGAAAAGAAGAATCAGAATCACAAACTACTGTAAAAGTCCATAACCAGTTACTACTTATAATCTGTAAGGGATGCATCAAAGATTGATTGATTATATGAGATAGTGTCTGTGAGTTGGTATGACAGGGGAGACACATGGCGCTCAATTTTTTTCCTTTTTGTGTTAAGAGACTTCATTTATTCTGCTTATGTTTCCTTATCTGTCAACCAAAGTTACTTTGTGATTGTTTGGTTCCTTTTCTGTAGCGACAGACCTGATGGCCATGAAGATTCAAATTCTGAATGAGAAGTGGTGATCGTCAGTTGAGACCACAATTTAGTATTTGTGGTCGCATTCCATGATCATGAAATGGATTGAGAATAAATTAGAATTATATATCTTACATATTTTGCATTTCCACTCCACATTGTTTTTTCCATGAAATTACTTGGGATCATTAAAGTATTACTTCGATGCAAAGTCTGAAATTTATATCTTGGTGTATTTGTGCTCAATATACGCTCTTTGTAATTGGGTCTGTTCAAAATATTGCTAAGTAATGAAAAAAGAATTTTGGTCTGTTCGTGGTGCAAACCAATTGTTCTCAATATATTTTTGATTTCAAATTCCAGATTATGACAGGTTTGTGCCAATCAAATGGGCATTAGAAGTCGATTTCCATGCTAAGAGAATCTAAGACGTATAGATTACTCTGAACAATAATAAAGCCGGCCTGTCAATTCTAATATGATAACGTGGTAACTTTTAAAAAAAAAGAAAAGAAAAAGAAAGAAAGCTTCAGAAACCTGCCATGCGTGTGTCACGGGCGGCAGGACAGCTTGGAAAGGTTCCAGGCGAATCTCACTAGCGAAAAAAAAAAAAATCATTTGACAAAAAAACAAAATCGAGACCATCTCCAGTCATGCGTGGCCGTCGGCAGTAGTGGGGGCAGGGAGGGGCCCATGTCACGCGATTTGCTGGTTCGGACGAACGCTGGATGCGGGCTGGCGCGAGCGGGGGGGCTCGGGTAGTGATTAATAATCACTACTCCGGGTACTGCTAACTGTTCTCTATATATATATATATATATATGAAATTTTTTCTACACCCTAGGTGAAGTTACACCCACGCCAGTATATCTCAAGATTTATGGTATATATGACCAACAAAGTGCACGTGGATGAAGTATATGATCATACTAGACCATCTATGGTGGTATATATAATTAAGTATGCATTCATACTTTGAGTATATGGATATACTATTTTTATATATACAGCAAAGAGTGACATTTTATATAATATATTAAAAATATGGGTTCCATCAAAATTTTTTCGTAGTAAGATCTAGAGTATCTTAATATGAGTATCTAAACATACTCAAACCAATAAACAAGTATGAACACATACACAATGTGGTTTTTTGAATATGGGTGTAACTATACCCGGTGTATAGAAAGTGCACCCTATATATATATATATATATATACACACACACACACAACTAATTTATTATTAACGTTGATATTTATACAACTTCAAAATCCGATCAAGTTTAGTAATGCATCCCAATAGCTTCAGTAGTCGTCGTCGATGCTTTTGGATTTAGAAGTGCCTCCCATTAGCTTCAATAATCCATCCTTTTGGATTTCACAAGTGTTCATTGAGTATTTTGTTAGTTTATTATCATCATCTGTTGAGAGTAGAGTTTATTGCATCTGAGATTAGGGTTCAAACGCCCTGTTGAGTTTATGGTTTAGGGCGTCTGAGATTAGTGTATAGAACGCTTCTCGAGATTAGGTTCATGGCGTCCGCTGAGATTAGTGTATGTAGTGTTTATTGAGATTAGGGTAAAGGCCGTGTGCTGAGATTAGGGTTCAGGGCGTCTGCTGAGATTATGGTTCATGACGTCTGCTGAGATTAGTGTATATAGCGTCTATTGAGATTAAGGTTCATGTCATTTGCTGAGATTAGGGTTCGGGGCGTGTTGCCGAGATTAGGGTTTTATGGTGTCGGTTGAGATTAGTGTAGATATCACAGTAATCTATGGTCAGTAATTTATAAGATTAGGGTTGAGGGCGTGTGCTGAGATTAGGGTTCAGGGCATATGCTGAGATTAGGGTTTATGGCGCCTGCTGAGATTAGTGTATGTAGCGTCTATTGAGATTAGGGTAAAGGGCGTGTGCTGAGATTAGGGTTCAGGGCGTCTGCTGAGATTAGGGTCCATGGCGTCTACTGAGATTAGTGTTCATGGCATTTGCTGAGATTAGGGTTCATGTCGTCTGCTGAGATTAGGGTTTAGGGCGTCTGCTGAGATTAGGTTTCATGGCGTCTGCTGAGATTAGTGTATATAGCGTCTATTGAGATTAGGGTTCATGTTGTTTGATGAATATAGGGTTCGGGACGTGTTGTTGAGATTAGGGTTTATGTCGTCTGCTGAGGTTAGTGTAGATAGCTCAGTAATCTATAATCAGTAATTTATAAGATTAGGGTTCAGTGCGTCTGCTGAGATTAGGGTTCAGGGCGTCTACTAAGATTAGGGTTCATGGCGTGTGCTGAGATTAGTGTATGTAGTGTCTATTGAGATTAGGGTAAAGGGCTTGTGCTAAGATTAGGGTTCGGGGCGTCTGCTGAGATTAGGTTTCATGGCGTCTGCTGAGATTAGTGTATATAGCGTCTATTGAGATTAGGGTTCATGTCGTTTGCTGAATTTAGGGTTCGGGGCGTGTTGCTGAGATTAGGGTTTATGTCGTCTGCTGAGGTTAGTGTAGATAGCTCAGTAATCTATGGTCAGTAATTTATAAGATTAGGGTATAGGGTGTTTCCTGAGATTAGGGTTCAGAGCGTCTACTGAGATCAGGGTTCATGACGTTTGCTGAGATATGGAGATTTGAACATGTTTGTATAAGGCAGGGTTCATGGTGTTTGTTGAGATTAGTGTATAAAGCGTTTGCTGAGATTAGGGTTCACAGCGTTTGCTGAGATTAGGGTTCATGGCGTCTGCTGAGATTAGTGTATATATCATTTGCTGAGATTAGGGTTGGTAGCGTCTACTAAGATTATGGTTCATGATGTTTGCTCATTAACTCATGCTCAGTAATTTATGGTCAGTAATTTCTAAGATTAGGTATAGAGCGTTTGCTGAGATTAGGGATCCGGGCGTATGCTGAGATTAGGGTTCGTGCCCTCTGCTGAGATTAGTGAATATATCGGTTGGGAGTGTCTGTGACATTATGGTTCATCACGTTTGCTCATTAATACATGCTCAGTAATTTAGGGTCAGTGATTTCTGAGATTAGGGTATAGAGCGTTTGTTGAGATTAGGGATCAGGGCGTCCCCTGAGATTAGGGTTCAGGGTGTCTGCTGAGATTAGTGTATAGTGTCTATTGAGATTAGGGTTCATGGCGTTTGTTGAGATTAGTGTATAGGGTGTTTGCTGAGATTAGGGTTTAGGGCGTCTGCTGAGATTAGGGTTCATAGCTGCTGAGATTAGTGTATGTAGCGTCTACAGACATTAGGGTTCATGGCTTTTGCCTTGTTTAGTGTTTGTTTACTTTCATTATTTGTTATCAGTAATTGTTAAATTTAGGGTTTTGGAGCAAGTGTCTTTTTAAATGCATGCCCCCTACCAGGCAATGGGTTTTGGGGGCAAGTAAGCATGCCCCCTACTAGGCAATGGGTTTTGGAGGCAACTGTCTTTTCAAAAGCATGCCCCCTACTAAGCAATGGGTTTCGAGGCAAGTGTCTTTTGAAAAGAATGCCCCCTACTAGGCAATGGGTTTTGGGGGCAACTATCTTTTCAAAAGCATGCCCCCTACTAGGCAATAGGTTTCAAAAGCATGCCGAGATTAGTGTAGATAGCTCAGTAATCTATGGTCAGTAATTTTTAAGATTAGGGTATAGGGCGTCTGCTGAGATTAGGGTTCATGGCGTCTGCTGAGATTAGTGTATATAGCGTCTATTGAGATTAGGGTTCATGTCGCTTCTTTGAGATTAGGTTTTAGAGCATGGTACTGAGATTAGCGTTCATGTCGTCTGCTGAGATTAGTGTACATAGCGTTTGCGAGTTTAGGGTTCGTGGCGTTTAACGTGTTTAGGGTCATGGCGGTTGCTGAGTTTAGGTTTCACGGTGTTTGCCGAGTTTAGGGTTCATGGCGTTTGCCGAGTTTAGGGTTCATGGCGCTTTGCCGAGTTTATGGTTTCCGAGTATAGGGTTCATGGCATTTGCCGAAGTTTAGGGTTGATGGTGTTTTGCCGACTTTTAGGGTTCGCGGTTTCGGGTTCATGGCATTTCTTTGAGTTTAGGGTTTGGCTTTGTCGCGAATCAAAGACTTTGTTGTTAGTAATCCTAATTTATGTTGTCAGTAACCACATAAATTAATGCCGAGTTTAGGGTTCATGGTGTTGCCGAGTTTAGGGTTCATGGTGTTTACCGAGTTTAGGGTTTAGGGCGGTTGCCGAGTTTAGGGTTCATGACGTTTGCTGAGTTTAGGGTTTATAGCGTTTGCCAAGTTTAGGGTTCGTGGCGTTTGCCGAGTTTAGGGTTTTTGACGTTCTTGAGTTTAGGGTTCATGGCGTTTGCCGAGTTTAGGGTTCATCGCATTTGTCGAGTTTATGGTTGACGAGTTTAGTAGGGTTCATGGCGTTTGCCGAGTTTAGGGTTCATGGCGTTTCTTGAGTTTAGGGTTCCTAGCGTTTGCCGAGTTTAGAGTTCCTAGCGTTTGCCGAGTTTAGGGTTCCTGGTGTTTACCGAGTTTAGGGTTGTGAAGTTTAAGGTTCATGGCGTTTGCCGAGTTTAGTGTTTGTTGTCGGTAGTCAAAGACTTTGTTGTCAGTAATCCAAATTTATGTTGTCCGTAACCACATAAATTAATGCTAAGTTTAGGGTTAATGGTGGTTCATGGCGTTTGCCGAGTTTAGGGTTCATGACATTTGCCGAGTTTAGGGTTCATGACGTTTGCCGAGTTTAGGGTTGCATAGGAGGTTCCATCGGCACGGCTCTCGATTAGTGATTACTAATTACTGACAATTTTCTCTTGATTAGTGATTACTAATTACCGATTACCGACAACCGAGATTATTGATTACTGACAACCTTGTAAATTTTATGCTTTTCATTTATGCTTTTCCTTGTAAATTTTATCAATTAGTAATTCAGATCTCTTGATTAGTGATTACTAATTACCGACGACTGTGATTATTGATTACTGACGACTGAGATTGATCACTTACGAGCACACTAATACTAACATTTTTTAAGCAGTTACACGCACAACAATAGTATCTTTGTAGTAATCCCCAAACACTCAGTAACTAATATTTTTAAATGTATTTCATACACACAAATAGTATCTCAGTAATCCACGAAACTACATTGTGGAAAAGAATTAGAACACTAAGCTTATTTCCCTAGCATTTCATACGCACTCTAGTAATCATCGGAAAAGTTTCAGGAATTTGTGAATAGCATAGTTAGTACAGTAATCCCTGACATGCATAATCCTGACGAATCATGAGCTCAGTTAACTATTCCACGCACTAACACTAACAATAATCTAGTACCCAAATAGTAATCATTTTTTTCCTAGCAAATCATGCGCGCAATTGGCAATTCTTAGATGGACAGAAGGTATCACTGCTAAGGATCGAGAAGGAATTCCATCTGTATGCCGTAGGAAATTCAGCGATGCCAATCATCGATTACTGAGAAGGACAGAGACTATTTTTCATAGGAAATTCAGCAGGTGGGCATCAAAATCCAGATGATTTCTTCATGCGTGGCGGAAGGAGGTTACTGCACCAAATTAATTTGCGACTGCAGATTCCTGGTGTGCGGATGGAGCCCCTGGCGCCGCACCCCCTGCTCTCCGTGCAATGACAATTTCTGAATCCTTCAGAAAAAACTCAAAATACGATGTCTTTAGTAGCTTTTTTATTAGCAGAATCGGCAGTAATATGCTAATAAATAAACTACTTAGTTCAGTAACTCTGACATTTGCAATCCACAGTTTCATGAGCTCGTTATGCCATCGTCACACCCACATCGACAGTATCTCAATGATTCAGTAACTGAAATGCCAAGCATATATATCCTAGTAGCAATTATGCACACACTACTGAAAGGGAGCGAGAAATTTTGGATGCAGAGACGATAATCATGTGATGGGTGAGGGCAATTAACAGAGGGATCACTAAAAGGAAGAGATGAATTGTCGGAGGCAATTTACCAGTTGTGGGCGTCAAAATTCCAATCGATTGAGATCGATTTGAGGGTGGATGAAGCTCCTGTGCGCCGTCATGCCCAAGCGCACCACGCGCCTCTGCTCCTCGCCAGATCCCTACCGCTCTGCTTGCCCTCGCACCCTCTAGTGGACTGCCGCAACCTCCAACTGCTCCTCACCGCTGCGCACGCGCCGTCGCCGTCTCCTTGCGCTGCAGCAGCTCGCCGGAACCTTCTCGCACTCCCGCGTCTCCGCCCGCTGTAGCTCGCGCTCATGGGCCTCCTCGCCGGGAGCTGCTGCGCCTCGCGCCGCCTTGCGCTCGCCGCTCGCACCGCTCCCTCGCAGCCGAAGGCTGGTCGTGGTCGCCTTGGTTCCTGCGCCCCGGTCCCCGCTCGCACTCCGCTGCCCCTCACGCCGCCGTTCCTCCTGTGCGCCGCGGCTCCTCGCGCGCGAGCGCTCCTCCCGTGCACGCGCTGCTCCCGCGCGCCGATGCTCCCGTGCGCCGCCGCTCCGCACGTGCCTCGCGCTCGCGTCTGAGAAGCTGGTGGGGAACGGGTGGTAATTGGAGTTTGCATTAACGGGTCGGTTCGAGGGGAGTGGTGGGATCCGGTTGGGTCCGTTGGAGGTGGGTTCGATCTGGTTGTGTTCGGTCCGGTGCTATATTTGTGTGTATATATATTATGGTTAACACGTATTTTGGTTACTATAAATAACACACTGCAACTATGATTTACGAGAATGATATTGTTACGATAATTACCAACTATTATGGTTACTATAATTAGCATGCTGTAAGTGGCTGTTACGAGAATATACCTATATATACCACGTGTAGTTACGATAATCTACGCCTCGCCATCCCAAGTGTAGTTACGATAATATATTTACTAGACTTTTTCAGAATCACGAAGTAGTTACGATAATCGAATGGCTTGACTGCTTAAGACAATAAATCGATTTCAGGATTCAGGATTGATGAGAAAATAGTTAATATTTCCGAGCTAGTAAGGAGTACTCAAGAATAGGAAATCACATAGCAACTTCAATTAATCGCGGGCAAGAAAAGAAAGCAGATGATACTACAACATGAACTCCCAAATCCTACCTGGTAGGTATTTCAAAACTAAAATTATCCTTCCGATAGTCAGACACACAAAGAAGACACTAAGCAAATATGGACGCACCAAAGCAACAAAATGCAAACGAAATAGTACGTCTCCGTAATCCAAAACGCTGCTAATCTCAGAACAAACAACTAGCTAGTAAGGTGCACCGGCGGCGGTGAACGAACAAGACGATGGCGACGATTTGGAGATCGGTATCTGAAGTCTACACATCGCCCGGGCACCATTGGACAGCGAGGTCCATCGGAATCTGCCATGGGAAGAGAGCTGCTGGGGTCCCATCGGGAGGCGCCATCACAGAGCCGCGCCGTCGGCAAGGTCGACGTGCGGTGAAGGTCCCCTTCGGTCACGGGGTGGAGGTGGACGCCGCAAGGGGCGCAAGCAGGGCCGGCCATGGCCTGCTAGCCGCTGCTGGGCTGCACGTCGGGGCTGCTCCGTGCCGTCGTGTGCCGAGCCTCCGCTGCAGCGCCGACGAGGATCAGGTCGAGCGCTGGAGAGGGATGCAGGCGTGGGGCACGGGGGCCGCCGCCACCAAGATGGTGCAGCTAGCCACCGCCGCGCCGCCTGAGCGCTGCTCGCCGTGCGCGTGAGGATGGGGGCCGCCATCACCAGTTGGCCACCCACACCCCCAAGGAACGCCGCCGTCGGAAGGTAGCAAGGACTCGACGCTGCCGCCGCCCGGGGCCAAGAGGACTCGACGCTGCATGTGACTATGTGAGGAGAGAGAAAGATATTGGGAAAATGAGAGAAAGGTGTCGTCAGGGAAGGCAAGGAACAATAAATGAAATTAAGCCACCGTTGATTTAGGAGAGAGGAAGAATTATTGCCAGGTAATAAATGAGCCATGCATGCATGCAGAATTGTAGCCTCTCGGGATGGTGCCGAGCTGGTTGGTCCGCAGTTTGGTCCGGCCACAGAATCAAATAGTATTTTGTAGCCAGCTATAAGACAATAGTTCTATATATATATACTAATACTTTTTTTATTTAACTCGAATTGAAGACAATAATATTGATGGAGAGGACTTTAGAAGAACACCATCTACAAACATTGCAAGAGAGCATTGCAGGATTTATTAATACCTGTGTCTTAGCACCCGAAGGCGAGTTCTACTACAACCCCCGACGACAAATGGGTGCCAAAGCAGTAGTGACGACAAATCGAGACATGAAATATATATGTACATTAATTATTAGTTAATACATGTGTAATATATGTGTAACATATGTGTACATTAATTATATATGTGTAATATATGTGTACATTAATTATATATGTACATCAATTATTAGTTAATATATGTACATTAATTATATATGTGTACATTAATTATTAGTTAATACTTGTTGTGTACTTTAATTATTAGTTAATTACGTAATTTAAAATCAAAACAAATCATAAATTGAAATGAAATCAAAAAAGAAAAAAAACCTTTACTCCCGTTTGGAAGGCAGGCCACGTAGCTGGCGGACCTTTACTCCCTTGGAGACCAACCAGAGTAAAGGTCCACTTCTACCCCGGTTCCAATACTTCTACTCCCGAACTTCGTACTCCTGGTTGCATAACCCGGAGTAGAAGGGGAATAGAGCCGGGAGTAGAAGTCGATCGTTTACTAGTGGGACTTTCATGCAGATGAAAGTACAGTTATGCTGTATATTAAGTTGGTCTTTATGCAGATGAAAGTAACACTACTACAGAAAAGATTTTTGCAAGACAGGTGGCCCAAAACTTAACCGAAAAACGCCAGCCACGGTTAAGATTTCTGTAGTAGTGTAAATCTTCAAGTTCTAATTCTTGCATCTACTCGATAAAATGCAAAGCTGAAGAAGTTTTGGCTTCTGGAAATCATTGCAACGGGAGACCTAGACACGTTCTTTCCTACAGCTACCCGTGAATATGCTGCAGTTGTTGATGAGCTGTGGAAAGATCCTGCCATTCAAGCAACATATAAAAAAGAAAGGATGAACCGAGGAAAAGAAAGGTTGAAGAAACGCAAGGCCGAAGAAGACATGTATGTGCGGAAGCGGAACGAACTGAGGAAAAGAAAAAGAATGAAACGAAAAGGTGGCAATTGGACGGAAACGCTTCCTCGGGTCGCGCCGCCTCCCGCACGAAGCGGCTGCTCGGGCGCACCAAACCCCTAGCCACCGCACGCACCTACACCTCCCTCCCTCCCTCGCCGCTGCCGAGGGCGCCGCCGGGAGGCCCGTCGCGGCTCCCCAGAAGGCAGCGGCGAGGCTCCCTCCCTTCCTGTGTCGCGCGCCTCCTTCGCGCGGGATGGAGGCCGCCGACCGACGCCGCGCCGCGGGTCGCGGCGCATGCTCCTCTCCGACGAAAACGGGCGCTGATCCGGCGGAGCCCACGCCCGCATCCGCGGTTGCTGGGCCCCCTTCGTTTAAGGCCTTCAATCGGCAGCTACCGCTACCGCCCGCGGGTCGCAGCACGTAGCGCCGGCCGGCCGCCACCGCACTACTCCCCCGGCAGCCGGGCCTCCCCTCACGGGATCCGCCGCAGCTGGCGACCGACCTCCTCACTCGGACGCGGCTTCGGCGCCGCGTCTGTTGAAGCCGGGCGCCCGCCCATGGCGGTAAGCCCGGTCGAGGAGCACTGTTGTTGGGGTCAGGCCTTACGCGCTACGCGGCGGGCGACCGGCCTTTCTACACGGTGGCAGTGGTCGCCGGATCCACAACGCGGTGCCGCTCCCTCGTCACGCCCGAATGGTTTTGGCGCCCATGGCCCTTTGCGGTGCTCCCCGAAAGGGAGGAGCAGTGGCGGTGGTGGTCCGGGCCCATGGCGGTGCTCCCGAGCGGCGGAGCCCCTGCACGCCATCTTCTCGAGCTACGCCGCAAGCAACGGCGTCGCCTTACAGATCCTTGGTGACAAACTTTGCCGGCGTGTCGGTGCGCGCCGAGTCCGGTAGCGCCTACGCGGTGGTGGCGGCGACCGCAGCCTTCTTCGCCTGGCGTTGATGCGTGACGGTGCGTGCCTCCCTCCGTCGGGGTGAGTCCGAGCAGCTTCAAGACACGTTGTGGCGGCGACCGCACGCGAGGATGCTTGTTGGCGCACCTCCCACCATCATCGCGGGCGAGTCCGACGCTGCCCGCGGGTGTGGCGGCGCCTACAAACCCCTCTCGCTTAGGCGACGCTTGTCCGCCGCTCCCTTTGTCGCGGCGAGTTCGAAGCAGCTCCGCTGGAATGGAGGCGGCGACAACCCCTTTCTTTCTTCATAGGCATAGACGTCGCCGCGCGAAGCCTCCCATCATCGCGGGCGAAGTCCTCAAACGGCTCCCCATGGTGTGGCGGCTACGGGCTCACTTCAGTTCGGGAGCCGGGTTCTCGGCGAAAGTTCAGCTCATATCTTTCGAGCCGCTGACGAGATTCTCCTTCCTCGAAGGCGCCACCAAGAACCTTTTCACGCAGCTTCTTCCCCTCGCCTCAAGGCTCGGGCGAAAGCCTCGTCAAGCTTCCGCTTGGCTAACGATGATTACATTACGGCGTCATACACCTCCCTGGAGGCATCGTTGAAGAGCTCTTGTGTCTTGGTGTAGTAGTCTCTGCTCTCGCTTGTGTTTTCTCTGTGGTTGTGCCTCTGTCCACCCTGATGCGTGTCCTGTGGTGATGTTGTTTTTTTTTTCTCAAACCTTTTGTAAATCTTACCTTTTGGGACCATTTTGGGCAAATATATAAAATTCATGTAGGAACGCCCCCCCCGGGTGAACATTCAAAAAAAAAAAATGAAACTTGGGTTTAGGTGCCTGTGAGAGATAGAGAGAGTGTGAAGATTCTGGACTTGCCTAAGAAGCGCGCTCTGATCGACGACGACGGTGCGGCGGCTGGACCTGGCGCCTTCGCCGGCGGTGAAGCGTAGCTTCCAGTGCTTTGTGAACCAGGGCCGTAGCAGGCTTAAATGCAGCTTGACATGGCCTAATAGCAACATGTCCTTTTGATATTTCAGAATTTCTAAACAACAATCGGCTGTCAGTTATTGACATGACTTCTGTCGGTTATCCAATGTTTTTTAAAACTTTCATAACAGAGTTCAGAAACTTTAAGCTTAAAGGTGGCTTAGCTTCCACACAAGTGCCGAACAAACAAATGCCAAGTCACCAACTCCAAGCAACAGCACTGAAATAACAGTACTTCACTACTTCTAGTACTTAGTTCAAGCATAAAGCTGGCTCAGAACATGAAAATGTGATGAATGCTATATAATGGATAAAGTCATCATACTCCATTTACATAATTGGACATACCCATGTTCCAACGGTTACACATACATCTCTAAGAGGAGATCATTGACCATCGCAGCACAAAGAAAACATCGTGGGTCACAAAGCTTAAAGTCGTCATACCCCAATTACATAATTAGGCATACCAAGGTTCCAACAATTACGGAAAGATCTCTAAGAAGCTAGTGGCAAATTCTTACAGCCGAAATCATTGACCATCACAGCACTAAGAGAGCATACTGGGGACAATCCATATAGGTTGCACCATGCTCTCAACACTTGCGAAAATAGAGACCTCAGACCTGGTGGCATCATCTTTAGGCAGTGGCTTGCCCAACTCCAATGCAATCAAACGGCCAGAACCAGAATCATAGCAGTACACACAGTTGCTCCTCCCTCCCCACCTCTCTAGGTTCATGCACGCTAGTGGTTGAACACTCGGGTCAGTGCTTTTGAATATCGCCCATTTCTCCAACCTCTCCACCTTCACCCACTTTGCAGGTTCAGTTGAAGTGTCCAGACGATAGGCTTCAAAGGCTGTCCTTGGGAAACCACTTTGGCAGCCAACCATGAGAAGCATGTCCCCGCACACCACAGCCAAGAGTATTCAAGATGCCATTTGGTCATGCTATTACTTCCACCCCAGGAAACTGGTATCTCTTGTAAGTGGATCTGGGGAGTCAAGTGCACCATGAACAGCCTACGAGCATTATCCATGCCAAAGACCTGGCCTTTGAAGACTACAAATCTGATGAGTGACCCATTGCGAGGAGAGAGTTTCGACCAAGAGTTACTACCAACACGCCAAAAGAAGTTGGAGGACCAAGTGGAGACAATGAGATGTGAATTGGGAGATGCTAGAGGACCTGTGAGGGTAGCACCCAAGAAGTAGATCTCAGTGTCTTCATCAACTGGCAGCGGTGGAGGTGAAACCTCAAAACCAGTGAACACATCAAAAAGTAAACATGTTTTGTTGCTTGAGATGATCATATGGCCAAAGGAAGCACCGATAAATGCAAACTGATCCAAAGCATTTGGTGGAATGTTCTTTTCATAATCGATAGAAAGCAGAGGAATCTGAGAGCGAGGTAATGTATCTTGGCTGGATAGATCAATGGCGTAACATGGGCGTATGGGTACAGAGGTGTTTCTGGAAACATTTGGAAAGTGTCTAGGGGAGCAGAATGAGACATTAGGGTCGAGGAGAAGAGGCGGAAAGGATGTGTACAAAGGAAGATTTGGATGGGTAAGAGGAGAAGGCAGAGCGCCAGGGGTGGTAGGTGGCTGCAAAGGCAAGAAGGTCATGGGATGAGCACAACAATTCAACAATGGAGTGGAGCAGGCCATCTGGGAGGCCTGCCCAATCTCGAAGCTCGGACATAACTTGTAGGTGAAAGCAGCTTCTCTGTGACAAATCATAAACCAAAAACAAACACATTAGTAGATTGAACCAAGAGAATAAAACTTGTACTTCGTAGGAAATATGGCTAGCGTATATGGTCTCTTAAAATGTCAATTATAAGCACAAGAATGCAGCTGAACAGAACAAACAAAATAATACTAGTCGCAAAAATAAATCTGTGTAAATCCCATGGTCGGATTACATGGATAATGCTGGTTTTGCTAAGACAGTGCAGTAATGCATGTGTCCAGCCTTCTTGCAGTACAAAGTCTTTTGAGTAGTGTCCCTTTCCATTGGATCAGTAATTCCAAAGAGCCAAATCAGTATAATAACTTAACACGACTTATATTATTTTATCGTCATATTAATCATATGAGCCTATTCGATTACAGATAGCAAAGGCATTGCTTTCCTACAATTTAGTAATGGATAAAAGGTAAGCTAACACTATTGGAGATACAGTAGCCATGCATTTTAGATCTGTCAAGCCAATAAAAACCTTTTCAGTCCAGATCAAATGTAGTTCGATCCACAAACTACCACACGATGCCCTTAATATTCTATTAGTTTAGAACCAGAATGAGTCATATAAAAAAACTGTGAATGTTACTCGTCCTCTGCAAGTTAAATGGAGGCCAGCCCCCTTCCCTTTATATAGCAGTAAACTAAGAATACCAGTATTTTTGCAAACACTTCGAAGTTAGGAGGCTTGTCAAATAGCTAAATAGCTTTAGCTTAGAGCTTCGGTGCTTAGCTTCGCACTGCATAAGGGAAGGGAAGAGAAGGGGTGGGAGTACCTGGTGGGTGCTCGTCGCCGACGAAGAGAAGGCACCAACCAAAGCCTCAGCACTGCCTCGGCGCGCGGCCCAACAGTTGTCTGAGTAGCAGCAAGAGAGAGGGATGCAGTGGATGGAAGGGGAATGGAGGTTATGATGCATCAATGGTGGAAAAAAAAACGCATGGCTTAAGTGGGCCATTTTTTAGTTTCTTCGAAAATGTCTATTTTTTAAAAAAAATCTCAAGCATACAATAATTTGGCTACCAAAAAAATTTAGTTTGGCTACCATAAAAATTTAATTGGATCATAGAAACTGTGGTTATGAATTATTCCAATTAATAAGTATAGAAAAGAGTAGATCTAAATTTATAACAAAAAGTTTTTATTTAATCGTGCCATATTACATATTCACTGTGCAGATCTACTCATGTGTTCCATTTTATGATTTTTCTATGATTGACTATGGTTTTTCAAAGATTCAACCAAAATAAAATAAAAAAAAAAAAAGAAAAAACTACCTTCAAAACTACTCTAGGGAGATAAAATGCACGGTTTAAAAATTTTGAGGGAAGTGGTTTGTCCTGTTTTGTGGTTTAGAGAGGAAAAGCTGACTTTCGTAAAAAAGTTAAGGGAGGAAAAATAGACCTTTTCCTTTTTTTTTCTCTCCCTTTTAGTTTTTATTATTCTTGTTGCTTTCATATCTATTCTCTTCATTGGACACTATCAATGGCTAACACAACATTTGTTTTAATAACATAAATTTTATATTTATTCTCTTTGTTGGACACTGTTAACAGCTAATGCAACATTTCTTTTAAATGACAGAAATTTCATATATATTCTCTTCATTGGACACTATCAGTGGCTAGTAAATATATAGTACATTATAAATAAGTAAATAGAACTTTTTATATTTTACTAATGTTGAATATTTTTCTATTGAAGCTATAATTCATTTTCATATGAACACATACCTATTTCACAAACTAAGAAGCTATAACAACATTTTTCTAAAATAAAAACAATTTTCTCTTTGTCATAATTTCCCAAGTGAATATTAAATATTTCTTTGCTAACCATGGAACAATAGTTCGATGAACTAGAAACATTGCTATCATCAATAAAAAAAAGGGTATAAACTCATCAAAAAAATTCTATGCTCGGGTGGGAACTAAGAGTACTGACACTTGAATATATCATGAAAAATTAAGTCTTCCTAGCACTCTCTTTTTGGAAACTATGGAAAAAAAATATCATCATTGGTTATTTTTATGTGTATCTCTAAGATAAAGTCGTATGTTAACACGACCACTATACTAGTTATTTTTATGTTGTAACAGGGTTAAAGATTAGGTTGTAAAATACTTTTGTGTGTTAGAAGAGTCACACTTTATCGACCTTAAACAAATCTGGCTAAGCGAGTGTTTATTATTCGCAAGGAACATTGACAGTAGAGGCACATAAAAAACTCCAACCCAAAAAAAAAAAGGTATATAAAAAGTTGAAAAGGTAGACATCGTTACGAGGCAAAGGTATATAAAAAGTTGAAAAGGTAGACATCGTTATGAGGCAAGAGCAAAAAGAAGGCTTAACATGAGAGCACATGGACGGAAATAGTTTGACCATAAAAATAATTATTCTTTTGAAAATAGTATTATACAAATAACAATACTGCATAATTAATAAATTATTAGAAATGTCGCTACTCTTACATGACACTAGCTGTCCTTTATGGGACAAATGTTTTTTACAAGTAGGACATTTTTTTTACTTACCCCTTTGTAGTAAAATATTTTTAGATTAGAAAACAATATTTTATTAAAATGAAATAAATATTATCATAGTAAAACAAATGCTATGGGTTGACCTATTTGCATTCATAGTATGCTAGGGGTTGTGACCTATTTGCATTCATAGTATCTTATACGGAGTTAGAAACTTCTATATGAGAAATTTTCTAGATAAAGGGAGTATGCATAAGACATAATTATCATAATTTAGACAATATAATACTCTATATCTTGTTATTTTGCATGAGAAAATATCTAGGCAATAGATAAACACAAACAATATACTACATGGAATACTCTAGATCTAGATATTTTGTATAATGAGAAATATATGGGGAATAGATAAACATGAGTATATTAAAAAAATATAGAAAGGTGTATAAGGTTCCCACCATAAAACTATAAATACACATATATACTTCATTCCATAAGTAGTCACAAAGTGAGTTATCAAAAAGTTATGAAAGTTTTTATCCCATATTTAGTTTGAAAAGTACTTCATAGTTATTTTGAAGTTTACAAGTGTGCATATCAAAAGTTTGTTTATAATCAGTTAGATACGATTATGCATAAAATAAGAGGGAATTTGTACACCCAATATTATAATATTGCATCCGCCACTTCTCTAGTTCATTCGAGATTTCAATACTAAGGGGAGAACTCTTTTTTGTTCGGAAATGAAGGGGAGAGATCTACGAGGTGAACAAGCGCTACTAGGAGGGAAACGGAATGGGGAGACCAACTATTGGAAGCATAACGGAACAGAGGCGGGAAGAGGAGGAGCAGTACAACCCCCTTTGCGCATCAATCAATTTACAATTTTTGTTTACAAAAATCCCCTCAAACTAGCGTGTATTACAGTTTCGCCAACCCTCGCTTCCTCAAATTCCATCGCAGTACGTGTGAAGACCGAAAATATGATTCTTAACAAAACAAGAACCGAGAGAATTGCTGATTGTGGCGTTGCACGCCTCGAAGCTCAAGCTCTAGTTCTTGTATTACTAGATAAAATTGATTAGTTTTAGCCTCTAGGTTAGTTTCACGGATGGAAAAAATGGACCAAAAAACACGTCATGTACTACTCATGTTTTCGTTGGGCTTTTTTTTTTTTTTTGAGAGAGAGAGTGTTTCTGTTGGGCTTTGGGCAACATCCCAGGTCAAGCATCGGTACTTTCGTTGAGGCTCAAAGTGAAGAAGGGCTCTCCTAAATAGTTTAGCCTCTGGTAAGTTTAGAAAATATTTTGCTGTTCGACGGATGCTTGCCTTTTCTCCAATGGTCGTGAGTGCTAAAATTTTGGAACCGGGGATACCGTGTTATCTCATAGATTAGGCAAGTGCAAGTACCATGTGTTTATATTAAATCATGTAACTGCAGTTACAGATTATTCAATTAATAATTATAGAAAAGAGTATATCTAAATCTATAACAAAAGTTTATATTAAATCATGCCATATTATATTTTCACTTTGTAGATCTACTCATGTGTTTCATTTTATGATTTTTCTGTGATTGACTATAATTTTTCAAAGATTCAGCCAAAATAAATAAAAAAAAAAAAAAGACAAAACCACGTTCAAAACTGCTCTAGGGAGATAAAATGCACAGTTTGAAAAATTGAGGGAAGTGGTTTGTCCTGTTTTTGCGGTTTAGGGAGGAAAAGCGGACTTTCCTAAAAGTTAAGGGAGGAAAAATAGACCTTTTCATTTTTTGCTCTCTTTTTAGTATTTGTTATTCTTGTTGCTTTCATATCTATTCTCTTGCTTGGACACTATCAATGGCTAATACAACATTTGTCTTAATAACATAAATTTTATAGGTAAAGACTTTATTACGACCGGCCGTATTTTTTTAAAACTCGGCACGGCTGTGTCACTAGCCCAGCCGTCTCCCCAACTTCCTCACCGAGGACAGACCGACACACTGAAACACGGGAGAGAAGAGGTCCATTCCCGCATCATCTCAGCCCGCACTCCCCAGCCCCATCCACAAATGGCCGGCGAGTTCTTCCCTCTCCCCACTCCGGCGATGGCGCCAGCTGTTGACGGTAACGAACAACATATTTATACCGTCAATTTACTACCAAAAAGGGAGTAAACTAGACACATTTACACACATATACATATACTAGTGACCAAGTTCCACTTGTATTGAGAATTACTACCTTCCGGATTTATAGCCCATAACAAGAGGAATGATATCGAAAAGACGCCATTCGGGAAAGCGTAAAAGCACACATCATCCAACCCAATGGCAACAGGCCCAATACGACGCAAAACTGGACAAGCAACCGGCATAGCCCAACATTTGGCTACACCCACGCCCACCGCCAAAGCCGGGCCCAGCCCAGCTGGCTGGCGCGCCGAAGCCGGCCCGGCCGCCCGAGCCAAGGTTCCGGCAGCTCGGGCCCAGCTTTTGGTGAGGCGGTACATTAACTTACCTGGAGGGCGCTATGGGCGCCGCCAAATTTATTCAGTGAACGTGAGACGGGTGTGGAGGCCGTTTTGGGGAATTAGGAGGGGAATATTCCATGAACATTCCTCCACCTTCCTCCTATAAATAGAGAGCCCCCTCTCTCATTTCCACACACCACACAAGAGCCTCTCTCTCCCTCACACTTGTATCTTTCTACCTTTTTAGTTTATAGTCGGAGTTAGGCAAGAAGATTCATTGGAGAGCTTGATCCTTGGAGAATTCTTGGTATGAATAATATGAGGAGTTCTTCTTTGTTCTTGTTCTCAATTTATCATTATAGTTGTGTTATGCAAATAGAGCAAAAGTTCTTATGATATAATCTTGATGGATGAACTAGTCTATAGTTTCTATGTCATGATCTTGTCATATAGAACATTATGCTTAATCTATTATACATACATGTTTAGACCAAGAGCTAAGTTGATATGTTGAGTTCTACTTTGAGTTAGTCTTGGTCATTGTTGGGTTGCGGGTTCGTCGTTCGTCCTTGAGACGAATGCTCTGGTAGAGGGCCTCGCCATGCGGGTAACCCTGATCAACGCTAGAGTAGTAGTCATAGCTTAGACGTGGTGTCTATGCTAAGGGTTGCCTTCGTTTGCCTCGTACATGTACGGTTGAGGGGATGGCGGCAGGTGGTGATAGCCCTGTCCGTCCTTGGCATTCCCCCACGTCCGGGTATGGCGTAGAGCCGTAGGCCGGCAATGCTTGGCAGACCAAGTGTTATCCGGTGCCCGAAGTAAGTCAATAGTGACCTTGGCTATCTTGACCTAGAATCTCTAATAGTATAAAGCATGTATGTGTGCCTACTATCTTAACATAGCTATTTAAGATATGCCTGCTCCATGTTAGATTTATTATTTTATTCTTTCTTTTATCTCTATCTTTGAGATTGGCTTAAGTGTATGTGTCAAGTTATCCTTACTTATCCTATTTTACCCCTGTTATGAGCATTGGTTATTATGCAGTCGTGTTATCTTGTCAATGTCCAAATTAGAGACTTTTACACCATGCCTTCCTTTGGGAAAATATAAATAACGATACCCTGAATACTTACGGGTGAAATGCTACAACGGTATTTCCGTGCGCTTATGGACTTATTCCTCAGAACGTTACGTAAATACCAACCGGCGTTCCCCTCGATGGTGTTGTTAGAATATACCAATTCGTGATGTTGTTGTAGAACATCAACAAGCATTTCGCACCGCTGCGGGGAAGGCGTTAGTTAAAGGAATCTATTAGAACTTGTTCATGATAATATGCATGTGTAGTAACCGTTGTTCATAATAGGATTATCTTTAAAAAAATCTTATTACCATTATCATAAAAAAAATCCTTATTATTATTATAAAAAAATTTTTCTTATTAATAAAACAAGAACATGTTATCAAGTTAGTATGCACCTTTGGGTATTCTTGTCGCTAATCATTTCGGTAGAGACTAAGAAGAACAAAGGGGCATGCAAAGCTTGAAAACATGTGGGCTACATCAACTAGAAACTTTGATGCTCTTGGGCGAGGGAACGCACTCAAAAGGAGACCCCGACCTTACACACTTGAGTTTTATATAAAAGTCTAAGTGTGGGAGGGAGGATGGTGAGAGTACCGTGTTCCGCACACACTAAGGGGGTCAATTAAAAAAAAAGAGAGGAATAAAGGATGATGCTAGCCTTCCCTTGCTAAAAAAAAGGAAGAAAAAAAAAGAAGAAAAAAATAGAAAGAAAGTCAAAGAGAGAAAAATATATAGATAAAAAGAAAGAAAAAATAAAGAAAAAGGGAGAAGGAAAATTCTTCTCTTCTTGACCTTTGCTATCATCAAAGCTTATATACACACCATAAATGTGTTTGGCTTATGCCTTGCCGATTACAGTTGGATCATGTGCAACAAATCAACCGTTGCGCGGGTTACTCAAAACTCCATTCACATACTGCCGGTCAAGTACACTCGTGGTATGCAAAAGTATGAAAAAAAAAAAAAAAGAAAAAAAGTATATAATTGAGATAATAAAAAAAGAGAAGAAAAGGAGGAGCCTCCTCCTTTACACCTTTGCTACCATACACTAAGGCCCAAGGTCCATATACACTAGTCGTTGTGTATGACCTAAGCCTTGTGGCCCGCCCGAAATTGAAATCGCTTTTGCCACGTAAGTTGTAACGTTTTTTTTATTATACGCTTTGGAACACACACTCAGGTATGCAAAGGTAATATTTAAACCAACTCATTTTACTCTTTTTTTTTTTGTCTCCATAAAAAAATCATATTTTCTTTGTTTATGAAATATGGTCTGGGTTTGGATGTATTTACATGGGCACATGTGGAACATCCATTGGTCGCTTTAATCAAGCATGGTGCTTGGGTTAAAATGACCTTCTTTAAAAAAAAAATTTGACAAGGTGTTGAAATTTGATTAATGAACTCGACCTGATGTCATAACCAATAGAACTATTTTATGATGGAGATAAACCAAGGCTAGACTTACATTGCATCTTTTATCTTAGCCTTGCTTGAGTATGAAAAGTTAGGTGAATAATAATAACAAAAATAATAATAAAAAAATGATGATGAAGATTATATGTCCTCCCTGAAATGATAAAGTTTCAATAATTTTTTTTTTAAAAAACCAAACTAGCTCAACTGCTACTTCCGGCATTTGATTTGCAATGAGGTAATCACGAGGGATGGTAAGTCCACTCGTGATCTACCACATCCTAACCATGCGAGGAAAAGCCAAAAGCACGGAGTACAACTCTGATCCATTGGTTTTGAGCTAGCTTGGGAGAGGACCACAACAAGGTAATGTGAATCTTTCACTCTCATCATTTTCATTACCTTCTAAAAAATATATAATAAATAAATAAAATAAAATATATATAAGAAATATATACAATAATAATAATAGAAAATAAATACTTAAATAAAAAAACTATGATCATCTTGTTCACCTTTCAATGTCTTCACCTCCATTGGATGAATCTTGTTATATGTTCGTGCTTCCTTTCTCTATATTGGTATGTTTTGGTTTTGGAAGTTTTGGTGATACAATTGTTGATCATACTCCCATAGGCTTGATAAATTAAGCATGGTGCTTAGGTTAGCTAAGACTACTTTAATCAAATTAAACATGGAGTTAAGTTTGATTATTGAACCAAAAAGCTGCTAATATAGAGATTGGTTGATCTTATGGACTAACCCCCTGCAGGAATTAATCAACGTCATAAGGATAAGTCCTTGAGATGACAATGGAGATGAAAACTTGTTTGGTGAACCAAAAATAAAATAAAATAAAGATAATAATAGACCTTTCAACCCAAGCATGTTTTTCTTGCTATCTTAATATCACTATAAAGACAAGCTTGGGAGGGGGAGCTTCCAACCACGCCACTAATCACAAATCAGACCATAGCGTGCACAAGCTAGCTAGCAGCATTTCTAGCTGAACCATGAAAGGTAAGTAAGGAGCTAGCTTGGGGAGGGACTCAGAAAGGTAACTTGTATCTCACATTTTTTATTATATTCCTATCTTACAGAATGATGAGATATGCTAAAAAATATATAATAATAAAAAATAAAATAAACAAATTCCACTCCTATATGTGTTGTAAAAATGTTTAGTTAATCCCTTGTTGAAATGATGAATAGTTGCTCTGTCTTATATTTCATTTGTGCCTAGTTTATAACTTGAATTTCTCTAAAATTTGGGTTTAGTGGCTAATATTATCTCACCTTCAAAGGCCTGAATCATGTGGGTTGCATAAGCTTATCCGATTTAAGTAGTTGCGAGATATGATATAGTGACATGGACTTTGCTATGACAAAGATTCTGAGAATGACCTGATATCCGAGTTTTATTTTCAAAATGAAAATCAAAAAGCTCCTCAATGATTTGAAATTCCTACCAAAGCCATATGACATGATATTTTACATACTCATAAAACCTTAGTCATATGTTTTGCTTGTTTTCATGGTGAGCTTTTGTCAAATTGTTGAACCTTTGTTGAGATTCTTTTCATATGCCCTTGATCAAGATTCACGTACACCCAGAAATAAATCGCCAACTCTTACACGAGAGTTGCACACAACATGCACCCTTCCATCCACCAAATAAAATACTCCACTCATTGTTATCATGACTTCTCACCAAAAAAAATATCTTGTGCCAAGGAGAAGTATGGGCTATGCTAAAAAAATGGACATGTGTCCAAGTCAAATAAAAAGACGAGAAATCAATACTCGTCCAAAAAAAAAAAAAAAAGAAAAAAAAAGAAATAAAAAAAGAAGAAGAAGAAAAGAAAAGATAGCCCATGCTTTCTTCAAAAAGCATTCTCTCCACAAAAGAGAGAGAGTCATGATATCTGGAGTACACAAAATATATATTTCACACACTTGCACATCTTAATCAAAGCCTATGACTAGTTTCTCCATGTGGTTCGGTTTTTGACTAAGCAACATGACATGATACAAGTATGCCTTCTTTTACCTACCCAAAGCTCCACAAAGGCCTTATTTAGAAGGTAGGAAAAGAAAAGAAAAATCAAGCCTTTGGTGAGGAACAATCATACACATTGAGCGACGAAAGTGATCATTCGAGAAACTGATTTATTTGCAAAATTTTCAAAACCTCTGGATTGATAGTCGTTCAAAAGAATGAAAGATAAGCATGTCTGTGGATCTGTTCTATTTTGCAACCACCCAAGATTTGGAGATAGCTAAAAAAAGCCCCATAACGATCAAAGGTAATAAGGGGTGGATAAAAATGCCATTTTATTCAAACTTTAGAAGAAAATTTTTGTTATAAGCATGGCACTTGTGAAATGTAATCGGCATAGAAGCAACTCCTAATCAACAACCCAAGTTCTTAGCTTTTGCTCGGGACGAGCAAAGGGTAAGCTTGGGGGAGTTTGTTGACGGTAACGAATGACATATTTATACCGTCAATTTACTACCAAAAAGGGAGTAAACTAGACACATTTACACACATGTACATATACTATTGACCTAGTTTCACTTGTATTAGAGAATTACTACCTTGCAGGATTTATAGCCCATAACAAGAGGAATGATATCAAAAAGACGCCATTCGGGAAAGCGTAAGAGCACACATCATCCAACCAATGGCAACAAGGCCCAATATGATACAAAAAAACGACAAGCAACCAGATAGCCCAACATTTGGCTGCACCCACGACCCACCTACCAAAGCCGGGGCCCGGCCCGGCCAGGGCTGGCGCGGCCGAAGCGGCCGCCAGCGCCCGAGCCGGGGTTCGGCGGCTCGGGCCCGGCTTTGGCGGGCGGCAAATTAATTTACCTAGAGGGCGGTGCAGGGCGTCGCCGCCCGATTCATTCGATGAACGCAGACGGTTGTGGAGGTCGGTTTGGGGGAATTAGGAGGGGAATATTCCATGAACATTCCTCCACCCTCCTCCTATAAATAGAGAGCCTCCCTCTCTCATTTCCACACACCACACAAGAGCCTCTCTCTCCCTCACACTTGTATCGTACTACCTTTTTAGTTTATAGTAGGAGTTAGGCAAGAAGATTCATTGGAGAGCTTGATCCTTGGAGAATTCTTGGTATGAATAATATGAGGAGTTCTTCTTTGTTCTTGTTCTCAATTTATCATTATAGTTGTGTTATGCAAATAGAGCAAAGTTCTTATGATATAATCTTGATGGATGAACTAGTCTATAGTTTCTATGTCATGATCTTGTCATATAGAACATTATGCTTAATCTATTATACATACATGTTTAGACCAAGAGCTAAGTTGATATGTTGAGTTCTACTTTGAGTTAGTCTTGATCATTGTTGGGTTACGGGTTCGTCATTCATCCTTGAGACGAATGCTCTGGTAGAGGGCCTCGCCATGCGGGTAACCCTGATCAACGCTAGAGTAGTAGTCATAAGCGTAGGCGTGGTGTCTATGCTAGGGGCTGCCTTCGTTTGCCTCGTACACGTACGGTTGAGGGGATGGCGGCAGGTGGTGACAGCCCTGTCCGTCCTTGGCATTCCCCCACGTCCGGGTATGGCGTAGAGCCATAGGCCGGCAATGCTTGACAGACCAAGTGTTATCCGGTGCCCGAAGTAAGTCAATAGTGACCTTGGCTATCTTAACCTAGAATCTCTAACAGTATAAAGCATGTATGTGTACTGCTATCTTAACATAGCTATTTAGGATATGCCTGCTCCATGTTAGATTTATTCTTTTATTCTTTCTTTTATCTTTATCCTTGAGATTGGCTTAAGTGTGTGTCAAGTTATCCTTACTTATCCTATTTTACCCCTGTTATGAGCATTGGTTATTATGCAGTCGTGTTATCTTGTCCATGTCCACATTAGAGACTTTTACACTATGCCTTCCTTTGGGAAAATATAAATAACGATACCCTGAATACTTCTGGGTGAAATGCTACAACGGTACTTCCGTGCGCTTGCGTACTTCTTCTGTAAACGTTGCAGAATACCAACCGGCGTTCCCACGACGCCGGCATGATTGCGGGGCAGCGGCAGCGGCGGCTGGTTCCTCGCTCGTGATGGCGGCTAGTTCGCGGCGTGCAGGCGGCGACGACTGCTGGATCCGGGTGCGCAAGCCATGATGCCGTTGGGATTTTGGGTAGCGGCGGCGACATCTGGTTCGCGGCACGTGCAGGCAGCGACGATAGTCCTCTTCGGTCTCCGCCCCTCCTACCTCACTGGCCCGCACGCTGCTCATCGTCGTCTTCCCCTCGGCCCCTCCCACCTGCTGGAGTCACGCTACTCCTTTCTCCCTGTCATGTTCACCGCGTGGTGACCCTGGGACCGCGTCCCCGCGCCCCCAATCTCAAGGTACCGCTCTGCCTCTTCCAAAACCAGCTACGTACATGATTCTGCGGGCGAATACGGCTGTCGTATGAATTGCTTTTCGTTTCGTCCGCTGCAGTTCCCATGCATTTTGCCACCTACAAACTACGACTCCTGCTGTGAGGAACACAAACCTATGCGAAATATTTGGTTGTGCTTTGACCCGGTCCCAGATGCAATTCGTTAGCCTCTAATTAATTGCTCATCACATGCTTCGTTTTAGGTTGCCTCACAAAACTACCTGATGCCAACGACTCCGATTCAGGCCAGACATTGTTAGGTTCGTTCACACATACTCGTAAGATATGCAGAGGTGACCATTTGTTTGTTGCTGTGTGCTCTGAACCGGCTTCGAATGTGGTTCCTTCTTTGAGTGTTTTAGCTGCATTTTAGGTTGTGTATATATACTCTGTTTTTCTCTTCAATCTTATCCTTCATGCAGATATAACCATCAGTTCGTAGTTTCATGTCTTACATGGATAGGTGTTGCATATCGTGCTATGTTCATGCAGCTTATCCATGATGAGTCCAATTAGGCTGCCATGAGAACAAAGACACAACATTATAAAATTAAAACAGTATATATCTGCAGCTACAGTTGTGTTGTCCCTGGCCACCGAAATATAGTTGTGACCCTTGTGTTTTAGTGGCAGCTAAAACATCCAGCCTATACACAGAAGGCAGTGACATGGGGTGCGGATTATGTTCTCCGCGGCGGTGGCGGATTGCGGGGTGTGCGCCATCTGCCTTGACCTGATAGCGCTCCAGGAGATGGCCCTCATCAAGGGGTGCGACCATTCCTACTGGTCCGTTGCTTATTTACTAGCAGATTGTTATTTGTTCCGTTGCTAATTTATAACCATATTATTGCTTAATTCTTAACACTTTTTTGCCTAGCTTATGAATTTATTTTGCCTAATTTGTAACCATATTATTGCTTAATTATTAACACTAATTAAAAATGTTTTTCTAGCTTTTTGTGCATTTATGCATAGGACTAGTTGAATCATGGTTTTTTTGTGGGACGGGTATTTTTGAGGGAATCAAAATTTTGATGAGCTCCATTTTCTGTGTATAGACATAGGTGAATGGGGGCAAGGACGAGATTTGATATAGCTGCAGCACTAAACAACACTCACAGTATAGGCTTAGGCATTTAGTTGATCTGGTAGCTCATGGTCGAATTGTTTGCTTGCCTTTTGTTGTGCACTCTCACACTGCATGGTCTATCATAGTTTCAGAGACATATCACACCAGTTTGCACCAAATATTTCTCGAGCACCTATATCTAATTTTTTAGTGGAAAAAGAACACTCTATTTGTGCTTCAAAGATGATGTAGACATGGCATTTGCATTAGCAGAGCAATATATGATGCAATCCATTAGGTGTTTGGATTGTTACATTCAGCTACTCTTTTCTGGTTATTGACGATGAATCAACTTATGTAGCCAGGACCAAATTGACTCTTGGACCTAGATATATCCCATTAATTATAGAAAAAGTAACACTCAGTTGTCGGCTTGTCGCTGATGGATTCTAAATGTTCTAAATGGTCCTGATAGCCTTGCAGTTCATTTCTTGATGTGGAAGAAGCGTTGGACCGTTTGAATAATTGCTCAATGAAAACCGTCATGTATTCTAGGTATATGTCAGACCGGAACTGCTTTTTACTGCAGCAAGCGTTGTGGTTGCTGGTATAGCAAGCGTGCCTATATTTTACTATTCTTTGTAGTAGAAAATAAATAAGCAGCAACAACTATTGTAGCTGCTTCAAAAGCACAAGTGAGTAGGTCACATGAGTTGCACAAAACGCCCTGATCCAATCTCGATGCATTTTAAAATCTTCTTTTTGGTACTCATCATTTTCTCCTTTGAACACATTTTTTATTCTGTTAACCTGCGCCAACTTTCTTAGGGATGAAAATGCTTTGTTGTTGTTTTGGTCAGTCTAAGTGTATGCTTGGGGAGAGGAGAAAACACTGTTCAGTATTATTGTTTAGGACTAAAATATTTTGTTGCCGTTTTGAACACTATACTTGCTTTTTTTTTTAATACAAAATTACTTATTTATGAAGATATTGTTGCCTACTGAACGACGCTTAAATTACCTAAGAAAATGTAGCCTCTTGCAGCACGCTGCTGCTATTTTTGGCTACAAAAGTAAACTATACTATATTGTAGGTATAACTGCAATAAGCATCGGCCACATCAAATAATTGGAGTAAGGGTATTATGAATTCTAGTTGAGATACCACTAATTGACGTGACTACATGTCACTTGTGCATTGATTAGTTACTAAATAAATTTTATTGGGAATAGGCAACTAAATGTACTCTGACTAGGCAATATTGTGGTAAGATCGAGGCAAAATAATGCAAATCGTTAGGCAATTTCTATATCATTCTTCTCTAATATCTTTTTGTCTGTTCTTACATTGTAGGTTCCAAGTTATCTAGCAGGGGGATCAAGTTGCCTGTATGGTAGAAATTTGTGCAAGAAAATGTATCTTTTCACGAGCCACTACTGCAGCATATCCCATTTCATTCATTCTGCTATATTATCCTGATTTGTAGGCAACTTAGTCAAATCCATTAGGCAATAATACTATACTAAATTAGACAAAAAAGGCCATACTGCCTGTGCCACTGTGCCTGGCTCCTGGGCCTTAGGCAGGCGAGTGAGCAGCCACGAAAAAAGTTCTACCAATTGCTATATATTTGACCTTTGGTTGCTTTCTTGAGATGACATTTTTATGCTAATGAATGATAGTGGAAATAAGGTATGGTAGTTCCATTTTATGCTAGTTTTGTTTTGCATATTTGCATTCACGGCTGCAAAAATAAACTAGACTACTGTATGGTATATCTCCAGTAAGCTGCTGCCACAAACAAATAATTATAGCCGAGCAGGTGATTTTTGCATGCAAGGCAGTAAATATAAATGTGTGTTGCTATATCATGGTATGTAGGCAACTTAGTCAAACTGATTAGCAATAATAGTATACAGGATTAGGCAAAAATAAAAAAAAACAACAAGGTTATGCAATTTTTTGTTCATTCAGCAACATGCTATGGTGTCTCATGTTTCAATGCATCTTTTACATTTAGACCAAGTTTCTGTGCTTATATATGCTCTATGACATCTGGTTGCCTCAAACATAAATCCTTTTTAACATTTTTAATTACAGGTGTGATGTGTGATGGTTTCAAACATCAACATGGGATGTATGGTGCATGTGCATCAGTATATATGTTACAAACACAAAAGGTTTCGTACAAGAAGATTATTTATTAGTACAAAATACCGACTGTCTTGTATATGCTAAGATATCTGAGATGCTATCAAAACATCTCAAGTTGCCCAGGATGACATGTGTGATGAACAAATTTAGATTTTGATTTTGTCTTGCTTGGGTAAACGTATTAATTTTTGTAATTTTTGAGATGTAGGCTAAATATTGTCTGGCAACTCTACGGGAGTTGCTAGCTTGTTTGGTGATGCGGAAAGTAATAACGTAACAAAAATCTAGCAGCAGCCAGCTTGTTGGCTAAAAAAAATGCACGGCAGACAATCATTTGTTTTAATAACATAAATTTTATATTTATTCTCTTCGTTGGACACTGTTAACAGCTAATACAACATTTCTTTTAAATGACAGAAATTTCATATATATTCTCTTCATTGGACACTATCAGTGGCTAGTAAATATATATAGTACATTATAAATAAGTAAATAGAACTTTTTATATTTTACTAATGTTGAATATTTTTCTATTAAAGCTAGAAGCCATTTAAATATGAACATATACCAATTGCACAAACTAAGAAGCTATAACAACATTTTTCTAAAATAAAAACAATTTTCTCTTTTGTGATAATTTCCCAAGAGAATATTAAATAATTCTTTGCTAACCATGGAAAACATTGCTATCATCAACAAAAAAAAAAAGGTATAAACTCATAAAAAAAATCTATGCTCCGGTGGGAACTAAGAGTACTGACACTTCAATATATCATGAAAAATTAAGTCTTCCTAGCACTCTCTTTTTGGAAACTATGGAAAAAATCAAAAAAAAAATATCGCCGTTTGGTTATTTTTAGGTGTATCTCTGAGATGAAGTCGTGGTGTTAACATGACCATTATACTAGTTATTTTTATATTGTAACAGGGTTAAAGGTTAGGTTGTAAAATACTTTTGTGTGTTAGAATAGTCACACTTTATCGACCTTAAACAAATCTGGCTAAGCGAGTGTTTATTATTCGCAAAAGGAAGATTGATAGTAGAGGCACATAGAAAAACTCCAAAGGTATATAAAACAGTTGAAAAGGTAGACATCGTTTACGAGGCAAGAGCAAAAAAGAAGGCTTGACATGAGAGCACAGGAACAGAAATAGTTTGACCTTAAAAATAATTATGCATTTGAAAAAGTATTATACAAATAACAATACTACATAATTAATAAATTATTAGGAATGTTGCTACTCTTACATGACACTAGTTGTCCTTTATGGGACAAATGGTTTTTTTTTACGGGTGGAACATTTTTTTTTTACTTACCTCTTCGTAGTAAATATTGTTTTAGGTTTACTGACGTTGTTTCATCTATTTATGAGCATTTTCTTTTCAAATTTGTTTACTGACGTTGTTTAATCTGTTTATGTAATCCATAATAAGCAGCAAAATTATCATAGACCAAGTGAAGACAGTATCATATTTCTCGTGCAAAGAACTTTTTTTTCCCCTACAAAAATTTAGATTGCATTTCGCAGTAAACAAAGCAGAAAGGGAATCCAAAGCGATTGCATCTCCAATTTTTGCAGGGACAGAGGAACCTCTGAAATTACAAATTTGGCGTTTGTTCTCTACTACTCAATTAACATTAAGGGGTTCCAGCCTTCCAGGTTCTTCAGCACACAACGCACAAGTTCAGAACTAGTGCAAAAGATTAGATAGCAACGAAACACAGCTGAAACCTAGTGAAACCGACAAGTGACATTGTCGAGTAAGTCATGGTCATCCATCGCCGCCACCACACCATTGCCAGATGTCGAGTGACAAGCACGATAGCTCATTTAGATTGCCTAGATGGTGAGTGATGGCCGTAAATTTGACGGCTTGTGCAATCCAATTTTTTTTTTTTAACTTTCAAAACAGAGTTCAAACCTTGGGAACTTCAAGCTCCCAGCTGCAGCACTGAAATAAAAACGCACAAGCATAAAAGCAGGCTCCCAGTTACAGATAGATCTCTTAGGAAAAACAGTGGCCAATCCTTACAGCAAAAAATCATTGACACAACACAAAGAGAACATAGTGGGTTACAAAGCTTAAAGTCACCATACTCCAATTACATAATTAGACGTACCCACGTTCCAAAGGTTACAGATAGATCTCTAAGAAAAACACCAGTGGCAAATTCTTACAGAGGAAATCATTGACCATCACAGCACAAAAAAGAACATACTGGGAACAACCCATATAGGTTGCACCATGCTGCCGCTACATACGAAGACAAAGACATTAGGCCTGGTCGCATCATCTCTATGCGGTTGTCCGCCCAGCTCGAATGCAACCAAATGGCCGTAAAACGTAATCATGGCAAGATACACGGTTGCTCCTCCCTCCCCACCTCTCTGGGTTCAAGCATGATAGTGGCTGAACTCTCTGGTCATTGTTGACGAATATCGCCCAATTCTTCAAACTCTCCACCTACACCCACTTTGCAGGTACAGTTGAAGTGTCAAGATGGTAAGCTTCAAATGCATCGCCTGTTCCCCGGGTAACAACTCGGCAGCCAACCATGAGAAGCATGTCACCGCACACCACGAGCCAAGGGGTTGCTAAGATGCCATTTGGTCATGCTATTTCTTCCACCCCGTGAAACCGTGTGATTTTCCTCGAAGCGGATCTCGAGGAGTCAAGTGCACCATGAACAGCCAAATGATTAGAACCCATGCCAAAGACCTGGCCCTTGACGACTACAAATTGGGTGAGTGTCCCATTGCGAGGAGAGTGTTTCAACCAAGAGATACTACCAACATGCCAAAAGAAGTTGGAGGACCCAGTGGAGACAATGAGATGTGAATTGGGAGATGATAAAGGACCTGTGAGGGCAGCACCATAGTAGATCTCAGTGTATTCATCAACTAGAAGTAGTGGAGGTGAAACATCAATACCAGTGAACACATCAAAGAGAAAATATGTTTTGTCGCTGGAGAAGATCATATGGCCAAAGGATGCACCACTAAATGAAAACCTATCCAAAGCACCTGGTGGACAGTTATTTCCATAATAATTGATAGAAAGCAGAGGAATCTGAGAACAAAGTGAAGTATCTTGGTTGGCTACATCAGTGACATAACATAGGCGTTTGGGTAGAGAGGTGTTCGTGGCAACATTTGGAGAAGGGCGAGGGGAGCGAAAGGGACCTTAGGGTCGAGGAGAAGAGGCGGAAAAAGTGTGTACATGGTAGATTTGGATGGGTAAGATGAGATGGCAGAGATCCAGGGGTGGCAGGTGGCTGCAAAGGCAAGAAGGTCAGGGAAGGACCCCAACAATTCAACAATGGAGTGCAGCAGGACATCTGGGAGGCCTGCCCAATCTCGAAGCTCAGAGGCGCCACTGCCGCTAGAAGAGGAGTCTTGTGAGGAGGAAGTCGATGGTCTTCGGCGAATCTAATCGTGGCGCGGGCATCGAGCCATGTCCCCCCATCCTCCTGCATGATAGATGCCGTGCTCGCCCACACTCCGCCATTGCCAACTTCGGCCCTAGCCGAGAGACGCATCCATGGAGTGCATCTAACGCTTGAGCGATAGGGCGAGCTCATCGTAGCAGTGCGACCTCACTACACCAGCAGGGCGAGCTCGTAGCAGCGGCTTGGCGGCGGCACCAAGGGCACAAGCCGAGGCTTGTGCAGGATCCGCTACAAGATAATGGCATGTCGTTTGTAGCTTCATAGATCCCTGATTGTGGCATTCCATCATTTCACCACGTACGTGTGCTTTTATTCACCAATTCTCCATCCACCACTCTACATATGCCCCCCTACCTTGCAATTATACACAATGCCTCTCATTCTTCTCAAAATGATGCACATGAGCCTCATTACAGGATTCATATGCCCACTTTGCTGGATGGAATTCGTGTCTATATAGACGCTTCTATCTCTCCTGGCCACAATCATATGATGAACAGAAATGCAGGAGTTGGAGTCTTTCTTATAGGTTCAGATCAGCACCGGCAATACAATGTGTACATAAAGGCACTCGTGAGGAGAGTCTCATCGGTCTTCATGGCGGAAGCGGCTGCACTTGCTTTTGCAGGGACCGTGCTGAACAGGCTCAACATCACTCGGGCGTCTTTCCTCTCTGATAATCAACAACTTGTTACACATATAAATGCAGGAGATAATGCAGACATTCCCAGATGGGATGCTCGGGCCTACACGCAAATTTTCAGGAATATAGCAGAAGGACGTGGCTTCAAAGTCTTCAAAATTTCTAGGAATTTAAATGCTACACAGCTCATGTTCTTGCAGCTCAAGCTAGGAATTCAGCGGACATAGATGATAGTGCTTCTGTAATCTGCCATTGTGCAACTCATGTCTCGAGCTGTCCATCTAGGACAGCTCTTAATCTTGTAAAGTGGGCAAACCTTGCCCACATAACAGCTCTCTGCTGTTAAGTAATATATCATGTTTGTTATCAAAAAAAAATTCACAAATCATCTTATATATTAATTTACAGCAGCAGCATTCATGTGCATGTCATTCGCACAAGTAATTAGGGGATGTACTATACAATACATATACACACACGGACACACCCATGGCATGGTCCATGGTCACTCATATGGTGAGGATTGGCGGAAGGCTGGCAGAGCTACTCCCGAAAACCCAGGCCTTGGTGTCTGGGAAGAAGGCGACGGTTTCTAGGAGCTCGCCGCGGTCGCTAACACCGACCGGATAGGCCACGAGGTGGCCCGGGAGGTTGCCCTGGAACGTGTCACTCGCGTACATGTCCCAATGCTGCTGTGCGACGTGGTTCAGTCGGCTCATGCAGCCAGAACTCTCTGGGTTGAGGAGCGCGTCGCCGGATGCTTGAGCCGCCGCGTGGCCGAGGTGCTCCCGCCACAGCGCGAGACGGAATTGGTGGACCTGCCCTCTGGCCCACTTGTTCAAGGTAACGAAGTAATAACCGGAGTACCTGTCCCACCTCTCCTCCCTGTACTCTGTAGCCAGGTGCTGTGGCTGGTAGGCGCCCAGTGCAATCTCCGAGTCCCTGCTACCGTCCATGGAGCGCTGGTTGATGTTCGCGGATCCCACGATGATGTACTCGTCGTCAACTGCAAAACAAATAACCAGCGGTACGTGACCGATTAACTTGTAGTTTCATATGTATGTATGTATGCCGTTGAACGTATGTATGGGGGTACCTATCATTGTATTGGCATGCACGTTGATCTTGAAACGCCTGGCCTGTTGCGCTCTAATGTAGTTACTGTCGAGCTCGGGCCGCTCCTGGGGTGCGTACTCGCCAGGGCTGTAGGCCTCGCGATTGCCGAGGCAGAAGAAGCTGAGGTACTCCCTAGGGTTACCCTTGATGCCTTTGTCTTGCATCGCCAGCGCGACATCCCTGTACATCATCTCCATGGTCCGGCGCTGCCAGTCCAGGATGGACTGCGTGCGAGCGCTCTCCGGTTCGCCCTCGGGCCACATAGGCAGCACCACGTAAACCCTGAAAGAGTCGCCGGCCCTGATCTTGCTAGCGATCTTGAGCGACAGCTCTTTGGGGATGAGATGAATCGCGCGACGACGTTCTCCGTCGACGCCGACGCCGACGCCGAGGAAACATCTTGCGGGAGCCACCAGTGGCTGCTCCCCACCAAGTACTGGCTCTCAATATAGATGAAGAACTTGGCGCGGCGGATTGCGTGGATGTACGCGTCCTGGATGCTGCGCTCGACAGCGCCCTCCTCCCCAGTGACGAGCCCGCGCCGCGCGGCTTCTTCTGGGGCCTCCGGGAACCCGGCGACTGCGCTGCTATCGATGGATCGGAACACCTGCACGTTCCACGACTCGGCAGCAGCAGCCGATTCCTCGCGCACGGCGGACCTCCTTGGAAGCTTGACGAGCAGGCTGTCGCCGCCACCCTGCTTCCGCCACCTCTGCTCGAAGTTGTCGAGCACGTCCCTTGCTGCAGGGCCCTCGACACGGCAGTGGATGTCGTGCCACGGCTCTCTCGGCCCGCCCTTCAGGACGGATGCGCCGGGGAAGCTAGGCTGGCGGAAGTCATCACGGTGCACGGTTCCGAGCGTTCGGAACAGCGGGTGCTCCGGAGTGTCATACCTGCCACCGCAGAGGTCGAGGCCACCGACGAAGCCCACGAGGCCACGGGGGCTGTCCACGACCACTGCCTTCTGCTGGTGTGCGAACACGACGTTCCCTCGGGGGCACAGGAGGTAGTGGACACCTGTGCCCCGGAAGTAGACCGCCGTGCCCTCGCCGTGCGTGGACGCTAACACCAGCACAGCGACGTGCTCTCCTGCCTTCTTCTTGAGCAGCTGGCCAAGCGTCTGCGCCCGCCTCCTCGGGTCACGCACTAGCGCAACATCGGGCGTCGATGGACCACCCGGGCGATGTAGACAAGCCTCCGAAGCGTTGGCAATGGCGTCAAAGACATCCTCCCAACACCTGCTACCAGCTGCGGCGGTGCGGAAAGTGGCGTCGCGAGGCGTGAGCGCCCTGGTAAAGCGTCCACGCTGCAGCCACGGTGCTGCCCGTAGAAGGTGCGTGGTACACCCAGGTACGGCACCGGGCGGCCGACCGATGCCCTTGTCCCACCTTGACTGGGTCGGCCGATACGCCGCGAACCGCATCTGCACGTGCGTGCACACCGTCCCAGGCCATCGAGTGGTCTCCTCTCCGTGTCGCAAACGGGGAGCCATCGGTCCACCTGCTTGCCTCCGACGATGTCCTCGACGGGCAGGTAGGAGTGGCCAACGACCGTCGCATCGGCTGGGGGTGATGCAGCTGGATCATCGGCTCTAGCCTCGCTTGACGAGGGTGAACACGACCTCGATGGCGCCAGTGCGCACAGATAGATGTGTAACGGCTCCTCCTTCCACTGCGGGTCATTCATCGCGGGCGTCGATTGCGCTGGCGGCCCGACCGACGATAACTTGTCCATGCCAATGGTCGCGTAGAGGAGGCTGTTGCTGGCGCCTTGGTCTGTGGCCTTCCCGAATCTCTGCGAGCAAATACAATTGTATATATATATGCATTCATTTGGACTGCTGCAACATTTATTTGGAATGCTTTTGTTGTGATTTTTGTATGTTTAACCCTTTTTAAAAATATATTTTAATTTTAATGTTAATCCTATGAACTTTTTTTTTATTTCTAACTCCTTTAACAGCGTCAATGTTTGTGGTGCGGCAGGAAGACACTCCTGTGCGGCTGCGCCACATGGATTGGCACGGCAGACCTGCCCCACTGGCGACGACCCATGGCCTAGCCTACTAAACGCTGCGTGGGGCCGGGCGCGCCGGCGGGGCCCGCACTTTCACACAAGCGCTTGTGGTGCATGCGACTAGCTTGCTGTGTCATTGCACCTGGTGCGGCAGGGGCGACATACAGATCTGCACCCCCCTCTCCTTTGTTCTTCATCCACACGAGCTCGACCTCCGGCGCCCACGCCAGCCGTCCTCTGCATCATACACAAATCCAGTCGTTTTGGCTTGGATTCACTGTGGAAGTCGCCCCCCATCAAGCTTGGAATGTATTCCCCACGCTATTAGCTCTTCCTCGGTGGATTTCTTGGTATATTGGTTTGGTGGAGACCTAGGTTTGGAATTGATTTTGAAATGCTCCTTCCATTCTAAACTATAAATCGTTTTGGCTTTTCTCGATACATACCATTTGCTATGTACCTAGATATATAAATAGCAAAAGCTATGTACCTAGAAAAGCTAGAATAACTTATAATTTGGAATAGAGGGAGTATAAATGAATGTTGATCCAGAGCACTTAGTACGAGCGTAGTGTATGTTTTGCGCACGATTTTGACGTGCAGAATTTGTTGCATATGCTATGATTTTTAAAATCCGGATCACCATATGGTAGGTGCAGGTAGTAATAATGGTATAATTTTTGCTCCGTTTATAATGGAAATGATGCATGCATTTGGTAACGGTTGATTTAGGATGTATAGTTGCACGGATATGCTACATACACATTAACTATGCTTAATATTTTTGTAATTGAAGGTATTGAAGGAGGTTCAATGACGCTTAGGCTCACTAAAGATCACCTTGCCTATCTCATAGATGCTGTGTGGATGCCCCTGTTCCTCCCGCGTTCCCCGTACTGATGTGTGACTGTGGCCTTCCTGCTGTGGTGAAAGAATCTAGGCATCCTGACACGGCCAATCGAGCTTTCTACGCATGCTGTATAAAGCGAGTTTCTGGGGGACACCGGAGAATAGAGCCATGCTAGTTCTTTCAGTGGATCGATGGACCAGAAAAGTTTCAACCCAAGAATTTGGCTCTTCCTATATCGTCGGTCTAAATCATCTAAACCATACTATGAGTTCAAGCGTTATGTACCTCCCCTACCAAACCCCCCAGAAATGTCAAAGGAGGAGAAGACGGATGCTATTGCAAGACGTGTTGCTACCCTATATCATGCCACTGTGAAGTTTGTGTGGAGCTGCAGAGGCCTAATCTGGGAGTAGAGAAATTTACTCCTTTCTTTCAGTGCTCTCTAAGGGCACATGTAAGTTTTGTAAGATATCCATAGAAATTGTTTCTCAATCCATTTAGTAAAGTGTTGGTGTTTTATGTGTGAACTGCATGTTGGATGGCCGTTGTGTGACTTTTAGGAGTACATATATGATCCGAAGTCGTATTGGCCTTCTACTGAGGAAGTGGATGAGTTCATATGTGGAAAAAAGATATTACCATGAGAGAGCAATCCTTGGCCTACTTTCAAGTGTGGGATATTGGCTCGTGAAGGGGTGATGCCATCAGAGCTTGGTTATGGGTACTATTGTGGAAACTTCACGGTGATTTCTGGGTGGGTAACCAAATGATTTTAGTTGAGATTGAATCACATCGTATTTCACCAATTCTGACTCATTTGGTGAATTCCGCAAGATGGACTGACGTATGATTGGGAGCCTTTAGTGGTCGTTGGGTGAGTTCTTGGGAGAGCTCAGGGTCACTAACGAACATTACAGGAAGTAAATGAAAACTGAGAGGAAGATGAGATAAGACAGGAGTATGCGTTGCTCATTCAATCCATTAAGACTATGTAAAGGTGCAAGAAGACATGTGGCATGAGCGTGGAAAACCCACATGTAGGTTCTACAAGAAGTCAGAGCTATTGGAGCATTGGATGAGGAATAGAGATAGGTATGCAGCATACATGGATATAGGAAAAGAATAACTGTACAGTACATGGGAGTACCATATCATACAATTGGAATATAAAAAGAAAGACAAAGTGAAGAGTCTCGGATGGAGGCAATGAAGGCTTCGTTGGTGAATTGCCTATACCTCATGGTTAGTACTAACCTAGTTTAGTTGTAAATTTGTGGCAATTTATAGTTCATGGTGATTGCTATAAATTTGACATCTTAACGTGTTTGAAGATCAATTTTTACCATTTCAATTGCACCCCTTTCATATCCCTGCTCATCCTCATCTACCTCTTCAACCTCTTCTTCCTCCTCTTCCTCATCCATATTGTCTCCTTCACTATCTCCTTCCTCCAAGCCTCTAGAGAATTATCATCATGTTTCATGTTGGCCTACTCCTCCTCCTTCTCAAATGTGCTGGCATCAAAGTCATTCACCAAGTCCATATTATAAGACCGTCCCTCCCTCCCCCCATCTCCTCACCTGACAATAGAGGGACAAAACTGGTTCAAAGGCTACGGGCTCCTCCAACATGTGTGACTCTTGAGTTAGGTTCTCAACGGACTCAACTTCCTCCTCCTCTGTCATTTCAATAACTCCCAAGTTGTTTCTACAGACCTATGCCTATGGCCCATGTCTACAACCACCTCCAAACATATTCACATTTGCGCCTTTCACAACCTCCTTGTACAATGCGCCTCCGATGACAACTTCATCAGCACATAATGTTCTATCTCCTATTTTCCTTTCAAAAATCAAATTGTCCTTGCAATGTGACTTCACAAAAAAAAAACTTATCCCATCCACGGCAAACAATATTCAAAGGCAATTGCTACGGTACACCCAAATGACTGTGAGCCGTTCATTTATTTCGATCGAACGGTTGTGATTACCTATTAACTCCTAGGAGGTAATATGTTGAATATATATTTAATTAGTTTTTTATTTTGTAAAATATATTTCCACTTCTTCATTCATATTCTCAAACTCCCCATTTTCTTTTTGACCCTTCCTTCGTAAGACATACACACTAAACGATCCATCTACAAAATTTGGACTTGTATTAAGTGCATCACATTTTCAAATACATCCCTAGCCATAGGTAAGGAACATCAACGTGGAAACTTGCACTGAGGAAACACGGAATCTACAGGGCTATACCTTGCTTGAGCTAGCAGGAGTGTTTTTTTCCCTCAAAATTCGAGCCTAAAACATTGATTTTCGCTCAAAATTGCTAGGTAGCAGTCGGCGGCGCAGATGGGGGCTTTGCTCAGTGCCTTGGCGGAAGCGATAAGTGGGAGATCGAGAGACAGAGGGAAGGAGGGAGAGAGAGACAGAGAAAGAGGAGGCTGTATGGGACTTGAAAGTCACGCCCGCCGCACCACAGGCAAGGTGACGCGGCAAGGTGGACCCCACGCTACGACCACGCCAGCGGGAGAGGCTGCGTGGTAGGTATGACGTGCCGGTACATGAAGTGCCGCAGGAAGACACTACCACACCACCCGCGTTGGTGTTGCCAAAAGGATTAGAAATATAAGATTTCACATGGGTTAATATTAAAATACTACCTCCGGTCCGGCATAGCCTGACATGGCAGTCTCCTGAACTATACTTTGACCATTCATTTATGTTATATTATATTGTGTATGATAATAAACTTATAATTATTGGATAATCCATTAGGTTACAAATCCAATAGTATCAAGTTTGTATTACAAGAGTTAAAATATACTAGCCAAATTATATTAGTCAAAGTTTATAAAGTTTGATTGTTGACAATACATGAAATGCCTTAGAAAATGGACCGGAGGGAGTATCTTTTAAGAAAGGATTAAAAATAAAAATGGTTGCAACATCGATCACTATGCATGATTTGTACTGCAAGAAGGATCAAGAATGGACAAGTGCATATATACGCTTGCATAGCGGAGGTCAGAGTGTAATCAAACCTGGCAGTAGTAGATCAAGTGCAGCTTCTTAATCCATGTCAGGAACTTTCTCCTCGACAAATTCTGGCTCTGGAATACAAGTTCAGTTTTTCGCATCAAATTGCATGGCATGGTTTATGCTTTTCCTACTGACCAATAAATTTTGTTTTGGGTATTAAATACATGGTATCAACTAATGAAAATGTTCTATATCAAATTCTTTTTAAATAGTTAGATCAGATACAAGAAAAAACAATGTATATATTTGCCAGCTGGGTTTGTAATATTATAATTTACTAGTACTTTACAATATTATAATTTATTAGGTGTTTTCCATATCCTTCATAATACTAAGGTGTTAAAGTCGTTAGAGTTTAAGAGAACAGGTCAATGTAAAAAAATGGCGCATATTTGTTACTGGATAGGGCAACATAATTCATGAGAATAAAATTTCAAATTCGTAATGATGCCAAAGGACTTCATATTGCTGTGTGCTTTTACGAAGAGTATAAAATACTATCGCTTTGCTACATGCCCAATTAAATGTTGTAAATTACCGTATAGGTTACATCTATGTAGTCATGGAGGCTGTAACACCCGACCCAATTTGGATGTGGCCCAGTAGGGGCCTATGAGTGCAGAGTGCACATGTTTAGTACCACCTTGCTGGTTAAGCAAGGGTGGAGCCAACTTATAAGCCTTTGCCTTTCAGCCATATCACCTTCGGGTTAACCCTTTTACACGAAGCGAGGACGAAAGTGTAAGCAAGGTGCTATGTGTACGCGTGCACGCCCCTCGGAAGGGCTGTGCGATGCGGTTTTGAAGGACGGGGTGTCACAGGGGCTATCAAAGCCGACCCTTGCGGTTTCACGGGCTGGTGTAGTCGCAGTTGTTCGGGCATGGGGTACATGTGCCGACACTGGATGCATAGACGTGGCCAAGAGGGAAGGTCCTGGTAAAAGTTGGCGCTCGACGAGGACGTCGAGTCCTTTGAGGGGGGGTGTATGTAACACCCGGCCCAATTTGGATGTGGCCCAGTAGGGGCCTATGAGTGCAGAGTGCATATGTTTAGTACCACCTTGCGGTTAAGCAAGAGTGGAGCCAACTTATAAGCCTTTGCCTTTCAGTCATATCACCTTCGGGTTAACCCTTTTACACGAAGCGAGGACGAAAGTGTAAGCAATGTGCTATGTGTACGCGTGCACGCTCCTCGGAAGGGCTGTGCGACGCGGCTTTGAAGGACGGGGTGTCACAGAGGCCCATGCTCTAATCATTAACTTAGAGCAACTTCACTAGATTGAGAAACACATATTCTTTTCCTATATTCTTGTAAAAAGGAGATTGAGGAAGAGAAAGAGAGTTCCAGTAGATCTCTTTTTCAATCCCCTTTCCCTAAATTTTTTTCTTAATTGAGAAAACCTTAGGAGGCATTCAAGTAAGCACAGCCTAGGTACTTTTTAACGATTTAATACATATAGAAGCAAAGCTGCCAGGAAGAGATTCCACTACCCGAAAAGCACATGTCTTCGGTGTTCGGTTCCAAACCGACATCAATTTAGAGCAAATGTCTTTGTTATTTTTATTAGACCATATACTAATGTACATAAGACCCTATTTAAACCAAATACAAGTTTATGTGAGTATTTAGAGTTTCTCTTAGATTCATGTGTTCATTTATATGTAAAAAAAAAAAAATCTGTATAGCACATTAATAAATATTCTTAGGAAAAAAAAAACTCTTCCAAAAATCCAAAAAGTTTAGAGCAGCAATTAGACACTTGTAGTCTTTATAAAAAATGATTTAGAATTTTTGGAGCAGCGTTGAACTGTTAGAAAATCTATAATCCAGTAAAATGGAAAATTTCTATGAGTTGGGAATCGATAATGATGAGGGGTTTATTAGCGTCCTTTCAGCCTTGTTCGGTTTGGTGGGGATTGAGGAGATTGAAGGAGATTAAATCTCCTACAAGTCAAAATCCCCACCCCCTCAATCCTCTTCAATCAATCCCCTCCAATTCCCTTGGGGAGGGGATAATTAATCCAACAAGGCCTTCATAGTTTCAGGGTGATTACTAGAGGTTGGGGCCTAGAACTGACACTGTTAATGTTAACAATGTCTGTTTTTGGTGAACCAACACTGGATAGACCCGCGCATATAATTTCAGTTTTGTGGTAGCATGCATAGACATTGTCTGGTTAGGGAATGCCGTGAACTTAGTGAAGGTGGGGAATCTAATTCCGTGATACAGAAAAGGTACGTAGATGGATGTTTTATAAAATGCCAAATGAGAGAGAAGCTAGGTACATGAACACAAAAGCATCAATAAACCATGTGAGCGGCCAGGAAGAGCAGGGGAGATCAAAACTGCGACCTTGCTAGCTGCGGGTTTGGGATGCGCGTCAGACGTCACTGACAGCTTGGCCTCCAGAATCTTGGCATCTATCACGCCGTGCAGCAACTTCTTCGCGCCAGCTGCTCCCTGGTCCATTGCTCACTCACTTGTTGCGATTATTTCGCAATCTCTGGTGTCAATTTTTTTTTGGCTCTTGTGTGTATGTGTCCCCTTTGCAATTTCTACCTGGTCGAACGCTGCCCTGGATGTGTGTATATATAGGCGACGTAGGTGCAGTGATTAATTTGGCCAGCATTCCTTCCTTCTTTGAAGGTCAGTTGATAAGGGAATTTTTGCTCACGCAGAGTTTTGCAGCAAGGGATAGGAAGGGGCAGAAGTAGAATCGCAGCAAGGGATACCGAGTCGCACAAGGGAAGCGAAGGATAGACAACTCGGGGCCAATGTGGCAGGGGCTAATTCTTGTCGGTTTGCGATCGAACACACCAGTTTCATGCAACCTCAGCAGCCTATTCTGATGGTAGCGTTCTGTTTCTGCTGATATATGTTTGTAGGAAGGTGAAAAACCAGACAGGATTATTAGCACTAACCTCAACTTTAACGGAAAGCTTCAGCCTGATGCTAGTAACGGCAACGCTCAGGTTTTCATTAACGGACGGGAAATTACAAAGATTGAACTGAGAATTCTGAAGGTCTCAATTCTTGCTTACCATTGGTTTTCTATGAATATGGGATTGGAAGTTGCTATCAAATGTACATTGCAGTTCTACTAAGTCACTCTTCTAACTGAATCGGTCACGATCACTGTCTTTCATGCAGATTCCAATGCCCCCGTGATACTCACTTCTGGGTTTACCATGATGGTGGCTACGAGGAAGAAGGACAAAACAATATCAAAGGGAAAATATGGGAGTCAGTATGTATCTTGGTCCAACATTCCTTTTGGTTTTCTAAAATATCTTTGCTTTTTGAAATTAATAACATGTATTGCCGTTTCGTTATTTTAGCATGACTTGTTTATCCTCTTCTTTTAACAGTCTTTTGACACGTTTTGCCTGCGCCTTGGTTTCACTACCGGTGCCTCCTACAAACTTTGATGCGACAAAAGATGAAGCCCCTTATTCATCAAGAACTGTACCTGACTACTTAGATCATAATAGAATACAAAAGCTTCTTATTCTTGGATCTCCTGGAGCTGGAACAAGCACCATATTTAAGCAGGTCTTACCAAAATTTATATCCATAACGCCTTCAGTTTCCCTATATGTTTCTGCAGCGTAACAGCGAGGTGCCATGTGACATATAGACTATAGCAGCAAGCATCACTCATCTATAGCTAGCTGTGTAGCATATTTATAGCTAGCTAATTAGAACCTTGGATGGACTCCAAATTTGTCATCAGTTCTAAGCTGAAAGTGTCGGTTTCTGCAGTACTCCATAAAACCTTACGCAGAATAGGTCTTATATACATTTATATTTGGCAAAATCAACACTTTTAACCTTGGCTTAAAGTTTATTACTAAAATTTGAGCAACAAAGCAACAAAAAAGGACTCTCTTTAGGAAATTCCTATAAGCTTTGTATAAAAGGCGGTTTTTACCTCTGTCGAAAAGTAGTCCCTTGTATTGATAGTGTGGAAATAATATTATTGTTTCAGAATGTTGATTTGTGTGGTTACACACTGAAATCTTCTCTAAGATAGTGCTGATATATGTCTACGTGTCTAGTTTAGTAATAATTATATACGCATATAGATTTTAAATGAAAAATGGCACCATATGAGTTCCTATGTTGTTAGCCTTACTATTTATCTTGCATACATTTGCATGACATTTGGTTTACATAATAGGCCAAGTTATTGCTTATCTTGTATACATTTGCATGACATTTGGTTTACATAACAGGCTAAGTTGTTATACGGCAATAGATTTACTGAGGAGGAACTTGAGAATATCAAACTAATGATCCAAAGCAACATGTTCAAGTACCTGGGGATTCTGCTTGAGGGCCGTGAGCGCTTTGAGGAAGAGGCTTTGGCTGTATCAAATCACCCAAGCTCAGAGGGCGATGATTCTCAGCAAGGTATCAGGACAGCTGACGCTTGTTCTGTTTTTTTTTAAATATTCAGGAGCTTATGCTGTATATTAAGCTGGTCTTTTCCATGCAGATGAAAATAAATCTTCAAGTTCTAATTCTTGCATCTACTCGATAAATGCGAAGCTGAGGAAGTTTTCTGATTGGCTTCTGGATATCATTGCAACGGGAGACCTAGACACGTTCTTTCCTGCAGCTACCCGTGAATATGCTGCAGTTGTTGATGAGCTGTGGAAAAATCCTGCCATTCAAGCAACGTATAAAAGAAAGGATGAATTGCATTTTCTCCCTGATTCTGCTGAGTATTTCCTAAACAGGGTATAAATCAAGTGTTTAACTTAAATTGATGCAGCCTATTTCTTTGCTGATAACTTGCAATTAAGTAGAGTTACCCTTGATGTATCTTGTTGACCACTTGCATTTCATAGATTCTGCTAGATCAGCACTCCATATTATGACTGTTACTCTACTAGTGAATCCCTTTACCTATTTGTAATATTAATTAGCCTTTTTTTAGCATGATTGCTAATTAGCCTAGGTATATCTTTCCTTTGAATTTTGGGGAAATGGAATTGATGGTCTGCAGGTTTTAACCATTTAAGATACTCTTACGTTTCTAGATTTTGCTGGCCTTCTCTCATTTGCATAGAATGATCTTCCGCTCCATGCTAACTGATGTGCTGCTACTTATTTTTTTTGCCTCTACTGTAATGTATTTGATTACCTAAATTGACATGTCCATTGTATGACAAATCCATGCAGGCTATTGAAGTATCAAGTAATGAATATGAACCATCAGAGAAAGATGTGATATACGCTGAAGGAGTAACACAAGGAAATGGATTGGCCTTTATTGATTTCACTTTGGATGACCGGAGCCCTATGTCAGAACCCTTCGGTGACAATCACGATGCATACTCTCAACCAGTAAACAAGTAAAGTCTATCTTCATCCTCATGTCTCAAAACACACTGATACTGGGCTTCGTTCTTGTATCTTGTAGTCAATTTTGATGTGTTGGAATTGTGGAATCATATCTCTTGCTACCATTTTCCTTAATTCAATAGCATAGTATGCAGGTTGCATTTTTTTCATCTCTTCATCTGTCAAATTCTTTCCCCTTTAGAACAAGTTTGAAAAATTTTAGTTGTCTCAGCTGCCTTTATCTTCTCTCAGATACCAGCTGATTAGAGTAAGCGCCAAGGGCATGAACGAGGGCTGCAAGTGGGTTGAAATGTTTGAGGATGTTAGCATGGTGATCTTCTCCGTAGCGCTCAGCGATTATGACGAGCTTGGAGCACCAGCGAGCTGCGGTAGTAGGACACTCATGAATAAGATGATTCAAAGCAGGGACCTGTTTGAGGCTACAATCAGGTACAAGAACCTTTCTTGGAATTAGTTGAGCTCGATTCCAGTATACTAGTATCAAATTAAGCTACTGAACCATATCCACATCTACTCCCTACATACAGACAGCCGTGCTTCCGCGACACACCGTTCGTGCTGGTGCTGAACAAGTACGACCTGTTCGAGGAGAAGATCGGCCGCTCCCCACTGTCGACGTGCGAGTGGTTCAGCGACTTCTGCCCACTGCGGACGCACCACAACAACCAGTCGCTGGCGCAGCAGGCGTTCTACTACGTGGCCATGAGGTTCAAGGACCTGTACGCGGCGGCGACGGGGCGGAAGCTGTTCGTGTGGCAGGCGCGCGCCCGCGACCGCCCCACCGTCGACGAGGCCTTCCGCTACATCCGGGAGGTGCTCCGGTGGGAGGACGAGCGTGACGCCGCCGGCTACTGCCCCGAGGAGTCCTTCTACAGCACCACCGAGCTCAGCTCCTCCCGCCTCATCGCCGCCGCAGAGTGATCTGAACCAAAATATGTATATAGCCGTAGCCCTGGTTCATTTGCTGGCACAATTTTTACTAGTAACTAACTGTACAGTCTTGTAATCCTGTTATTGTCGCAGTGCTGTTATTTACTAGTTTTCGAAACAAAACAAATCAAATATAGTGAAGGAAAGATCTTGTGCTGTGCTGATGCTTCAGAAAACTCAAGATTTTTCAGATTGTCTTGGTGTCAGTGTTGCTGTGCTGATGCTCATTGCTTACTGATTTCATTTGCTGATCCTGTTCTGACTGAGTGGATGACAGGTGGGCCCTCTTACTGATGATTTACTGACCTGTGCTGACATGAGTGGATGACAGGTGGGCCCACTGGAGTTACCTGGAGCCAAGAAAAGGAGGGCAAAAAAAAAGGAGAAATATCTAACGAACCTTATCTCGTCTTCCCTTCCCGCGCCCTGACGGCAATGGCTGCCGCTCCTCCTCACGGCCACACTCCAGTGGGGGCCGCAGCGGCTACGTCGGCCGCCGTATCCATCGCCTGCTCGTCGTCCGCCTCTTCCTGTTACGAAGATGCCGACGATGACTACGGCGGTGTGTCGTCCTCTTGGTCGCTGTCGTCGCCGCGGCGCGGGCAGCCGTACCGGCGCCTCCTCCACGACGAGGCGCAGCGGCTCCGGCGCGCGCGCCGGGGCCAGGGAACGGGCGCCGAGACGCCGCGGTGGGGTGCGCCGCACCACGGACCAGATGGCCCGGTACGTCGAGGACGACCGCGCGGGGCACGTGTACGGCCGCCACGTCGTCGCCGCCGTCCGCGCGGTGCGCGCCACGGCGTCGCGCCCTGCCGCGGACATGCGCCTGGCCATGGCGTCGTTCGTGACCAAGCTCACCTTCCGTGAAATGTGCGTCGTGCTCCGTGAGCAGCGCGGATGGCGCCAGGCGCGCGACTTCTTCGCTTGGATGAAGCTTCAGGTGGGTGATGAGATGACAGTCACACTCGCCGCCATCAGCAAACAAAACTCATAAATCTTTGCTGCTTTCTTAGCTTTTATTATTTTATACCTGAATGAAATTATAGAAGCATTGCATGTTTTAGTCTGAATTCTTGGGCAATCTGTCCCAATTGTCAACTGATTGGCGTCCCTGAGGTTCCTTGCAGATGTGCTATGAACCAAGCGTTGTAGCCTACACCATTCTGCTGCGGTTGTATGGCAAGGTTGGGAAGATTAAGCTTGCCGAAGAGACGTTTCTTGAGATGCTCCAGGTTGGCTGCGAGCCTGATGCAGTGGCATGCGGGACCCTCTTGTGCGCGTATGCTAGGTGGGGGCGGCACAAGGACATGATGCTCTTCTACTCGGCCGTGCGCAGGCGCGACTTAGTTCCCCCAATTTCTGTCTACAACTACATGATCTCATCTTTGCAGAAGCAGAAGCTGCACAACAAGGTCATCCATGTGTGGAAGCAGATGCGGGAAGCTGGTGTGCTGCCTAATCAGTTCACCTATACAGTTGTCATCAGCTCCTTTGTCAAGGAAGATCTCTTGGAGGAGGCCATGGATGTGTTTGGTGAGATGAGGCGGTGTAGGTTTGTTCCGGAAGAGGCGACTTATAGCCTTTTGATCAGCTTGAGCTCCAGACATGGCAAAGGAGAACAGGCATTGCGGCTTTTTGAAAAGATGAAGGCTCAGGGAATTGCCCCCAGTAACTACACCTGTGCATCTCTCTTGACACTGTATTATAAGAATGAAGACTACTCAAAGGCTCTTGCGCTCTTCTCTGAGATGGAAAATAGTAAGGTCATTCCTGATGAGGTTATCTATGGAATTCTTATTAGGATATATGGAAAGCTTGGGCTTTATGAGGAGGCAGAGCAAACGTTTGAGGAAATTGAGAAGGCGGGTCTTCTGAGCGACGAGCAGACTTATGTGGCAATGGCTCAAGTTCACTTGAATGTTGGAGATTTTGACAGAGCATTGGAGGTGTTAGAATCTATGATGACGAGGAATGTGAAGCCTTCACACTTTTCTTATAGTGCTATTCTCAGATGTTATGTTGCAAAGGAAGACATAGCCTCTGCAGAAGACACCTTCAGAGCTCTCTCCCAACATGGCCTGCCTGATGCGTTTTGCTGTAATGACCTGCTCAGATTGTATATGAGGCTGGGACATCTAGAGAAGGCCAGGGCACTAGTTTTAAAGATGAGGGAAGGCGATTTCCAGCTTGATGATGACCTCTCTATGACAGTGATGGAATTTTATTGCAAAAGCAGTATGATTAATGACGCGGAGAAATTATTCAAAGATATTCAGAAAAACAGAAAAACTGTGAAGATTCCAACAATGCTTTTGCTTATAGAAATGTATGCTAGAAACAGATCCAGTGTGATTCTGAAAGAGCACAGCTCGTCAAAGGCACTCGATGAAACGGAAAGTTCAGCAGCTAGCGTGGTGTTGAAATCCTTGTTGGACATGCCTGGGGGCTTGTCCAGTGTGTCCATACTGATCAGCAAATTGACCAGGGAAGGTGAGCAGCTAGGAGCAACTGAGAACATGGCACTCACACCTAATCTAGCAACCTCTGACAGCTGTCTATACATGTATTTGCTGCAGGGAGCACAGAAGAGGCAAAATTCATTTATGATCAGCTGACTGAATTGGGAATCAAGCCTGATGATTCAGCAATCGCTACTTTGATTGTCCAGTATGGACAGGCCAAGCAGTTAGAGCAAGCACAAGAGCTATTCGAGTCAGCATCAGCATCAGCATCGTTTCCAGAAGGGGCGCATGTTTACAATGCCATGGTTGATGCATTCTGTAAATGTGGCAAAGCTGAGGACGCATATCATCTTTTCATGGCAATGGCCAATCAAGGCACTAACAGAGATGCTGTAACAGTTAGCATTCTTGTCACTCACCTGACTAAACATGGTAATTTTTTTTTTTTCTGTGCTTGTTCTATTCAGCTGCTGCCTGTTCTATAACTTGTTCCTTTTAAATGGCCATGATTACTCACAGGGAAATTTCAAGAGGTTGAAAACATCATACATGGCTGTTTCCAAGATGAAGTTAAGCTCGACACTATCTTGTACAATACATTTATTAAGTCGATGCTTGAATCAGGTCTGGCTAACATATTCTACTATTCATCGTATGCAAGCAAAATTTCTGGTTGCAGGGTATCGTACCTAACCACTGCAGTTTTAGTTTCCATGCAGGTAAACTGCATTCAGCCGTCAGCATATATATGATAGCATGGTATCCTCTGGCATTTCTCAATCCATGCAGACATTCAATATAATGATAAGGTAGGTAAATGTTCAGAAACCCCTGGAAAACGGGAGCTAAAATTACATAATTGCATGCTTTTTTCTTGAATATATTGTTGGTAGCCCCACATCATCACTCATCAGCTTCAATCTTCTATCCAGTGTTTATGGTAAAGGGGGAAAGCTGGACAAGGCTATTGAAATGTTTGCTGCTGCACAGGAGCTAGGCCTGCCAATTGATGAAAAGATGTACACAAATATGCTTAGCTTATATGGAAAAGCCGGTCAGGTTCTTCTGCCCTGTAAACAAATCAATTAAAACCCTTCTCATTAATTTGTTTCACCCACTACTTTCAGTTTCCTTCTATCCAGTTCTAAGCCTATGGATTTTTCATATGTTCAGGTAGGCATCAGGAGGCATCTTCAATGTTTGAGAGAATGAAGGAAGATGGCATCAGGCCTGGAAAGGTATTCTTTCATTTAGAGGAACTTTTGAAACCGCCTTCATAAAAGAAGGAGCAAGTAGTTCCACCCTGACCATCTAAGAAAACATAACTAATCTGGACCAAACTTGCAATGTGCAGATCAGCTTCAATTCCATGATCAATGCCTATGCTACTTCAGGATTGTATAGCAAGGCAAAGAGTATATTCCAGGAGATGCAGGACTGTGGTCACGCTCCCGACTCGTTCTCCTATCTCGCTCTGATCAGAGCATATACAGAGGCTAAATTGTACACAGAGGCAGAAGAAGCCATCCAGATGCTGCTGAACAGCAACACAACCCCTTCGTGCCCTCATTTCAGCCACCTGATTTTCGCCTTTCTGAAGGAAGGCCAGATTGGTGAAGCCCAGAGGATATACAACCAAATGAAGGAGGCAAGTGTCGCTCCTGATCTGGCCTGCTGCAGAACCATGATGAGGGTGTACATGGAGCACGGTCTCGTGGACGAAGGCCTCTCTCTCTATGAGATGACTCTCAGGTCGCTGAAACCTGACAGCTTCATCTTGAGCGCCGCGTTTCATCTGTATGAGCATGCAGGCAGGGAGTCTGAAGCCCAGGATGTCCTGGATGCCATCAGTGTGAGTGGTACCTCCTTCCTGAGGAATATGAAGATTGGATCAAAGCTTCGATAAACTTGAAGGACTAGTGGTGATGTGTACATAATCTGAAAGAAGTTAAAATTAGGGCACTTAAACATGCAGTTTTTTTTTTATCCCATCCATTTCCTTTGTAGGAAGAACACAAATGCAACTACTTCAGAATGCAGGAACACATATACCAACAATGAAACGGAGCCAAGAATGAATGCTGTGACCCATGACTATTTTAGAAATTAGAGTATTACCCCCTCTTTATGATTTAAGGGCATGCTAATTAGTTGAAATAAAGCAAATACTTTGTCCTAAACATCTCTCTCGTAAATCGCCATGTTAGATGTGTTGGCCAAGAATGTAACCCTAGCTGCTAATATTGGATGTTGTCGAACAGCTCGCCAGCACTGTCCGTTAGCACCACTACAAAAGGCGTGCATTAGTACAGACCATGCTGAAATGGCACAATGGATCCACTTGTACCGTACCATTGAGGTTGGGGCGTACCATGAGAGATTGGGGCGTATAGTAGACAGTGAGTGACAGTGTAAATTTCACTGCTTGTGCAATACAATTGTTTTTACTTTCAAAACAGAGTTCAAACCTTGGGAACTTCAAGATTAAAGATGGTTTTACTTCAGCATGAGTGCCAAACAAACAAGTGCTAAAAGTCACCCAGCTGCATCACTGAAATAACAGTGCTTCCAGTATTCTAGCTCATAAAAACGCACAAGCATAAAGCTGTCTCAGAGCATGAAAAATGTGATGAATGCTAATACAAAGCACAAAGTCGTCATACTCCAATTGCATAACTAGACAAACCCAGGTTCCAATGGCGAATTATTACAGTTAGATCTCTAAGAAAACCAGTGGTAAATTCTTACAGCAGAAATCATTGACCATCACAACACTAAGAGAACATACTAGGGACAACCCATATTGGTTGCACCCTGCCGATGGGACATGTGGAAATAAGGACATGCATGGCGGCATCATCTCCAAGCAGTTGTGGTTTGCCCAACTCGAATACAACCAAATTGCCAGAAAGAGAATCATACAAGTATACACAGTTGCCCCTCCCTCCCCACCTCTCTGGGTTCATACACGGTAGTGGTTGAACTCTCGGGTCATTGCTGATGAATATCGCCCAGTTCTCCAACGTCTCCACCTTCACCCACTTTGCAGGTCCAGTCGAAGTGTCTAGACGATAAGCTTCAAATGTAGTCCCTGCTCCTGAGAACCCCCTTCGGAAGCCAACCATGAGAAGCATGTCACCACACACCACCAGCCAACTGTAGGTAAGATGCCATTGGGTCATGCTATTTTTTCCACCCCAGGAAACTGGTATCTCCTGTAAATGGATCTGAGGAGTCAAGTGAACCATGAACAACCTACGAGCATATCCCATGCCCAAGCCCTGGCCTTTGAAGACTATAGATTCGGTGAGTGACCCACTGCGAGGAGAGCATTCTGACCAAGAGTTACTACCAACACGCCAAAAAAAGTTGGAGGACCCAGTGCAAACAATGATATGCGAGTTGGGAGATGCTGGAGGACCAGTGAGGGTAGCACCAAAGAAGTAGATCTCAGTGTTTTCAATAACTGGTAGTGGTGGAGGTAAAACCTCAATACCAGTGAACACATCAAAAAGAAAACATGTTGCGTTGCTGCAGAAGATCATATGGCCAAATGAAGCACCCTTAAAACCAAACTTATGCAAAGCACTTGGTGGGGGTTATTTCTATAACCGATAGAAAGCAGAGGAATCTGAGACAGAAGTAATGTATTTTGGCTGACTAGATCAATGGCGAACATGGGCGTTTGGGTACAGAGATGTTTTTGACAAGATGTTGAAAAGGGCGAGGGAGCAGAAAGGGACATTAGGGTCGAGGAGAAGAGGCGGAAAGAGTGCGTATAAGGTAGATTTGGGTGGGTAAGATGAGAAGGCAGAGCGCCACGAGTGGCAGGTGCCTGCAAAGGCAACAAGGTCAGGGAAGGACAACAACAATTCAACAATGGAGTGCAGCAGGCTATCTGGGAGGCCTGCCCAATCTCGAAGTTTGGACATAACTTGCAGGTGAAAAGCAGCTTCTCTGTGTCAAATTGTAAACCCAAAACAAACACATTAGCAGATTGCACTAGATAGAATGAAGAGAATAAAGCTGGTACTTTTGTAGGAAAAATGGATAGCACATATTGGTTTCTTAAAATGTCAATTCTAAGCACAAGAATGCAGCTGAACAAACATGCAAAATAACACTGGTTGCAAAATAAGCGTGTTCTAAAACTCATGGTTGGATTACATGGATAATGCTGGTTTTGCTAAGAAAATGCAGTAATGCATAGGAATGTGTTCAGCCTTCTTGCAATATAAAGTATTTTGAGTACTGTCCCTCTGATCAATAACTTCAAAGAGCTGAGCCAGTATAATAACTTACATACTCAACACAATTTATAGTATTTTATCATCACAATTATCATATAAGCCTATTCAATTACAGAAAAATAGCAAAAACATTGTTTTCCTACAATTTAACAATGGATAAAAGGTAAGCTAACACTATTGGAGATACAGTAGCCATGCATTTTAGATCTATCCAGCCAATAAAAAAACTTCAGTCCAGATTAAATGTAGTTCACCACAAGATAGAACTGAATAAAAAATGAAAAAAAAAAATAAATAGACAGTTAACTTGTTAGACCTACACACTGTTGCAACAAAGAATTATATACGCTGGATGAATCCCAATGTTCAGGCTAAGACATACAGACACTGGAAAACAAAGTTTTTATTTTTATACGAGTCTTGTTTAAATTCAATCTTTTCTTCAAAACTTTCTAAACCCATCTCTGTTTTTAGAACATGATGTTTAGGATGACATGTAGCTTACATTAGTTAAGCATGAAACAAAGTTGAAAAGCATGGAAAAATGCGCAATTATGTACTTAAACACAGATTCTTGTACCATTTGTAATTCAACCCGGGTTGAACCCCTACCTAACATAAGTGGAGTCTTTTATCATGGCCATGCTAAGCATAAATGTTCCTGAATCTACTTGATCAATGAGGTCTATCATTCCAGGGCACAGCTTTGCTTGGTTTAGAACTTTGGACTAAAAAGAAATCAGAGCGCTGAAGAAAATGCAAAATGACCAAATGAACCAAAGCAAATAAGAAACTAGGAATTCGGTGCCAGAGCAAGGTTCTGTACTACCTCTATATTAGCCTATAGGGTTATAGGCATCTGAAACACACAGACGAATTTGTTGTGTTCTTCAGATTAAAAGCTCCCAGTCCTACTTTCTACTAGCCTAGTCTGCACAAATGGTACATGAATGGAAAACAAAAGATCCAATGATTGTCAAAATGGCCTAAATTCACAGCAACATGGAAAAAAATATATACAATGAACAATTTTGTCCTTGTGAATTTAAGGAGAGCAGAGCAAAGCCCTATCATCAGGATATAAAATATTCTAGAACAATGATAATTGCAAGTCAAGCCTCACGCAGGCAGCTAAAACACCCAACCGTTGCAAGAAATGATGGACCTCATTGATCCAGTACTGATACTTACTTGTCATTTCCAGATTGACAGTGAAATACACAAAATTGAAACTTCTGTTGAAAACCAGCACCCAATATCAAAGCCGTGTACTACAGTAATATTGTATCCCAATCAAAATCTGCTCGGCCTGGTACGATCGGTCTATCGATTCTAGGGTTCTTCCGTGACCCGTACATTTTACAATCACAGTCAACATCCAATCGAACCCAAACCTAAAATATACTATGTGATTCAAGATAAAACCAAAACCACAAAAAAAAAACGACGCAATTCCTCGCTCCAATTCCTCGGATTACTTGAAGAAACCCAAGGCCTAAGAAGAAACTTATATGGGGAACGAACTGAGGGGAAAAAAAGAATTGGGTTTAGGTGCCAGCAAGAGATAGAGATAGTGTCAGGATTCAGGCCTTGCCTAAGATTAAGAAGGGCGCTCCAATCGACGACGACGGTGCGGCGGCTTGAGCTGGCGCCTGCCTGCGATCGCTGGCCAGCGATCAAGAAGAGAAGTCTCCTCTCGAGTCTCCCTCGCTTCTAAAAAATATTATTATTATCAACAACGACCTGTCGGCCAACCAGAAGCCGACAAGGTCACTACGCTCTGTGTTGTGGGCCAAATTTGGGCTTTGTGGCCATAGCAGGCTCAAATGAAGCTGAGACCTGGCCCTGGCCCAACAGCAACTTTGTTAAGTCACGGACGTTGTGGAACACCTCTTCGTCCATGGCCACCACGCCATTGCCAGATGACGAGCTCACTGAGAGACTGCGTAGATAGCAACTGGTAAAAGAGCAGAACGATCTGCTGCTGGTGGCGACCTGAAGCGGAATGGCGAACAATCAGACAGAAGCATGGTAAACAAAGCACAAATGCAATCACACCTACGGGATTGCATCTCCACATCTTGTCCTACCGATATTTCAGAATTTCTAAACAACAATCGGACAACTTAGCTTCCAGTGCTTTGTGAACCGGGGCCGTACCAGGCTTACATGCAGCTTAGACATGGCCTAATAGCAACATGCCCTATTGATATTTCAGTATTTCCAAACAACAATCGGCTGATATTTATTGACATGATTTCTGTCGGTTATCCAATGTTAAAGGTGGCTTAGCTTCCACACAAGTGCCGAACAAGCAATTTTTTAAAAAAGTGCCGAACAAACAAATGCCAAGTCCAAGCAACAGCACTAAAATAACAGTCCTTCTAGTACTTAGTTCAAGCATAAAGCTGGCTCAGAAAATGAAAAATGTGATGAATGCCATACAATGGATAAAGTGGTCATACTCCAATTGCATAATTAGGCATACGAGGTTCCAACAGTTACAAATAGATCCCTAAGAAAGCCAGTGGCAAATTCTTACAGCAGACATCACTGACCATCACAGCACAAAGTGAGCATACTGGGGACAATCCATATAGGTTGCACCATGCTGTCAACACTTCCGAAAATAGAGACCTCAGACTTGGTGGCATCATCTTCACGCAGTGGCTTGCCCAACTCAAATGCAACCAAACGGCCAGAATCAGAATCATAGCAGTATACACAGTTGCTCCTCCCTCCCCACCTCTCTGGGTTCATGCACACTAGTGATTGAAGACTCGGGTCAGTGCTTTTGAATATCGCCCATTTCTCCAACCTCTCCACCTTCACCAACTTTGCAGGTTCAGTTGAAGTGTCCAAACGATAGGCTTCAAAGGCAGCACCTGTCCTTGGGAAACCACATGGGCAGCCAACCATGAGAAGCATGTCCCCGCACACCACCGTCCTAGCGTATTTAAGATGCCATTTGGTCATGCTATTTCTTCCACCCCAGGAGACTGGTATCTCCTGTAAGTGGATCCGGGGAGTCAAGTGCACCATGAACAGCCTACGACCATAATCCATGCCAAAGACCTGGCTTTTGAAGACTACAATTCTGATGAGTGGCCCATTGCGAGGAGAGAGTTTCGACCAAGAGTTACTACCAACACGCCAAAAGAAGTTGGACCCATTGGAGACAATGAGATGTGAATTGGGAGATGCTAGAGGACCTGTGAGGGTAGCATCCAAGTAGATCTCAGTCTTCATCAACTGGCAGCGGTGGAGGCGAAACCACAAAACCAGTGAACACATCAAAAAGGAAACATGTTTTGTTGCTGGAGAAGATCATATGGCCAAAGGAAGCACCGATAAATGCAAACTCATCCAAACCATTTGGTGGAATGTTCTTTTCATAATCAAAAGTAAGCAGAGGAATCTGAGAGCAAGGTAATGTATCTTGGCTTGATAGATCAATGGCGTAACATGGGCGCATGGGTATAGAGGTGTTTCTGGAAACATTTGGAAAATGGCTAGAGGAGCAGAATGAGACATTAGGGTCAAGGAGAAGAGGCGGAAAGGATGCGTACAAGGTAGATTTGAATGGGTAAGAGGAGAAGGCAGAGCGCCAGGGGTGGCAGGTGGCTGCAAAGGCAAGAAGGTCATGTGATGAGCACAACAATTCAACAATGGAGTGGAGCAGGCCATCTGGGAGGCCTGCCCAATCTCGAAGCTTGGACATAACTTGTAGGGGGCAAGCAGCTTCTCTGCAACAAATCATAAACCCAAAGCAAATACATTAGTAGATTGAACTGGATAGAATGAAGAGAATAAAACTGGTACTTTGTAGGAAAAATGGCTAAAGTATATGGTCTTAAAATGTCAATTATAAGCACAAGAATGCAGCTAAACAGAACAAACAAAATAACAAAAAAAAAAAAAAAGCCCGGTGTGTAAATAGCATGGTCGGATTACGTGGATAATGCTGGGTTTGCTAAGACAATGCAGGGTCCTTTTGCATGTCCTTTCCTTCTTTTCAGTACAGAGGCTTTTACCAGTACTGTCCCGTGACCTCATGGTCATGAGGGTAATTTCAAAGGGCCACATCCTTTCCCTAATTTCTGCAAGTTACCACAACATACCTCATGGATAAGGCAACAGTAAGCCAACAAACAAAATATCACTGCAAATTTTAAATCCCATGGTCGGATAAAATGGAAAATGCTTTTTTGCTAAGACCAATCAAATGCATGTGTCCAGCCTTCTTGCAATCACCAAGTCTTTTTGCTATGTCCCTTAGTTTAGAACCAGAAAGAATCAAATAAAAAACTGTATAATAAGTTAATAATAACTTAACACAAGTTAAATTTTATCATCACAGTTATCCAGTCTATTCGATTAGCAGAAAACTATAGAAAAGGCATTCCTTTCCTGCAATTTACTAATGGATAAAAGGTGAGCTTACACTATTGGAGAAACAAAGGTGAAAAGATCTGGCAAAAATAAAAAATTATTCAGTCCAATCAAATTTTCTTGTTCGATCCACAAACTATCAACCGCAATCAAAAACGATGCCTTTAATATATTCTATTTGTTTAGAACCCCCAAAAAAGTCAAATAAAATACATGCGGATGCTACTTTTATCCTCTGCCATGTTAAATGGAGGCCAACCCCCTTTTTATACAGCATAAAATAAGAATACCAAGATTTAAATGCAGGCGGATCCAAAAATTTTTGCCCAAAAGATTGGAAGATCACTTGTCAAATAGCCAAATGCTTTAGAAGATTTCTGTGAAACTTGTACATAACGGATAAGAAGGGAAGATCAATGCCGTATCTTCTATGTACTGTACCCCACATTTTCCCCTCCCGTTTAGTTGTACCACCTGACACTAGGGTTTTTCCTGTGTCTGAGTACATCTTACCGTCACACCAAAATCCAATGGAAACCTAATGGAAATATCTCGATTCAAGAAAAATCATCCCATTTATTCAAATGAGCAATAGCTATTTCAGGGTTTCTTTTAAAAACCGATATTTCATATATATTCTCTTCATCAGGGATGCGCAATATAAAGTACATTATAAACAAGTACATAGGCTGGGGTGTTCTTCCAGCAGGGGAGGAGAGAGAACTGGCAGAATGTTATGCAATGGTGGCTATCTAGCAGAAGCTTATCCCCGTTGATTCGATCCGTTTCGGATGTTCTTTCGCCGGCGGTCGGCGGAGCGAAATGCCAGAACGTTTGAAACCTCCTCCAAGACCGGCGACGCAGCCAGACCCATCTTCAACGACACTTTACTCGGAGCTCGCTCGGACACTGGCTTCTCTCGACACTTCTCTGTTGGCGTTTTTGCTTGATTGTTAGGTTTGCTTTTTTTTTTTTAGGCCAGGTTTGTTTCAGCCATGTAAACGTTTTTTAAGAATCCAGCCCAAAATGTTGTAGTGGTGTTGTGGGGGTGACCAACTAGTTGTTATCCAGGGTGAGCCCTTGCTGCTTGAGCACTGGACTTGTTCAAGAACCTACGAGACGCGACACCCAATCATTGTCGATAACACTTTGCATCCTCTGTCTTAAATCAGCTGCACAACTGGCTAGTGAGTTCAGCTGTTTGACGAGATACCGTCATTGTTTTTTGTTCTATACAAGTTAAACTCTATCTGCATAATGGAATACACATTAAACAAATCTAAAAATAAATAAATAAGTACATAGAAGTTTTTATATTTTATTAATGTTGAATATTTTTCCATTGAAGCTAGAAGCTATAAAAACATTTTTCTAAAATAAAAACAATTTTCTCTTTGTGATACCCCAAGGCCGAATATTAAATATTTCTTCACTAACTAGAAACATTGCTATCATCAATAAAAAAAAGTCCTAAACTCGTCAAAAAAAAATTCTAGGCTCCGGTGGGAACTAAGAGCACGGACACTTCAATATATCATGAAAAATTAAGTTATCCTAGCACTCTCTTTTGGAAATTATGGAAAAAATATCGTCGTTTAATTTTTTTAGGTATTAAAGATTAGGTTGTAAAGACAGTAAGCTTCAGATACAGACTCCGTTCTTGGGAAATCATTTTGGCAGCCAACTACGAGAAGCATGTCACCGCACAATAAAGGGTCACTGGCGACGATACGAGGGCGAGCAATGTACCGTTGGATGAATATTGGCTTTTTCCCATATCTGTGCTTTCTTAACTAGGGCCGTTGCAGGCTTAAATGAAACTTGTCTTAAAGCTGGCTTAGCTTCCACATGAGTGCCCAACAAACAAGTGCAAAGTCACCCAGCAGCAGCACTAAAATAACAATACTTCCAGTACTTAAAGTTACAAAAAATGCACAAGCATAAAGCTGGCTTTGAACATGAAAAATGTGATGAATTCTATACAAAATATAAAGTTGTCATACTCCAGTTACATAATTAGACATATCCTGGTTTCAACAGTTACAGATAGATCTCTAAAAAGCCAGTGGCAAATTCTTATGAAAAGGAAATCATAGACCATCACAGCTGAAAGAGAACATACTGGGGACAATCCATGTAGGTTGAACCATGTTGCTGGCATATGAGAGAGTAAAGACATCAGATATGGTGGCATCATCTCTAGGCAGTAGCTTGTCCAACTCAAATGCAAGCAACTGGCCAGAACCTGAACCATAACAGTATACACAGTTGCTCCTCCCTCCCCACCTCTCTGGGTTCATGCACGATAGTGGTTGAACTCTCGGGTCATTGCTGATGAATATCGCCCATTTCTCCAACCTCTCCACCTTCACCCACTTTGCAAGTTCGATCGATGTGTCAAGACGGTAAGCTTCAAATACAGATTCTGTTCCTGGGAAATGATTTTGGCAGCCAACCATGAGAAGCATGTCGCCGCACACCACCAACCAATCGTAGCTAAGATGCCCTTTGCTCATGCTATTTCTTCCACCCCAGGAAACTGGAATCTCCTGTAAGTGGATATGAGGAGTCAAGTGAACCATGAATAGCCTACGATCAGAACGCATGGCAATGACTTGGCCTTTGAAGACTACAATTTTGATTAGTGACCCATAGCAAGGAGAGCATTCTGACCAAGAGTCACTACCAACACGCCAAAAGAAGTTGGAGGAAAGAGTGTAGACAATGAGATGTGAGCTGGGAGATGATAGAGGACCAGTGAGGGTAGCACCATAGTAGGTGTTTTCAACAACTGGCAGTGGTGGAGGTGAAACCTCAATTCCAGTGAACACATCAAAAAGAAAACATGTTCTCTTGTTGGAGAAGATCATATGGCCTAAGGAAGCACCCATAAATGCAAACTTATGCAAAACAATTGGTGGACGATTATTTCCGTAATTGCTAAAAAGCAAAGGAATCTGAGAGCAAAGTAATGTATCTTCTTGGTCTGGCTAGATCAATGACGTAACATGGGCGTTTGGGTACATATGTGTTTACGCAACATTTGGAAAAGGGCGATGGGAGCAGAAAGAGACCTTAGGGTTGAGGAGAAGAGGCGGAAAGAGTGCATACAAGGTAGATTTAGATGGGTAAGATGAGAAGGCAGAGCGCCACAAAAGTGGCGGTGGTTGCAAAGGCAAGAAGGTCGTAAGGACCCTAGCAATTCAACAATGGAGTGTAGCAGGCCGTCCGGGAGGCCTGTCCAATCTCGGCTCGGACATAACTTTGTTTCTCTTTCTCTGTGACAAATCATAAAACCCAAAGCAAATGTGAGGAGATTGAACTGGATGGAATAAAGGGAATAAGATGGTAAATTTGTTGAAAGCATGACTAGCACATATGTTTTCTGAAAATCTCAATTCTAAGCACAACAATGCAGCTGAAACAGGACATGCAAAACAATACTAGTTGCAAAACAAGCATGTTACGGTTCATGGTTGGATTACATGGATAAATGTTGTTTTTCTAAGATAATGCAGTAATGCGTAGGAATGCGTCAACAGCCTTCTTGCAGTATAGTCTTTTGAGTAATATATCCCTTCAAGCAGTAATTTCAAAGAGCCGAACCAGCATCTCTACTACCGTAGCACTTTTTTTCATCATTGTTATCCTATTAGTCTACTATTACAGAAAAATAGCTAAAACATAGTTTTCCAACAATTTAATGGATAAAAATCTATGCTATAACACTATTGGGGATACAGTAGCCATTACAGATCCGGTCAGCCAATGAAAACGATATGCTTGGCACCAACGATTTAAATGATACCTCTAAAAACGATTTTATCCATCTTATCAGTTCACATCAAATGTATTTTGCCACAAAATATCAACTACAAGTTTACATCCATCACCAAGAACCGGAAGGGATGAAATAAACACTGAATACCAAGATTTAAATAGTCCATTCAAGATTTCAATCAGTACTTGGAATAATAATCAACCAATACTGAAAACCCCAATGCAAGCGTTCTTGCATTAGGCCAGGTTAGGGATCTAGGGGATCCGCACAAAAAAATTGAGGCAGAGGCGGAGGGGGAGAGGGTGTATATACTGACCGGCGAGCCGTGAGCGGAGGCAGGTGGGGCGGCGTTTTCGAGGGCTTCCTCCGGCAGTTTCTCAGAGGTGAGGTACCCGTAGTACCTCAAGCTTTTGTGTTGGGCTAATTATTAAGGAAAAAGTTCAAATTTCCTCCCCAACCTATCACGAAAGTTTTTTTTTTTCCCTCAACGTCAAAACCAACAAGTCACCTCCCTCAACTTTTCAAACCATAACAAAACATAGTTTTCCAACAATTTTTGGATAAAAATATTGCTATAACAACTATTGAGGATACAGTTCTTTTTTTACAAAATTAGGTTGAATCTTTGAAAAATCATAGTAAATCACAGAAAAATCATAAAATGAAAAATCCAATTTTGTTAGACTCCACATAATTATATCTGCACATCAAATATATAAAAAAGAAAAATACAAAACCTTCAAGCAAAAAAACTTTATATTAAAGTATATCATATTATATATTCAACCGGAGATCTAATCATGTGGAGTCCAACAAAATTAGATTTTTCATTTTATGATTTTTCAATGATTTACTATGATTTTCCAAAGATTCAAAACCAAATTTTTTTTAAAAGGAAAAGACAAACCACTGTTTGTTATGTAGGGGATCCGCCCTCAAAACCGCTAAATGAGGTAATTTACATGGTTTGAAAAGTTGAGGGAGGTGATTTGTGTGGTTTTTTCGCGTTGAAGGAGGAAAATTGAACTTTTGTGATAGTTGAGGGAGGGAATATGGACTTTTTTGGGCTTATTAATGGAGGCTTTGCCTGGGCTGGGCTAGACGCCTCTGGCCCATGGGCTGGACACTGGGCCGTGTGACTCAACAACCAAAAATAAAAATAGTTTACGAAGTGGCTTCAAAATTTATGAGCAATTTCTTTTCAAATTTGTTTACTGACATTTGTTTCATCTGTTTATGTAATCCATAAGTAGCAAAATTATCATAGACCAAGTGAAGACAGTGTCATATTTCTTCGTGCAAAGAACTTTTTTTTTTTTCGCCCTACAAAAATTCAGATTGCATCTCCAATTTTTGCAGGGACAGAGAAACCTCTGCAATTACAAAGTTGGCGTTTGTTCTCCACTAATCAATTAACATTAAGGGGTTCCAGCATTCCAGGCTCCTCAGCACACAACGAACTAGTGCAAAAAAGAATAAAGATAGCAACGAAACACAGCTGAAACCTAGTGAAACCGACAAGTGCCCGTTGTCGAGTAAGTCATGGTCATCCATCGCCACCACCACACCATTGCCGGATGTCGAGATGACAAGCACACGATAGCTCATTTGGTGAGTGATGACCATAAATTTGACGGCTTGTGCAATCCAATGTTTTTTTTTCAAAACAGAGTTCAAACCTTGGGAACTTCAAGCTCCCAGCTACAGCACTGAAATAAAAACGCACAAGCATAAAGCTGGCTCACAAACCAGTTACAGATAGATCTCTTAGGAAAACCAGTGGCCAATCCTTACAACAAAAAATCATTGACCACCACAGCACAAAGAGAACAAAGTGGGTAACAAAGCTTATAGACATCATAGTCCAATTACATAATTAGACGTATCCACGTTCCAATGGTTACAGATAGATCTCTAAGAAAAATACCAGTGGCAAATTCTTACAGCGGAAATCATTGACCATCACAGCACAAAGAGAACATACTGGGAACAACCCATATAGGTTGCACCATGCTGCCACAACATATGAAAACAAAGACATTAGGCCTGGTCGCATCATCTCCATGTGGTGGTTTGCCCAGCTCGAATGCAACCAAATGGCCAGAAACAGAATCATAGCAAAGTACACACACAGTTGCTCCTCCCTCCCCACCTCTCTGGGGTTCAAGCATGATAGTGGCTGAACTCTCTGGTCATTGCTGACGAATATAGCCCAATTCTCCAAACTCTCCACCTTCACCCACTTTGCGGGTTCAGTTGATGTGTCAAGACGGTAAGCTTCAAATGCATCCCCTATTCCCTGGTAACCACTCTGGCTGCCAACCATGAGAAGCATGTCGCCACACACCACGAGCCAAGGGTTGCTAAGATGCCATTTGTTCATGCTATTTCTTCCACCCCAGAAACCGCAATTTTTCGTAAGCGGATCCGAGGAGTCAAGTGCACCATGAATAACCGGGCGATCGAACCCATGCCAAAGACCTGCCCCTTGACGACTACAAATTGGGTGAGTGTCCCATTGCGAGGAGAGCGTTTCAACCAAGAGGTACTACCAACACGCCAAAAGAAGTTGGAGGACCCAAAGGAGACAATGAGATGTGAATTGGGAGATGATAAAGGACCCGTGAGGGCAGCACCATAGTAGATCTCGGTGTATTCATCAACCGGAAGTAGTGGAGGTGAAACATTGATACCAGTGAACACATCTAAGAGAAAACATGTTTTGTTGCTGGAGAAGATCATATTGCCAAAGGATGCGCCACTAAATGCAAACTTATGCAAAGCATCCGGTGGACAGATTATTGTCATAATCGATAGAAAGCGAGAGGAATCTGAGAACAAAGTGAAGTATCTTGGTTGGCTACATCGGTGACATAACATAGGCGTTTGGGTAGAGAGGTGTTTGTGGCAACATTTGGAGAAGGACGAGGGAGCAGAAATGGACCTTAGGGTCGAGGAGAAGAGGCGGAAAGAGTGTGTACAAGCTAGATTTGGATGGGTAAGATGAGATGGCAGAGCGCCAGGGGGTGGCAGGTGGCTGCAAAGGCAAGAAGGTCGGGAAGGACCCCAACAATTCAAGAATGGAGTGCAGCAGGACATCTGGGAGGCCTGCCCAATCTCGAAGCTCAGACATAACTTTTTTGAAAGCAGCTTCTCTGTGACAGATTGAAAAGCAAAGCTGGTAAATTTATCAAGAACATGTCTAGCACATTCAATTGTAAGCCCAAAACATGCGAAATAATATCGCCACAAAACAGTAGCATGATTGAACTGGATAGAATAAAGGAAACAATGCTGGTAAATTTATCCAGAACATGTCTAGCACGCACGGTTTCTCATAATGCCAATTGTAAGCATAAGAATGCAGCTGAACAGAACATGTGAAATAATACTAGCCACAAAACAGTGATTCACGTTATTCCCATGGTTGGATTATATGGATATTTCTGGTCTTACCAAAAATGCATACCTTTGTAGCACTGTACCTTCGATGGTAATTCAAAGAGCTAGACAAGGATTTTAACCTACCATGATTTATCATCATTGTTATTTTACTAGTCTATTATTACAGAAATATAACTATACAAACATTGATTTCCTACAATTTAATGGATAAAAGCTAGGCTAACACTATTAGGGATACATTTATCCATTTTACATCCGTACGGCCAACAAAAACGATATGCTTGGCCCGAGTTTAATTGATAAGATTTTCATTCCAAGATCAGAGGTAGTTTCATCCACAAAATAACAACTTCAATCACCATAAGATGCCATTAATAAAAAAAACTGAAAGGGGATCCACAAAATACTTGCAAGAACCAACCAATGCAGACGTTCTTGCAAGGGGATCCACACAAAACAATGGAGGCAGAGCTAAGGGGAGAGCCGGAGAGGGTGTTTGGATGAGCAATGAGCTTACAGGCCTGGCCGGCAGACCGGTAGATGGCGATGGCAGGGCGGCGGCGGCGGCGACGGCGAGAACCTTCTACGGCAGTCCGGCGCCGCCTTCTAGCCGGATGACCGACTCCACACTCTGTTCCCTCTGGAACTGGAAGCTTCCGTGCCGTGCGTTTGGGCTACCTATATAGATGGGCTTGGGCTTGGGCCTTGGCTAGACGCTTCTGGGCCGTATGATTTGAGTATGAAACGACTCCATAGTTTAAGAGCTATATATAGTATTTCTGTTTCAAATTCGTTTTCTAACCTTGTCTCACCAGTGTTGCAAAATTATCATAGACCAAGTAAAGACACTATTTATATACAATTTCGATTTCCTCTTCATATTAATTTTTTTACAAGAAGCACAAAACTCTTTTTCCCACAAGGCAAAACGGATTGCATTGCACAGTACAAGAAGCACAAGACAAATCACAGGATGCCTGCACTGCATAGAAGCGATTGCATCCCCACATTATGCAGGGACAGAGGAAGCTACAATACAAGCATTTTCTACTACTCACTCAAATAACATTAATGTAATGGGTTTCAGCCTTCCAGGTTATCCAGCACACACCTAATTAATAAGTTCAGAACTACAGTGCAAAAGATCAAAGGTACTAGGACCTAGACACAGCTGACAACTAGAGAAACTGACAGTCTGCAAACTCTTAACTACCAAAATGAAGCACATGGATCACTTGCCATCAGCGATAGAACATGCTTGGGTACACCCAGAAGGGTTGCAGACTTGCAGCCGGATGTACCAATTCGTCTTGAACACAAGGTCAGGGTCGCTCTCTGGATCCCACACAGCATCTGTGTCATCACCAAGCCCATGTAACACCCAGGGTTGATAGTAGTACCCGTAGTACAAGCAGTTGCTCCTCCCACTCCATCGTCACCCCATCGCCCCGGGGCTGGCACAAGAGAACGCTGGGCTCCTCACATCGCTCCCAATAAACAGCGAGTAACTCTCTAGCTTCCTCACCTCCACCCAAACTGCAGGTACAGTTGACATGTCGAGACGATAGGCTTTGTAGTTGACAGGTGCTCCGTCAAACGAAAGGGTCATGTAATGGTCCACCATGAGAAGCATATTTCCATATACCACGAGCCATGGCCTTAGATACGGGCATTCGTCCATGCCATCCCACCATACAGTTGCTATCTCCTGCAGAACAAGCTGGGGTGCCAAGGACAGAGTGTGCAGCCTGTAGCCGCTATCCAACGTGATGAACCGGCCATTGAACTCCACAATCTGCTCAATCCGTGAATCATCGAGCCGTAGTTCTGACCAAGAATCACTTCCAACCGGCCCGTCAAGAAGGAAGGACTGAATGCTTTGTTTATGTTGGATGCATGTAACACCTCTGGTGTTATTTCCACTAAAACCCCGACATGTCATCATGATCATTGCAAAACATCCATGTTTAGCTCACCCTGTGTTGCATTGAACTAAAATAAATTTATTTTATGTTTGGTTTCGTCGTCCGGTCGAAAAAGACGACGAGAGGAATCGATTCGGAAACTATCCCCTTGTCGGAAACCCTAGATTTCAAACCCTAGTTTGTCCCCTTTTATTTTATTCAAAATTTATCAAGATTTTGGGTATGGTCATTAAAGCATTTTTGTAGAGTTTTCAAAATTGAACAAAGTTGGTATTTTGAGTTTTCAAAGTTTAGTTCAAAATTTTCAAGTAATTTTGAATTTCATTCAAACCCTATTTACCCCCTTTTCTATATTTCAAAATTTATGCCAAATTTGAGAAAACTTTCTAAAGCTAGTTTGTAGATCTTGTTGAGAGGAACAAAAGTCATGTACAAAGTTTTTCAAGTTGTTACATGATTTTAAAAGTAATTTTGAATTCAAATTTCAAAATTTGGAACTACATTTCAAAAAAGTCATATTTAGAGGCAGAATTTGAAAATCTTCCAATTATGAAAATTGTAGATCTTGAAAAATTAAGGGGAGTTACTTTTTGGAAATTTTTGAGTTTAGTTCAAAATTTGGGAGTAATTTGGAAATTTCAGAATTAGGGTTTGAGGTGAACAATGACGCCGACCCAACTCCGGCTCGTTTCCCCCAAACCGAGCCCCGTCCCAAGCTTCCGTGAGCCCCTGCCGCCATTCTTCATTTAGTTTTCCGTTTCATCCACTCGCTGCCGCCGAACACGACTGCTTGCGCCGCTAGCGCCGCCCTGAGCGCTGCCGCCGTCGGTGAGCACGCCGCCGCCGGCACGCGTGAACGGTGTCGGGCCGCCGCATTAATCGTTCACACCGGGGCGCCCAACACTCGTTCCATCGGGGCCGGTCCGTTATCGTTCCTTGTGGGCCGTGAACAGTGACTGGGCCATGTACAGTAACAGGCGAAATTCAACCCAAACCCGTTTTCATTTATCAAATGTTTTATTCAATTTCTTTAATTTGAATAGTGTCCGATTTTGTAAATTTCATATAAATTCAAATACTAGCTCAAAAATTCTGAAAAATTTTGTGTAGCCTTCCCATGGGTATGTCTATCCATGAAAAATTTGAAACTTGAATTTTGAATACTTTTGGCATGATTTAAAAATACAAATTTTAATTGAAAAATGCATCTTCCTTGATTTTTAATAATTATTTTATTTATCCAAAAATCATGAAAATTATTTTGGTACTTGTTGACACTTGTTATCATATAAATTTATTAATCAAATAAACATGAGAAAGTGGTATAAATCATAATAACAACCTAGAATAGGGTCACTAACATATTTCCATCGTTTTGGTAAAGTTGTGAATTGCGGGGACTAAACAGAAAAACACCAGAATTCGTGAGCCGCATGCGACTACGCAACGTAACGCAATCCAACTCGAGAGAAGACCCTAGAAGGCACCGGACTAATCCCGACGTGAACGAGACTTAGCAACCAAGAAACCATCATCTAGAAGACTCCGGAAGACACGACGAATTACGGGCACCGTGGTGGGCGGCCCACGGGCCGATCGGCCCAATAATGGGGCCGATCGGCACCCCCCCCCACGTCAGCCCTGCCTCCCGGAAGCTTCCTCAACCGACTCTAAGACGCAATCTAATCCACCCGTTTAATGTCGGTTTGATCCGAGGGTGTCGGTATGATCCCGAGATGTATCTAGGTCAAACCACGCACCTCCTCCTGACTATATAAGGAGACCCCTAGACCCCCTTTCGGATCATCTAGTTCATAATCAAGTTCTCAAGTCATCAACAGCGCTTCAAGATCCAAGTCATCAATCCCACGCTCTAGAAACACCGCTTTAGGAAGAGTAGCAATCAAGATTAGATCTAGTAGGAAGGGAGAAATCCGCTCGACCGTCGGAGGCCGCTCAAGATCGGGCCTCGTTCTTGTAAGTTCTTCATTGTAAGTAGTCTTCAAGTTCCGCACACGTTCTTAATATGAATATCTTGATCATGTTTATATTCGAGATTATTTGTTCTAGTGTTTACTTTGATTACATGTTTAGCATAGTTGAATTACTTTTATGTTCATGCATGGATTCGTATAGCGCTCATCTATTAATATTATGGGTGAGTGGTAGAGACGATGTAATCGTGGTGATTAGATCTTATTTACCTGCGTTTGCACCCTATATGCCGGGTCGTGGTGGTAGATCGTGGTGGTGACAAAGCATCATTGAGTCCTTTGCAATCCATCCCCGTATGTAGGCCTAGCGGATGATATTATTCGAGTTGTTCTAAGTTTCGGCCTTAGTCTTCACGGATTCTCGTCCTCATGTGTGGATTTAATTAGTCTTTCTTCGATGATTGTTAGATGTATTGCACTAATCAGGTAGATCCTAACTTATAGTTTAGAGTTACATATTGGAGTTTCTAATGCTAGCTAACCTATGAATTGCTATCGCCCATTGTTTGACACTTTCCAAGATGCACACCGATATGACTTGGTTGAATCTATTTATTAGAACTTTTATCATTATCTTTACTATGAACCTTGATCCCTGTTTTAAGTAATTGATAAACTTAATACTTAAGCTTTGCATACGAGAGATGATTAAGATGTTTAGTACACACATGCATAGTTAATTCATGATAATAGACTTCTTTCCCCGTGGTAGAATATAAATTCAAGACTGTTCTTACTCTCGGTTAAAATGCTACAATGGTATATTCATATCTGTGGCGCTTTATGATGATACCCAGCTTTATTTATTCACTTATTGAGAAGTTTATCAAGGCATAGTACGAATATTTTATTCTTTGCATATTAGTAGTTTAACTATAGGGATGACAACCTTTTTGTAACACCCTAAATTTTGCCTCTTTTAAAAAATAGAATAAAATGAGTTAATTATGTAATTTTGTGTTCATGAAAAATATAGGAAAATAAATATTTTTGACAAATTAAAATGTATCATAAGGAACTAGCAACATTGTTGAGCATTCATGCCGATGCATTTGATTTAATGGGATGTGTGGTTTTGACCAAAGCTCAAAAGGACTTGAAAATCTTTTTGAAATGTCCGACAATAAAAAGAAAATGCATTCTATTATTTTTGTTTCTTCTATTTTTCGGAATCGGCCGAAGGCCTGTTATTTCCCTTTCTTGGCCTTGTAGCTCGAACCGCCCAGCTTTTGAAGCAAAAAGCGTAGCAACGCTGCCCTTTTCCTATCCGGCCGACACAGCCGGCCAAGTCGGCGCCGCCCTTCCCGAAAGTCGAATTCGAACACGAGCCGGCCTCGTCCGTGTCCCGTGTCCCGCCTTTCCTTGCTTGAGCTGCACGCCCTTGTCCATATAAGTAGCCCGTGACTCCATCCATTGTAAACCCCAAGCAGCTCTATGCTATCGCCGCATCCTTTTCCATCTAATCTTAAGCCGCAGCCTTGCCCTAGCTTGCAACAAAGAAATGCAAAGATCTCGCCAAGCTCACGCACACACGCAACTGCTTTATGCGTTGGCGTCGTCTGCCCGCCGTTTTGCGTTTCATCCGGGGCCATCATTAATCACACGATCAAAATTGTGCCTCCGCCGGTGAGAAATCCAGCGTACACGCTCCTTATCTCTCTCTTCTAAATGTGATCTTGATCTGTACGGCTCATGGTTCCTGCATTGCATGTTCGCTCCGATCAACATCAACCGTCTCTGCTTTGGGAGCATGCCTCGGTACAAGCTGCTCCGCCAGCAAGTCTCCCCAGCCAATTTGAACATGTTCGGTAAGCACCCCATGATCTCCTCGTTTATCCCGATCGAGCACGGTGACGCCTAGTTGCTCTTCTCATTTGCAATTCCTAGTTGATCCGATTCATTCCATATATTCTCAAATTACATTGGTGTCGCCGTTGCTAGCACCACGACATCATGATGACATCGATCTGATTTCTTGCCGGTTTCCTTTAGGAAAATAAATCTACAAATACAAGAGAAATACACCACATGTTAGTTATTAGATTCATAACGCCCGATACCCGTGTGCGAAAAAAGCTCCATCGCCAGCCATGATTCCATCCTACACGTGCCATTGGTATTAGTTCTTCTATAACCATCTCTCTTCATCGTGCACTTTTGCACCACAATTATTATTCAGGCAACCAATCATAATTTATCCTTGCAACTACGTATTATTCCTTCTTCCTCGTCATCTGTCATTTTATTGGCCAACTTTCTTGACATCGCACTCCATAAGTTTCGCATTTTAAATCCGTTTAGCCCCATTCAAGTTGCGTTAGATTCGTAATTCCGTAATCTACGAGTTTATATCACTGTTAGTCAGGTTTTTGAACTTTTAAATCTCGAATTTATATTTAGTTTATTATTTTATTTCTAATAAACTTGTAAAATTCATATCTACGCCGTTTTAGCTCCGATTTCGGTGATCTTTACGTCTGCGTGATCGTAGTAACGTATAGAATAGTTTTATAAGCTTTTCAAACTGTTTTTCCACTGTTGGTGTACTGTTCTAATGGTAGCCTTGTTTGCCATGCATGATTGGATCCATATGTTTGTCTGTTCTCAAGTTGGAATCAAGTAGAACGGTGGGCTTTATGTTGTTGATCTAAAAAAAGACCGTGACCAAGAAGAAGTTGGCATTCAAGAAGGATTTCCCCGGAACTTTGGACTTGAAGAAAGGATCTTTATTTAAGGCAAGTATAGCATGGGACTATCCTTGTTACATATTCACTACTAATCACTTAATCATATGCATGTGTCTAATTTGTCAACCTTAAGGACATCCTAGCCAGTTATCTTGTTCATTGAAATCCTATGGGTTATTGCATATGGGTAGTTTTTGCTAGTGCTCTACATAAGTAATTATAATATGAATGAATATATGATGGTTAAGATATGAATGTTGGCAACATGACTTCAGAGTCGGGCTCATGCTTTTTCATGATGCTCTGGACTCTCCATAAGGACTTATCTGTCGTGATCATCCGGGATATACAAGATACAGCTATGGGGGTCACATGGCTCGGCTCTAGTCGCTTCAGGGGATAGTGTTTTACTTGTGTCGGTGGTTACCTGAAACGGAAGAGAATGGGTTGTAGCCCTATCGCTATCCGGCATATTTAGATAACCCCTTTGAAAGGCTTTATATGATTTTTGGATGTTTTGGGCCTTGCTAACCCATGCATTTGAGGATCATGACCCGTAGTGAAAGTGTACACCTCTGCGCAGAGTATAAATCGTTATAACAAACGTGTTCGCGGTCATGAACGGCCTTGGAGACATTACGTAATAGAGATGATAATTGAGACATGGTTATGAGATGATGATGAGATATGGACATAAGTTGAGGATGGAACTGAACGATGACGGCGGACTGTCATGAGAACGATATGTTGATGATGTTAATGAGGGTTAATGGGTTAAGCATAACTTATTGCTAATTAAATGCTAAAACTTGACTTACTAAAATGCTTACCGCAGTTAAACCAGTGTTTAGCCTTTTGAGCCTCATAACCCCATGTTATGCTTGCGGAGTTCGACATGGACTCACCCCTTGCTATTTCCCCCTCACCTCGGGGAAGATGTTAGGCTTGTGATCAACCAAATCCGGTCCCCTCGGGAGTCTACACCGTAAAGATTGAAGAGTCTTTCCATTGTCTCGCTAGCCGAGGTTATTTGTTTTATATTATGTTCGTTATATTTTAAGCATTGTGAATTGATACTCCATTTATTTGTAAACTATATGTGAGATTTGACTTCCAGGGGCTCACATATAGCGTCATCTGGTTTTGTTTTTAAAACCGGGTTTTACAAAGGTGGTATCAGCTCCGTGCTGACTGTAGGACGCAAGCCTAGTTAGAATTGGACGCCTTTGTATTCTTTAAACCTCGGTTGGTGCACATATTGCAAGACCGGTACCCAGATCAACATGCTCAAGTGGAGTATAGATGCACTAAGTGGACGCATCCTAAGTTTAAAAGTCACTAGAGCATAGAAGCACACATCACAAGGAGGGATATCCTAGGAAAGACTATGAAGAGATGAAGGATGACAAGCGAAAGCGATTCTCTAGACTTCTACCGAGTATTTCGCTTTGAGTTATGGATAATCCTAGTAGAGAGCAAGGTGAACAAATAAAAGGAGATAGCCATAACAATCCAGGTCCTCCATCGGAAGCTGGGAGATAGTCAACTAGAGTTGGCAGAAGTAAGGAACATCATGAGGAAGCTCTTGATGAGATTGATGAGTGGAAAAGTCATGTTGGACTACCAAGGATCAATGAAGTGGAAGATGTGTTCCGCCCATCCACACACAAAAGGTGTTACTATGGATGTCGCTGTAATCACACCGTGTTTAAGTAGGAGTTTATGTCCCTTATGCAACAAAACGTTAGTAGCGAAAGTTGAGTCATTGTTTGATTTGTGCATCTTTATTGCTTTGTTGAATTGTTATTATGCATATGCTTGATTTGGATCTTTGTATTGAGTGCAATGAACTTGTTGGTTTGTCCACAATTTCATTAGGTTCATAGGCCTAAGGTTTAAGGATTTAGTGTAATAAATAGTCGGGGTGGTTTTCTTGTTTCCTGTCCATCCTATAATTTCAGAGCAGTCTGTCTTCTTTGGCTTATACCTTTACCCTTGGATCAGCAAAAATTATGGAATAATTCTGGACAAAAGTAGACTTCCATATCTTTATCGGAGCGCAAGAATCACCATCATATCCTGTCTGGTTTGAGAGTTATGAAAATCATAAGATGATGCAACTGCGCTGTCAGGAATCTGGAACAGATTCGGTTGTGTGCTGTTTTTCGACCAACTTAAGTGCTTATCTGAAAAAGTCTTTTTATAAGAGGGTTGTAGAGAATTTCATAGGCTTTCCAATGGTGTAAAGCACGACCCTATTGGATTAACAGAGCTCGAGTTAATAATATTTTACTGGACTGAAATTTTTCTACTCGCGAGCAATTTCAGAGTTACATGCTCTTGCATATGCTAGGAATTTTTCTTGGATGTCAGAACATTACGATGGATAATTCACAGCAGAGAACACTTATGCTATCCCTTGTTGATCCCCTAGTAAATCCTTTCTTAAGGGAGGTAGCCACACTAAAGAAGTTGCAAGATGAAGATTGATATATTTTAGATCTTCACTGGAAGAATATGCTATCTTATGGTTGAGATGTCAACTTTGAGCACGTGCATCTTTCACTCAAGGTTGAAGACGGATGGATCGTCTACAAGGAGCTTGTGTGCTTGGCATGATTGGATTATGTCTCAAGCTATCACAACACTTTGGAGTTCAACTTACAATTCAAGATAAGTTAGCAATAATGATATATGAATGTGCTGCATGTTGGACTACTCTACAGTTGTTTTATGATGAATCTGGAAACTCCAATACTTACAACAAGCATCATGGTGAGTGAGTTTGGAGGAAGATCCCTTCTTAGGTATGACATCTCTAATAGTGGATTGCATGGAGAACTCTAGAGTGAGGTGTTGAGTTGAAGCCGTCCAAGTATGCAAGATTGTTTCCTTCGAGTGAGATGATCCTATTGGAGGTTGAAGAAAGGTTTACCCATGTCTCTCAAGATGTTACTACAAGAGGGATATTAAGTGGTGCTTGGATGTCTAGTCACCTGTGAGCATATGGATTTGGCAAAGATAATTTTATTGGTTACTAGTGTAGAAGTCGCATGGTTTTCAAGAGTGCGTCTACATGGATTGTAAGGACTATATAGGACCATTGATATGGACTTGAGTTGCATGTTCTAGATGGATTGGGCTAATCAAGTGTATAACATGGAAAAGGTTCTACCATGTAGAGTTGCAGAAGTCGTTACCCATGCCCTTAGCAAAGAAGAGTTATGCTAAGAAGATTCGGACGACACCACAAGCCTAAAATTTGGATCCAAAGTTTGAGCGAGTTAACTTGAGCAAAGGTCACTATTGTTTGAAGTTGGGTGAAAATTCTACTTGGGATCAAGAGAGTCATGATGGTCAAAAGGAAGGTCTATATGATGGTTAAGGTATTTAAGGTTATAAAAACTACTTCCCTAGTTACCCTTGGTCTATTTCTTCTTAAGGGGGTAGTGGCTTAAACTCACGTGTTTGTTTCTCTCAATCTATCTTCAAGTTACGAGTTTATCTTGAAGCCGTGAGTTTGTCTTTTGGATTACCCCCTGTTATCTATCCATGTTGTTGCTACTGTTGTTGACCACCGGATGATAGAAACTAGTGGTGAATATATGAAAGGGAAGATTGGATAGCATGGAGTACAAAGAGATACTGAGAATAACACGTTGAGACTTAGGTGTTTGGAATCATAAGAGGAGAAGATATTGTCATACAATTGATCCTAAGGTGGTCTTTACGAGAAGCATAAAGAGTGATGGCTTGAAGAGTAAGCTAGCACCCCACTACAACAATTCATTTGAGGTACCAAAAAAGGAAACAAGTGGGTTAACAGTTGCAAGTCATTAAGAATTGTTGAATCCTCATTTGGAATTAGCTTAACAAGTCACTTGGAGTTAAGTTATCGAGATTCGAGAAGTGATGAAGAGTCGAAGACGGAGTATCTCTAACTCTCTCGATCATCAGCTTCCAAATCTCGACGAGATTTTCTTTTAAGGGGTAGATTTGTAACACCCTAAATTTTGCCTCTTTTAAAAATAGAATAAAATGAGTTAATTATGTAATTTTGTGTTCATGAAAAATATAGGAAAATAAATATTTTTGACAAATTAAAATGTATCATAAGGAACTAGCAACATTGTTGAGCATTCATGCCGATGCATTTGATTTAATGGGATGTGTGGTTTTGACCAAAGCTCAAAAAGGACTTGAAAATCTTTTTGAAATGTCTGACAATAAAAAGAAAATGCATTCTATTATTTTTGTTTCTTCTATTTTCGAATCTGGCCGAAGGCCTGTTATTTCCCTTTCTTGGCCTTGTAGCTCGAACCGCCCAGCTTTTGAAGCAAAGCGTAGCAACGCTGCCCTTTCCTATCCGGCCGACCTGGCTGGCCAAGTCGGCGTCGTCCCTTCCCGAAGTCGAATCGAACACGAGCCGGCCTCGTCCGGTCCCGTGTCCCGCCTTTCCTTGCTTGAGCTGCACGCCCTTGTCCATATAAGTAGCCCGTGACTCCATCCATTGTAAACCCCAAAAGCAGCTCTATGCTATCGCCGCATCCTTTTCCATCTAATCTTAAGCCGCAGCCTTGCCCTAGCTTGCAACAGCAGCTGCAAGATCTCGCCAAGCTCTGAAGCACACACGCGCAGCTGCTGTACGTTGACGTCGTCTTCGCCGTCGTTTGCGTTTCATCCGGGGCCATCATTAATCACACGATCAAGCTGTGCCTCCGCTGGTGAGAAATCCAGCGTACACGCTCCTTATCTCTCTCTTCTAAATGTGATCTTGATCTGTACGGCTCATGGTTCCTGCATCCGTGCATGTTCGCTCCGATCAACATCAACCGTCTGTTGCTTGGGAGCATGCCTCGGTACAAGCTGCTCCGGCCAGCAAGTCTCCCCAGCCAATTTGAACATGTTCGGTAAGCACCCCATGATCTCCTCGTTTATCCTGATCGAGCACGCGCACGCGTCTAGTTGCTCTTCCATTGCAATTCCTAGTTGATCCGATTCATTCCATATATTCTCAGCTTACATTGGTGTCGTCGTTGCTAGCACCACGACATCATGATGACATCGATCTGATTTCTTGCCGGTTTCCTTTAGGAAAATAAATCTACAAATACAAGAGAGAAATACACCACATGTTAGTTATTAGATTCATAACGCCCGATACCCGTGCAAAGAAAGCTCCATCGCCAGCCATGATTCCATCCTACACGTGCCATTGGTATTAGTTCTTCTATAACCATCTCTCTTCATCGTGCACTTTTGCACCACAATTATTATTCAGGCAACCAATCATAATTTATCCTTGCAGCTACGTATTATTCCTTCTTCCTCGTCATCTGTCATTTTTATTGGCCAACTTTCTTGACATCGACTCCATAAGTTTCGCATTTTAAATCCGTTTAGCCCCATTCAAGTTGCGTTAGATTCGTAATTCCGTAATCTACGAGTTTATATCACTGTTAGTCAGGTTTTTGAACTTTTAAATCTCGAATTTATATTTAGTTTATTATTTTATTTCTAATAAACTTGTAAAATTCATATCTACGCCGTTTTAGCTCCGATTTCGGTGATCTTTACGTCTGCGTGATCGTAGTAACGTATAGAATAGTTTTATAAGCTTTTCAAACTGTTTTTCCACTGTTGGTGTACTGTTCTAATGGTAGCCTTGTTTGCCATGCATGATTGGATCCATATGTTTGTCTGCATTCTCGGGTTGGAATCAAGTAGAACGGTGGGCTTTATGTTGTTGATCTAAAAAAAGACCGTGACCAAGAAGAAGTTGGCATTCAAGAAGGATTTCCCCGGAACTTTGGACTTGAAGAAAGGATCTTTATTTAAGGCAAGTATAGCATGGGACTATCCTTGTTACATATTCACTACTAATCACTTAATCATATGCATGTGTCTAATTTGTCAACCTTAAGGACATCCTAGCCGTTATCTTGTTCATTGAAATCCTATGGGTTATTGCATATGGGTAGTTTTTTTTGCTAGTGCTCTACATAAAGTAATTATAATATGAATGAATATATGATGGTTAAGATATGAATGTTGGCAACATGACTTGAGAGTCGGGCTCATGCTTTTTCATGATGCTCGGACTCTCCATAAGGACTTATCTGTCGTGATCATCCGGGATATACAAAGATGCAGCTATGGGGGTCACATGGCTCGGCTCTAGTCGTTCGGGGGATAGTGTTTACTTGTGTCGGTGGTTACCGAAACGGAAGAGAATGGGTTGTAGCCCTATCGCTATCCGGCATATTTAGATAACCCCTTTGAAAGGCTTTATATGATTTTTGGATGTTTTGGGCCTTGCTAACCCATGCATTTGAGGATCATGACCCGTAGTGAAAGTGTACACCTCTGCGCAGAGTATAAACTGTTATAACAGCCGTGTTCGCGGTCATGAACGGCCTTGGAGACATTACAGAATAGAGATGATACTGAGACATGGTTATGAGATGATGATGAGATATGGACATAAGTTGAGGATGGAACTGAACGATGACGGCGACCGTCATGAGAACGATATGTTGATGATGTTAATGAGGGTTAATGGGTTAAGCATAACTTATTGCTAATTAAATGCTAAAACTTGACTTACTAAAATGCTTACCGCAGTTAAACCAGTGTTTAGCCTTTTGAGCCTCATAACCCCATGTTATGCTTGCGGAGTTCGACATGGACTCACCCTTGCTATTTCCCCCTCACCTCAGGAAGATGTTAGGCTTGTGATCAACCAAATCGGTCGGTCCCCTCATGGAGTCTACACCCGAAGATTGAAGAGTCTTTCCGCTGTCTGCTAGCTGAGGTTATTTGTTTTTATATTATGTTCGTTATATTTTAAGCATTGTGAATTGATACTCCATTTATTTGTAAACTATATGTGAGATTTGACTTCCAGGGCTCACATATAGCGTCATCTGGTTTTGTTTTTAAAACCGGGTTTTACACTTTTCGGATATGCTATGAACTGCAATGAATAATTTTCTTTTAGTTTTATCTCGAAGCAACATCGATATTTATTTTTGACGCCATTGCTAGTGATAGGTTTATATCTGTTTCTAGTTAGTGACGTTAGAAATACCAACAGATCTTGTTTATGACGACCTACTTGTACAAAATTTTTGAGCTTGTTTTGAGAAAGTTAAAATTTTTATTATTTTATACCCTATCATTTCATGTGAAAAACAATTTGTTTAATGCTTTCTTACTTAGGGTTTTGGGTAGATTTTGGGTTGTTTTGTGAACCCTACACCACACCACTGTTAGATGGTCCTTGAGAACTCCTTAGGCAATGGTGATGATATCTCGTAGAGTAGTTCAACAAATTGATTTTGTTAGGTTGCAACTTTATCGTGAAGGAAAGTTGTACTCAAGTTGTTTATCATTTCATACACTCTTGCACCTCATGTTTATATGCATGGCATCATGTTAAGCATACATTATTCTTTCGTATAGTGAACGAAGGAGATCGTGAGGTTGTTGATCGGGCCCTCGAGAAGAAGGCTATCTTGTTGATTCGAGTTCGAATACCGTGATCCGTCGTCCGAGTCAAGTTACTTCACCGATCAAGGCAAGCCCCGGTTCATTTAAACCTTCCTTGTGTTTTTACCAAGCTTTATATCACCTTTGCTTTATGCTTTGCATTAGGTGATAGGAGTTGAGTGACAACCTAATTGATGCATTACCATTCCTTGTTTATTTCGATATCTACCTTGATAACCTGTTTTGCTAAAATGCTAGAATGCTTAGCCTGCCTATATTAGTTAGACTTTTGAGTCAAAATGTAACAAGTCCCTTATGATAGCCCGAAGAGGTATTTGATGAGAAAGGATGCTATATGATGAAACCATACTGGGATATGGTGATAAGTTAAGACCGGTCGGGTAATTTGCACTGAGAATGGAGTCTCAGTGTAGTATTTCCGGCTTGTCGATTAAGGACCGAAGCGTGTAGGCCTGTGTAACCGAGACTATGGAACGCAAACTGCGCCTGAGGTCGTTGGACCAATGGCACGTCTGTCATGGGTGTTGCCCCATCACAGTCGACCCTAGTTCCGGACACATACTCCGGTAAGCCTGATCTTGGGGGTGTCAAATCAGAAACGTACAACCGCGCACTGGGAGTGGAGAGATGGCGGGAGTACATGTTACCCTCGTGGGTTAAAGTCCCGGATTGGAGGTGTACGGTACTCTCGGGTGGCGTAGGACGCGGTTCTGTTTTGAGTATCCAAGAAAGGGTTGATATATGCAAGCTTAAGTGCTACATATGTCGTGTGGAAAAAACTCCCCACCGGGTTAATCGATTTCGAAATTGCCGTGCTTCTCAGATATGGAGACTTGGTTTCCAGCCTTACATCGTAGTTTAATTATGGAACAGTGAAGAGATGGAATAATTGATGGAACTTTTATAAGTGTTTGCTATAGTGTAAGATCACCTAGAATAGGTGAGATACAAAATTGAGATTAAAACATTGAAAGTAAGGATTCACTATTAGTAAGCTTTTCCTCAGAAAAGAGTCCTTGCTTCTTGCTAAGCCTTACCTTGATTCCTATTAGACCAAAGATTCCCGAGTCTTCTCCTATTTTCTTTAGTCGGGTAAGCCTTGTTGAGTACTCCCGCACTCGGGGTTTGTTGACCCATGTTGCGACCGTGAGGTCATGTTTGCACCGGACCGTCTTTGCATGACGATTCATCAGGAAGAAAGTGATGATGAGTGAAAAGTGAGACCCGTGGGCAGGGTCTAGTAGTGTTACTGGTGTAATAAACTTTCCGCTACTCCTACCGTATATTGTAAAATCTGTTTTAAATAAATGGTTGTAAAAGTATTGTAATATAAATCTTCCGCTTGTTTTACTCGATTATGTATGAAAATTGTTGTAATACTGCAATGACCTCGTAACGGATCCTGGTTGGAAAAGTTAATAGTACTTTTACAGATTATGGGTGCACATATGTGACTATTAAAGGTTGTTAAACCGATAATTAGTACATGTGGGCCCCGTAATTTGAAGGTTACATTACATACCGCATCGAGCCTCCGTTACGGTGTTACTGTAGCATTACTTTATAAAACTTTAAAATGATTTGGGTCAAACTAATTTTATTCTTACTTGGGTCCAAATTGCTTATCATCTTATCTTATTCTATTGAAAAACTTTCTTATCTAAATCCAAAAGGATATAAGTGGAGTAGCATTATATTGCCCTATTAAGTAAAATCCTTTAATGCAAAAGTATTTACTTGATTGTCACGTAGGTTTGATTCATGCATCATGTTTAAATCACTTGTTAATGTTTACCTTTCCCTCTAATATGGTTTGGGTTAAGTAGTATCAACCCCATTCTTGCTAACCTTTAGATCCTCCTACTTGAATCTTGGTAATCTGATCTTAACTATTCTACAGGATGGCCCGTACCAAAATGACCCCTAGAAAGAAGACAGGACCAAAGTGCATTCCGCATCACCAGCTTGCGGCAAGGAATGATCCTGAAGCAAGCGCTAGTCATGTCAACACTCATGAAGAAAGCAGTAGCAAGACCAAGGAAGATCTTCAAAAAGAAATCGAGCGCCTGACCAGGGATTTGGATGAAGCTGCTAGAGATAGGCGCCGTGATGGAATTCAAATTGGAAGACTGCAAGTTGAGTTGAATCGAAGTGCTCAAAAACATGGCGAGTGTAGTCAGGCATTAATTGAGACGGTTCATGAGAAGACAGCACTTCAGCATCAGTGTGACCATCTCATTCAAGATAATCATCAACTGGTGGCTTATGCAATTCAATTGGAAGCTCAAGAAGCCAATTTGAATATGCAAATTCATCATATGAATAATCTCCTCAACCCAAATCATCAACCTCAGGCAATACAAGAGGATTTGGGTGAAGTAATTCAAGAGGATGTGGAAGCACAGGGAGAATCTAGATGAAGAAGAGCCTCACGTTAGTGATAATGAGTCAGAAAATGATCCTTGAGGAGGAATGAGATCTGTGTAGAATATGTAACCTAGCTTGTTTAATAGTAAGCTTATTAGATGAGCCCGGGATAGATGTAGATTGGAACCTCTATTTTAAGAATGGTGATATGTGTTGTTTTTGTTTGTTTACTTTTAGAAGTTCAATAAAGTTGGTTGAGTGTTATATAGTTTTGTTTTTTAAAAGTAGATGTCGCACCACAACAGATTACCGGACCCGAGAATAGGGGTGACCTTCCAAACTCTCCACCAGTCCCAACTAACTTGACTGATGCCATTGCGGCTCTGGTTCAAGCTACTACTAAGAACTCTCGTCTGATGCGAGAAGTAGCTCAGCAGAATCAGAACAATCGTCGTGGCCACAAGGGTCGACACGACGATGGAGATGACACTTCTTATCCAGAGTTCACTAGTACAAAACCTCCGATCTTCAGTAGAGCTGATGAGCCATTAGAGGCAAACGATTGGCTTCGTGCTATGGAGGAAAAGTTTGAGATAATGACTTGTACGGATTATCAGAAGCCTTTCTTTGCTGCACAACAGCTTCGGAATACTGCCGGAGTTTGGTGGAATAATTTCAAAGCTGAGCAGCCCGCTGGACATCAAATTACCTGGGATGAATTCAAGCATGCCTTTCGTGCTCATTTCATTCCAGCAGGGATTATGGTTAAAAAGCTGGATGAGTTCTTAGCCTTAAAACAAGGAGAAGACTCGGTATTGCAGTATGTGGGCAAGTTTAATCACCTGTCTCAATATGCCACGTAACTTGTAAATTCAGATAAAAGAAAAAGGAGTGGTTCATCCGAGGTCTTCATCCAAAGCTTCATGCCATGATGAATATCCGTGATACAGACTCTTATCATGATGTGGTAAACATGGCCATATCTTGTGAAGAAAAGAATCGTGTTCTTATGGAATACGAGCATAAGGAAGACAAGAAAAAGAAAAATTTATCCTCTGGATACTCGGTGGCAAATCAAAGCGTCGGAGAGTGATTTACCATCCCGTGAATCATTTTCGCCCTTCTTATCATCCACCACCACAGTTCTAGCCTAGACGGCGGTCATTTGTTCGACCTCGCTGCGGTTTTTTCTTATCCACGTCGGTAGAATGCCCCGTCATTCGCAACCCTCCTCCACAAAGCCATACACCCATTTGTTATAATTGTGGCAAACCGGGTCATTATTCTTGGGAATGTTCCAATCCTCGAAAGTACAACCCAGGTTATCCGGTAGCTTCGGAAGCCAGCCACCACAGCCGAACAAGAGTAATAATCAGAATGTTCAGAAAGGAAAGGGTGAAAAGAAAACTAGAAAAGGTGTACTACACCAATGTGGAGGAAATACCCGGGGGAACCAATTATGATGGGTATGTTCCCTGTCGCTAATGTAACACCCCAGTGTTAATTACCGCTTATGCAATGGATTTGGCCAAAGACAAGTGTATTAGTTCATGGTCATGTCGTCGGTCGAAGAAACGCGAAAAGGAAACAGATTCGAAAAACTGTCCCCCCCTTGTCGAAACCCTAGATTTCAAACTCTAGTTTGTCCCCTTTTATTTTATTTAAAAATCCATCAAGAATTTGGGTATGGTTATTAAAGCATTTTTGTAGAGTTTTCAAAATTGAACAAAGTTGGTATTTTGAGTTTTCAAAGTTTAGTTCAAAATTTTGAAGCAATTTTTGAATTTCATTCAAACCCTAATTGCCCCCTTTTCTATATTTCAAAATTTATGCAAAATTTGAGAAAACTTTTAAAAACTAGTTTGTAGATCTTGTTGAGAGGAACAAAAATCATGTACAAAGTTTTTCAAGTTGTTACATGATTTTAAAAAGTAATTTTGAATTCAAATTTCAAAATTTGGAGCTGCTTTTCAAAAAGTCATATTTCTAGGCAGATTTTGAAAATGCTCCAATTGTGAAAGTCGTAGATCTTGAAAAATTAAGGGGGTTACTTTTGGAAATTTTTGAGTTCAGTTCAAAAATTGGGAGTAATTTAGAATTTAGGGTTGCTTTGCTACAAGAACCCGAGGGGGGAAATTTCGTTTTCCCTTTCTTCTCCCACGCGTCCGCCGTTGCCGCCATCGCCGCACCACGCCCTCACGGGCCCTCTCGCGTCCCCTGCTCACCGGGACGGGCTCGCGCAAGGTACTTTGAGGGCCGCGACATCGACCTTGCCCTTTAAAAACGCCCGCCGCCGTAAACGACGCCTTTTTTTTCTTTCTTTTTCACCGCCGAAGCCAAGCGCGTGTTGGCGAAATTGTCCGCCGTGTTCCACCTCCGCCCATCCCGCCTTGCAGTATGATTCGCCACCTCCTTTGCGCTTCCACGCCCAAAAATCCTAGCTAATTGCCACCGGAGTCAACCGCCCGGCATCTTCCCCGGCCTCCGGCCGAAACCGCCGCGGGTCGGATCGCCGTCGTCACACCGTTTCGTGAGCTTCGTAGCAAACCCACCGGTGTTTCTGGTTCGCCTTGATGCTCTAGTCGTGATGCGCCGCTTCGTTTCCATAGCCGAGGTCCCGCCGCACCGAACGCCGCCGTGAGCACCCCGCAATCCGCCGCCGGCCGCCGCCGCCGTCGACCACCCTCCGCCCGTCCGTCTTCCAAAGAAACCACCGTGAGCATCACGCCCCTCGCACCCTAGCGCAGCCGCCGACCTTCATTTTGAAGTATGCCGCGTCGTAGCCGCCGAACGCCAACGCCGACGTGGTCCACACCGTGTCGCACCGCCGCGGCCGCCATGCCGTGCTCGCGTAGGACAAAGTTAGGATTAGTTCTAGTGGGGCTCTGCCCGCCCCGATCGTGTCAAGTAGTCGGTGCCCTCTCGCTTTCACCGAGAAGGCTCCAGCCGAAGCTCGCCGCCCGCCGCCGGGCCGCCATCGCCGTCTTGTGAGCATGCCCCGTTCGTTAGCCGAAGCTTGAGCCCTAAATCGGTGCGCCATGTTGCGTAGAATCACGTAGGGTCGCCCGCTGCCGCCGCCGGGCAAGGCCGCCGGCGAGGAATCGCCGGCCGGCGCCGGGCGAAGCGCGCCGGCCAGCCGACGCTGGTTAGGCGGCCTGCTCGACCGGGCGCATCGCCGCGCTGTGGCGCCGCCGAGGCGATCGAAGTTATTAATCGGCCCATGGCCGGTTTTCGATTTAAAAATTGTTTTCCGATTTTATTTAAGTATGAATAGTTCGGTTTCTTCCAAAATTCATAGAAAATTATCCAGAGCTTAGAAAATTATGAAAATTTTTGTAGAAGCTGTTCATGATGTCTAGAATGTAGGAAAAATTTCAAACTTGAGTTTTGACCTGTTTTGTCATGTTCTAAAATTAGCAGCTTTAATTAAAAATGAGACTTTGGTGAATTTTATAAATTAATCTATATTTCCAAAATCCATGAAAATTATTTTGGTGCTGTTTTATGATGTGACCTACTTGTGGAAAAAGTTTGGGGTCCATTGGAGAAAGTTAAATTATTTTCTATTTTATGCTTTATTTATTTAATTAGAAAATGAGATGATTAGTGACTTTCAACTTAGGTTTTGTGAGAGACTTTCGGGTTGTTTTGTGAACCCTAAGCCATATCACTATCGATGGTCCTTGAGAACTTCTTAGGCAATGGTGATGATATCTCGTAGGGTAGTTCAACAAGTTGGTTTTGTTGGGTGCAACTTTATCGTGAAGGAAAGTTGTACTCAAGTTGTTTATCATTTCATGCATCCATCAAGCATCATGTTTATACTTCATCATGCTAAAGCATGCATCATCATCTACGTGTAGAAAATATGAGAGGGAGATGGTTCATGATGGTCGAGTTTCGAAGAAGATTCTTTCATCCGGTGTTGGTGTCAAGTGTGATGTGGGTGGTCCAACTTGAATCTAACTTTTCCCTCGCAACACAGGCAAGCCCCGGTTCATTTAAACAATTCCTTGTGTTTTTCAAAGTTTTATATCACCTTTGCTTTATGCTTTGCATTAGGTGATAGGAGTTGAGTGATAACCTAATTGATGCATTACCATTCCTTGTTATTTCAATACCTACCTTGATAGCCGTTTTTGGTAAAATGCTAGAACGCTTAGCCCTGCTATATTAGTTAGACTTTTGAGTCAAAATATGACAAGTCCCTTATGATAGCCCGAAGAGGCTTTGATGAGAAAGGATGCTATATGATGAAACCATACCGGGATATGGTGATAAGTTGAGACCGGTCGGGTAATTTGCACCGAGAATGGAGTCTCGGTGTAGTATTTCCGCTTGTCGATTAAGGACCGTCGGCTGTAAGTAATGTGCACCGAGACTATGGAACGCACCGCGCCGAGGTCGTTGGACCAATGGCACGCCTGTCATGGGTGTCATCCCATCACGGTCGACCCTAGTTACTCGACGCATACTCCGGTAAGCCCGATCTTGGGGGTGTCAAATCGGAAACGTACAACCGCCGCGACCGGGAGTGGAGAGATGGCGGGACATGTTACCCTCGTGGGTTAAAGTCCCGGATTGGAGGTGTACGGTACTCTCGGGTGGCGTGGGGCGGTTCCGTTTTGAGTATCCAAGAAAGGGTTGATATATGCAAGCTTAAGTGCTACATATGTCGTGGTGGAAAGAACTCCCAACCGGGTTAATCGATTTCGAAATCGCCGTGCTTCTGGATATGGAGACTTGGTTTCCCACTTACATCGTAGTTTATTTTATTATGAACAAAGAAAGAAATGGAATATGTGATGGAACTTCTACAAGTGTATGCTATAGTGTAAGATCACCTAGAATAGGTGAGACACTAATTTGGGATAAAAATGTTGAAAGTAAGGATTCACTACTAGTAAGCTTTTCTCAAAAAAAGTCCTTGATTCTTGCTAAAGCCTTACCTTGATTCCTATTAGACCAACATTCCCGAAGTCTCCTCCTATTTTCTTTAGTCGGGTAAGCCTTGTTGAGTACTCCCGCACTCGGGTTTGTTGACCCCCAAGCAGTGTGTACGACTTCGTCTTTGTTTAACCAAGGTTATGTCGGTGGGCACGACATGATCTGGTTTATCTTCCAGTTATACCTAGCTTCTGAAATTAAGATAAGTTTACTCAAATGTAACTTACTCACATTTTGTAAAATTAATGTTATTATTCTTCCGCACTTCGATCTATATTTTTTATAACAAATGTTGTAATGTTGTAGCTACTCCTTTGTAGATTCTGGTATGAGTTATCAACAGCTTCTTAAGTTATCGGGTGTATCTACACATTTGCCAAAGGTCTTTGGGACGCTGACAAAAAGTGTGTAGGCCCGGTAATTAGGAGGTTCTCGTTACAAAGTGGTATCGTGAGCTCATACTTGGGATCAGCTACGACATTACTTTTGAAAACTTCAAAATGATTTTGTAATCTAAAAGTTTTTGAAAAAGTAACAACTTAAAAATTATCTCCTATCTTTTCTTATGCTTGCCGGAAAGCTTTGAGAAGATGTCTTGATCGATCTAATAAAAGGCTTCGAGAAGTTTTCATCTCTTCTTGTGAAGAACAATTAAAGAGTCGAATATCGCCGACAAAGTTCTACTAAGAGTCATTTTATCATTGTGCCAAGATCATCCCGAAATATAGTATATAAAGTAAAGCCCTATAATCTACTAACATCTAACATCTTGAAGGCGAGTAGTCTTAACGCTGTGAAGACGTATAGGACGAGCATGCATCATATCATCCATATAATGTTGATTCTTCCACCTTTTATTCGCACAACTATTCTTCTTTATAGTTGTTTGTCCTAAATTTCGTCCTATACCAGTTTTGGTTAATGGACTTCCAATTGGTAATTTTTGTTTCATAAGTTCCAATCTTTGGGAGCTTGCACCTTGTTATGTCAATTCTATTTAAAAGCTTCAGACTATACTTTGATTTCTTAACTCATACATGTGTCGTATTTTGACTTCTTTCATTCTGACACATGCTCTTCTCTTCACTATAATTCACGATTACCGTGCTTTCACCTTCGTTGCAAACTCTTTTCGAAATTCATATCCGAACTCTAAAATTTTCGAAAACCCTTATAGGTTGCAATCACCTTTTTCTTCTAATTGTAATCTTGATATTAGTTTCTCGTTGTTTTGCAAATTTCTTATAAGCCCTTGTTACTGCAACCAACTTTTCGTTTCGGTTGCAATCTCTAAATCAATCCTTGTTGTCTTTTAAACCCCTTGTAAGTCATTGTGTTTGCCACTTTTTTGCTTACCCGTTATTTGTCCCACGGATTTGTCACCTTGAAATTTCAAAATTAGATTTCATTTAAGGGGAAAGGATTTTCATATCCCGGATGTTCATAATCCTCTTGCCGCATCATTAGCAAGCATCGTTGCATTGCATATGTTGCTTATAGCATTCATGTAATGCGCATATGATGTTTCACATGTTATCTAAAATGATGTTAATGTTGGTTGTTGTTTGTGTTTCATTGTTAAGTTTGTGTGTACTTTGGTTGAACCCTAGTTCAACTAGGATGTTATGCGTAAATCTTGTCACGGCTTATGTTGTGCCGTGTGGAACCATGCCAAGTCTCTCGTTGGACTTCTTAGACGTTTCTTCAAGAAAGGAGCCCGATGCCCTACAATTTCTCTTTGATCTTTAAAACTTTCTTGGCCCCGATCTTGAAATCACCTTCATATTGACTCCACATCTTGGAACTCTCTTTGGTTGCTATCTTTTCCTTGTAAATCCTTGGTTACCACAAATTATCATATGGATTCTCTCCGTGGTTATGGTTTTGGCTGTGGTGTTATGGTTAATAATTTTTAATCATGATCCATTACAAAACTACACTAAACATTCCCTTGCTATGATTTTCCTTGGTCATTTATCTATATTCTAACCAAGAACTTGTATATCGGACCCGGTTGTTTTGTGAGTTCCTTCAATATTACAAGAAAAGAGAACCCTTGAAGAACAAGTCACTGACATCAACATTAACAGACTACAAGAAGTAGTAGATAAGGGACTCTGCTTAACCATTTCTGAAAATCAGGATCACTGTGTCATCTTGTTGCCGCCACATGTTTTCTGAATGTCGTGAACATCCTGGCCCCTCTTCCGCTTGCTTTTGTGTTGCAGTCACGTTGTGCCCGCACTCGCTTCGTCGGGTCACGTCCTCTCCTGCACCACGCTCTCTTTGTGTGCCATGTTTGCCGTAGCTTTTGCTATTACACCATACCGAACCCCTCCATGGCCTCAGCCCGCTACTCGCCTCCACGTTGTGAAAATCCTGTCACCCTATACTTGAGCACAGAGTGCACCATAGCTGATGGTCGCTCCACCCATGGAATTGGCATAGTCTTCCTTTGTGGAAATTGGAGAAGATTGGATAGTTCCCTGCGACGTAAACACTTGAGTGGGTGAACTAGCTTCTTAACAGAAAGAATGGTGGGACTATGAGTGCTATTGGTCAAGTCATTAGAGACGAAGAAACGGAAAACTCTCTAGAGGCACTTCGTGTTCTTTTGCAGTAAAGGTTTCTATGAGTTGTTTATTGACATTGAATTGAAAGCTAAACATTTTTGGGCAACTCAACTCCAAAGGATAGTTCTATTGTTTTGTCTGACACAGTAAAAGACAGATATATTATGGATCCAATAGCTAGTTGATTTAATTGGAGAAAAGATTTATACGAGGCACCTTGTGCGCTTTTGAGTGGAGGTGATCGGGGGTCTTCGGTGAGAAGATTTCCCATCCGAACTTAAAGATTGGACAAGCCCGGACATGCAAGGAGAAGTAACAATGTTTCATGGGAATCAATGAAGGAAATTCTATGGACAAAGATCAAGGGTAACATGCTTTCGTTTCACTTAGAAGTCTTCTATCCCAAATCTCGGGGCGAGAGATTTATTTAAGGGGAAGGACTGTAACACCCCGTGTTAATTACCGCTAAGCAATGGATTTGGCCAAAGACAAGTGTATTAGTTCATGGTCATGTCGTCGGTCGAAGAAACGCGAAAGGAAACAGATTCGAACCTGTCCCCCTTGTCGAAAACCCTAGATTTCAAACTCTAGTTTGTCCCCTTTTATTTTATTTAAAATCCATCAAGAATTTGGGTATGGTTATTAAAGCATTTTTGTAGAGTTTTCAAAATTGAACAAAGTTGGTATTTTGAGTTTTCAAAGTTTAGTTCAAAATTTTGAAGCAATTTTGAATTTCATTCAAACCCTAATTGCCCCCTTTTCTATATTTCAAAATTTATGCACAATTTGAGAAAACTTTTAAAAACTAGTTTGTAGATCTTGTTGAGAGGAACAAAAGTCATGTACAAAGTTTTTCAAGTTGTTACATGATTTTAAAAGTAATTTTGAATTCAAATTTCAAAATTTGGAGCTGCTTTTCAAAAAGTCATATTTCTAGGCAGATTTTGAAAATGCTCCAATTGTGAAAGTTGTAGATCTTGAAAAATTAAGGAGGGTTACTTTTTGAAAATTTTTGAGTTCAGTTCAAAAATTGGGAGTAATTTAGAATTTAGGGTTGCTGCTACAGTAACCCGAGGGGGGAAATTTCGTTTTTCCTTTCTTCTCCCACGCCGTCGCTGTTGCCGCCATCGCCGCACCACGCCCTCACGGGCCCTCTCGCGTCCCTGCTCACCTGGACGGGCTCGCGAAGGTACTTCCGAAGCCACGACATCGACCTTGCCCTTTAAAACGCGAAGCCGCCGGCCGACGTCTTCTTTTTCTTCTTTTTTTCACACCGCGCCGAGTTTCGCGTGTTGGCGAAATTCGTCGCCCGTGTTCCACCTCCGCCCATCCCGTCTTGCAGTATGATTCGCCACCTCCTTGCGCTTCCAACGCCCCAAAAATCCTAGCTAATTGCCACCGGAGTCAACCGCCCGAAGTCATCTTCCCGGCTCCAAATTAAGGACCCGCCGTCGGTCGGATCGCCGTCGTCACACCGCTCTCGGTGAGCTTCGTAGCAAACCCATCGGTGTTTCTGGTTCGCCTTTGATGCTCTAGTCGTGATGCGCCGCTCGTTTCCATAGCCGAGGTCCCGCCGCACCGAACGCCGCCGTGAGCACCAGAATCCGCCCAGCCGCCGCCGTCGTCGACCACCCCGCTCCGTCCCCGGTCTTCCAAAGAAACCACCGTGAGCATCACGTTCCCGTACCTAAGCGCAGCCGTAGGGACCTTTCATTTTGAAGTATGCCGCGTCGTAGCCGCCGGAACGCCAACGCCGGCGTGGTCCACCGTAGGCCGCGCCGCGCCGCCATGCCGTGCTCGCGTGAGGGACAGGTTAGGATTAGTTCTAGTGGGGGCTCGGGTTCGCCTCGATCGTGCGAAGTAGTCGGTGCCCTCTCGCTTCCGGATGTATTTCCGGATGATTTGCCCGGATTACCACCGAGAGAGATGTTCAATTCAGTATAGAATTGAAACCGGGACTGCTCCCATCTCTCGAAGAGCTTACGAGAATGGCACCCAAGGAATTAGCCGAAATGAAAACTTCGATTCGAGAGTTAATAGAAAAAGGGTTTATCGGACCAAGTTCTTCACCTTAGGGATGCCCAGCTATTTTTGTGAAGAAGAAGGATCGACTTTGAGAATGTGTATAGATTATCGTCCCACTTAATGAAGTGACGATAAAAAACAAATACCCTCCGCCTCGATTGATTTACTTTTTGATCGGTTAGCCGGAGCCAAAGTCTTTTCAAGATTGATCCGAGATCGGGGTATCATCAAATTAGGATTAAACCCGAAGATATTCAAGACTGCATTTACCACCGGATACGGTCTTTATGAATATTTGGTTATGTCTTTTGGTTTAACAAATGCCCCTACTCATTTCATGTACTTGATGAATACTGATATTTATGTCAATTGGATAAGTTCGTCGTGGTATTTATTGATGATATTCTTGTTTATTCCAAGAATGAAGAAGAGCATCGCGAGCATCTCGGAATAGTTTTAAAACGATTGAGAGATCATCAACTTTATGCTAAATTTAGCAAGTGTGCTTTTTTACGGTTGAAAGAAGTACAATTTTACGGGTCATGTGCTATCATCCGGAAGGAGTTGCCGTTGACCCGAGCAAGGTAAAAGATATCCTCAATTGAAAACCACCAACGATTGCTCATGAAGTTCGTAGTTTTCTTGGAATGGCGGGATATTACCGTCGATTCATTTCTGATTTTTTGAGAGTGGCAAAGCCTATCACGGAGTTATTAAAGAATCGGACCAAGTTTGTATGGTCACCGAGTGTGAGCGGGCTTTTCGAACATTGAAGAAAGCACTAACCACGCCCCATCTTAGCCCAACCGGATATTGAGAAGCCATTTGACGCCTATTGTGACGCATCCGGTATTGGTATTGGTTGCGTGTTAATGCAAGAAGGCAAAGTTATTGCCTATGCATCACGTCAACTAAAGCGTCATGAAGAGCATTATCCAACCCATGATTTAGAGCTAGCGGCGGTGGTTCATGCTCTAAAAATCTGGCGTCATTATCCTGTTGGGTAATACTTGTCACGTATATACATACCATAAGAGTCCAAGTATATCTTTACCCGGTCCGATTTGAATATGCGCCGAAGAAGGTGGCTAGAGTTAATTAAGGACTACGACATAGAAGTGCATTACCATCCGGGTAAGGCAAATGTTGTTGCCGATGCACTCGGTCGGAATCCTCGGTGTAATTGTCTTATAGCCAATATAAGGGATAAAACTCTATGTCGAGAATTAGAGAAACTGAATATAGAAATTGTTGAGCATGGTATGGTAACCAATGCTACCATGGAATCAACCATCAAGAATCGGGTTATTGATGCTCGAAAAATAAGCAAAGGCATAGCACATATCAAAGAAAAAGTTAGAAATGGGAAACCCACCGGCCTTTAATTGATGAGGCGGATGTATTATGGTTTAAGGATCGCTTTGGTGGTACCAAAGAATCCTGAGTTACGTCAATAAATCCTGGATGAGGCTCATTTGACCGGATATTCTATTCATCCCGAAGTACCAAGATGTATCGATTTAAAAATGCAGATTTTTTGGTGGACAAAAATGAAGATTGAGATTGCCCGTATGTAGCTGAATATGACACTTGTCAACGAGTAAAAAGCCGTGCACATGAAAGCTGCAGGGGCAATTGCATCCTTTGCTGTCCCTTCTTGGAAGTGGGAGGAAATCACTATGGATTTTTTATTGTTGGGTTACCTCGAACATCAAAAGGACTCAACTCCATCCGGGTTATTGTCGATCGACTTACCAAGATAGCTCATTTCCCCCGGTAAGGGATGTATATAGAGCAAAAGATTATGCCAAGCTATATGTCCATCGAATTTTCAGTCTACATGGAGCCCCTAAGCATATTATAACAGATAGAGGTTCCTTGTTTATGTCCAAATTCGGAAACAGATGCAAAAGTCACTTGATACCAAAATAAATCATAGTTCGGGTTATCATCCCCGCATGGCCAGATAAAACGAAAAAGAGTCAATCGATTCTAGAAGACATGTTGAGAGCATATATTCTCAATTATTCGAAAAGTGGGATGAATGTTTACCATTAGCGAGTTTGCCTACAATAACGCTTATCAAGAAAGTATTCAAATGGCACCGCTTGAAGCTCAGTATGGTGGCGTATGTAGAACCCCACCGCATTGGTCGGAACCTCGGAGAAAGATGGTTTTACCGGAGTAGACCTCGTAAAGGAAGCCGAAGAAAAAGTGAGATTTGTGCGTAATAAATTAAAAGAGGCACAATCTCGACAAAAAAGAGTTATGCGGATAAAAGGCGTAGATTTTTGGAATTTGAAATAGGAGATTATGTGTATTTGAAAGTGTCGCCCATGAAAGGGGTGAATCGCTTTTGGAGTTAAAGGTAACCGGCACCTCGATATGTTGGTCCATTTCAAATCTTGGAAAAACAGAGGGACCGATTGCCTATCGACTTAGGTTGCCGAAAAGGTTATCAGCAAGTGCATGATGTTTTCCATGTATCTCGGTTGAAGAAATGCTTACGAAGTACCGGATCGAGTGATTGATTTCAAGACGTTAATTTGGAACCAGATCGACCAACTCGAATATCCTATCCGGATCTTAGACCGTAAAGCTCGAGTCACCCGAAGCAAAACTATCAAATGGTACAAGATCCAATGGAATCAACATTCGAAGAAGAAGCTACATGGGAATCGGAAGACTTCTTAACGGAAAATTTTCCCAAATTTCCACTTTCTTAATCCTTGTAAATGTAAGGCCCCTTCTTGTTTTATGAAATAGTTAGAGATGGGTTTGCTTGACACATTTCCTTTGCCGTTAGTAAACCCTAGGTTTTAAATCTCGGGAAGAGATTTCTTTAAGGGGGAAGGGTCAGAACACCTCCGGTGTTATTTCCACTAAAACCCGACATGTCATCATGATCATTGCAAAGCATCCATGTTTAGCTCACCCTGTGTTGCATTGAACTAAAATAAGTTTATTTTATATTTGGTTTCGCTGCCGGCCGAAAAGACGCGAGAGGAATCAGATTCCTAAACTATCCCCTTGTCGGAAACCCTAGATTTCAAACCCTAGTTTGTCCCCTTTTATTTTATTCAAAATTTATCAAGATTTTGGGTATGGTCATTAAAGCATTTTTGTAGAGTTTTCAAAATTGAACAAAGTTGGTATTTTGAGTTTTCAAAGTTTAGTTCAAAATTTTCAAGTAATTTTGAATTTCATTCAAACCCTATTTACCCGCTTTTCTATATTTCAAAATTTATGCCAAATTTGAGAAAAACTTTCAAAAGCTAGTTTGTAGATCTTGTTGAGAGGAACAAAAAAATCATGTACAAAAGTTTTTCAAGTTGTTACATGATTTTAAAAAGTAATTTTGAATTCAAATTTCAAAATTTGGAACTGCATTTCAAAAAGTCATATTTAGAGGCAGAATTTGAAAATCTTCCAATTATGAAAATTGTAGATCTTGAAAAATTAAGGGGAGTTACTTTTTGGAAATTTTTGAGTTTAGTTCAAAATTTGGGAGTAATTTGAAAATTTCAGAGTTAGGGTTTGAGGTGAACAAAGACGCCGACCCAACTCCCGGCTTCGTTCAAACCGAGCCCCGTCCCCCAAGCTTCCGTGAGCCCCTGGCCGCCATTCTTCATTTAGTTTTCTGTTTCATCCACTTTGCTGCCGCCGAACACGGCTGCTGCGCCCGCTGCGGTGAGAGCGCTGCCGCCGCCGGTGAGCACGCGCCGCCGGCACGTGAAACGGTGTCCGCCGCATTAATCGCTCACACCGGGCCGCCCAACATCGCTCCATCGGGGCGGTCCGTTACTGTTCCTTGTGGGCCGTGAACAGTGATCGGGCCATGTACGATAACAGGCCGAAATTCAACCCAAACCCGTTTTTCATTTATCAAATGTTTTATTCAATTTCTTTAATTTGAATAGTGTCTCGATTTTGTAAATTTCATATAAATTCAAATACTAGCTCATAAATTCTGAAAAATTTTGTGTAGCCTTCCCATTGGTATGTCTATCCATAAAAATTTGAAACTTGAATTTTGAATACTTTTGGCATGATTTAAAAATACAAATTTTAATTGAAAAATGCATCTTCCTTAATTTTTAATAATTATTTTATTTATCCAAAAATCATGAAAATTATTTTGGTACTGTTTTTATGACCTGACCTACTTGTACAAAATTTTTTGAGCTTGTTTTGAGAAAGTTAAAATTTTTATTATTTTATGCCCTATCATTTCATGTGAAAAACAATTTGTTTAATGCTTTCTAACTTAGGGTTTTGGGTAGATTTTGGGTTGTTTTGTGAACCCTACACCACACCACTGTTAGATGGTCCTTGAGAACTCCTTAGACAATGGTGATGATATCTCGTAGAGTAGTTCAACAAATTGATTTTGTTAGGTTGCAACTTTATCGTGAAGGAAAGTTGTACTCAAGTTGTTTATCATTTCATGCACTCTTGCACCTCATGTTTATATGCATGGCATCATGTTAAGCATACATTATTCTTTTGTATAGTGAACGAAGGAGATCGTGAACTTGTTGATCGAGCCTCGGAAGAAGGCTATCTTGTTGATTCGAGTTCCGAATACCGTGATCCGTCGTCCGAGTCAAGTTACTTCACCGATCAAGGCAAGCCCCGGTTCATTTAAACCTTCCTTGTGTTTTTACCAAGCTTTATATCACCTTTGCTTTATGCTTTGCATTAGGTGATAGGAGTTGAGTGACAACCTAATTGATGCATTACCATTCCTTGTTTATTTCGATATCTACCTTGATAACCTTTGTTTTGCTAAAATGCTAGAATGCTTAGCCCGGCTATATTAGTTAGACTTTTGAGTTAAAATGTAACAAGTCCCTTATGATAGCCCGAAGAGGCATTTGATGAGAAAGGATGCTATATGATGAAACCATACCGGGATATGGTGATAAAGTTGAGACCGGTCGGGTAATTTGCACCGAGAATGGAGTCTCGGTGTAGTATTTCCGGCTTGTCGATTAAGGACCGGCGTGTAGGCCCGTGTAACCGAGACTATGGAACGCAAATCGCGCCTGAGGTCGTTGGACCAATGGCACGTCTGTCATGGGTGTTGCCCCATCACAAGTCGACCCTAGTTCGGACACATACTCCGGTAAGCCTCGATCTTGGGGGTGTCAAATCGGAAACGCATAAAACCGCCAAGACCGGGAGTGGAGAGATGGTGGGAGTACATGTTACCCTCGTGGGTTAAAGTCCCGGATTGGAGGTGTACGGTACTCGGGTGGCGTGGGGCGCGGTTCCGTTTTGAGTATCCAAGAAAGGGTTGATATATGCAAGCTTAAGTGCTACATATGTCGTGTGGAAAAAACTCCCCACTGGGTTAATCGATTTCGAAATCGCCGTGCTTCTGGATATGGAGACTTGGTTTCCAAATTTACATCGTAGTTTAATTATGGAACAAAGAAGAGATGGAATAATTGATGGAACTTTTACAAGTGTTTGCTATAGTGTAAGATCACCTAGAATAGGTGAGATACTAAATTGAGATTAAAACATTGAAAGTAAGGATTCACTATTAGTAAGCTTTTCTGTAAAAAGAGTCCTTGCTTCTTGCTAAGCCTTACCTTGATTCCTATTAGACCAGCATTCCTGAGTCTTCTCCTATTTTCTTTAGTCGGGTAAGCCTTGTTGAGTACTCCCGCACTCGTGGTTTGTTGACCCATGTTGCAGACCACCCGAGGTCATGTTTGCACCGGACCGTCTTTGCATGACGATTCATCGGGAAGAAAGTGATGATGAGTGAAAAGTGAGACCCGTGGGGCGTGGTCTAGTAGTGTTACTTGGTGTAATAAACTTTCCGCTACTCCTATCAGATATTGTAAAATCTGTTTTAAATAAATGGTTGTAAAAGTATTGTAATATAAATCTTCCGCTGTTTTACTCTGATTATGTATGAAAATTGTTGTAATACTGCAATGACCTCGTAACGGATCCTGGTTGGAAAAGTTAATAGTACTTTACAGATTATGGGTGCACATATGTGACTATTAAAGGTTGTTAAACCGATAATTAGTACATGTGGGCCCTGTAATTTGGAAGGTTCTCATTACAATGCAGCGCAGACAAGAAGGTGTGAGTTATTTGCTGAAAGGGGGGCTGTTAGCAAGCCAGAGTAGAAATAAGTTTCGACGTCAAATGGGAGTTCTGGTGCTAAAGTTTTGGCACCGGTGAACACATCGACCACAACACAATTTCTGCCGCCACCACAAATCAAATGGCCATAGGAAGAGCCGGCAAAGCACAAATCCTCAAATGTCTCTTCAGGAATCTGGCAGCGAAGTTTACTTTTCAAGTTGGCTAGATCAAGGACTTGGCATGTGCGGAGCTCGTGACCATCATCACTGCTGGAAGGTAGATTAAGAGCACAGACACAGGTTAGGTGCCAGGGACAAAGGTGGAAACTATGGCAAGAATAATCAACTATATGCTGAAAAATGCATGTTCTACTATTCCCTGTTCAACCATGGCATACAGAAAATATTTCAATATCCTGGGCTGAACCCCTTGCTAACAAAAAAGTGAAGTCTTTTATTGTAGCCATTTTAGGTGTGGGCATACATCTTTTTGAATCTTATCGGTCAATGATGTCCATCATTCCATGGTAAGTGGAAGCACAGGACTCATTGGAACCAAGATACTAAAAAAAATTCTTTGCTTGGTTCGGAAATTTGGACTAAGAAATCAGACCACTGAAGAAAAAGCAGAAATGTGTCAAATGAACATAAAAAAGAAACTAAGAACTAGGTGCCAGAGCAAGGCTCGCTACTGCCTACTAGATATTAGCCTAAGGCATCTGAAATCTCAAAAACTCGAATGTTGATGTAACAGTAACACAAATAAGATTTTCTATCTCTAGATTAAAGGTTCCCAGTTCTACTTGCTACTTACCTAGACTGCAGTCTGCACAATGCCATGGGAATGAAAGAAACGATGCAATGGCAAAAATGCACAGTAATAAGCATTTTTCTGCTTCTGAATTTAAGGAGAGCATAGCAGAGCCATAATGTCAGGTTATAAAGTGGACTACAACAATGATGATCCCAAATCAAGCATGACGCAAGCTGCTAAAACACCTAAGCCATTACAAGGAAAACCACAATAGTGATAAGATTTAGACTATTGGTGCTTCTAGTTTTGATTTGGGGTCTAGATCCTATCACTATTGTTAGTAAATCTGCTAGTTTTCCTTGTAATGGCACTAGTGTAGTGATGCTACTAATTCAAAAAAAAAAGTGTACTGATACTATTACAGTACTACTCATTTCAGATTAACCGTGAGAGACTGAAATTGGAACTTGTGTCAAAGACCCGCACCCAACATCCAATCTTTTATCCTCCTATTGTAGCCACATTAGCCCTGGGGCATAATCCCATTCAAAATCAACTAGGTCAGGTAGGGTCTATCGATTCTAGGGTTATTCCATCCCGTACATCTTACAGCAACACCAACATCCAATCTTAAACCTAAATGTAATATCTCGGTTCTTTAAGTTGAAACCACAGCAGCAACAAACACGCGATGCAACTCCTCGGATTGGTTCAACAAACCCGAGAAATTTCAAGATTTGGGACTCAATTCGCGCGACTCTCAAGATTTGGGACTCAATTCGCAAGCCTTTCAAGAAATAGGTCCGACACGCGAACTTCTTTCAAGATTTGGGATTTCGGTATTTTTCACTCCTTTTCAATTTTTATTTAATTCTTTCACCTCTCCGAGAGACCTAAAATGACAAACCTGTCCTTAGCCTAAACTACATCCTCTTCTTTCTTTTCCTCACGACAGAAACACGGACACGAGCCTCTCCTCCTCACGCTGCTGGCACGGCGACAGAGAAACGCCGCGCCGCCTCTCTCCCCTGTTCAGCCGCCGATGGTCGGCCGGCTGGCCGCCGTCGGCCCCCCCCTCCCTCCGCCGCCCTCCCACCGCCCTCCCCCCTCCCTCCCCCGACAGAAGAGCGAAGAGCCGACACCTAGGCTATACGTGTGTGTGTGGTGCCCATGCATGCACGTCAAATGAGCCAGGGGTACTTAAGTCATTTTGGGTGGCCGTGAGAGGTGAAAACGTTTCGAAAAAGTGAAAAATGAGTGAAAACCCTAGAAATACCATATCTTGAAGAAATTCACGTGTCCGTCCTATTTCTTGAAAGGCTTGCGAATTGAGTCCCAAATCTTGAGAGGCGCGCGAATTGAGTCCCGTGATCTTGAAATTTCTCAACAAACCCAAGGCCTAAGGAGAAGACACACTGTGTGCGAAATGAATCACAGGGGAGACAAGGAGAGTCGGGCTTAGATGATAGAAAGAGAGAGTGAGGGTTCGAGACTTGCCTAAGAAGCGGGCGTTGATGAGAGCCGACGGTGCGGCGGCTGGTGCCGTCGCTTTAAGCCCCCGGCGAAGAGTCCCACTTTTCTAGAACCCGCCGCTTCTCTGTTTTTTTTTTTTTTTTTGAGGGTTTTTTAGGGTTATTATTGCTCTCTCCAAGCTTGCCACATGGTTCTTGGCTTCCACTGTTGTCTCCTCTCGTGGTATGCTGCTGTTGGGGCCACATTTGGGCTTTGTGAACCAAGACCCAACAACGACTTGTGTTATTGGATATTTCGAATTTCGTCTAAACGACAATCGACCATCAAGTTATTATAGATGGGAAAAAGTCCGCATTCCTTCCCCTCAACTATCACGAAAAGTTCATTTTTCCTCCCTCAACGTCAAAACAGGACAAATCACCTCTCTCAACTTTTCAAACCATGCAAATTACCTCCCTCGAGTGGTTTTTGAGGGCGGTATTGCTACAAAGAATAGCGGTTTGCCTTTTCCTTTCTTAAAAAAAAAAAATCCGGTTGAATTTTTGAAAAATCATAGTAAATCATAAAAAAATCATAAAATGAAAATTCCAATTTTGTTGGACTCCACATGATTAGATCTATACAGTGAATATATGATATGATATACTTTAATATAAACTTTTTTTTAAAAAGTTTTGTCTTTTTCTTTTTATTTGTTTGGTTGAATCTTCGAAAAATCATAATAAATCATAGAAAAATCATAAAATAGAAAACCCAAGCTTGTTATACTCCACATGAGTAGATATACACAATGAATATATAATATGGTATGCTTTAGTCCAAAAAAATAATTATAGAAGTTGCAGCTACGAATTATTTCAATAAATTACATAAAAGTATAGATATAAAGCTACAATAAAAATTTTGTATTGAAGCATACCATATTATATATTCACTGTGTAGACATGCACATGTGGAGTATAAAAATAGATTTTCTATTTTATGATTTTTTTGTGATTTACTATGATTGTTTTAAAGATTCAGCCAAATAAATATTAAAAAAAGACAAAACCTTCAAAGCAAAAACTTTGTACTAAATCATATCATATTATATATTCATTGTGTAGATCTAATCATGTGGAGTCTAACAAAATTGGAATTTTCATTTTATGATTTTTCTGTGATTTACTATGATTTTTCAAAGATTCAGTACAAGACAAATCACAAGATGCCTGCAGTGCATAGAGGAAGCTACAATACAAGCCTTTTCTACTACTCACTCAGATAACATTAATGTAATGGGTTTCAGCCTTCCAGGCTATCCAGCATAACACGTTCAGAACTACAGTGCAAAAGATCAAAAGACTAGGAGCTAAACACAGCTGAAAACTAGAGAAATTGACAATTCTGCAAACTCTTAACTACCAAAGTGGAGCAGAGCACAAGGATCAGTTGCCATCAGCGATAGAACATGCTTGGGTACACCCAGAACGGCTGCAGCCGGATGTACCAATTCCTCTTGAACACAAGGTCATGGTCGTTCTCTGGATCCCACACAGCATCTGCGTCATCACCAAGCCCATGTAACACCCAGGGTTGATAGTAGTACCCGTAGTACAAGCAGTTGCTCCTCCCACTCCATCGTCCTGGGCTGGCACAAGAGAACGCTGGGCTCCTCACATTGCTCCCAATAAACAGCGAGTAATTCTCTAGCTTCCTCACCTCCACCCAAACTGCAGGTACAGTTGACATGTCGAGACGATAGGCTTTGTAGTTAACAGGTGCTCCATCAAACGAAAGGGTCATGTAATGGTCCACCATGAGAAGCATATTTCCACATACCACGAGCCATGGCCTTACACACGGGCATTCATCCATGCCATCCCACCATACAGTTGCTATCTCCTGCAGACCAAGCTGGGGTGCCAAGGACAGAGTGTGAAGCCTGTAGCTGCCATCCAACGCGATGAACTGGCCATTGAACTCCACAATCTGCTCAATCCGTGAATCATCGAGCCGTAGTTCTGACCAAGAATCACTTCCAACCGGCCAGTCAAGAAGGAAGGACTGAGTGCTGTATATGTTGGATGCAGCGCAGACAAGAAGGTGTGAGTTATTTGATGAGAGGGGGGCTGTCAGCAAGCCAGAGTCGAAATAAGTTTCGTCGTCATATGGCAAAATGATTGATTATGTGCTGTCGTCCACACAAATCAACCATGGCATACAGAAAATACTTCAATATCCAGAGCTGAACCCCCACCTAATAAAATTTGTGTCTCTTATCGTAGCCATGTGAGGCATGGGCATACATCTTCTTGAATCTACCTGATCAATGAGAAGTCCATCTATTCCAGGGTACAACAGAAACAGAATCCAGTGGAAACAAGATACTAATGAAATTTCTTTGCTTTTGGATTAAGAAATCAGAGCACCAAAGAAAAAACACAGGTGTGCCATATGAAAAATTAAAAAGAAACTAGGCAATAGGTGCCAGAGCAAGCCTTTCTACTACCTACTAGATATTATCCTCCAGGCATCTAAAAATCACAAAATTTGACGTACACAAAGAGGGAGTCTTTTGTTCTCCAGATTAAAGTCTCCCAGTTCTACTTCCTACTTGTCTAGTCTGCACAAATGCTACATGATACAAGTAGGGAGTCTTTTGTTCTCAAAATTATACTGTGTGTTATCTTTTCCTTAGTGTAGAAAAGATGCAATGTTTGTTCAAATGTCATAATAAATACACAGTAATGCGCCAAATATATAGGACGGTCCAAAGGAGACGCTACACCCACCAGGTTCAAATCCTGGTGCTCGACCTTTTCTTGGGATTTTCCCAGGATTTACCGGCGTTGTGCATTAAGTGGTAAGCGACGTTCCCGTCAACGACGAGGCGCCCATGGTGACTTCGAGAATCTCCAGATTTGCCGGTTGCCCAGTCCTTCGGAGGTGCTCATAGGGGTAGGGTTTGCGTACGTGTGTTCATAGGGGGTGAGTGTGCGTGCGTGTTGTGAGTGTCTGCGTTGTACTGTGTAATTCTCAAAAAAAAAAAAAAAAAAAAAAAGTATTGCGCTTCGAATTTAAGGAAAGCAGAGCCCTAACATCAAGATATATAGTGGATTAATTCAATGATGATCCAAAGTCAAGCCTCATGAAGTCTGCTAAAACACCTAGCCGCTACAAGGAAAGCTACCAACCCGAAACAAAACTAGAATCTACGAGCACCCGTGCACTGATACTGCACATTTTCAGATTAACCGTGACATACAAAGAACAAGAAAGAGACTTTTGTTCGAAACATCAAAGCCGTGTGTTTAGTTCCCATGCAACCACCAAAAAAAAAAAGTGTTATAGTTACCCGTCACATTAAATCTTTTAACGCATGCATGAAGTATTAAATATAACTAAATTAAATAACTAATTATATAGTTTGACTGAAAAGTGCGAGACAAATCTTTTGAGCCTAATTATTTCAAAATAGGACAATAATTACCAAATAAAAACGAAAAATGCTACAGTAGCCCAACCCAAAATATTTCAACAACTAAACACGCTCGGGTTCTTCCATGGCCCGTACATCTTAGCAACTAAACACGCTCTAGGGTTCTTCCATGGCCCGTACATCTTAGTTTACAATCAAACCAAAATCCAATCCAAACCTAGACGAAACTTCTCGATTCAAGATGGAACCACAACAGGAAAGAACAAATGCGTGGGCAATTTCTCGGATGGGTTCAAGAAACCCAAGGCCTAAGCAGCAGGCACACATGTGAGCGAAATGAACTGAGAAAAGGAGCGAGAAGGAAACTTTCGGTAAAAAAAAAAAAAGAGAGAGAGAAGGAAACTCGTGTAAGGTTGAGAACTTGCTTAGGCCGGCGTCGATCGGCGACGACGGCACCGCGGCTGGTGCCAGCGCCCGTCGCCTGCGATGGCAGTGGCGCTTCCAGCTCCTGCTGCTTCGCTCCCTCTGCTCTGGCCCTCTGGGGATCCCCTGCTCTGGAGTAGTAGTAGTCCGTTGTGGGCCACATTTGGGCTTTGTGAGCAGGGCTGTACTAGGCCCAAACAAAGCTTACAACTGGCCCAACAGCTACTTGTCTCGTTAAAATTTCGAAATTTCTCATCAACATCCGGCTATTATGATTTTGTGACCTCTGTCGATTTTTGTAGCGATTTGATCTGCTATGGAATTCTTACTATCCATCCATCATATATGGTTCAGCTGTTGGAAACTTCTCCAAGTTTCTATATTGCCCCATTGGCCCTCTTTATTCTCAAAAAATGAAAAAAAAAATCTTTTGGTCCCCCTAGGGCCCTCTACCCCAAAGATTTCCCAAAAACTGATTTTCCTAAATTAAAAGAAAACTGACTTTCGTCTGGATTTTTGTCCTCCTTTTGTAACTTTTATAAAAAGCTTGTGTTTTACATCATGGGCGGTTTAGACTACAACTTTATCTGATGTTGTTTTGGCTATATTTAACTCATATCACACGCTATGCCTAATTTTGCACACTAAGGAAAAGATAACACATAGTATAATTTTGCTGACTCGTCTCTACGCCGCTGCCTATGCATTTCGACATTCTGTGCGCCATGTGAACAAATTTAGAGGCCGCTGCTTATGCGTTACCACATCATGTGTCATGTGAACAGATTTAGGGTCTCTCAAAACAAAACAAAACAAAAAAATAAATAAATAAATAAATAAAAATACATAGGGAATCAGGGCTGTGCATGTCGTTCGTAGGGACTACTCTTTTCCAAATTCATATTCTGTCATTTGTTCAATTAGCTCATATAATTCAGATTCTAACTGTCAAAATCTATGCCCTGAAAAATCTATGAAATGAAAGTGGCTGAAGACAATACTTGTACACTTGCATTTCTGCTGCATGTCCAGCGATCTTTATTTTCTCTTCAGACAAACAGATTGCATAGCATAGCATAGCATAGCATAGCAAACAAAGGACAAGGCAGCAACCAGATGCCTGCATGGCTGCATACATACAAGCAATTGCATCTTCACATTTCTTCATGGACAGAGAAAACTCAGACACATTAGAAACGTTTATCTACTACTCATTAAAATAACAGTATCCAGCCTTCCAGGATTTCCAGAATAGCTAACAAGTTCATAAGTAATAACTAGTGCAAAAGATAACAAGTAGCAATGGGACACAACTGATAACTAATTGAAAACTCAAGTCTAATAACTCTCATCTACCATAATGGACATTATCCATTGTAAATGCAAGCTTCTGTTCTCCGAGGAAATTTGAGGTGAAGTTTCAGCACAAGCAGATGGAGTTCATCCATCACTTGCCATCAGCGATAGAGCATGCTTGGGTACACCCAGAAGACCTGCAGTTGGGTGTACCAGTTCCTCTTGAACTCAAGGTACCTATCATTCTTTCGATTCCACACAGCATCCGCATCATCTCCAAGCCCATGCAACACCAAGGGTGGATCATAATACCCGTAGTACAAGCAGTTGCTCCTCCCACTCCATCGCCCTAAGCTGGCGCAAGAAAACTGTAACAGAACCTCCTAAATTACAGGGCCCACATGCACTTATCATCGTCATTAAGACCTCTGATCATTATGCACGAGTTCCCAATAATCTAGAAAGTGCTATTAATCTTCCGAACAGGATCTCATTAACAAGTCACTCCAGTATTACAACACTTTATTCAAATACATCAGAGTACAGCGGAAGGATTACATAACCATAAGTTTACAAACCATTTGTTCAAATACGCAAACTTAAGTATCATTATTACAAGCCTGATATTATTAGAGTAACTTTATACATATAAACACTGACAACCCTGCCCGAGGGTTCAACTCTACTCGTCCTCTTCTTCCTGGTACACCGTCATGCAGCAGGGACCAAAACAAGCCTGCTCATGACCAGCTCCTGCAACAAGGGTCAAAGAACCCTGAGTACTGGGGTACTCAACAAGACTTACCCGACTAAAGAAAACAGGAGAAGACACAGGAATGCTGGTCTTAGGAGTCAAGGTAAGGCTTAAGCAAGAATCAAGAACTCTTTTTTTTGCAGAAAAGCTTACTATAAGTGAATCCTTACTTTCAATATTTTTAAATCAGATTAGTAGCTCATAAACTCTAGGTTATCCTATTCTAGAGCAACCATAAATTATTATTCCAACTCTCTTTCCTCAAAAACATAATCCATCATTTACTACGATGAATGGGCGAAGAACGGGTCTCCATAACCGAGAAGCAACGGCGATTCATGAACCGATTATACCCAAACTGGGATCCCTAACCACACCACGACATATGTAGTACCCAAACTTGCATATATCAACCTTTTCTCAGATTTGTCCAAAACGGGAACGAGGCTGCGCCACCCGAGAGCACAAGACTCCACCTCCCTACCCCGTCCTAATGACAGTTTGACCAGTAGGGTGGGTACACGCTACTCCCGCCATCTCTCCACTCCCAGTGTGTGGTTGCCATTCCCGATTTGGCTCCACCGAGATCCGGCTTACCGGAGTATGTGGCTAGTTAGGGTCGACCGATGCGGGGTGATCGCCCCGGTCGACGTGCCTTTGCCGGAAGGCCTCAGGCGTACTTCGCGTCAAAAGTCCCGAACTTAACAAGCCAAACAACGGACGGTCCTTAAACGACCAACACGGGACAAGCACGGCTAGGTATCCCGCCGGCTTTCAACCTACGTCCCCGTCCGATCTCAAATTCATCACTACATCTCTTTCTTTTCCGAAAATAGTACCATCTTCTCAATTAAATCATTTTGATGAAAAAGCTTAACTAATTAAGCAGGGCTAAGCTTCACTAAGCATTTTCGAAATAAAACGGTTAACAAGGATGGTATTGCAATAAACAAGGATGGTAATGCAAAGAATTAGGTTATTACTTAACTCCTAATTACTTAATGCAACAAAGCATAGACATAAGTGATATAAAGCTTTTAAAACATCAAGGAAGAGTTTAATGAAACCGGGGCTTGCCTTCGTTGACGGAATAAGCTAATTCTTCGAAAAACCCAACAAAATCCGAACCCTCCTCCACCGGATATGGAATCTCCTCGGATCGCTCGGACTTGATACCTTCGATCTCGTTTACTACACGAAATAATGTATGCCTCAACATGATGCCATATATTTAAATATGATGCTTGCGAGTGCATGAAATGATAAACACGGGAATATAACTCTATTTCACGATAAAGTTGCAACCTAACAAAACCAACTTGTTGAACTACTCTAAAGATATCATCACCATTGCCTAAGGAGTTCTCAAGGACCATCTTATTATGCTACAATCTAAGATTCACAAAACAACCCCGAAGGCACACAAAACCTAATCTATTTGACACTAAATAAATTATGAATCACATAAAATGATAGGACATGAAATAATAAATAATTTAATTTTCTCAAAACAAGCCCAAAAATTTTGTACAGGTAGGTCATGTCATAAAACAGTACCAAAATAATTTTCATGATTTTTGGATAAATAAAATAATTATTAAAAATGAAGGAAGATGCATTTTTCAATTAAAATTTGTATTTTTAAATCATGCAAAAACTACTCAAATTCAAAGTTTCAAATTTTTCATGGATTCATATACTCATAAGAAGCTTCTACAAAAATTTTCAGAATTTAAGGAGCTATTTTCAAATTTCTATGAATTTTGAAAGAATCAAAGACTATTCAAAAACAAGGAAATTGAATAAAACACATTTTAAAACAAAATGCAGATCCTCGGGCCGAATCTAGCCCATTATCCCGTGCGGCCCAACACTGTGTGGCCCAGCCTGCTGCTACAGTAGCAGGCCGGCCCAACCGCCAGCCACCAGGCCGACCGCGGCGGCGCCCGGCCGGCCGGCCGAAGCTCGGCCGACGAGGCCCCTCGGCGGCGCGGCTTGGCTCTACGTGATCCCCTCGACCTCGCGGACACGATGATGCCCGAAACCCTACACCTAAGGCATCGGGGCACCATCACCGTCGGGCATGGCGGCATCGGCGGGCGCCAAGGCCTGACGGCAAGGCCGTCGGGCGATTTCCGCGACACCGAGGACACCGGCGAGTCCGACACCATCGGGCGAACCCAAGTCCTCACTAAACAAACTTAAACGACTCCTACACGGACGCAGCTACGTGCGCGGGGCGGCGGCAAGGCGGAGCTCGTCGGGCGGCCGACGTTCCGGGCTGGCTACTGGCGGCGGCTACAACCCAACGGATGGCACAAGCGCGGGCGGAGCTCACCCCGTTGCGGCGCGACGCCGATTTGGACGGAGACGTGGAGGGAGGGTGATCGGCGGCGGTGGCGGCGGCGGCGGTGCTCCCGGTGGCAACAACGGCGTTCCGGCGTGTCCCGTGAGGCAATCACAAAACGACCGAGCGCATCATGACCACGATCTCAAGGCGCCGCTAGAGCTCTAGATGGTTTTGCACTAGGCTCACCGAGACGACGGACGACGACGAGGTGGTGCGCGGGCGGCGGCCGCCGGCCGTGGAGAAGACGACGACGCGCGGGCGAACCGGTCGACGAACCACGACGCGAATTGGCTCAAACGGCGCACAACCAAGTTGCGAACACGATGGCTAAGTTAATTGGATGGATTGGAGCTTGAGGACGACGGCAACCGAAAGGGGCGGAGGCGGTTCGGGCGGCGGTGGAGGAGAAAGAAAAGCGGCGACGGCGTCGGCTCATCGCTTTATAGGGCAAAGGATAGATGGACGGGTGGTCGGGCGACGTTGCGGGCCGCCAGCCAGCCGGTGACGTGCGAGGGCGACCGAAGGCGCGAGAACGCCACAGCGACGCCGGCGACCGGCCGTATGGGAGAAGAACAGGGGGTTTCCCTCACACGTAGCCCTAAAACTAACCTTTTCTGAATTTCATCAAATTCTCCCCAAATTTGAACTGAACTCGAAAAAATCCAAAAAGTGACTTAGGCTAATTTTTAAGATCTACAATTTTCATAATTGGAAGATTTTCAAATTCAGCCTCTAAATATGACTTTTTGAAATGCAGTTCAAAATTTTGAAATTTGAATTCAAAATTACTTTTAAAATCATGTAACAACTTGAAAAACTTTGTACATGACTTTTGTTCATCTCAACAAGATCTACAAACTAGGTTTTGAAAGTTTTTGCAAATTTTGCTTAGATTTTGAAATATGGTTTTTAAATCAAAAGGGGACAAAACCCTAAGTTTGGTATTTTCAAAATTACTCTAAATTTTTGAACTAAACTTTGAAAACTCAAAATACCAACTTTGTTTAACTTTGAAAACTCTACAAATTTGCTTTAATAACCATACTCAAATTCTTTATAAATTTTTGAATAAAAGAAAAGGGGGTAAAAGAAAGAATGGAATTTAGGGTTTTCGGAGTTCAATTCAAACTTGAATTTGATTCAAATTTCAGATTCCCAACCTATACTATCCAACCACCATTCCAACAACACACTTAGGATTAAAAACATAAATTAAAAATTAAATCACTCTAAATTTTCTTAAGCACAAACATTCTCTAAAATATAAACTCATTTTAATTTCAATGCATTTCAAATTTTTCTAATTATGCATGCTTTATGATAAACATGATGACATGGCAAGATTTTAGTTGATTAACACCAGGGGTGTTACAAAAACGCAGGGCTCCTCACATCGCACCCAATAAAAAGCGAGTAATTCTCTAGCTTCTTCACCTCCACCCAAGCTGCAGGCACAGTTGACATGTCAAGACGATAGGCGTTGTACTCGACAGGTGCTCCACCAGACGAAAGGGTTATGTAATGGTCGACCATCAGGAGCATGTCACCACCACAAACCACGATCCATGGCCTTAGATATGGGCAGGATTCATCATTGCCATCCCACCACACAGTTGCTATCTTCTGCAGACCAAGCTGAGGGGCCAAGGACAGATTGTAGAGCTTGTGGTAGTAGTCCATCGCGATGAACTGGCCATTGAACTCCACAATCTGCTCAATCCGTGAATCAGAAGCTGAAGTATAGACCAAGAATCACTTCCAATCATCCAGTCAAGCAGGAAGCACTGGCCTCCCGGTTTTGATGCCGCACAAAGTAGGAGGTGTGAGTTTGGTGATGTGATGGGAGCTGTCAACATGCCAGAGTAGAAATAAGTGTTGTCGCCAAATGGGAGCTGAGGAGGTAAAACTTTGGAACCAGTGAACACATCAACGATAAGACATTTTTTGCCGCGGCCACAAATCAGCTGCCCATAGGAAGAGCCGGCAAAGTGCAGCTTCTGAAATGTCTCTTCAGGAATCTGGCAGCGAAGGGTACTTTTGGAGTTGCCTGGATCAAGGATCTGGCATGTGTGGAGCTCGTGGCCATCATTGCTTCTTGAAGGGAGATTAGGAGCACAAACTTTGACATGTGGCATGATGAGGAGAGGCGGGAGCAAGGTGCAGAATGCGGATTTAGATGGGTATGAGGCAAAAGCAGCACGCCAAGAGCGGCAGGTGCCAACAAAGGCATGGAGCTCAAGGAAGGAGCTAAACAGAGGAATGATGGAGTGGAGCAGACCATCTGGGAGATCTGCCCATCCTTCAAGTCCATATACAGCAGGGGGCATACTAGAGGCAGAGGCACCAACGATTTTGCTAGGGCTTTTCATGATGTCAGACTATCTGCAAGAAAAAAATATAAAAAAAAAATCAGCAAGTTAGAACTGAATCAAAAAAATGGAAAATAGACGGTTAACTTGCTAGAGACTTAGGTAAATGCAAAAATTTTAGTGTATATGTGTTGTTCGGTACAGATCTAAAGTCACTTGTTAAGTTGCTATACACTGTTACAAACAAGGAATTCTATGCGCCGGGTAAATCCTAATTTTCTGGCTAAGACAGATGGACAATGGAAAACACACTTTTTATGCAAGTCTTTTTTCAATTCAAAACCTTTCTTCAAAACATCCTAAACCCATCTCTAATATTATTATTATTTAGAAGGATCTATAGCACATTTAGGAGAATCTACAGCACACACTAGTGAATTAAAAAATAAGCAATTGGGTGCTTCTGAGTTTAAGGAGAGCAGAGCCCTAGCATCAGTTTATGAAGTGCACCACATCAACGACAATCCAAAGTAAACTACATCAACGATAATCCAAAGTAAACATAATGCAGGCTGCTAGTTGTTCCACAGAAAACGTACTCCAAGACCAGATTTTTTTACCAATAATTAATAACGGTAAGGATTGGAGCCTTAATAAAAAAAAAAATAGACCACACAAAGATTGCAGATTAACCGTGACACGCAAAAAGATTGAAACTTCTATCTACTGTACCTACATTTTCCCGTTCAAAAAAATAAATCTATTCATTCAGGTCTTTCAACACTAGGGTTTTCCTGTTCCGTACATCTTACAAATCACACCAAAATCCAATGCAAACCTAATCTGAATAGCTCGGTCCAAGATCATATCACAACAACAAACACGCCACGCAATGTTACTGTTAGTCGTGGGGCATAGATATTTTTGGATCTACTTGATCAATGAGGTCCATTTGAGAGGGTTCATCAAAACTCAAGAGGATGATGTTGACGACATTCCTCTGCTTAGTTTGGATTAAGGATCCAAAACACTGAAGGATAAGCAGAGATGTGCCAAACAAACCAAGTAAGAATGAAAACTAGGGACTACAGAGCAAGTCTGCACTGACAACCAGATATTAGCCTATAGGCATCTGAAAGCGCAAAAATGGAATGTTATGCAACACAGAAGAAATAATTTGTTCAAATGGCATAGATGCAGAACAAAGTGCCAATATAAGTACAATAAGCAATTGAGTGCTTCTGAGTTTAAGGAGAGCAGACTAGCAGAGCCCTAGCATCATTATTTGAAGTGGATTACATCAATCACAATCCAAAGTAAACTGCATCAACGACAATCCAAAGTAAACATAATGCAGGCTGCTAAAACACCTAGTTGTTCCACGGAAAACGTACTCCAAGGCCAGATTCTTTTTACCAATAATTAATAATGACTAGGAAATATGCCCGTGCGTTGCAATGGGTGAATCAAATGAAAGATATATTTTTGGTGTCGATACATCTTGGAGTCAGACTCGACCATTGCTGCTAGACAAGATTTAATGGAAGACAAAAGAATTTGGTCAGAATAAAAAAGATCATAGAAATTTTATCGCTGACGATGTGGCACTGGTGGCCTCCGGTCTCGCTTTGCGATCCGACGCCTATCCGTGACTTGATTCAAGATGCTATATTCTTATAATTGCATTGTATCGTGGACACATGTAGTAGTAAATACTATGACCACTCCCGTACCCTTTTCATCCAAGCGCTACATGTACCTCTCCGAATCATCATTGTATCAGATTGGTGCTAATGCCCTCTCCGAATTACATGTCAAGCTGTATGTGCTGGGTGATCTTGGTGACGCACAAGAAAAGCCCACAAAAGACGTAGCCCAGCACAGGCAGCACCTCCGTCCCTTTCGCCGCCGTTCGGGCTCGGCAATTGGCCCAGGCACACAGCAAATAGCTAGCCCATCGATTGTTGTAGACCTAGCGAACCTGACACAGAAAAAAAAGTTATACGGGAAATTCTCTTTTATTAGTAGGTGAGGCCAGGTTGTTGAGAGTTTACAATAACGTGGGGTACATATTTATATCCTAGACTACTGACTCCTGGTGACCCTTTACGTACTTGCATAACAATAAAGCAAAAGGAAATATTAATATACATGACTCTAATTTCTTTCTTTACGTAGAGTCCTTGCAAGCGAAGCTTCCTGGCCGTCCTGTGTTTCCTTTCCAATTTTATATGGACTCGGTTGGCAGAAAAATTGGCAGAAAAAAAGGGAAAAAAAGAGGTGGTACTGAAATTTTCTCTCTTTATTAGTAAGTATAGATATAGATAAGGATTTTTTTGACAACAAATAATGGTAAGGATTAAAGCCTTAATAAAAAAATAAACCATGTGATATACACAAAGATTATTTTTTGGGGGTGGGGTGGGGGTGGTGTGTGGGGGGGGCAATATACACAAAGATTTTTTTTGAATAGAATATACACAAAGATTGAAACTTCTATGTACTGTGCCCACATTTTCCCGTTCAAAAATAAATCTATTTCAGACACTGGGGTTTGCCTGATTCCGTACATATTACAAATCACACCAAAATCCAATGCAAACCTAATCTGTATAGCTCGGTTCAAGATCATATCACAGCAACAAACACGCCACGCAATCTATCGGTTTGGTTGGTTGAACAAACCGTAGGGCTAAGATGGGGACAGGGATGCGCGGATGAACCAAGAGAAAGGAATAAAAAAATCGAGAAGACAGAGAATGCAGGCCTTTTTTTTTGAGAATGACACAAGACAACGCAGACGCTCACAACACGCACGCACACTCACCCCTCTGAATACACGTACGCAAACCCTACCCCTATGAGCACCTCCGAAGGACTGAGCACCCGGCAGATCTGGAGATTCTCGAAGTCACCATTGGCTCCTGCCTAGGAAACCGGCGGCGAGATCGCTTTCCCTTCCTCGTCTTCCCACTCTGCCGCTTCCCAGTTCCGCTCGGGGCTCGTCGCCTCTGTTCTACGCTCTTTTATGGGCCTTGTGGGCCACGCAGTAGAGATATCACGTATTCAGAAGTTTTGGGCCAAAATGACGAAGCTTAGGAACTGGCCATGTGATTTCTTCCAATTTTTGCTAAAAAAAAAATTCTTCCAATTACAATTTCAGAAAATTGCGCTCATTTGTTTTGAGCGACTATACAATCGATCGGTGAGAATGCAGGCCTTGCCTAGAAACAGGCGTCGATCGGTGACGTCGTTACCGGCGCCTTCGCCGGCGGCGAGATCCCTTTCCCTTCCTCGTCTTCCCACTCGGCCGCTTCCCAGTTCAGCTCGCGGCTCGGCGAGCTCGCCTCTGCTCTACGCTCTTTTATGGGCCTTGTGGGCCAGGCATTATAGATTTCCTTATAGATATCACATATTCTGAAGTTTGGGCCAAAATGATGAAGCTTAAGAACTGGACATGTGATTTCTTCCAATTTTTGCTAAAAAAGAACTTCCAATTTCAGAAAATCGCACCCATTTGTTTTGAGGGACTATACAACATTTCATATGCCAAAATAATAAAAAAATATGACTCGCCGAAGATCGATGGCGAAACTCGGGAGGAATCCCAAGCAGTCGCTGAAATGGAGTGACAGTGCCACTTGTCTGGCATGGCCGGAGGTGAGGAGCGGTGGAAAGAGCCTCCACCCAGAAGGAACCGGGCATGCCGACATGCAAGAGCTGGCTGCGGACCCAGTCATTCAGAGTGCGTATGATTCGTTCCGCTTTGCCATTTTGGGAAGAGGTGTATGGGCAGGAGAGTCGCGTCACAGAAGCGGGGAGTCGAGCTGGGTGGTGGTGGCTGCACACCTTGGACGAACGAACCTGCTCGATGATTTGCGCCTGTGAATGGCTGTGATCTGTGGAACGATTTGGTGATTACTGGTAGAAGCATCTCCGCACAGAAGAGGCAAGATATGCCTCAGTAGTTTTTTTTATTATATTCAATTTGCAAACGCATGGATGCAGTCCATAGGTACATTTTGTTTCTTTATTTTATTTGGGGAAGGCCATCTAGCAAAACGAATTTACATATAGGACTCTCTCCAGGCGCTAAGCAGATAACTTCTAGATGTTTGGAGATTCGAGCTCACATATCTGTATTCCAATGAATTTATTCTCTGATTCATACAAATTTTTTTTTGTCTTCGTATCTGTCTGAATGGAAATACTCGATGCACCTTGTGGATCATTGGTATTTGTATTCTCTCTCGTTAGGCTCATGTCCCTATCGAAATGAGATGATACGAAGAAACTCTTTCTTATGGTCATTGCATTCTTTGTTACTTCCTCGCAGCAATGCGGGAATTCCCTAGTGTTATCTTATCTTGTAAGTCGTGTGTTTTTAGTACAAAGTTTGACTGTCCGTAGCAATGCACAAGCTCGTTATAAAGTCTCTTATTATAAAGTTAATCCCCCACTATATGTTCTATCTCAACATGTAAGACATCCACATCATCTTTTACTTATAGCCGCATCATGCGACTAACTTCCAACCTCTTAATGTAAGCTATTCACATCATCTCAAGTTTATCTTAACATACAAGATATCCATATCATGTTCCACTTATATCCACATCATGCCACTAACTTCCAACCTCTTAGTGCAAGCTATCCAGATCATCTCAAGTTTATCTCAACATGCAAGACATCTACATCATCTTCCACTTATAGCAATGTCACGCCACTAACTTACAACTTTTTGATGCAAGCTATCCACGCCATCTTAAGTCTTATCTCAAAATACAAGACATCCACGTCACGTTCCACTACCGGACAAAAGGTTGGAAGTTAGTGTATCTTGTAGTTAGTATATATAATGGCTGGTTTTACGTACGGGACCGCCTATAAATACCTCTCCCGGCCGCTTGAAATACAACAACCAAACAAACTGAGTAGTCTGCAGAACAAGACGGAAGAGAGCGAGGTTTATTTGTGAGACAAATAAAAATGGCTTTCCCATTGTCGGTGTTGCCAAGATCTTTCCCATCGTCGGTGTCGCCAAGATGCGTCGCTCTCCGCTCAAAGCATGACAACAACAGCTACCTTCGCACTGTACACGACGAGAGCCATGGCGGCAGCTTGGTTGAGCTCGACAGCGATGGTGGCATCATGAACCCGCGCTGCAGGTTCTACCTGGAGCCGTCCAAGGAGCACGAGGGGCTTATGCACGTCAGATGCTGCTACAACAACAAGTATTGGGTGCCCCAGCACCGCGTGCTTCACGGCGGGAGCGCGCGCTGGGTCATTGGCACTGCCTGCGAACACATGGTTGATTTAGGTCACATGTGTTTAGTTTTATGATTGAGTGATTGTCAACGTTCAACACTTTACCTCTATTTTCTTTTATCTCTTATGCTTGGCTATGTTCACCGGCACACGTGGAGTGTGTCAAGACGATTCTCTTGGTTCGTGTTGTACAGGTGTGGAGCTTCGGAGATGGTAGCCGACGGCGAGGTGAAGGGGCCAAGGAGGACGTGCCGGGCCGACGGACCGCGGAGGTGAAGGACGGACGTGAGGCTTGGACCGAGGGACCGAGCGGCCGGGCGGCTAGCCATGGTGGTGGACACACACCGGGACATCGATGAATGCAAGAGGGCGTGGCGGGACCGTGTCGATCGGGTCAAGACGGCGAGCGTGCAAGCAGAGCGGGGAGCTCGGACGACTTGGCGACTCGGGCGGTCAAGACGGCGATGACACGTGTCGAGGAGGTTTGGTGGTTTGCCCTCAAAACCATCGGGCGGCGGGTTTCGCGGGTTTGGGCCTCAAAACCCGGGCGGACGTTCCGGTGGACGGAAGGACGGCACGTGGCGGCATCGGGGAGGTTGCGTGGATGCAAGGCTACCGATGAGGAGGCGCGGTGGCCGTCGGATCGAAAAATACCCCGAGTCGTCCAAAATAGCCCTAGGGTTAGTGGTTTGGCTCATATGTATCGGAGGGCAAAATAGGGATGAAAAATAAGGACCATATATAGAGGATGGCAGCCATCCTCCCCTTCTTGCCTCTTCCATTTTCGTTTTTATTTTTCCCCAATTTTAGGGTTCTTGTTTAGAGGTCCAAGAACATCAAATTGGTGACTTTTGTGGTGATTTTCGTTGGGGAAGGGGGAGCCCTAATCCTCCCCGTCGTCTCCGACGATTTGGATCAATTCTCTTCCTTTTTGCTGTGATTTTTGTTGAGAGATTTGGATCCCGTTTGTTTTTTGCTTTCGGTGGTTTTCGTGGTCTCGTTGCAGGCCGTGTACAGCCAAGAGAGGCGAAGTTGCTTGGTCTCGGCTGCGTGTGGTCATCACCGATTCTCGGCTTCCCGGGAACCGGCACAAGGCCACGCCGGGCGAGCGGCGAGAGCTGCGCCGCCACCGCCTGCGTGATCCGGGGCTCGGCAGCTCTTCCCACCGGCACTCGCTCCCGAGCCACGAGCGCCCGCCGAGCCCACCCCGCCTTGTCTCCGAGCCGGGTGGAGCGGCCGGGTGAGCTTGCGGCGGCGGCGGCGCGCCGGCCGCACGCCGCGGCGGGGGCGGCCAAAGCCGGCCGCCGGCCGTGTCGCGGCGAGAGGAAAAGCGAGGCCTGCCGGCCTCTCTCCGCGCTTCCGCGAGCAGCTCTTACGCCGGTGGGTGAGCTCGCCATCGGGCGATGCCGCCCGGCGGCGCCAAAGCGGCCGCCGCCGACAACACCGAGTTCAAGCCGGCGGCAGCTTCTCCAAGCTCGTTTTCTTCTTCGAAAAGGTTGAATTTCTCTTGTGCTGTGCACTTGGCCATCGAGCCAATTGATTTCCTCTTGTGCAGGACTGCTAGATTAAATGCATATGTGAAATTCCTAGCTTTGATAATCTCAGCTTAGTGCTCTCTTTTACGCGCCCCCAAGGTGTTCGGTGAAATGTCTAAATAGCTAGTTCTCCTAGTTTTTCTTGGTATTCTTGCTAGAATTGTTTTAGGCTATAGTCTTGTAACTAATTATGTTCCCGCAGCTTGTTTAGTTGTAGATCTTTAGAGTCTGTAGTAGCTTTAATTTTTGTCTTAGCTTTTATTTTATTTCCGGCTAAATAGAAAATCCCAAAAATTATCTAAATTAGTTTTAGCCCTTTTATCTTGTCAACTTGAGGATTTTGTCTAGTTACTCGTCACAAGTTGGCGTTGGTAATCTAGTTCCGAGAACCCGCTTCTTCTCGATAGAAGTTGGGAATCTCGTCTCTTTGTTTCTCCGATGAGGTTGGGGGTTGAGCCGATGACCCGAAATTGAAAAGCAAAATCGAGGCTCCCATTCACCCCCCCTCCGTCGCCGTTTAGGTCCTTCAATTGGTATCGGAGCCGGTTAAGGATCATATCCACCTTAATCGGTCCGTGATCCGCGAGCGACATGGAGAGGTTCGGTCACTTTGGTGGCAAGCCTCCCGAGTTCGATGGCACCAACTATCCCTATTGGAAGATTAAGATGCAAGCACATCTTATGGGGATGGATTGGAGAGTGTGGGAGATTGTCGAGGATGAGAACTACCAAGTGCTAGCCGCTCGAGTGGGTGAGGAACAAATAGCCCAACACAATGCCAACAACCGAGCGAGGAGTGTCTTGTTCTCTAGCCTCAAAGACACGAGTTCGAGAGAGTTGCCACTTGTGAGACCGCTCGTGAGGTGTGGAAAACGCTTGAGAGCTACCATGAGGGAACCCCACAAGTCAAGGCCCGCCTATATGAGACCTACAAGAGAGAGTATAACAACCTAATCCAACTTGATGGCGAGTCCATCGATTCTCTTTGCAAGGTTTCGCACGATTTGCAACAAGCCGGGCGAACAAGCCGTCGGAGAGGCTTGACGAGCACGAAGGCGATGAGGCTCTTGTACGCTCCGGATCGGAAGGTGTGGGACGTGAAGGTGTCCGCGATCATGGAGTCTCGCCAACTATGACACCCTCATGCCCGACGAGCTCTGAAGAAGCTCAAGTCCTCCGAGATCGAGGCCCGCATCCAGCGAAGCTCAAGAACCCATTCGCGCCAAACGTTGCACTCGTCTCGGGTAAGGGCGCAAGTTCTTACGCTAACCCTTCACGGACCGTTCGCCTTGTCTTCTTTGGTGTCCGTGATGGAGGAGCAGATGGAGTGCCCGGGGACGACAAGTTGGCTCGTCATCGCCCGATTCTCGCGGTTCCACAACAACCGCTTGAACTGTCGGCGTGGCGGTGCTTCCAGGGCGGATGCTTCGAGTGCGGCGATCCGGACCACTTCATCGCCGCGTGCCCCAAGAAGAACAAGGACAAGTACTCCTCCGGCGAAGCACTACGACTCCGCAAAGTGCAAGGACAAGCGCGAGTACACCGCCGGCAAGTACAAGTCCAAGAAAAGGTTCGACAAGGAGGCGATCAAGAAGAAGTACCCTCAAGCGCGCCAAGGAGCGCGAGAAGCATGCCTTCCTCGCCTCCCTCGGCGATCTCGACGACGACTCAGACGACGGGCAAACCTCTTCGAGCGATGAGGAGTCCGAGCGCAAGATTGAAGACAAGCTAAACGGACTTTGCTTCTTCGCCGAGTCCAAGCCCGGGGCTCTTGCACCATGGCTCTCGATGGAGCCGTGGCCGACGGCGTCGAGCCACATGGCGGCGACTCTTCCTGAGGTACCTCCTACAATCGAATCTCTTAACGATGAGGTTGACTCCTTGGGCGATGCGCTTGTGTGTCGGGAGAAGTTGCTCAAGCGGCGGCTAGAGAGAGGAAGGAGTTTAAGGAGAAGTGGGAAATGGCTATGGTTGAGATAGAGTTGCTTAGGAAGCCTGTGGATGTGTCTGATGAGACTGAGTGTGACGCTTGTGCTATGCATATGTCTAACATCATGTCTTTGCAATCCAAGTACTCCGCTTTACTAGATGAGCACGTTGAGCTGAAGGCTAGGCCTATGTTGTTGAGTGCGTGCAAGTCTTGTCCTCGGCTTGTAATCCGAGTTGGCGAGAGAAGGTTGCCAAGCTTGCTATGCTTGAGAAGGCCAGCTCAGATAGCACTGTGCTGAAGTGTGCTAAGTGTGAAGCTTTGGAGATGGAGGTCATGTCTTGTAGGCATGACAAGGAGAGAGTCGAAGAGGAGAACAAGTACCTTCGCTCTGTCCTGAGTTGGGTGTCTAGTGGAGAGCCACAGCTTGGTATGATGATGAGTCGGGTTCAAGAGGGGGACCCGACACATCGGGATTAGGCTTTACTATAGGTGGGAAGGGTGAAGTCATTTATGGCAAGGTTGGTCAAGGTAGTGGTTTGAGCTCGAGTGAGAAACCCACAAACACTCCCAAGTTGACCAAGATCACCCCACCTGAGCCTGCTAAGACCATTGTGAAAGATGGCATTCTCCAAGAGACCCCAAAGACTCCATCTCCCAAACAAGTGTGGCTTCCCAAACCAAACCACCTCAAGAACCCACTTGATACTTTGCCCAAGATCCCCGAGGAAACCCTTCCTAAAACCAAAGCTCCAACAAAAGTAAACCATCCACCCAAGAGAGTGAACCAAAGAACCACCCAAGAGAGAGGTGAGGTATCACTGTGAGTATTGCTAGAGAGATGGTCACTTGGTTGAGTTTTGCTTTAGGAGGAAGAGGGATGCTAGGCGTCAAGTTGAGTTTGAGAACCGTGACTTGTATCACCCACCACTTGGCATGTATGAGAGGGGGGTGCGGTCGGTTCGAGAGACGCTTTGTTTGGGCCTAGAGGTAGAATGCCTCAGAGAGCTAGGCCGCAGTTTGTGAGACCTCGTGATGGTCGTGCTCCGCGTGTGGATGTTGATCCCCGCTTTGGAAACTTTGAGTTTGACATGAGGAGAGCACCGCGCTTTGTTGCGCGTGGTGAGCACTTCGGTAAGATGGGTCGTGGGATGTTTGTTTTGCCTAACGCCTATCTTGGGCAAGATGGTCAACACCGGTATTCCTCCAAGTTTACTAACCCCAAGAAAGAAGCCATTTGCTCATCCCATGTACTATTGTTGATGCGGATGGGAGGTTGGAGACCATGTGGTCGATAGACTCGGGCTGCTCACGGCACATGACAGTAACTCGAGTTGGTTCTCCAGCCTCACCCCCATGAAGAGTAAGGAGTACATCACTTTCGGGGATAGCAACAGAGGAAAGATTGTGTCTCGAGGATCAATCAGGATCAATGAGCATTTTGTGCTCAAGGACGTAGCACTCGTCTCCAACCTCCACTTCAATTTGCTGTCTGTCTCTCAGCTCATGGCAGATGGTTTTGAGGTACGATTCAAAGTTGGTCACATCTAGAGTTTTAGATTCTCATGGTAATCTTATTTGCTGGATTGTGCCTTTTGGTCAAGTTTTTCGAGCTGACTTTTCTCGATCTTTTTGGTATCTCGGTGCTTGGTGGCTCGGTCTTCTTCGGACTTGTGGAAGTGGCATAGGAGATTGGGACATTTGAGCTTTGACCTTCTTGCAAGGTTGAGTTCAATGGACCTCATCCGAGGATTGCCTAAGCTCAAGTTTGAGAAAGACTTGGTTTGCCATCCCTGTCGCCACGGGAAAATGGTAGCCGCTTCTCACCCTCCAGTTAACCAGATCATGACCTCACGACCGGAGAGATTTTACACATGGACACTTTGTTGGTCCATCTCGGTCCGGCCTTTCGGTGGGAAGTGGTACTGTTTAGTGATCGTGGATGACTTTTCGAGGTATTCATGGGTCTTATTCATGGAAAGCAAGGATGAAGCATTTGGTTTTGCACGAGATTTGATTTTGAGGTTGCGGACTGAGTTGGATGTGTACCGCCATTCGAGCTATCGCAATGACAATGGCAATGTAATTCAAAACACTCGGTTCGAAACCTTTTGTACTAACCATGGTCTCGAGCACCGTTCTCTAGTCCTTATGTGCCTCGTGAGAATGGAATTGTTGAGAGGAAGAACCGGACGCTTGTGGAGATGGCGAGGACCATGCTCGATGAACACAAGACTCCGAGGAGGTACTGGGCCGAGGCAATCAACACGGTGTGCCATGTCTCCAACCGCATTTTCCTTCGAGCTTTCACCAAGAAGACATCATATGAGCTGCGGTTTGGGAGATTGCCCAAGGTAAGCCACTTCCGTGTGTTTGGATGCGAGGTGCTTCATTCTCAAGCAAGGTAATCTCGACAAGTTTGAGTCTCGATCACCGATGGCATCTTTCTTGGCTATGCTTTACACTCACATGCATACAGAGTTCTTAATCTTGAGACTAACCGCGTTGTAGAGACATGTGAGGTTACTTTTCGATGAGACTGCGCCTTGTTCCTCTTACGTGTTTGAGTGTGCGGGGAAAGGAAGAGATGGGGCGAGCATCTTTGTGGAGGAGGAGCAGGAAGATGTTGGCTGGGTGATCCCGGCGACTCCACCGCTTGCCCCGATCGACCTGCGACAACGACGACCGCTCACGGACCGGACCCTACTACCACTACTTCACGGGGGTCCGGTGGAGCGGCTCCCTCCCCGCCGAGACGGCTGTACGAGGAGGTTCCCGCTCCGGTCGAGGGGGAGGCGACATCTTCGCGCATGGCGCCTCAAAGACATTCGGCGCCGCCACCCCTCAGGAGACCATGATTGGAGGACTCAATCAAAGGGTAACTTCGTTCCAAATCCTATGCCATGTGTCATTTTGCTCATTACGCTTTTGTTTCCACTCTTGAGCCCAAATATGTTGACACGACTTTATCGATTCGGATTGGGTCAATGCCATGCATGAAGAGTCGCAAAACTTTGAGAGAAACCAAGTGGGGTTTTAGTGCCACCCCCGCGAGTGTCATCCCATAGGAACCAAGTGGGTGTTTAAGAACAAAACAGTGTGAGGATGGGGTGGTTGTGAGAAACAAAGCCGATTAGTTGCCCAAGGGTTTTGTCGAAAAGAGGAATAGACTATGAAGAAACCTTTGCTCCCGTAGCTCGCATAGAAGCCATTAGGATTTTGCTTGCTTTTTGCAGCCTCAAAGGGTTTTAAGCTATACCGGATGGATGTCAAGAGTGCTTTTCTAAATGGGTTCATTGAGGAGGAGGTGTATGTGAGGCAACCTCCGGGGTTTGTGAATCCCAAACGACCGGACTATGTGTACAAGTTGCACAAAGCCCTGTACGGTTTGAAACAAGCCCCCAGGCGTGGTATGAGAGGTTGAAAGCTTTTCTCTTAGGTAAGGGGTTCGTGATGGGGACCGTAGACAAGACCCCTGTTTACGCTTAGAAAAGGCAATGACATCCTTCTCGTTCAGATCTATGTGGATGATATCATCTTTGGTGGCTCTTCCCACGCTTTGGTGTCTAGTTTTGCAGAGATGATGAGTAGGGAATTTGAGATGAGCATGATGGGCGAGTTGACCTACTTCCTTGGACTCCAAATCAAGCAAACCAAGGACGGGATCTTCGTACACCAGGGCAAGTACACGAAGGACATCATCCGCAAGTTTCACATGGGTGAGGCCAAGCCTCTTTCGACGCCCATGTCGACGGCGACGACCTTGGGACGAGGACAAGGATGGAGAAGCCGTGGACCAAAGGGAGTTCGAGGCATGATTGGCTCATCTTCTTACCTGACGGCAACACGCCCGACATCCGGTTTTGCGCTTGCCTCTGCTGCGGCGTTTCGGTCTTCACCGCGCACCTCTCACCTTCAGTGTGAAGAGGATCTTCGTGTACTTGCGCTTTACTCCCCGAGTTTGGCCTTTGGTACTCGGCCTCTTCTACCCTCTCCCCGATTGGTTACTCGATTCGATTATCTGGTGATCGTATGCATAGAAAATCTACCTCTGGTACTTGTCAGTTTCTTGGTACTTCTCTAGTGTCTTGGTCGTCTCTCGCAAAACGATCGGTGTCGCTCGGTCGACGGTTGAGGCGGAGTATGTAGTATTTCTTTGCCGCTTGTTGTTCCCAGTTGCCGTGGATGGTTGCCACTTTGAGAGACTTTGGCTTGAGTTACTCGTGTACCTTTGTTGTGTGATAGCATGGGAGCCGTGAGTGTTGCCAAAAACCCCGTCCTTCACTCCCCGGACCAAACACATAGAGGTGAGGTACCACTTCTTGAGAGATCACCGGGAGAAAGGGGATATAGATGTCCGGCATGTGTACACGAGCAACAGTTGCGGACATTTTCACAAAACCACTAGACCAAGTCCGTTTTGCTCGGCCGTGGGGGAGTTGGGTGTTTGCTACCCCTTTTGAGGGAAGCTTTGTAGTTGATGTACGATTGTAGTTTTTAGTTTTGTTTTTGCACTTTTGTATCATACTTGCATATCATGAGCTTCACTTTTATATTGACTTGAATGAGGTTGTGCTCTTAGTAGTATCAATATGTCAGTGCCTCTAGCTTTAGCTCTTTTTAATCTTGTGATGTATGCTATGAGCTGAGCAACCTTTTTCGACATGTGAACTTGCTTAATGAATGATGAAATCAATTTCTTGGTTCACCTTTGAGCTAGCTTCTATCATGAGTAGGATGTTGAGATCCTTTGAGCTTTCATGTGTATACTTGGTGGCTATGTCTCATGCCTTGATTCATTCACTTGCTTAGATTTTCTTGATAATACCTTGCTAAAACTTGAAATCTAAGTAAAGTGATGAAAAGATCGAGTGGGTCCATTTTGCCACACCTTGAAGTTTGAGACTGCTTTCACTTGCACTCTTGAATGAACTTGGACTTCATTGTGTTTGACCCAGACCATTGTCTTAAGCTAATCATTGCTCACGCATAGGCTTGACATGGTTGATTAGTAAGGCAAGGCAAATGTGGATAACCACTCGCATGCTCTTTTATACCTTGTGAACCGCTGCAACTCCGAATAAAAATGAAAATCACAAGTGTATGGAAAGATATCTAGCATGATGTGTGAACTTGTATTGGGGTAGTTTACTCGGTTTACATGTTTAAGTACTTAGTTGATCTCCTACCTATTTGTGCTAGGTGCTATGTTTAATGGTGAACCTCCTCTTTTGCAAAATGATTAAAATTTGCTCAAATGCTAAGTGTCATATTTCATATCACTTGATTAGCTTGAGCTCTTGCTAGCACTTGTACTTTGTTGCTATGGTACCATTTTGAGCACTCTCTCATTCAGTTGAATATAATCTTGAAGCTTTGCATTGTATCATATTGCATTTCATAGCTTGATTAGTGCATTTGCCAACAAGGGGGAGAAAGTTTCAAAGACAGTGACTGCATTTTTCCAGGGGGAGTAGCACTTTGAGCTAGATGTGTTGAGCCTTTTGCCTCTGTCTTGAGGGTCTAGCTGTGTGTGTGTGAAAGTAATTGCTTTGGAGCTAGCTAGATGTGTTGAGCCTTTTGCCTCTGTCTTGAGGGGTCTAGGCGTGTGTGTGTGAAAGTAATTGCTTTGGAGCTAGCTAGTGGTGTTGAGCCTATTCTACCTCTTCTTGAGGGCTAGCGGTTGGTTTAGCTTGGTTGTGTCGAGCCTTTTGCCCATGTCTTTGGGAACCAAGCGTTTGCTCAAAGTTTGCTATCCGATGATTTTGCCTTAGCTTTTGTCTAGCTTGTGCTTACATGGATGTGCTATCCTCTACCTTCTTCTGTCTTTGTGTTGAATGTTGACAATGCACTCATCAAGGGGGAGATTGTGAACACATGGTTGATTTAGGTCACATGTGTTTAGTTTTGTGATTGAGTGATTGTCAACGTTCAACACTTTACCTCTATTTTTTTTATCTCTTATGCTTTGGCTATGTTCACCGGCACTGCACGGGGTGTGTCGAAGACGTATCTCTTGGTTCGTGTTGTACGGTGTGGAGCTTCGGAGATGGTAGGCGACGGCGAGGTGAAGGGGCCAAGGAGGACGTCTTGGGGCCGACGGACCGCGGAGGTGAAGGACGGACGTGAGGCTTGGGCCGAGGGCCCGGAGCGGGCGGCTAGCCATGGTGGTGACACCTAGAACATCGACGAATGCAAGAGGGCGTGGCGGGACCGTGTCGTCGGGTCAAGGCGGCGGCGTGCAAGCGGGCGGGGGAGCTCGGGCGACTTGGCGACTTCGGGCGGTCAAGACGGGCGATGACACGTGTCGAGGAGGTTTGGTGGTTTGCCCTCAAAACCATCGGCGGCGGGTTTCGCGGGTTTGGGCCTCAAAACCGGGCGGGGACGTTCCGGTGGACGGAAGGGCGGCACGTGGTGGCATCGGGGAGGTTGCGTGGATGCAAGGCTACCGATGAGGGGCGCGGTGGCCGTCGGATCGAAAAATACCCCGAGTCGACCAAAATAGCCCTAGGGTTAGTGGTTTGGCTCATATGTATCGGAGGGCAAAATAGGGATGAAAAATAAGGACCATATATAGAGGATGGCAGCCATCCTCCCCTTCTTGCCTCATCCATTTTCGTTTTTATTTTTTCCCCATTTTAGGGTTCTTGTTTAGAGGTCCCAAGAACATCAAATGGTGACTTTTTGTGGTGATTTTCGTTGGGGAAGGGGAGCCTAATCCTCCCTGTCGTCTCCGACGATTTGGATCAATTCTCTTCCTTTTTGCTGTGATTTTTGTTGAGAGATTTGGATCCCGTTTGTTTTTTGCTTTCGGTGGTTTTCTGTGTCTCTGTTGCAGGCCGTGTACAGCAGAGAGGCGAGTTGCTTGGTCTCGCTGCGTGTGGTCATCACCAGATTCTCAGCTTCCCAGAACCGGCACAAGGCCACGCTCGGCAGGCAGCAGGAGCTGCGCTCGCCACCTGCTGCGTGATCCAGGGGCTCGGCAGCTCTTCCTCGGCACTCGCTCCCAGGCCACGAGCGCCAGCGAGCCCACCCCGGTCTTGTCTCCAGGCGCTGGCAGGAGGCAGCCGGGTGAGCTTGCAGGCAGCAGCGGCGGCGCTTCAGCCACGCGCGGCAGGGGGCAGCTGCCAGGCCGGCCAGCCGTGTGCGGCAGCAGGGAGCAGGCAGAGGCCTGCCGGCCTGTCTCCCGAGCGCTCGCTCGAGCAGCTCTTCTGCTCGGTGGGTGAGCCTGCCATCAGGCGGTCTGCCGCCAGCAGCGCACAGCAGCAGCGCTTCGACAACACCAGTTCAAGCCGACGGCAGCTTCTCCAAGCTCGTTTTCTTCTTCAGAAAAGGTTGAATTTCTCTTGTGCTGTGCACTTGGCCATCGAGCCAATTGATTTCCTCTTGTGCAGGACTGCTAGATTAAATGCATATGTGAAATTCCTAGCTTTGATAATCTCAGCTTAGTGCTCTCTTTTCTGCGCCCCCAAGGTGTTCGGTGAAATGTCTAAATAGCTAGTTCTCCTAGTTTTTTTTGGTATTCTTGCTAGAATTGTTTTAGGCTATAGTCTTGTAACTAATTATGTTCCTGCAGCTTGTTTAGTTGTAGATCTTTAGAGTTTGTAGTAGCTTTAATTTTTGTCTTAGCTTTTATTTTATTTCCGGCTAAATAGAAAATCCCAAAAATTATCTAAATTAGTTTTAGCCCTTTTATCTTGTCAACTTGAGGATTTTGTCTAGTTACTCGTCACAAGTTGGCGTTGGTAATCTAGTTCCGGGAACCCGCTTCTTCTCGATAGAAGTTGGGAATCTCGTCTCTTTATTTCTCCGATGAGGTTGGGGGTTGAGCCGATGACCGAAATTGAAAAGAAAAATCGAGGCTCCCATTCACCCCCTCTGGTCGCCGTTTGGGTCCTTCACTGCCCATGAGCCGGAGGAAGACCTGTCAAGCCGTCGTGCACCCTGGTCAAGCACATCCCCATCGCCCGACGAAGAAGATGGCCCCACCTGCAGGTTTACATACTATATATATACAATACTTTTGCGTTAATTAGTTTCTTATTATCCCCAGGCCGGTCCTCAAAATATCTTTCGTAGTTAGTTTTCTATATTCGCTTGCGATATTAAAGATATTATTTTAGTATGTACTATTTCTATGAAGATTTCCGATATAACTAATTATTAATTTAGTATGGCGAATTAATAGGTGGCCTGGTATCTAATAGACTCTCGATAATTAACGAAACTCTTAACATTTTATTACACATGACAAATAAACTACATTATGTTTGCAATAATTCTTTGTTCATACGTAACATGACAGGTTCCTCCATTCCAAGCTAGGAAAATATGCTTGTACTGTGTCATCCACGTCCATCCGCTCCTACATGCATATAGCACCAGGTGAAGACGAAGCGGATCATCAAGACAGGGGTCTCATTGATGTCTTCACGGTTATTTAGCAGGGCATTGCGTTTGAGGTGGCTCTGGCAGGAGTGGACGGACAGCTCCAAACCTTGGGTTGGAATGGAGCTCCCCTGCAATGACCTCGACCGAGCACTTTTCAATGCATCCACCAAGGTCATTATTGGGGATGGCTGCAAGGCGCGCTTCTGGCTCGATAGCTGGCTTGATGGTGAGGCCCCAAAGCTCCTAGCTCCCAACCTTTTCGATCAAATAAGATTTAAGAAAAGGACGGTCCAGGTTGAGCTTCACAACAACGCCTGGGTTGATGCCCTTAGAGGACGGATTACCACTCCAGTGCAAATTGAAGAGTTTGTCTCGCTATGGCTCAGAATACAACAGGTCCAATTGACACCAGGCACTCCAGACACTATTGTTTGGAAATGGACGGCAGACGGAGTCTACTCGACACGGTCGGCGTCTGAGCTCAATTTTATGGCTCCCATAGATCCTTCAAAGGGGACCTCATATGGAAGGCACATGCGGAAAAACAAATGCGGGGTATTTGCTTGGATTTTGGTGAGGGAGAAAATACTCACGACGGATATAACCTTCGAAGAGGATGGCCACATCAAGACCACTTGTGCCACATGCAACGGACCCCTTGAAACGCCCTTAAACTTGGTCCTACTATGCCCGTTTGCAAAAAGCAGTTTGGAGCCACATCCTACAGTGGGAGCATTTTGGCGCATCCCTAGTCTTGCCGGTCGATGATCCGGCACACTTCATTTCGGGGTGGGAGGAAGCACAATCAAAGATAGCCAAGGAGGACAGAAAGCGCTTCAACGGAATGGTCATCTACACCGTCTGGAACATATGGAAAGAGAGAAATAGAAGAATATTTTCAAACGAATTTGAGACGCCATTGCGGGTAGCCCAAAGAACCAAAAAAACGACATTGAGCAAAGGAGAAGGGCTCACGAGTGGGGCGTGTAATGCTTTCTTGTGTTTTTTTCGGCTTACTGTTTTCTCTTTGCGCCCGGCTAGGCCGGGGGCAAACCCACGTTTAATCTTACGTACATAAAACCCTCTTTCCTATCTTAATCGAAAGGCGAGCTCCTGCCATTACCTTTCAAAATTGATGTGTCTGATCAGAAGCAGTTGCCTTTGTATGTTGCTTTCAAAGGCGACAACGGGCAATTCCTTCAGGGGGTTGAAGCCTACGATAGCAATTGGCTTCAGTACCAAGTCGATGATATTGCAAATCCAAGAGTTTTGCATTCTACTTTCACCAGAAATTATGATGGAGTCGTCCGTGTACGATCCGAGTATTTTGGCAGGTATTGGACGCGTGACCCACGCGGACACTGGGTCTGGGCTGAATCTACTGACAACACCTACAACAACACTGACACATTATTCACGGTGGTCACTGGGGATGGCTTCATTGCTCTCCGAAATATGGGTAACAACAAATTCTGTAGGAGGCTCTCCGCAACAGGGCTTACAAATGACCTCAGTGCTTCTGCTGAATCCATCATAACTGAAGCAAGAGTGCAGTTCCATGAACCAGTTATTTCCCGACACATCTACGATGTCGATTTTCGCCTGAGTGAAGCTAAGATCCATACCACTGGTATTAATGACCTTTATAGCCAAACTGTTAAAAACGACAGCAGTACAACAAACAAAACCACATTAACCTTCAGGTACACAAGTACAGTAGCGACTACCTGGAGTTCTACTGTTTCAATGAAGTTGGGAGTCAAGACCACTCTTGAGGCAGGGATCCCATTTGTTGCTGAAGGGAAAATTGAGATTAGCGCTCAATTCAGTGGATCATATTCCTGGGGAAAAACCGAAACTGAACAAAAGGAAACTAGCAAACAAATTGAGGTTCAACTTCCCCAATGAAGAAAATGATAGTAAAAGCAATCGGATCAAACGGTGTTTGTGATATTCCCTTCTCATACAAGCAGAGGGATGTTCTGATCAATGGGCAGGAGGTTATCCAGGAATTCACTGATGGCATGTATGTTGGTGTTAAAACCTCTGATATCACGTTCGATGTCAAAGAAACAGACCTGTAGTGAGTGAGGCCTGGAAAGATCGTGTCATGCATGGGTCGTGGTTTATTTCTGGTGCTCACAGTTGTGTTTCCCTTTTCTTGTATGTTCAGAATAAGAGGCAATATATGCCTGAGTCCATCAATCTTGTTTGTGTTTCCCTTTTCTTTGATGAAGTGTAAAACCTGAATTCAGTTTGTGTTGGGTGTTGGATGAAACAACCAATACTACTGTAGTGGATTCAGTTATGTGGTGTACTACATGTTTACTACTGTGTAATAAATTCAGTTATATATGTGGTTTGCAATGTCTACAAGTTTAGAGTGGATGCAATGTCTACTGTGTAATAAATTATTATTATTATTAATTTACTTAAAAATTACCGAAGGCAATCAACTCAGCCATCATCGCTCGCCCAGCGACGCCTACATGGTCACACCACTTCTCTCATCACCTCTTGGTCACCTATCGACCCAACCCAACCGTTTCATTTCAAAACTGGGCAGGCTTTAAAGTGGGCTTCAGATTTCCCTCCGCCCCTCTCCTCCGCTTGGCGCCACAAAGCACGATGGATCATGCGACCGAGCCCATGGCCGGCCGGCCGGCCGCCGCCGCTACAGCAGCATCATCCCGCCGCTCTCCATTTCCCAAACCCTCCGATCCCTCGCTGCTTTGTTTGCTGATCCTCTGCTTTAGTTGTTTTTCAAGGGTCATAGCATTCATTTTTCTAGTATCGTTTTACAATTCAGTTCAGAAAGGCTCAAGTCCTGCCATTGTGCTAACAGAGTGCAAATGTCAAACTTCTGATACGATCACACATATGGGGTTAATTTGGGCACTGCAAGTTGCTTATGCACTTGTCTCTCATGGTATCTACAGAATAGTTGTGCAAGATCGATAAATTTCTGTATTATTTAATTTAAATTGTGGTCAGGCTGTCTTCTTATTCTTGCACTGTGTGTCATGAGAGCATTTTATATTGTTTCTGTTGCGTCTTGGGGACGTATCTATGAAGCTATTCCCTTTTTTTGTGATACAGAAAATATTACATACTACTTTTTCCATGCCATTCAGAAATATTAATAAACATCCTGCTGCAGATATCAACAACCTAGCTCTATATGTGCTTCTGATAAGTCTAGTGGGTTGCGTCCTAGTGACGTCCTACGATGGTTTTTAGTTCAAAAAAAATTGAAGGAAATTATTGTTTTCCTTACTGCATCAGAAGATCATGTTGCATTTCTAGCGGTTTTCTTGCCTTGTTTCCATCCCCTCCAATGGGATCAATCGTTCGTGTCCAATTTATATTTTAAACAAAATAATAGTTGATTTTATAAAACTTAATAACTAGTTAATTGTTTCTAAATAGATATATTGTTTTAGAAAAAAATCATAACTCAATTTATATTTTTTTCTGATTTAAAAAGATTATTAGTAATTTTTGTCTTTAATATTATTTTATCATTTTTAGAAGAAAAAAATTATTCCCAGTTGGAGGACATGCCTGGTTTTGGGTTTGGAAGGATAAATTTGGACTTCAATAAAAATCTGAGGGCTAAAAATTTTAATTTCGTTTCCTTTTTTTCACTTTTGAGGAAATATTCCCATTAAATTTCGTGCTCCACTAATTGAAAATTTGAAGCATGTCATACATATACCAGCTCTAAAGCCCAACCGGCCTAGTGTTTCAACTGGGCCGAGAACCACTGATGGGCTTTAAGGGCCTCTCTGGACGCGCAGTGCTTTCAGTGTTCCGCTCCCCTTGTCTCCTCGCCGCCGGCAGGGCGACCAGGCGACGGAGCCCATGGCGGGCCGCCGCGGCAGCAGCTGAGGAGCAAGTCCGACGCCAGCCCCATCGACAGGCGAACCCGCACAGTAGGATCCCGCGGATCTCAGGTCCGTACTCCCTCAATTTCTCAAACCCTCGATTTGTCTGTCTTTGCTTGTATATGGAGCCAAATCGAGCAAAACGGAGAACTCATCCATGTCACGCGTATCAGGCAATTGAGCAAAAACGGAGAACTCCTGTTGTTTCTTATAGTCCGCTGTTAGGTGTTTTAGCGTTTATATAACCGATCCATGATATCATTTAGGACCTAATAATAAGCATTCAGCAGTATCGTTTTTCAGTTTAGTTCAGAAAGGACACCCTTGCCTCAATGCCAACAGGACCACGTTACCAGCTTACATGTTGGTGCTGAAGGCAAGAAGGGCACTGAATCACCAGCTACGTCTGCTAGGCTTGTAAATAGGTCTCCCTGGGTGGCTGGGTTTCTTTCTCAGAATTCAGAAGGCTGCAGAGAAACTTCAGTTGTAGCTGTTTTAGTTAGGGCATGTCCATCAGCAAACTCAAGGTTATGATGTGCTGAAGAAATAACTCGAGATTGCAATTGCGCTCTTGGTTAAACCTCTGATACAACTGCACATAGCACACATGGGGTTAATTTTGGCATTGCAAGTTGCTTATGTAGTTGTCCCTTATGGTACTTTAGGATCTACAGATTAGTGGTGAAAGATGGATAAATTTATTCACTAAACAGTGATTAGTCTATCTTCTGATTCCTGCAGTTCATGTGTTATGAAAGCCTTTTTTTTAATATTCTGTTGCTTCATGCTATTCATCTAGATGATTTTTTTATCAAGGAATATATTAATTTGAACCACCAACATTTATCTGGATCATGTGTGAAGCGAATTGAAGACCCCTTTGTCACGATTCTGAAAAATATTACAAGATTTTCCAAGCTACTCAGAAATATTAGTACATCCTGCTCAGTGCGCTAGATATTATGAACCTGTATGTGGTCCTGCTGTGGTTTTACTCTAATTGATAATTTGATATACATCCTACCCTTGTAAGAGTTCTGCTTCAACAAATTGGAGGGAAACCCGTAGTGTATAGAAAGATCTTGTTGCATTTCTAATAGTTTATCATTGTACTCTCTGCTTTCTCCCTTCTGATCAACATGTATTGAATTCCTTGTGTTTGACAGGGATGTCGATGTTGTAAAAGGCCCTTGAAGAAGCCCTGCCATGCAGCGAGCTCATCCTGTACATCCTCTGTCGCATCCAGCCCCAATGTTTGGGCCGATCTGCTGGACTGTCTGCTTCACAAAATAGTGGCTCTCCTTAGCTCATCCAATGGCATCATTGATTTTGCTGGAACATGCCGCTCTTAGCGTGCTGCACTCGCTTCCTTCCCATCTACATTGAGCTTCAACGTCCCACCTCTCTGCTTACAATCACACATCCATTATCCTCATCGCGATTACAGCCATATCGAGTACAGTCTTCTGCACAACTGTGACTGGCAGCTCACTGATCTTGTAAAAGGATCCTCCTCACAAAGTTGTTCACCGCCCCACAATCATCCAAACTGCATGGACTATTTGGGTTGCTCATATGGGAATCTTATTCTCCAACTTCGTGTCAATGCCTCCTTGTTGATGTTTTTTTGGTTTTACTACCATGAGGCCTCCAAAATTGAAATCCACAGGCAAGCATGAGATCTACTATGGAATCCTTGATGGTCCTCTCAAGTCATCCAAGTCCCATCTCTTTCTTTGCTCGAGGTCAGCCATTTTCCAATGGCAAGTGGGATCTAACTCTTGGTTGGAGCACCCTCTTGATCTCCTAGGCATCCCCTTTCCGGAAAATCTCCAAGGCATCATTCAAATCGTTTTTTAAAGGTGAGATGTTTGCCAGGGATCACTTGGATGGGCTTCACACCATTAAACTTGGCACCTAAGATTAATATTCATGAAGTAGATCTTGACTGGACATAGTACTGGAGAGAAGATATTGTTGTGAGCCGCAATGTGATGAATTGGTTGGTGGTATGTTTTGACATGTTTCTCATGGTTGACCTCTCAATGGGCACTGATAGGCGGGCTACTGTCTTCTTTAGAGTTTCCAGGCTTGATTTCTCCATCGTACGACCTAAGTGGGTGAAGATGGAGAACTTGGGAAACCATGCCATCTTTGTAAGCTTTGATCAAAAGAACCCGCCATTTTGCTGCACGGACCCTGAAAGATGGGGAGGAAAGAGCAACTGTATCTATGTTACCACCCAATCTAAGAAGAATGATAAACCTTGGTCTGTGGTCGAGCTTGGTCAGGCAGTGTCTAGAAATTGGAGGCCCGTTGTCTATCCTGATGCTTATATCTATGGCATTCGCGGTCAACCAGATAACCTTTGGGTGTTTCCTAGTTTGGTTTACGATGTTGGGCAGTGAGTATCTTTGGTTTACCTGGTGTTTTGGCTAGCGCTTTCAAATTTCAGTTACTGCCTTAATATGATCTCTTAGCTAAGAACATTGGCTGTAATATTTTCTTGAGTTGGCATTCCATGTTATTGCGTTCAGACATGTTGATTGTACTGTCATCAAGTGCAATTGTGGTGTTATCATGAATTACCTTATTGCTCATGGTCTCTGCTTTCGGCTGCTCTTTCTATTGTGCTGGTTTGCAAGTGGTTCTCTGCCCAGTCTCACGGTCTGGCATAAACAATGTTTGCTTTCTTTTTATTATTTGCAGAGCTAGAAACCAATGAGATGCTTTGTTTACCATGCCACATGAGGCTACTGGGAAATGTCTGTAATCTGTAGTTGCTGCGTTGATGCAGAATTCGGATCGTGGCACTCGTTCAGTCTGTAATACTAGACTCTGTGATGCTGCCTGAAACAAAACCGAACCTGTCACAGTGTCCCCAAATAGCAGCTTAGAATAGTTTGCCAAACAACAACGATATTATATAAGCTGTTGATCTGTAACATCATGTAGAAAAAAATACTAGTACATTATGGCACTGCTACCCTGAACTGAACAAATACTGAAACCTGTCAGTACACATGTAGTAGCAACTTCAAACAAATCACACTTCAAAGGAAAACAATTGGACCTAGAAATGGTGAAAAGCTAGCCTGGTTTTCTACCCGGCTTGCAATCGGAGACTGCTTTTCTACTCAAACTGAGGGCCTTCTCGATAGGCTCCTTGTAGTAGCCCTCGCCTTTGATGACTTAACTGGAGATTAGCTTCAGAAAGGGTACGAATGCAATATAATACTTCTTGCATCGGAAGACTTCAGCGGAGATTAGCTTCAGAAACGGTATGCAATACATTTCCATGAGCAGCAAGAAAGACCAGTCTTTTGCAGAGTCTGATAACACGATCCTACAATGAAGTCACACCAACGGCAGCGCTATTCAGAACGATACTGAAACCTGTTAATAAACATGTTAGTATAGTAGCTTGGTGTAGTAGGGTGCACTGCTTGCATCTCGGTCGTGTGTCATTTAGCATGCATTTCCTTTTCGTAAACACGACCGACTCCAATGTTTATGACTGTAGGGTCTCAGATCTAAAACAATTCTTGACCCTAATAAACTCAACAACGCAATAATCAGTTAAGATCGCCTCCAAAAAAATCAGTTAAGAACGTTTCCAATAGTACCCAATAACTTCTACCAAAAGAAACATGATGTTTTTCAACTCCCAAAAAAAAAAAAAAAAAAAGAGAAATAAATAAGATAAAGCTCCAAGAGTAGCCAATAATTCACTTCCAATAAAACTTTGATCCCACATTCACATCATTTTTTGCGGGATATTATATATCATTATATATATGGTTGTTTTTTTAGTATTCCGTCCTAATAATTGCACCCTCTAGCTAGCGGGGTGTGAGTGGCAGTTTGCAATTTCAGAATATCCACTTGCATCTTGCGGCCGGCCGGGAGATAAATTTGTTTAAGTGCACTGCTTACGTCTCGTGTGTCATTTAGCATGCATTTCCTTCTCGTAAACACAACCGACTCCAATGTTTATGACTGTATATGGTCTCAGGTCTAAAACAATGTTTTGACTCTTGGATATATACTCTAATGTGACAACTTCTTGTCCTCCCCGAGTCGACACCATTAGATAGTACTCCCTCTGTCCCTAAATGTTTGTCTCTAGAAAACCGTGTTTAACTCACAGACACGCTTCCCGGACGACACACATAAAGGGATGGGGGAGTATACCACAAGGGGTAGCACCAGCAGTAGTAGCATCTACAGGGCAAGATCAGTCTGGCAGCTCAAGGGGCACATGCAGGTTGCAAGTTGTGACGCTGCGCTGGCCACCAATGCATTGAGTTGTGACGTCTTGCGGCGGAAAGAGCGTCCTGCAGTTGCTGCAGTCTCCAATTTGACTTCGGCCCCTACGTGAGCTATGCACACAACTAATCTTTATTACAGTTTTCACCTTTGGCTATAAAAGCAAGCTCTTAAAACGCGACACTAATAAAATGAGACATAATCTCTAGACAACAACTCTATTTGGCGACAACTATCCATGCTTGACGAAGATATCTAATGCATGATTGAAGAAGCATTTAGTCATCAACTACTACAATATAGAAAGATAAGCTCATCATCAAAATTGCTACCAACTATTGTATTGACACATACCACACATATATTGTGTGAAAGGCCGGAGAGAGCGGGATATTGTTGCATCTTGCGGCCGGCCCGGAGATAAATTTGTTTAAGTGCACTGCTTGCATTTCGTGTGTCATTTAGCATGCATTTCCTTTCGTAAGCACGACTGACTCCAATGTTTATGACTATATAGGGTCTCAGGTCCAAAACAATCGCCGATCGTACGTATGTGTCAGGCCGCGCGAACACCTACGTCATGAAGGAAATAAATATTACTCCCTTCGTTTCAAATTATAAGTCGTTTTGACTTTTTTGGTTTCATCTATTTTGATATGTATCTAGACATATTATTATATCTAGATACATAGCAAAATGGATGTACCAAAAAAAGTCAAAAGTACTTACAATTTGAACGGAGGGGATTATTTATTATTCATCCTTCAACGCCACGCCACTGATGAACCTAGAGTGTCACATGTCGTCGCACCCGACATGTGACACTCCTCCTCTCCTCATAAATCCTAGAATTAGCAGGTGTTCCAGGGTTTCATCAGATCGCCCATCTAAACCTAACAATGTTAGTCTTTTATTTCCACTATATAAAAAACAATGGTGCGACCTATAGTAATATACATGAAAGATACAGAAATCTACAAACCTGCATGTGATTAAGGACCCATTAAAGTGGGGGCCTGACAGCAGCTCAGGCGACGAACGTGCGTGTCGCAACTCGGACGGCGGAAGGGCGGGGGCGGCTTATCACGGTCGACCTCTTCCTCTTCTCCTCCTCTTCTTCTCCTTCCCCACCTCCTCTCCTCCTCCACCTTTCCTTTGCCTCCTTTCCTGCTCCTCTACTCGGCCTCCACCTCCTTTCCTTCTCCACGTGTCCTCCTTCTCTCCTTGGCCTCCTTTCCTCCACTACGCTGGCGGGGGAAGGTCGGCGAGGAGCAGCAACCCGGCCGGGAGGGGCTGCAGCGGCCGCTAGGAGGAGGCAGCAACCGGCCCACGGGGGGGCGGGGGCGGGGCGGGGCGGCACAGGCGGGCCGCCGGCGAGGGAGCGAGGAACCGGTCCAGCGGTGTGCGGCGGTGGGGCGGCCGCGCGCGCAGCGCGGGGCAGCGGTGGGCGGGAGGCGTGGGCGTGGCGCGGCGGTGGGCGTGGGCGGGCGCGGTGGGCGAGGCAGAAAGGTAGCGCGGGCGGGGCGCAAATTTGGATTCGACGGCGGTCGCCGATGGGTGCTCGGCATAGATCCGGACACGTGTGGCTATAGGGTAGGGTTCGTCACGATCAAGATGTTTGCCGAGGGGCTACCGCGACGCACCGTCCGGCGGCGAAGGGAAAACCTTTGCCGAGCGGCGGGATCACTCCTCTCGGCGAAGAAAGAGGGACGAGGGTAGAACAACCGTATGTGGACACGTGGGTTGTAGGTTAGGGTTCGGTACGACCAAGATGTTTGCCTAGAGGCTACCACACGCATTACCGTCGGCGAAGGGCAAAACCTTTGCCGAGTGGCGGGATCACTCCTCTCGGCGAAGAAAGAGGGACGAGGGTAGAACTGCCATTTCTCAGCGAGTAGTATAACAATACCTTTCCCGAGAGAGTGGCACACGTAACCATCGGCAAACGTAATACCTTTGCCGAGCACAAAACGCCCGCTCTCGGCGAAGGGAAGATGGGCGGGCGGCGTCACAACGACTCTACCTATGTCGAGAATTATAAACTTGGCGAGGGTTGGGTTCCGTCTTCGCCTAGGGCTTTTCTTCACCTAGCGTCCGCCTCTCGGCAAAGCCCGGCCCTTGGCAAAGGCAACCTTTGCCGCCTCTCGCAACGTTTTTCTTCGCCGAGAGTGCCACTTTGGCGAGCACGGCTGTCGGCGTAGACCTTCGCCGAGAGCAACTGGTTTTGTCTCTCGCAAAATGTTGTACTCTCAGCGGCGGTTGGGTTTCCGTAGTGTTGTCACAATGTCGATTTTTATGTACTATATCAAGTAAATAAAGCTTCGTTTTCTCGATATGCCTACACTTCCATTGTCACTGGTAGAGGATGACTTATGGTACAAGGCTAGAGAGAAAAGTGTTGAATCAGTGGTTCAGCAGGGTGTGGAACACCTCCGCTCAGGAGGCCCAATACTCTCTGTGCATGGGCTCTCCAATACTCTCCGTGCAAGTCAGCAAGGGTATGATCACCAATCTCTTGGTTACCGCCTTAGCTCTTGGGCCCGCTGTTCAGCCCATTTGTGGCCCGGTTCGTTGAGGAGAGCCGTGTTGTATATTACTATATATAAAGTCATGTGCTATAGGTCTTTTTTTTTTCCTGTTTAGCGTTCTTTTTGTTGCCGTGACATGTCCAAGAGACGTGCTAACGAGAAAGATGTGATGACAACATCAATGGTCGATATGTTTGCAAGTTATGACTATTACTGTTTGACGCACAGAAAGACTGAACATGTCTGTAGATCTACCTATCTTGGGAATCTTGTTAATGTATATTGAGTTAGACCAGCACTGCGAGAGCTGAATTATTGGTAGGAAAAAAGTGTGTTCCCATGTGTTACTCTGAGATGAACGTTGTACCAGTACTAATCTCATATGATGCCGGCCAAAAGAGGTTGCCGATAAACATGCCACCACATTCCTGTTTGTATCTAGGGCCCTGACGGGCCATTATCATGCTTATTTGGGGACCCATGGTTGTGGTCCCCGACACATCATTTCTTATCAGATATTGTATATTAGAGCAAGTACTATGGATACGCCGGTTCACCGGCTGCAAGAAGTGCCGGGTCATCCAAGCTAGTGGCGGACCCCATCGATCTTTAATGCTTTACTGTGATGTGGAAGAATCGGAGTGGAGGAGCAGCAGGCACAGGGTCATTTCGCCGGGTGTTTGCCGGCGTTTGACATTTCGCCAGCTTCATTTTCTCTCATGCACACACGTCGGATTTCACCTGCTCGTCGTCGATTATAATACCTGCTCTTACTATATGTATGATTGCCTTTTAATTAGTACTCTGTCCTAATAATTGCAGCCTCTAGCGGGGTGTGAGCGGCAATTTGAAATTTCAGAATATCCACTTGCATCTTGCGGCCGGCCAGGAGATAAATTTGTGTGTCGTGTGTCATTTAGCATGCATTAACTTATCGTAAGCACTTGTCATTTAGCATGCATTAACTTATCGTAAGCGCTACTTACTCCAATGTTAGCATTTTAATTCTCAGTTCCAGCACCAATCATCCTTAAGCTGGCAGAGTTATTAGGTGCAGCCCCCATATGGCTATAGAGTACATATATTACAGATATTATTCTAGAACATTAGTTAACATAGAAAACATTTAATATAAGCAATATTTTTTGTTGGTTAGTGTCACAGCCGCGATCAGAAGAAGCCCCTGTTGCCTAGCGCACCAACGTCCCAACCCTGCTGAGCTAGCCCTGTTAATTCGTAGGATCGATCTAGATATAGATGTAGTAGGGTTCTTGTTCTTTTCTGGAATAAACAAGGTCTGAATCTTGAGGGGAAAGAGTCATACCTTCACGGGGTGAAGAGGAAGAACCTTCTCCAGTCATGGCAATATCGGCGAGGGCGAGAGAAAGAGGCCACGGACGTCGGCCGGTACTTGGCGGCGGTTCCACTCCAAAGGTGGAGACGACGACGTGGTGACGAAAAGGAAACGTCGGTGGAGCTTCCCGCTACTGTTGCGTTCTCCCTCGAGATCGGATTAGGGTTGTAGGGTGGAGAGTGGCAGCTTAGGTGAACCTCATACTGAGAGCCGTGGCCCCCACTCCTCTTTTATATCGCGCGATGCGGTAGGGGCCCACCAGCCATTAAATGGGCTGGGCGCCCCCCCGATCATGGCGCTGATCAAGGCCCATGGCCGTTGGGCCATTTGGGACTTGGGAGATCAACCTAACAAGCCCCACATCAACCACGTCATGAAGGTCTCCGACAGCCTCTATGCCGAACCCACACCGTCTACGCATCTTCCCCATGGTCTTCCGTGGATCTGAAATAGACCACATCAATGGAACCAAACGAGGAAGACACCACCAGATCCCATAGCCGGACAGTTGGGAGAGACGAAGGACATCGCCAGCCGCACCACCACGGGAGCTGCTTGGCCCGGATCCGCGAGGAGCCCGGTGAAGGATGTCGCCGGCTGCACCACAGGTGCCACCCGCCAACGAGCAGCCGGCCAATATTGTACTCCCTCCGGGTTGGTATTAGAAGTCGTTTTGGATAAGGTTTGGGTCAAACATCGAGAATATAAATCATCAATAACTTTTAAGTTGTTGAGTTTGTAAATGTAAAAATTATACGAGTAGATTTGTCTTAAAAAAATACTTTGATAAAAGTATACATATATCACATCTCCATAAATATTTTTATAATAATAAAAGGTCAAAGTTGTGTTTTTTGGAGAGCGTGTTGCTGTCCTAAACGACTTCTAATACAATCCCGCAGGGAGTAGATAACGAGAGAGTTCTAGCTAGCTTTTGTGGACGAAGACACGATGATTCGTTGCATCGAGATCGATGCGCCAGGCATATATACATAACAATTTAATTTACATGCAAATAAAGAAGATTGGAGGTCGAGATCGATGCGCCGCGGTGTGCATTAATATAACGCCACCAAAACTTATATCTTACTGTTACTTGTCTGCCCACTTGCGCAACATGATTGAGGTTGTTATTTCCATGCAAAACACGCAGCATGCACTTTGCTTATAAATAACAACCGGCCATATAGCTAGCACCTCACAGCAGTACTGGACTAGCTAGCAGCAAGTTATTAGCTAAGATCTAGGGCCGGGAGCTTCCTTGCTCTCCACTCCATCGGCGCTAGCTAGCTAGCATGATGAAGACCAATGTCGTCGTCTCTCTGCTGGTTGCTCTCCTCTGCTCCTGTCTCCCAGCTGCAAGCGTTGCCTATGCCGGCGTTGGGACGACGGCTAAAAAGCAACGGTATGTGCGCTTACACCGTCTCTGTGCAGACAGGAACCCGGGCTGACGCGGGAACCGACGCCGTCATCTCCGTGACATTCGAAAGCGCAGACGGTGCAGACCAGCTGCACATCGCCGACCTTACGTCCTGGGGCCATGACACTCCTGACCCCTTCGAGAATGGCCACCTGGACAGCTTCCATGGCAGAGCTAGGTGCATGGACCTCTGCCGGATGCTGCTTGTGTCAGATGGGAGCGGCCATAAAGCCGGCTGGTACGTGGAATACGTCCGTCTCCAGGCCTTTACGGATGGATCACATCCCAACTTGCAGGCAGTAGGATCATCGGCCTTGTTCCAAGTGCAACAATGGCTCGCACTCGATGAATCGCCGCACCAACTCTACGCCGAAAGGAATGTCTGCAGCGGCACCGGCGCCGCAATAATGTAATGGTCGGCCGGCCTCGCCTCCATCGCCCTACTCGCTGCATGCATCCATGCTAGCTCCTCCCCGCTCTATATGCCTTGTGTGTTGTACTCTATGCTCTCTACGTACCGTACCGTACCGTACCGTGCCTTGTACCTACATACCTATATGCACCTGCCGTACCTACGCTATCTATACTAGGGTGCATGCTTCCTTCCTAGTTCCTACCAACCATGGCGTGTATATCCATCGTCACAATGTTGATTTTATGTACTATATCAAGTAAATAAAGCTTCGTTTTCTCAATGCCTACATTTCCACTGCCACTGTACTAGCTAGTAGAGGAGACTTTTGGTACAAGCTAGAGAAAGTGTTGAATCAGTGGTTCGGCAGGTGACACCTCCGCTCAGGAGGAGCCCCGAGTGGAGGGAGGTGGAGAAATGACAAAGTTAGGAAACAAAGATAACACCAGCAGTACGATGTACTAATGTATTCCCCAACCAAGTTACACAGGACTCAGTGCTCCACTCTTTATTTACAGCCCTCGATTACGGCTAATGTCAAGTTATAAAACAACCCTTCGGATATCCCTGGTGGGATATTCAGTACTCTCTATGCAAGCTGGCTAGGGTATCATCGCCACTCTCTCTTGGTTACCGCCTTAGCTCATGGGCCCCCTGTTCAGCCCGTCTGTGGCCTGCCTCTCGTTGAGGAGAGCCGTGTTGAATCTTCCTCCCTTGCTCACCATCTCCACTTGGCCCTCCGGGTCCCGGGCCCTAGCCGTCAACGCGGATCCCCGCGACACCTCCGCCTTCCGCAGGTTGCGTCCGAACCTCCGTCATCCTTCTTAGTCGTGACGTGTCAATGCCCATCGAGCGGAGGTTGCGGTCTCCGCCTAGACCCGCAAGGAATGTCTCAACGCCAGGTTAACTTGTAAGTCTTGTGAGGTTGAGGAACACCTTCACCTACCGCCAGGGGCGATGTCCCAAGAAAGAATACCAATGCCCCCATCCAACGAGTACTATATATAAAGTCATGTGCTATAGGTTTTTTTTTTCTGCTTAGCGTTCTTTTTGTTTCCGTGACATGTCCAAGTGACGTGCTAACGAGAAAGATGTGACGACAACATCAATGGTCGATATGTTTGCAAGTTCTGACTATTCTTGTTTGACTCATAGAAAGACTGAACATCTCTATGGATCTACCTAGCTTGGGAATCTTGTTAATGTATATTGAGTCAGACCAGCTAGCACTGCGAGAGCTACATTATTTGTTGGAAAAAAGTGTATTCCCATGTGTTACTCTGAGATGAACGTCGTACCAGTACTAATCTCATATGATGCCGGCCAAAAGAGGTTGCCGATAAACATGCCAGCACATGCCCATTTGGCCGATATTGTAGATAATGAATCACTTGTGCTTTTGTCCTTACCGTCTCACCCTATATCACCCATTGACAGGCGGGCCCGGGCTGTAAGCCATGTCTCTTGCCGTCTCACCCTTCCCATTTTCCTTGTGATGCTGAATGGTGGGCCAGATTGACAGAGCCACCCCCGCGTCTGGCGAAGCTGGGCCACCTATACGCATAGCACCCATACGCCACTAATGCAATAGAAATCGGGTGGGGGATCCTCTCCCCTATGTTGAATTTTCAAAACAAAAGATCTCCTAGAAACACCTCTTGCAGCTTACATAACTCTACAGTATTCATTCTTATTTATTTATTTATATATGACACATTTAATTGGAAAGCTATTCGCAAATTGTCATTGGGGGCAACCTAAGGCGACTAACCGGCATGCATTAATATACAATTTGATTAGGGTTCATTGCACAAGAAGGTGTATCGTCGAATATGCCAACACTAAAACTTTTATTTTACTGTTATTTGTCTGCCCACTTGGCGCAACATGATTGAGGTTTTTAATGGTCTTAAGTGTGTTTCGATGATGTGTCTCTTTTCCTTGCATTGTTTTGGGGAAGATAATTTTAAATCATGAATCCTAAACTATTTCTGAATCCCACTAACCACTTCTATACTTTATTTCTCTCTAGGACATTTGCATCATGAACCCTATTCTACTTTTTTTTTCTTTCCCATATCCATCAACCTCAGAATGGTCCACCATACGCACAGCGTAACATTACGCACATCGGTGGTTTTTTTCTACTCCCTCCATTCCATATTACAAATCATTCCATAAATTTTGGAGAGTGAAAGCATGTCAAGTTTTACCAAAGTTATAGAAAAAAATCTATAAAGATTTGTGGCATCAAATAGGTATGCTATGAAAATATAATTAATGAATAATCTAGTGATAATTAGATAGCATCATAAATGTTATTATCTTATCATTTAAGTTTGGTAAAGCTTAAGATGTTTTGACTATCAAGATTTTTGAAATGCCTTATAAGGCATTTTTGAAATGCTATAATTATAGTTTAGGATGGTGGGAGTAATTACTGCAAAGAGATTGGGAGGTGGGTTTGGTAGTTGTTGGTGATGAGTTTTTTCAATCTTACCAAAATTTTTGAATTGGGACTCCTTTGGGTACTCTTGGATATGCTCTAACACGACAACTTCCTGGGCTAACCTGCATCGACACCTTTCACACAGCACACCACAGGGATAGCACCAGCAGTAGTAGTGACGACAACTTCCTTTGAAACTTGTTTTCATAAACACAACAAACTCAATTTTTTATGAGTGTATAGGGTCTGAGGTCGAAAACAATTCCCGACCTGATCAGGTCAACAACTCAATTTTATTTTCTAACTACGCTATGGATAACTAGATAAGGTTGGGACGTGGATCTGAGCAGCTCCTTTGGAGGAAGATGGAACCAATAACGCCAGCGCAGGACAAACTATTGAGTTGCTATGAGCCACCAACAAGTGGCCCTGCTTGCATGATTGCATCGACCAAAACAATATGACATAGAACTATAATTGTTTTTGTACAAATGGTTAGGTCAGGACTAACCATGTCACTTAAGACAACTCCATTTGAGTAACCATGTGGGAGAACTTTGCAATTTCTAGTTCATCACTTGCATCTCGTGTGTCATTTCGCATGCATTTCCTTTTCATAAAGACTACTGACGACTCCATTGTTTATGACGTACTGCAGGTTGATCAGGTCTAAAACAATTCCCGATCTTATCAAAACTCAACAAATCAATTTAATTTTCGCTATGGATAACTAGGTAAGGTTGGGACGTGGATCTGACCAGCACCTTTGGAGGGAAGATGGAACCAATAACGCGACCGCTGGACATTCTATTGAGTTGCTATGAGCCAGTCCCTGCTTGATTGCATCGACCAAAACAATATAATATAGAACTATAATTTTCTTTTTTTTTTTTGTACACATGGTTAGTTCGGGACTAACCATGTCACTTAAGACAACTCCATTGGACTAAGTCACACCATATAGTGAGTCAGCTTGAAGAGCCTCCCTTTGGCCCATCCAAACCATGGACCGATGCGGACCGGAGCGGAGCATCCAAAACTATAAGCCCTTTGAGCTCGTGCTGGGCTTACACCGGCGCAAAGATTTCACCGCCGCCCATCCCTCGTTGGTCGCCTCGCCGCCGGCCAACTCGTCAGGAACACTCGACGGACGGAGCCCGCGGCGCGGACGGAAGCCGCCGCCACCACCGCCCGTCGACGGAAGACGCAAGACGGAGCCGTCGATCTCAGGTCCGTTTGCTCGCCCTTACCCTAGCTAACCTAGCATTCATTAGATCCATGCCTCTGTTTGTTTTCCGTCTCTAAACTCTGATTTTGTTGAGCCAAATCAGAGCTTATGGATAGATGAACCACCTAGTTATTGCCGTGTAGACCGCAAGTCCACTAGTTCGATTTTGTGATGCTGCCTCAAATTAAACTTTACTTGTTAGTGTCAGTGCACACCAAGTTCAGCTTAAAATAGTTGTCTGCCAGATGACAACGATATTATATATAATATGCTGTTGATGTATGATAGCTATCCTCTCCCCGCACTCAATGTAGGAAAATAATACATCATGGGATAGCTGCGTTGATGCTGAATTCAGATCATGGCACTCGTTCAATCCATGCCTCTGTTTGTTTCCCATGGGCATCTTCACTCTGAATTTATTTAGTGACTACCTATAGTTAGCTTGATTCTGTGATGCTGCCTGAAACAAAACCGAACCTGTCAGTGTCACCAATTAGCAGCTTAGAATAGTTTGCCAAACAACAACGATATTATATAAGCTGATGGTCTGTAACATCATGTAGAAAAATAGTAGTACATCATGGCACTGCTACACTGAACTGAACAAAAACTGAAACTTGTCAGTGCACACGAAGTAGCAGCTTCAAACAACTTGCTGGTCAAACAACGAAGTAGAAAAATAGTACACACCGGAGCTGCTACCTGTGTTTCTTTTGTGCTAGAGCACAACGCAAATTCAAACAAATACATTTCAAAAGAAAACAATAGGACCTAGAAATGATGAAGAGCTAGCCTGGTGCTCCGTCTACTAACCAAATTCCTCAGCTTGCAATCGAAGACTTATTTTCTACTCAAACTGAGGGCCTACCGTAGGCTCCTTGTAGACTTGTAGTAGCCCTCGTCTTTGACGACTTTGCTAGAGATTATCTTGAGAAGAAAACGTATTCAATACATCCTTGAATCTGACGACTTTACTGGAGATTAGCTTCAGAAAGGGTACGTATGCAATGCTTCTTTCATCGGAAGACTCCAGTGGAGATTAGCTTCAGAAAGGGTACGCAGTACATTTCCATGAGCAGCAAGAAATCAAGACCGATCGTTTGCAGTCTGGTAACACGATCCTACAATGAAGTCAGACACCTTATAGTCAGCCAGCATGAAGAGCCTGCATCATTTGAATTTCCGAAAAAAAGTCATCAAGCACGGTGATATGATATTACAAACCTTGGTTAGTAGAACTTAATTTCACCTAGTCCTCATCACTCCTCGATCTGAAGCATGCCAGCTTACTCATCAATGTTGTGTTCCACCGAGTAAGTACTGGCTCTACAGGCCCTGATCGTAGAAAATGTTAGAGTTTATTTATGCATGTATGTAAGGACCTTTTAGATTAAGGAGGATCTATTCTCCTAAATTCGTATGTAAGGACCAGAAAAAAATTTACCCCAAGTAAAAATTGAAGAATTTATGTGGCACAAGTGCACAAGTAGAGGTATCAGTGGCGCACTTGACTAACTGAAGCATATGCCTTCCATGCATATGCTGTTTGAGGCAATAATAAAATAAAGGCATTCAGTACACTTTATTATTTTAAGTTTTTATTTGTCAGCGAATCACATCACATCTTGTGACAACTAAAAACAAAATAAAGACACGCAGAGCAACCTGGGGCTGTTTGGTTCCATGGGACTAGGGACTACTTTTTAACCTTATTTAGGGCCTGTTTGGTTCCCATTAGACTAGAGACTAGGGACTAATTTTTTAGTCTCATTTAGTCCCTAAGTAAACAAACATGAGGACTAGAGACTAATTTTTAGTCTCAATTAGTCCCAATTTCACTAGACTCTTGGGAGGGGCTAGGGACTAATTTTTAGTCCCTATTAGTCTCTAGTCTCTAGTCCCTCCATCCGAACATGCCCTTAGTGTCTAAATTACCAAACATACGGACTAGGGACTAATTTTTAGTCTCAATTAGTCCCTATTTCAATAGACTCTTGGGAGGACTAGGGACTAATTTTTAGTCTCATTTAGTCCTTAGTCCCTAGTCCCATGAACCAAACAGGCCCCTAGTCCTCATCACTCCACGATCTGAAGCATGCCTGCTTTTCTTACACTAGCAATGGGGCAAGACACGCACGGGGCGGCTGCTTGCCAGTTTTTTTTTTTCTTGAGAAAGCTTGGCAGGCTTGCGTGCACGTGGTGTTCCACGGTGGCCGCCGTGGGCCTTGGCTATTTTGGCCCAGGCGGGTGAGTCCGGAGTTGTGGGTTGGAAAGCCCAAGGAGAGTTTTTTTTCATGGAAAGGGAAAAATATGGACTCACATAGGTGTGCATTAGACTCCTTACGGCTGACTCCTAAGTGAATACGTTGTTTTTTTCCTAAAAAATAGTGAATACGGGGTTTTCAATTAAATACAGTGACAACACGGACACGCAAGACAGAACAAAACCGACTGATGAATAAAAACCGGCAGAAATTTTCGCTTTTTTATTATTAGAAAAAGAAAAAAAGAAGATATAGATATTAAATTGAAAAAAAGCCAAGAAGTTAACTAGAGATTACCTTGAAGAAGATGGGTATCTAGAACTTTCTCCTCGAGGTGATCCAGGTGTTGTTGTAGACTCTGTGGAAGCTGCTTTATACCACAACAGTATCTAATGTCAAGAACTCTAAGAGATGAGTATACTTGATGGGGACCATTTGGTAAGGATTCCAGGCTCTTGCAATCACAAATCTCGAGTTGTTCCAGCGACCGGACCTCTCCTGACAGGGAAGCAAGATCGCCACAGACACTAATCTTCAAGGTCTTGATGGACGGAGGAAAGTTGGCAACCTCTGTCAAGCCACTGCACAATTCTATTTCTAGAGATTCCAGGCATGGAAAGAAGCAATGGTTACTGCTGGCTGAAGATGACACCGGCTTCAGTACAGCTGTTGACACCGTGGCCTGACTACTGGAGGAGGACGACCATGAAGCAATCAATGATGATGACATTTCCACCGGCTGTACAACACCCTCTTCACTCACCAGCTGACCAAATACAATGGACTTGAGACTTCCGCAGCCATCAATATGTAACGTCTTGAGAGATGTCGTTAGGTTTGGGACTTGTACCAAAGATTCACAAGATTTTATCTCTAGGGACTCCAGGCGTGGCAGGTTTCCACTCCGTTGTACGAGCGCAGATTGCTCACCAACAGAAGCTTCGTCTTCCGTGAGTCCTGTCAGTTTGAGGCAGAACCAAATCTCTAACCTCCTCAAGGATACCAGCCCCCGGAACACTTTTTCTGGCCAGTAGACTAGAGCATCGCACCCTCTGATTCCCAACTGTGCTAGCTTCCCAAAGCAATTCCATAGCACCAGTGCAACGGAGTGATAGAAGAAATGGTCGCAATACCCTCCTTGTAATACCAAATCTCCTAGGGGGCAGGGAGATTCATGGTCACGTACCACCACTTCAATCGAATTTTCTTCTTTATTACAATCAGAACTGTGTGACGCTGGATGCATACTCATACTGGACAACGAATTAATGTATCTGCTAGCTGCCTGTAGGGATGCTTCTTCACTGCAGCTCCATAGGTCTAACGTACTTAGCTTTGGCGCTTTAGGAAAAGTAGTCAGCCCTGAGCAACCCCGAATTATTAGTTTCTCAAGCTGAGGAAATGTTACATCTTCTCCTAGCGTTCCTTCGACTGCCTCCCATCTGTGAAACTTCTTCAAACCACATAATTTCATTTCTCTCAGTGATGGAAATGCAGAGCGGCATTCCGTGTCATCTTTGCCACAAGATTGTTTAACCACGGATGATTTTGGTAATGCTGTGAGGCTTCCACATTTCCAAATTGACAGATACTCAACCTCGAGAAATAGCGGCTCTTGTCCTTGCACCTCATCCATGTCCCACCACGTCTCAAACTTTGGCATCTTCTCCAAGTCCATGCTCTTCAATTTCTGAAACTTGGCCGGGGCACCACCACTAAACAAGCAATGTAAATTTTTCAGGTTGCATAAGTAAAGAAACTGGAGGGACTGTAACTGCCAGAGCGCAGGAAGCTTCTTGAGATTTTGGCAATCTTGTAACTTGAGCTCCACCATCCCATGCAACTCAAGCATCCATGTTGGAACACAACTGCTCCTGCAGCAATACATCCTCAGAGCCTTGAGCCCATCATGTGGTCTAAAACCTTCCAGTGTCTCCTTATGTACATCCTTTTCAATACCATCAGACCATGTTAATGTGAGTTCCTCCAGCCTTTTCTTATCCGAAAGATTTGCTGCTTTTGCATCTGCTGTTGTCACATTTTCGAGCTGACATAGCTCTAGTCGGCCGCCTAGGTCCAAGTTCTTCAGCTCTCCCATGTTACTGCAACCTGAGCCAGTACCTACTACAAAATATGTAAGTGTTTGCAGCGAAGTGAGCCGTCTGAGGTTCGGAGGCATGCTCTTTAACATATCACATCCTTGAGTGTAGAGGTGACGGAGGGCACTCATATACTCCATTGCCATTGGAAGTTGCTCAAGACATTTACAATAGGATAGGTTCAATGTTTGCAGATGATACAGGATGGTAATGTATTCAGGAAGTGCTTTAATATAACTATTTGAGAGATCAAGATACCGTAGGTGATGAAGATATTTTGGCTCCAGGAATGAATATTGTCCGGTCTTTAAGGCTCGCACAGATCTGCAGTATTTTGATAAATGCCGCACATCTCTATGCGCATCACATATCAGTGTGTCTGGATAGCTAGAGATCCTTTCTCTCGGGAAGCATTCACAACATTTACTGGGATATCAACTGATAGAAATAAATGACGAGCACAGTATAGCAAATCCCCACTTTGGCTCTGTTCGGTATCTAAAGTGGCACATTCTTTTCCCATTGAATCCTGTGCAACATCATGCATAAGGTCATGGATTTTACAAGTAATTTGCCTGTAAAATTCGTCTTGCTGCACCTCCTGAAAAAATGACCTTTGAGCCAGCTCATTGAAAATTTGTTTACCAGTGACTTCAGGGCACACTCCTTGATGCTCGGGATGAAACTATTTGCCATCCATAGTTGGATCAACATTCCCACATCAATCTCGTGATCTTTAGGAAACATTGCACAAAAGGCAAAGCACTGCCGCATATGTGGCGGTAAGCAGTTGTAACTAAGCTTGAGTATTGGTAAGATTCCATTTTCCTCATCACAAATTATGCTTCGATTTAATACCGCCTCCCATTCTTGCACGGTATTCTTGGTACGAAGTACAGAGGCCATTGCTGTAGCAGCTAAAGGAGAACCGGAACATCTCTTCGCAACATCACCAACCATATTGAGTAGGTGATCTTCAGGCTTTTGTGCTTGCACACTAAATGCTTCTTTCTTGATAATTTCTTCTACGTAGCTTTCTTCCAATTGCTTGATCTCATGGGTTTTGATTGTCTCCATGAACTGAGCAATATCTTTGTCACGAGTTGTCGTCAACACTGAGCTACCTGGGCCACCATGATGAAGGTAGGACCTCAGCTTATACCACTTGTTGGCCTCACGGTTCCATATATCATCTAGTACAAGGAGGTACTTCTTCCCACTCACTGCACTTTTAAACTTTTCCATTGTTGAACCACCAGTCATTTGAAAACCATTCTTTTCAGCCTCTTTCACTATTGTTTCAAACAGGGAATCCATATCAAAGTTTTCAGACACACACACCCAGATCTGAACCTGGAAGTGCTTCTGAATGGCGGAGTCATTGTAAACAAGCTGCGCTAGTGTGGTCTTGCCCATCCCTCCCATTCCTACTATAGGAATGACCGTGAGACCCACATTGTCCCCTTGGCCAAGCAATGCATCAACAATCTCCTTCTTCTCTTTTACTCTTGATTCACTAGCAATGTTCACAGAATGGTCTGGGATGTTAGGGTCCGTCTGCCTCCATTTCAAGGACATTGGTGGTTGTGGTTTGAACTTGAACCTAAAAGTATTCATCTCTGCTATGAGGACATCAATTTCTTGCAAAATCATGCGGAGCTTGTTTGCCATCCTATAACGGAACACATAACGGTTGTGAGAAGGGAACAACTTTATTACATCCATACCAAACTCCTTGTAGTGCCCTTCTGCCTTGGCTTTGCGTCGGAGTGCCTCATACTTGAACTCGTCCAGGACATCATTTGCCTTGTATGCCACCGTCCGGAGCTCCTCAAGCCAAGCTTTTGCTCCCTCTCTGTTTTTTGCCGCCTGCTCCTCAGCGTCGGTGATGACATCCAGGATGGCTGGCAGCTTGCGCTTGAGGAGCTTGTGCTGCTCCTCCATGCCCTCCATAACCTTGTACTGGTCCAGGAGGTAGCTGGATGCCTTCTCCTTGACCATGGACACCAGTGGCCCGACCACCATGGTGGCCAGTACCTCCGCCATCAGAATGCCTGGAGCTCGATCAGAACACGGGCGCTGGAGGCAAGGAAGCACCGTTGCTGGGTGGGGAATGGAGTGGATGTGGATCTGAGCAGCTGCTTTGGAGGAAGATGGAACCAGTAATGCACGATGACTTTCTATTGAGTTGCTATCAGCCAATGCAAGTGCTCTGCTTGATTAGTTGCGTCGACCAGAACAATATGATATAGAAGTATGGTTTGTTTGTACAAATGGCTAGGTCACTTGAAACAGCTCCCTTTGACCAGCGGGACTAACCATGCATGTGGGAGCATGTGAACTTTGCGATTTCAACGCATCGGCATGCTAAATGAGTAGTAGTAGTACACCACTTGCATCTCGAGTACAGATGAGAGCATCGATCTTGGTTCTTTCATATGACAATTTGCAAGGTTTAATTAATGTAATGTATTTTAAAACATCTACATGCCTGTATCTCAGGTTCTGTGAAAAAAAAAAAACAGTATAATTTTTTATATGGATCACTTGCATCTGATGTTTTTTTTTTTAATTTAATTACTGTGTGCTTCCTTTTCGTAATGATAGCTCTTATATTTATGTACCAGACCAGCAACAAGCAAACCCACCCACAAAGGGTGCTGGAAAATTAGTCTTGTGGGTCTATGGACTATGGCTGTCCTCCGTTTACTCAACCTCACAGATTAGCATGTATATTAGCTTAATTACTTGCCTCTGATATACTGTAGCCTAATGACTAATGTACAGGTGATCTCCGTGATGGCCTTTGTTTTATGAAATTAAAGTCTTCAGTAGTTGCTGGTTAGTCTGGGCGCTTCCTAATCCTAATTGAATTTATGATGTCGGTCAGTGAGTGACCATCTCTGCTTCCTGTATCTGAAGTTGTGGTGAGTCTTGGTAACTTATTTAATGTAATGTGACTTATTTCAATATGGTGTACAGGTGAATTGTGTGAAATTTTATGAAATTGCCCCGTTTCGCCTGACGATCTCCAGATATGCAAATTGCAAAAGTGAAGTGGGCGAGGGTCTGAGAACATTGCACTATGCAACTGTTATTTTAAAGGGAATATATGGGATCCCAGAATATTGCAGATGGTCTCCAGTTTCTACTACAGTGCACGCTGAGCTGGGCGCTTCTTTTTGTGTCAAATTTGGTAATGTTCCTGTTGTCTGTCTTTTCCTGTAGTTAATTACAAAGGCTAACGTTCCAGGCTCACTGTGAAGTCCCTTGATTAACAATATATTTTGAACATTATTGTAAACAGAAAAGCTCACCGAAATAATGTGTGGCAAATTTACTGCTGGTTGGTGTGGAGCAACTGGCCAGTCCTCCGGCGTTCATTGTTTGTATGTTTTATTGGGCAATTGCGGTGCTCGAGATCTTACTTGTAGTTGTGACTCAATTGCAAAAATCAAGTAAATTCAAGAGCAAAATTATATCCAGGGGACGCGCTTTAACTGAAACATGAACAAACTGATGCAAACATCACATTTCCATGGGGAGGGGACGGAATTGTGCTCAGTTATGATGACGTTCCTGCCATTGGGATTTGTTTTGAACTGCCGGTTGGGATCGGATGGCGTTCCCGCTACTGGGAGATGATGGGCCGCCTCCTCCTTCCTAATCCTTCCTGGGCTTTTATTTTCGTGCATATGGGCTCCAGTAGCTCCATAGCCGTCATGGACCCTATTCCTAACGTTTTTGAACTGGGCCGAGCCCAACGATCGGCTTGGGTGGTCTCTCTGTCTCACATGTGTCAGTGCTCTAACCCCGTCTCCTCACCACCGACTCACGCGGCCAAGCGACAAGTCCCATGGCTGGCCGCCGACGAGTGCGTCCGGCGCCGGCAACATCGGAAGACGAATCCGCACTGCAGGATCCCGCCGCTCTCAGCCTCAAGTCCGTACACCCTCCCATTTCCCAAACCCTCAATCGGTTCCATTATGTGTGTTTGTGTTTGTTTGGATGGGATATTGAGCCGAATCGAAGCAAATGGAGAACCTTGTATCTCACGTGCATCACGCAATGGCCTCCCTCTTGCTGTGATCAGCTGATAGTTGCTTTTATGAGTAGCATCAGGGATCCTCAAACTGACGCTACAAAAGGCCATCTAAGAAGCCATGCCTGCCGTGAGCAAGACCTGTAGTAATTAGTAAACATGTAGAGATTGCAAGACCTGTAGTGATCAAACTGAATTGATCACAATAGTGAACATGTAGAGATTGCAAACCACATAACTGAATTCATTACAATAGCATTGGTTGTTTTGTCGATCCCAGCACAAACTGATTTCAGGTTTTAGGGTACATCAAAGACATCATCCACACACGACTAGATTGATGGACTCAGGCATAGAGCCTCTTATTCAGAACATACAAGAAAAGGGAAGCACAACCACACACCAATAGATTGATGGACACAGGCATATATATAGCCTCTTATTCTGAACTTACAAGGGGAAACACAAACTGGCTCGACGACTGTGAGCACCAGAAATAAACAACGACCCATGCATGCTTCTTCTCGGTCCTCACGGATACAAGTCTTGTTCTATGACATCGAACATAATATTGGTGGTTTTAACACCAAAATACATGCCATCAGTGAACTCCTTGGTAACCACCTCCCCATTGAGCAGAACATCCCTCTGCTTGTATGAGAAGGGAATCTCACAGACACCATTTGATCCGATCGCTTTTACTGTCACTTTCTTCATGGGGAACATCAACAGTAATTTGTTTGCTAATTTGCTTTTGTTCAGTTTTGGTTTCTCCCCAAGAATATGATCCACTGAATTCGGCGCTAATCTCAGTTTCCCCTTCAGCAACAAATGGGATCCCGCGACTGAAGAGTGGTTTTGACTCCCAACTTCAGTGAAACAGTAGAACTCCAGGTAGTCGCTATTGTACTTGTGTAGGTGAAGGTTAAAGTGGTTTTGTTTGTTGTACTGGTCTCGTTTTTAATAGTTTGGTTATGAAGGTGGTCATCAATACCTGTGGTATACGCCCTAGCTTCACTCAGCGGAAATCGACATTGTGGATGTGTCGGGTAAGAACTGGTTCATAGCACTGTAATCTTGCTTCAGTTTTGATGGAATCAGCATCAGCCTTGAGGCAATCTGTCCAATAATCGGTTACCCTCCTACAGAAATTGTTGTTGCCCAAGTTTTGGAGAGCGATGAAGTCATCCCCAGTGATCACCCTAAATAATGTGTCGTGGTCGTCATGGGCAAAGGTGTCATCCGAATCAGCCCATCCAAAGTGGGCTGGCCCTCCAAAACTTGCCACAATAGTTAGACTTTATAATGGACGACTCCATCATCATTGGTGAAAGTAGTATTCAACACTCTTGAATTTCCAAGATCGTCTCCACTAAATTGAAGCCAATAGGTCTCTCTCTCGTATTTCGCTGCAAGGAAACGCCCGTTGTCGCCTTTGAAAGCAACATATAAAGGCAACTGCTTCTGGTCCGACACATCAACGACACTGAAGGCATCAATGAGACGGTCGCTGCCGCCTTGACGATCTGCTTCTTCTTCATGTGATGCTATATGCATGTAGGAGCGTATGGACGACGTGGATGGCATTGTACAAGCATATTTTCCTAGCTCGGAATGGAGGAACCTGTCATGTATGTATAAACAAAGAATTAATTTCAGTTGAAGAGACGTGAGAGTTTCCTCTTTCCTTATTATTACGAGAGTTTTTGCCCAATAGAGCATCTCCAAAAGTAACTAACAATTTCTTTTCAAAAACACGGTGTTTTCCAACTTCCAAAAAGTATTAGGAGCAATAAATAAGATCATCTCCAATAGTTTCTAATAATTCGCTTCTAAAATACTCTCTCTGTTCCAACAAACATGCAATTGTCGCTTCCCCGAGAAGTCAACGTTTTTAAAATGTCGGCAATTATATATTAAAATATATAAATATTTATACTAAATAATTAGTATCATCGAAAACATCTTTAAGTCTAGTTTTTAATAAATTTATTTGGAGACATAAATGTTGCACATATTTTCTATAAACCTAGTCAAAGTTGAGAAAGTTTTACCAAAGACGCTTCCCATAGTTGCAAGCTTTTACGGAATGGAGGGAGTACTGAGAAGTCAATTTTACATCGAGGAATCCTATACTATTTTGTAATTATCCTAAGCAATTTTATATTTTTTTTCTCTCTTATACAATTGCACCAGAAACTCTTTTCTACTCTTTATTCTTTTCCACACCCTTCCACCTCTAGACTGGCCGATGGATACACGCGATTCCTACACACACGCATTTTTGCTTAAAAGTGCCGATGTTTTTCCAAGTGCCAATAGATTGGGAAGGTTTTTTGAAAATTGTTGGAGAGGAGTTTTTCACCCTTTTTTCCAAAAGAATAGATTGGGAAGAGATTTTGGGAATTGTTGGAGAGTTGCTCTTAACTGATCGGGAAACTAATAATTTAGCGTTACAAAATGATGTTTGAAGTAACCATTTTTTGAAATTTCAAATTCAGATAGATAAAACATAGTCACATAAAAAAATGGATAAAATATAGCTATAAGAAAACAATAAATTGTTAGAGCATGAATTGAGGAATTTGTAGAAAAAAATCATCAAATTTGAAGTTGGTATAAGAGAAAAGACTAGTTACAAGTTTTTATCAAAGATTAAAAAAGAGAAATCAAGTCTTCAATAATTTTAAATTTTAATTTCAAACAACATTTTAAAGTGTAGTGAATGATTTCAAATGAAAAGGTTGTAAACAATGAAGTTTCATAATAGATCGAGATCTACCACTTTTATTTTGGTTGTTTCTCCATCCGAAGTCGTTTAAAAAATTAAATTTTAGTGCTCAATTTTTACTATTTGGCGCCGATATATTTGGGCGGCTACAAATCAGACCATTTTAATTAACGCAGAAGTACCGTATATATATGTATAGTATATAAAACCCTGCAGGTGAAGTCATCTTCTTTTGCTTGCTCGCCGGCGATGGGGATCTTCACTAGGGTGCACGACGGCTTGGACAGGTCTTCCTCCGGCTCATCGGCGGTGCCAATGACCCAGCCAGCGTTGCCGCCGGCGCCGGGAAGCACGCGCTGCTGGGGCACCCAGTACTTGTTGTTGTAGCAACACCTGACGTGGATAAAGCCCTCGTGCTCCTTGGACGGCTCCAGGTAGAACCTGGCGCGCGGGTTCATGACGCCGCCATCGCCATGGCCGAGCTCGACCAAGCTGCCGCCGGGGCTCTCGTCGTGCACGGAGCGCAGATAGCTGTTGTCATGCTTTGAGCGGAGAGCGACGCACCTTGGCAACGCCGAGAGTGGGAAAGCCGACATTTTTGTTTCTCTCGAAACTAAACCTCGCTCTCTTGTGTGTTAGTGCACACTGCTCAGTACGTGTTTGGTTGCGTTGTTGGTTCTTCTCAAGCGGGAGGGGAGAGGTATTTATAGGCGGCGGCCTGCAAGTCAAATGGTGTCTTCTATTCAATTTTGGGAGTCCTTTCGTAGTGTCTTGGCTGAGCTGTAGTAAAAGCGTGGTGCATGCGCACCATGCATGCAACCGGTGATGGCCCGTACGCGTGCAGTTGTAGTCTCGCTGTTCTGCAGCCCGAGCCAAATAAATTGAATGGCAGTACAGTGTTCCATGCAGCCCGAGCCAAGGCAGGACGACACGACACGACACGAAGCTCGGTATTTTGGTCTGGCTAGAGAACGACACTATACGGTACATAGGGCCGTGCCGGGTCGCACCTAGGCACGTGAGCTAGCACGCCACGACCCGTAATTTGGTGAGAGGTCCGGTGACAACTCTGACTTGCTAAGATAGCCCCACTATTTGCCAAAAAGAGAGAAAGAGCCCACTAGCCCGTTTCCCTTTAACTCTATCTGGATCCCACTCCACCTCCCATCCTACCAGGCCCGGCCCTGGACGTGGGCAAGAGGGGCGACCGCCCTGGGCCCCCAATCAGGAAGGGCCCCTCCCCCAATCATGTAAACATCAGTGATGAACGTTGCCGTGCAATTCCCCTTCTGTGAGAAGGATCGAGTCTGTAGATAGATTAAAAGAAAAGGAAATTACTAGGTTCCGCGAGAGGCGAGACACTGGACTCGACACGCGGTGCAACTTCCGCACTCACCTATACTCCGCCATCTACCCAACCCAGCGATTAGATATATATGACATGAAGCTCCTCAAGTAAGGGTAGCTTTACTTGAGTGAAGGTAAAGATGTAGAACCAAAGGACAGGAGTGATGCAAATAGTTTATTTGAAGTACCTGGCAGCTTTGAATTTATATTTAGCATGGTTATTTGTCAATAAAGTAAGCAAGAAGTTGCGGTCGTCATCTATATATATGTGTATTGAGTCTACCATGCATCAGATACAAGGCATAATGGATTATTTTTTTAAACCTATAGAAATGATGGGTATGCTTCTAGTAAGGTTATTGCAAAGGAAATCACATCTGAATGAGAGTCATCGCTCCCAGTAAAGAGTCGTGAGTCGTGCTCTTAGAAAGAAGCATTTTGATGAAAATAACAATGACCAAGTAATCTTGGAAAGTGAGAAGGAATTTAAAATTAGTTACTTTGTGGTTATAATTGAAATGGCAATCCGTCCAATACTATTTTGTTTGGCGTGGACCCTAAAGACTCTATCTCAATCTAATGGATCCTCACTTACTCCGGCATCCAGCGCGATGCAAGGGGGAAGGAAGGAAGACCAATGGTCGTGGCGGGGGGAGTGGCAGCGACACGGGCGACTCTAAACGAAGGGAGATAGTTGAGGCCTTTAATAAATTGTTACATACGAATATTGCTTTGGCATATGCAGATAAATGTATATATATACATATAAAAGGCCTGGATTTTACTACTAGCGACCACATGAAAATGTATGTACAAAGGGCCCCGGATTTTAGTTTTGCCCCGGGCCTCCAAATATTTAGGGCCGACCTGGTCCTACCCCACGCCGCATTCGCTGCTTGTCGCACCCCCAACTACCGCCGCCTGCAAACACCTCCTCACCCACCTGTAATTTGTAGCAAATTTTACCAATATTTTTTCTACTTCTGGACGCTGGAGCTCAGAGCACACACGAGCAAGTTGAAATGAATTTGAGCACAGTCTTAGTGGCGAGCTCTATGATGGTAAGTCTGAAAATTTTTGGACCCCATATATTGTATACTATTTATAGATACCTAGAAGAAGTCTAGGGCAGCAATGAGATGAAGAAAAACAATAAAACATGAATATTATGACGTTTTGTTGGTGTTGGACTGCTTTCGAAAACGTACAAGCCACGACTAGTGGTCACGTATATACGTATATGGGACTTATGCTTTGGCCTGTTGGTATCTATGTTATTGATTTCGCCACATCTTAATTTTGTTTCGTCCTCAGCCACTGCACAAGATGATTGTCTCCCGACTTCGTTCCATAGTGGTAGAGAGGGTGAAACTAATGCGACGACAACACAGACAGTGAGATCTAACCTCCCAACGGATCGGACGCTGGTGTAGCTACATGCACAATGTGAAGTGAAGGACATGGGCTCAAAGTCATTGTCTTGGATGCGCACTGCACGAATCACGAAAGCACCGTGCGCCCAGTGCACTGATTTAACCACCTAACTCATTAACTCATGGAAGTAGAGGTGCATTGAGTCGGCCGTGCACTGAGCGAGGCCCATGTGGCATGCAAACAACGTCGACGCTTGGTCCCTCTATTTATTTTAGAAAGTCTAATAATAGAGCCAAATACTTTGCTTATAGCTAAGTTATATAATAATTTATATTTTCCTTGTCTTCTAATATTTTTATTATTATTATATGGTTTCACTCTCTTTCCTCCTCTTACAAACATCTCTATTGGTACCCAATATTGCCTATGCATTTGTGTCCAGCTTAGTGTGCTTAACTTGCAGCCAAGCTCTCATCTCTCTCCTCATCTCTCTTCCACATCAGTAAAAATGTTGACTAGCTTGACTATAAACTCATTATTGTACTGGCTCTTGTAACAATGATGTCTGGTCTTTTAGGTTCTATTAGTACTTACAACTGAGCTGGTGGAGTAAGATGCATGATTGTACCTTGCTTTAATGCACATGAAATGGTTGATGGCACAAGCATGCAGCACCAAACGTGACCACCAGCAGGCTTTCAATTCACAACAGCCAATTACAGTTGGTCAGTAGCTATATGCACAAACGTAAACATTGGCAAATATTTTCGTACATAATATATGGAGAGCTTGAATATGAGCTCACAACACTTGTGTCTTTCGTTTCAATATATCCAGATCGATGCTGGAGGGATCATGGAGCTCGAGATGGCGGCCTTAATTACTAGCCCAGGCATCGATGTGTAGTCTCTCAAGAGGGGCAAATTGGCTAAATGGTCATCTGTAGTCTCTAATCCCTAACTAGTCCATCCAAACACCCTCTTAGTACCTCCCGTCGTTGCACCACAACAAAATCAATCAATTGGCTTGCCCCAACTACCTCAATCTAGCGAGGAGCCAATGACGTTTTTGTAAGTTCAAACAGGGAGAAAAAAATGAAAAAAAAAATAGGAAAAAGGACAAATGAAGAAACATATTTCTTTGCCACAACCACATTCATCAAGGTCCGTCCGTGTGCCCACGATCCCGCGCAATACGCACCCCTGTTAACACCCCCTTAGTACCTCCCGGCATTGCACCACAACAAGTCAATCATTTGGCTTGCCACAACTACCTCAATCAAGCGAGGAGCCAATGACGTTTTTTGTAGTACAAAACAAGGAGAAAAAAAAAAAAAATTTAGGAAAAAAAGACTACTGATGAAACATATTTCTTTCCCCAACCACATTCATCAAGATCAGTAATCCTGCGCAATACGTACCCCCGTTGCTTTGTGTTGTTTCTCCTAGCTAGGACTTTTCTTTTTGGAGAATGTGTCTGAGTTGACATGTGTTTTATCTACATCTATACCTATATATTAATAAAGCGTGAAAATTTCTACCACTTTTTCATCCTCTTTTCTTGTGCCTCCAACCTTTTCTATATCAGCCATTTGAGTTGGACGCGATGAAAACGGTTGGTGTGGGAGGCCAGCGTCGCCGACCAATGGGCTGATCGGTACGTCTCCTCCGTTAACAAAGTGTGGGATGCCCTCGTGCATGATGTCAGACATGCAACTCTGCTAATCCGATGATGAACAAGGCCGGCCTTGTTGGCTCACGATGAAGCAGAGTACACTTCCACTTTCCAGACGAGTCTCATGGCAGGCCGACGGCGATCGCTTCTTCCCGCCATGGGAAAGGATGGGCCTCCTCCTCCTTACTATTCCTACCTGGGCTTTTCATTTCGTTCAGATGGGCCCCATAACCATGGACCCTACCCAACCAACCTACATTTTAACTGGGCCAAGCCCAATGATCGGCTAGATATCGATATCGCAACGCCGGTCGGTCGTTTCACAGTGTGCTCCACCCCGCTCTGCTCGCCGCCGACTCACGCGGCATAGCGACAGAGCCCATGGCCCGGCCGGCTGCCGCCGCAGTAGCAGCCGACGAGCGCGTCCGGCGTCGGAGCCGTCGATAGACGAACCCGCACTGCAGGATTCCGCCGCTCTCAGTATCAGGTACGTACACCCTCCCATTTCCCAAACCCTCGATGGGTTCCATTATGTGTGTCTGTCTGTCTGTTTGATGTGATGTGATGGATATGGAGTAGCTAGTGTTATGTGGTGACATATTTCTTAAGGTTGACCTCTCAACGACATTGATTGGTGTACTGCCTTCTTTAGTGTTTTCATGCTTGATTTCTCCACCATATATACCGGCTAAGTGGGTGAAAGTGGAGAATTTGGGAAACCATGCCATCTTTGTGAGCTTTGATTAGAGGAACCCAACGTTTTGCTGCACGAGCCCTGAAAGATGGGAGGAAAGAGTAACTGCATCTATGTTGCCACCCAGTCTAAAAAGGATGAGAAAAATAAACCCTGGACCGTGGTCAAGTTTGGTGAGGCAGTACCTTGTACAACTTGGAGGCCCGTCATGTATAGTTTGGTTGACAATGTTGGGCTGTGAGCCAGGTTTGGTCTACCAGATAACATTTGGGTGTTTCCTAGTTTGGTTTACAATGTTGGGCTGTGAGCAGGTTTGGTCTACCTTGGTGTTTGTGGCAAACGGGTTTAATTTCAATTAGTGCCTTTATATGACCTCTTAGCTAAGAACATTGGATGTAATATTTTCGTGTTGAAACAAGTTGATTGTACTGTCATTCAATGCAAATCGTCCTAGTTCTTTCTGCGTTGAACATTTGAGCACTGATGTCGCTAATTGTTTTTTTCGAAACCGGGACATTGCCCATTTTGCATTAAGAGAAGTGGGATAGTTTGGTTAGATGTCGCTAATTGTCATTTGAGCCCTGAAAAAAAAATTACCTGGACTCTCTCATCCTGCCTGAAACGGAACTGAACCAAGTACCAGCTTTCTCTCAACACTCAACAGTTATGTAGGAAAAAAAAAAAAAATACTAGAACTGCCCCTGTGTTTTTCACCTTTAAGCTAGAGCACAATGCAAATTCAAACACATTACATTTGAACAAGAAAACACAAGGTCTAATAAATGGTGGAGAGCTAGCCTGGAGCTCTGTATGCTAAATAAATTCTTCAGTTGCAGTCTACGACTTGCTGGATTAGCTTTACTGGAGAATACATTTTTTCAATAATAAAGGTTATGCAATCGTACATTCTTCAAACAGACGACTTCACTGGAGATCAATTAGCTTTAGAAAGGGTGCCGCCGACGCCGCAAGAATGACCGATGATTTGCATGATCTGGAAACGATACTACAAGGAAGTCAGCATCATTGGAATTTTCAAAAGGAAAAAAAAAAAGAGAAGTCATCAAGCATGCTGATATTACGAACCTTGGTTGCAACTTTGATATATGAAGCACGCCAGCTTACTCATTAATGATAATGATGTGTTTTGTCGAGTAGATACTGGCTCTGCAGGTTCTGATCATACATAAGATGATGTTAGAATCAAAGCATGTAAATGAAGTTGAAATCAGTCCACCGTCCAAGTATTACTTTATTATTATTGTCCTAAATTCATATGTAGGGACCAAAAAAGTGGCGTATATACTACAAGGATGTCTATGTAATTATAATATTATATATATAGAATGATTAATAAGACAGGAGTAGCGTTCATTTAAAAGAAACCAAGGAAGAATTAAGTAGAGATTACCTTGAAGGTGGCGATCTAGAACTTTCTTCTCGAGGTGATCCAAACATTGTTGTAGGCTCGGTGGAAGCTGCTTCATACTACAACATAATCTAATCCAAAGAACTCTAAGAGATGAGTAGTGCCCATTCGGTAGGGATTTCAGGCTTTTGCAGTCATAAATGTCGAGTTGTTCCAGCGACCGGACCTCTCCTGACAGGCAAACAAGACTGCTGCATAACCAAATCTTCAAGGTCTTGATGGACGGAGGAAGGTTGGCCACTTCTATCAAGCCAGCGCAATTATATATGTCTAGAGATTCTAGGCATGGAAAGAAGCAATGGTTACTACTACTGGCTGATGATGAGAGGTTCAGTACTCCAGCTGTGGCATCACTGCTGGACGACCCTGAAGCAATCAACGATGATGACGTATCTGCAAGCTTTGTGTCCTCCTGCTGATGACAGAATACGATTGACTTGAGACTCCTGCAGTCTCTAATAAGTAACGACTTGAGAGATGATGCTGATAGGTTTGGGACCTGTACCAAAGATTCACAATATGCAAAATCTAGGGACTCCAGACGTGGCAGGGTTGTTCCACTCCGTTTTAGTAGCTCATCATCAGAAGCTTCTTCCTTCATGTGCCCTGTCAGCTTGTTACACCTACGAATCTCCAACATCCTCAAGGATACCAGGCCCTCGAACACCTTTTCTGGCCAGTAGATTAGAGCATCGCACCAACCGATTTCCAAGAATGCTAGCTGTCCAAAACATTTCCATAGCGCTAGTGCACTCGAGTGAGAGAAGAAAATGTCGCACCTTCTTAATTCCAGACTTCTCAAGTGGGAGGGGGATTCATGTTTACGTACCACCGCTTTGTGATTGGAATTGTGTGACGCATCCAGACTCAGGCAAGACAATGAACTCATATATTTGCTAGCTACCAATAGGGATGTTTGTTGACTGCATCCCTCTAGGTCTAATACACTTAGCATCGGCGCTTTAGGAAAACTAGTCAGCCTTTTTGAGCAATGAAAAATGGATAGTTTCTCAAGCTGAGGAAATGTTACACATTCCTCCCATCCACAAAACTTCTCCAAATGACGTAAGAGCATTTCTCTCAATGCTGGAAATGCAGAGCGGCACTCAGTGCCATCTTTGCTGCTACAAGATTGTTTAACCACCGATGCCTTTGGTAATGCTGTGAGGCTTCCACACTGTATGATACTCAGAGACTCAACCTCAGGAAATAGTGGCTCTTCTCCTTGCACCTCATTCGTGTCCCACCACATCTCAAACTTTGGCATAAACGACAACTGCATCCTCTTCAGTTTCGGAAACTTGGAGGGAGCACCACCGCTGAACAAACAATTTAAATTTTTCAGCATGTGTAAGTAGAGAGATTGTAGAGCCGGTAACTGCCAGAGTGCCGGAAGATTCTCGAGATTTTGACAATCAACAAACTCGAGCTCCACCATGCCTTGCAGCTCAAGTATCCATGTTGGAATACCACCACTCCTGCAGCAATACATCCTCATAGCCTTCAGCCCATCATGAGGTCTGAGAACTTCCAGCACCTCCATATGTGCCTCCTTTTTCATTGTAACTAGACGGTCCAGACCATCTTAATGTTAGTTCTTCCAGCCTTTCCTTGTCCCTAAGATTTGCTGATTTTGCATCTTCTCTTGTCACATTTTGAAGCCACCTTAGCTCCAGCTGCCCACCAAGGTCCATGTTCTTCAGCTCTCCCATGTTACTGCAACCTGGGTCAGTACCTAATACAAAGCATGTAAGTGTCTGCAGCGAAGTGAGGTGTCCGAGTTTTGGAGGCATCCCTGTTACCCTCAAACATCCGTGAGTGTAGAGGTGACGGAGGGTAGTCATGTGCATCATTGCCTTCGGAAGCTGTTCAAGACTTTTACAATGGGATAGGTTCAATGTTTGCAGATTATGCAGGTAGGTAATATGTTCAGGAAGTGTTTCAATATCACTTCCTGAGAGATCAAGGAACCTTAGGTGAGGAAGATATTTTGGTTCTAGGAATGAACCTTGCTTGGTCTTTAAGGCTCGCATAGATCTGCAGTATTTTGTTAAATGCTGAACATCTGGTGTTCTGGACCCATCACATATCAGTGTCTGGATAGCTAGAGATCCTTTCTCTTGGGAAGCATTTACAACATTTCCTGGGATATCAACTGACAAAAATAAATGACGAGTAGAGTACGGAAAATCCTTACTTTGGCTTAGTTTGGTATCTATAGTGGCACATTCTTTTCCCATTGAATCATGTGCAACATCAAGCATAAGGTCATGGATTTTACAAGTAATTTGCCTGTAAAATTTGTCTTGCTTGACCTCTTGAAAAAATGACCTTTGCGCTAGCTCATTGAAAATTTGTTTACCAGTGTCTTCAGGACAGACTCCTTTTTGCTCCGGGATAAAACTATTGGCCATCCATAGTCGGATCAGCATTTCCACATCAATCTCGTGATCTGTAGGAAACATTGCGCAAAAGGCAAAGCACTGCCGCATATGTGGTGGCAAGCAGTTGTAACTGAGCTTGAGTATTGGTAAGATTCCATTTTCCTCATCACAGATTGTGTTTCTATTTAATACAGCCCTCCATTCTTGCACGGTATTCTTGGTATGCAGTACAGTACCCAATGCTGAAGCAGCTAAAGGAGAACCAGAACATCTCTTCGCAACATCACCAACCATTTTGAGTAGATTACCATCAATCCTTTGTGCTTGTGAACTGAATGCTCTTGTCTCGATAATTTTTTCAATGATGGTTTCTTCCAACGGCTTAATCTTATGGGATTTGATTGTCCCCATGAACTGAGCAATATATTCATCACGAGTTGTTGTCACCACTGAGCTACCGGCACTGCCATGATGAAGGAAGGACCTCAACTTTTCCCACTTGCAGGCCTCACGGTTCCAGATATCATCTAACACAAGGATATACTTCTTCCCACTCACGGCACTTTTAAACTTTTCCAATGCTGAATCTCCACTCATTTGATAACCATTCTTTTCAGCCTCTTTCACTATTATTTCAACCAGGAATCCACATCAAAGTTTTCAGACACACACACCCAAAGGCGCACCTGGAAATGCCTCTGAATGTCCATGTCATTATAAGCAAGTTGTGCTAGTGTGGTCTTGCCCATCCCACCCATTCCTACTATAGCAAGGACCGTGAGACCCGCATTGTCTCCTTGGCCAAGCAATGCATCAACAATCTCCTTCTTCTCTTTTTTGCTCTTGATTCACTAGCAATGCTCACATAATGGTCTGGGATGTTAGGGTCCGTCTGCCTCCATTTCAAGGACATTGGTGGTTCTGGTTTGAACTTGAACCTAAAGGTATTCATCTCTGTGATAAGCACATCAATTTCTTGCAAAATCATGCGAAGCTTGTTTGCCATCCTACAACGGAACACAAACCGGTTGTGAGAAGGGAAGAGCTTTATGATTTCCATACCAAACTCCTTGTAGTGCCCCTCAGATTTGGCCTTACGGCGGAGTGCCTCGTACTTGAACTCGTCAAGGACATCATTTGCCTTGTAGGCCACCTCGCGGAGCTCCTGAAGCCATGCTTTTGCCCCCTCCCTATTTTTCGCCGCTTGTTCCTCGGCGTCAGTGATGACGTCAAGGACGGCGGGTAGCTTGCGCTTGAGGAGCTTGTGCTCCTCCTCCATGCCCTCCATCACCTTGTACTGTTCTAGGAGGATGCTGGAGGCTTTGTCCTTCACCATGGTCACCAGTGGCCCGATCACCATGGTGGCCAGCACCTCCGCCATCGGAACGGCTGGGACGCTAGAGCTCAGTGCGTGCGCACAGGAGCAGGATGCAAGGGAGCACGGCGGCTGTGTGGCGTGCGGGGTTGTTGTGGATCTGAGCAGCTGGTTTGGAGGAAGATGAAACGAATTCGAACACTGGCTGGCTTTCTATCGATTTTCCACAACGATAGAGAGTGTGGGGTACTGATGCAATAGTCTCTGACAGTGAGATGGAGGCTATGAGCAGAGCAGACCAGACCACTGGATTGGAGGAAAATGGAAGATGCATGGATGCAAGCACATAATTTTCTACTGAGTCGCTGGGCTATCGCTGTTATTGTTGTCGTCGTAATTCGATCAGGGTCCAGGGGCAATTCAATCAGCCTACTAGTCAGCTCACGTACAAGCAGCTCAATTATTTGCCCCAAGTCTATCATCTCATCAAGGAGACAAGGACGTTTTGTACAGACAGGGAGATTAATAATAATAATTCCATAGATTTGCGCGATGATAAAGTTTTCCAGAGAACGGACTCCACTACATCGCTTTGGTCGGCTAATTTCAAAAATCAATGTCTTCTTTAATCTTTTTTAAGAATTTAAGAATGGTCTCCATAGATTTGCGCGATGATAAAGTTTTCCAGAGAACGGACTCCACTACATCGCTTTGGTCGGCTAATTTCAAAAATCAATGTCTTCTTTAATCTTTTTAAGAATTTAAGAATGGTCTGGCCCAGCGTGCCGTGCCGTGCCGTGCTGCCGACGGGCCGCGTCGGGCCGTCGTGCCGGCCGTGCCGTGCCTGGCGTGCCATCGCTTTGAGGCAGCAACGGCCCACGGCACGGCCCGCTGGCTGAAAAATCGATGCCGTGTCGCCCGGTGAGCACGGGACTGTTCACCGGGCTGGGCCGCCCATGGCCCGAAATTCAAAAAAACATCACAGCAAACAGTTTTTCAAATACAATAGACATAGACAGCATCAGGATCTATGATAGACTTCACACTTAACTGTTTTTCAAAAAATGACAGGCAATGATTCAAAATGACAGAATGAAAATGAGACAAGTTTTCAAAAGAAAGAGCTGGAGTGCAATGCTGCCTCATTAAAAATCTTTCTAGGTAAACCCATCCTTGTGGGAGAAACCCTAGAAAGGAAAAAAGAGTACAGCCCCAGCTCAAATTGTATTCAAATTTCACGGGGTTTCAAACCTGTCAATCATCTAGCCCTATTACAATAGCCATCACAATTGTGGCAACATCCAAAGAAAAACTAGCACAGATTCACATCACATGAGGTTCAACATCCAACTATCTAAGAACTGATCAGTTTCTGTAAAAGTGAACCACTGAGCACTGACCATTGACCAAAATCACCAGCAAAAGTCCCTGCAATATGACCTGATCAGTTTCTGGTCTATGAATGAACTAAAGCAAATGAATCATGAATGAATGGAGACTAGAGAGTGAAAGTCTTTACCTCCAATATGCTGTTCTTCTTCTTCTAGCCACCAACAGAACTGTTGCCACCAACAGAACTGTTGGTGCGGTCTTTGCGGGTGCGGCTGCCGCTTCCTCTTCCTTGGCCAACATCATCAATCCACATATTATCAAACTTAGCCACCAGGTTGAAGTCCTCAGCGGTGTGCTGTTCTCTCCTTGCTCCCAACTCCCAATCCTTGATGCATGTGAGCATCTCAACATGCTCGGGCAACAAAAAGCGCCCGCCGCCCGATCTTCGAGTATCCTACTTGCCAAGCTGAAACAAGACTCGAGAAAACAGTAGATGCAGGAACAGACATAATATCTTTGGCCAAAATAGACAAGATAGGATAGGTTTGCTTGCGGTCACGCCACCATAGCAAGATATCAAAATTTTCTGGAAAGACAAATATCATCCATCCTTTGTCTAAGTAAGTCCGAGCTCACTAATAACAAATGCTGTAGAAGATGAGTCGGTGCACGGAATTACCAAAGAGCCTTCCCCATGACCGTTTTTCTCTTACCAGGGGAGGATATGAAGGCTGTACAGGCCTAGTAGACCTTGCTGTTGCACCAAATTTGTCAACATACTTGCCAAAGAGTCTAGTCAATTCATCTTTCACATCACCATAGTAGACATTGTAATTAACTCCTAAGGCCTTACCAAGAAGATCAAGTAATGAATACAAGGCGGGCAACTTACCTCTAGGATCAAGAACTAAAGCAAAAGAAAACAGCATTGGTGGTTTTTCCCAAGACTTAAGTAGTTTAAGCTTCATAGGTAATGCAATGCTTCTAAAATTATTATCGATTCAGCTTGTTTCAAAAGCTCAAAGAATGTCAAGAATACTATCTATGCGAAACCAATGGAGAAGTAGGGTAGTAAACACCAGATAGAAGAACAGTGATCTCATAAAAAAGTTCCAGGAAACTCATTATCTGTTCAGCAATATGCCAATGCAAAGGAGTCAAAAGCACCTTTTCATAGTTTGAATTAATGAACACAGAAAAAACTTCCTTATACACATATTGGCCTGTATTTTCATCTTTAGTCAAAGAAAGATTTAAGCATCAAATAAGTAGAGTTCCATCTAACATCCATGTCCAGCCCAAACTTTCTAGGTCTAACACCCTTAGCAATACAATAGTTTTTGAACAATGCAATTCTCTGATTAGAAGCATTTAAAAAGCTTATTGCAGTTCTAAAATCCTCAAGATAAGACTTAATCCTTTTCAAACCCGGACTTAACAATCAAATTAATAACATGGCAAACACACCGCTGATGCACAAGCAAGTACCTAACTTTGTTAGGATCATCACGAGTAGGTGCAGGATAGGAACCCAAATAGCCAAAGAATGTAGGAGCAAGAGTTTCAAAAGCCTTAGAATTAGAAGATGCATTATCTAAAGTCACAGCAAACACTTTATTCATCAAATTGAACTCCTCAACCACATTACAAATGCTATCAGCAATATTGGCACTAGTATGTGCTGCCTCAATAAGCCTCAAACCAATAACCTTTTTTTGTAGTTCCCAATCAGCATTCACATAATGAGCAACAACAGAAATGTAATCCTCCTTAGAATTACCGGACCAAATATCGATGTCAAAAAAAGTAACATGTATCGGGCAACAAAGACTTAACAATCATACTACGTTCTTTTGCTCAAAAAGCTTAGCCATGTCTCTAGTGGTGGTGGTCCTAGAAACACCCTCAAACACGGGATTATGTGCACGCTTAATGTAATCTTCCCAGTGCTTGGGTGGCACCAACCCCTAATGGCGAGGTCAAGTCTAGCAATCAAAATGCACAACTCCATGCGAGCAACCATAGGATCATAAACCCGAGTTTTCAAACCATCGATTCAAAGCAAGTTTAGCCTGGGTCTTAGCAAAGCATGATCACGTTTAGCGTAACGAGGATTTCATATGCCTAATCAAATGCCCAATGCCGGCTAGCGGATCTAGCGAGTACTTACGCCTACGATTAACTTACAGATGGCGACTACACGGACCTTGTTCTGATCCTTAATCTCATGGAACCATGTCCAAAGACTTAGACTTCTTACCTCCCCGCGGTGGTAGCCTCGGTGTCACCGGAGGGATCGTCGCCGTCATCGACATCGATGAGCTCTGGCGTGGAGCCCGTGGTCCAACAGAGCGTCACCGGCGTGGATGCCGAACAAGGCGGCGTCCTCGCCCAAGTCGTCGTCGTTCTCGGCCAAGGCTTCAAGCTCGTCGTCGGTGTTGGGCGCTAGGTCCTCGCCGCCGCCGGGGCGGAGCCCCCGCGCTGCACGCCAAGACGACCAACACCGGCCGACCGAATCGAGCCCACCAGCCACGAACCGACGGGATCGGGACGCGTTAGACCGAGGCGCCAAGTCCTCCAAAGACCGCCCTCAACGGTCGCTTGGTCGGTGGTCCGCCATGTCAACTCCAGAGGAGGATGACTCGGCGTCGAAACCACCAAGCTCAACCCGCGGAAAGAGACAAGAGAGGCAAAAGATTAGAAAACGATGATGGCGGCGGGCGATCAAGCGCAGAGAGTCGAGTGAGAGGCAATGATGACAGATCGGGGTTTACCCGCACACCGAGCACGGTGCCGAAGCCAAGATGGCAAGATCCGTAGAGAGGCAAAGAGAGGCGAGAGGGAGAGGAGCACCAGAGAGAGGCAAAAGATTAGACAAACAACGGCGGCCGGCGGCGGATCGAAAGCAAGAAAACGCTCGAACTCACATGATGTCCGGAGGAGAAGAGGAGAGGAGAGGGGGTAAAGGAAAAAGAAAGTGATTTCAACTCGATCCGGGAAGGCCGAAGGCGTCGCCGCAGGGCCGACGACGCCGGAGACTTGGAGGCGAAGCTGCGGCGGCGACGTCGTCTGAGGTCGGAGTTGGAGGCGAGATCCGCAGAGAGAGGGGCGCGAAGATCCAAAGAGAGAGAGAGAGAGAGCGGCCGCGGCGCTGGGTGGGTGGGGAATGAAGGTTAGGGTTTGGGGGGGGGGGGAGCGGGAGCAGCCGCTTATATACGGGGGGCGGAGGCAGCCGGCCGCGGCTCCCGGGCCGCTTTTCCACCGGCCAGCATCGGGCCGGCCTAATTTACCGGGCCGCGCCGCGGCCGTGCCGCTGGCTGGGAGCGCCCAGGCCCGACACGCCCACCGGGCCGGGCCGCACGCACGGTACAGCCGACCGTGCCCGGCTCGGCCGCCAAAACGCCGCCACGGGTCGGGCCGACGGGGCTCCGGCCTGCGTGCCCATATATAATCATGCCCGTGCGTTGCTATGGGATAACTAAAATTTATATAAAAATACATGGATCGCATGATAAGATAACAATACTCTAAAATTAAACAATGATATTACGGTGACCTTTAATACATAAACACGCAAGTTTTGTGAAATTAACAATATTTTGAGCATGATGTTCAGAATATAAGTTTTAGATACAAATCTTTCCCAAAGATCCGTGAGACTTGTTGCGCTTTTGAGCGAAATACCCAATGATCAAATCTTTATGATGGTTAAGGAAGTCATCATCTAGGACTGTAGATGTGGTCCAAAATCCCTTCCTTTATGTGGTAAATAAATAGCTAAGTGCATGTGCATTGCTACAGTTTTAAAGTTTTGCTAATATATGTATTTTGGAGAGCTCGAAGCATAATATATTATACAAATACAAAGCAAATTATCTAGCTTGTTTGGCTAATCTATGATCATCTTGTATGAGTACCTTGGGGTCCTATGAAAGCCACAATTATCCTAAAATCAATATGGATAGAGTAGCATGTCCATGGTGACATATGTGTTCCTTCTTATCATACTCCGATTGTAAGTTGACACATCCTTATTTGTTGTTCAGGAATGATCACATTGTTGCAACCACACAGGAACGGAGCAGATGATAGGCACATGTATTCAAGAATGATTAGATTGTTGCAACCCACATAAAAATATCCGGATGCTCTAGTCATGTATTCCATGGCACAAGAACCATCCCTCTGAAAGCACAAGATAGGCATGACTAACTCTCCACCAACAGCAACAACAAATAGCATTCACTTGTGAGATAAAAAAAATCTCATTACACAAGATGTTTCAACAGTATTACAAGGGGAAAATGTCAACACCATAACACACTGAAAAAACAATCTGGTTTCAATCTTTATATGGGAGGAAATTAAATGAGAGGAATACGGAGGAGGGAAGTTATGTCCTAAGGTGTCGTTAGCCATACAGAGTAATACTGAGCAGGATCTGAGGGCGCATGACTGAAGATGAGCCTCGATTCCGCTTTAGGGGCTGGGGTGGCTGCGAGTTCACCGGCCACCGGGGCAAGGCGAAGCCACAAGAGCAGCTGCATTCCATGAACACCCTGCTCTAGGTTCGTGCCCCGTGCGTTGCTATAGGATAGCTAGACTTCTATAATAAAAGCATATGGATCGCACAATAAAATAATAATAAGGAAAACCTAAATATTGATATTAAAGTGAATGAGGAAATCACGGAGAACGCGGTGTCACAAACTCTACTATATAGACATTTCCGTGATGGGGAAATCCTTTTTAATGACATTGAATTAAATATAATAAAAATAAAAAGGAATTTTATGCCTCGCTACATGGAAAAACAAGTATTTCACAAACTGTCAACTCTTAAATTATATTCCGATGTTTTCCTTTATGAACAATTAGTCAAATAAATACTACTCCACTAATTACCATACAATGGAAATATATACTATAACTTCTGAAATTTCTTTTGACTAAATTGATTTGTAGTTTATGGACAGAGTAAAATGATGGCCATCTATCAAATTAAGATAAGATCAAATGCCTTGACCTATGCAAATTAAGATCAAATTCTTTTTCCCTTGTCAGTAGAAAAATTAGTCAACCAGATTGACATCCATTACAACCTAAATCACCTAGCACATGACTCTTCTATGGTAATTCTAATTTTCACAGAAGAAAACAAATACATCCATCTACGATTAGTGTTTCCATCTGACAACATTCAAAAGTTCAGATAATAGTTCAGACATCTGATTTCCTAATTCATATAGGAGAAAATACATCACGCTAGAGAGAAAGTAGGAAGGAGGGAGAAGCGGCATGAACCGAGGAGAAACAATGGACAGTAGGGAACCGCACGACACGGCGTACCTCTCGCCGGTGACGTGGTGCTTCAAGAGGAGACCACGCCTTGCCGCCGCAGCGCCGACGCGGCCCCACCCGGCTTCGGTTCGGTTATCGAGGTTGGGGCACTCGCCACGCGCCGACATCTCTCGGTGGCACGCATTAATCGATCACACGCGAGAATAGGGTCATCGAGGTAGCGTGGGCAGGTTATCGCGTCGGCGGGCATTCCTATGACATACCGTGCCGCACGCGATGGCGGTGGTTCGGGCATGGCGGTGGTTTGGGGCAATGGCGGCGATTGCAGTGGCATCAGATGACGCCGGATCGTCGGGTCGGCGGCGTTAGTGCGTCACGGCACCAAACGGAATCGGGTCATCGGGATATGGCAAGGTCTCGCGATTGTTGTGGCGTCTAGGACCGAGTCGGCGTCAAGCCGGGCCACGGCATGGTCGGGACATTTTTTTTTGTACGAGGGCACTCCGTTGTTGGCTCCATTCCTTTTATTTATTTCCTTTCTTTTTTTCCATTTCTTTTCACAACCAAGGGGCATTTATTTCCTTTCTTTTTTATTTCCAACCAAGGGACGTAGCGGATGGGTGGGGGGCAGGTCGCATGCGTCAAGAAAGGCAGGTCGTGATGATTGCGGCTTTTTAAAAATAGGTGAGTGTGGGGGAGAGGATCGCATGCAGAGAGCCGCACGGACGGACCAAAAAATTGTCGCATCATTAGGCGGTCTTACTTTTCGTTCTTTTATGTTGTAGAGATGAGGTGAAGAGATCTGCAAAGATCTACTACACCTATATGGGGAAACCCCCATTAGGGGATTTCTCTTGACATGCGGGTAGGACACATCAACATTCCTTCCGTTTCTTTACATTTCCGTTCCGTTCATGTTCGATGTTACGGCGGCCTCTTCGCGTCGACAGTCCCTCCTCCCCCCTCCACCAAAGCTGACCATCCTCCCCCCTCCCCACCCCCTACACACACACACACACACCAAAAATCCCACCACCACGAATTGAATCGCCACCACCGTCTGGCTTGGGCTCCCGGCCTCCTACTTAGCCTATAAAATCGCAGGTATCCCGCACTGGCGTAGGTGTGGGCGACGAATCGCTGGCTCCCGCGGCTTGAGCGGGAGGTGGTGGTGGCGATGACGCAGGGTCGTCGGGAGCCACGGTGCGCATGAAATCCACCACGGGCGAGATCCTCCACGTGCCAAATCCGCCGCAAGTGAGCTGCACCGCGCGACAAATTCGCCGGTAAGAGCGATTGCTCGCATGCCCCCACTCGGGGTCCTCTACCTTGGCCCTCATGGTGGAGAGTGGTGCTCGCCAACCCGCCGACGCCGCCCGAATCCGCCCCTCGCCGGCCGAGATTCGCGCCACCGAGCACGTTGCGCCGCGCCCGCCCGCCCCCCCGGCCGAGATGCGCCGGCCGCTAGCGGACGCCACCCGGAGGGGCCGAGTAGGAGGAGGAGGAGGAGCACGACACCGCTCCCCCGGCCGACGGCGGCCCGGCGAGCATGTCCCCTAGGAGTTGGCGGAGTTGAGGCCAGTCAAACGCGGGGGAACTCCCCCCGACACTTGATGGGGGTGGGGGTTGAGGCGACGAGGTGGATGCGGGCGATGGCGCTTAGCGCGGAGCGCACGGGCGTGCCGGGGAGTGAAGGATGCGGGGGGCTAGGCTGGAGGATGAATAAAGGGAAAGAAAGGTCCCGCCATTTTTTTAATTTAGCGGTATGTGACTTTGTTTGTAGCGAAGGATGACGCAGCCTCAATAACGAGTGGATGAGAAATTCTCGCTAAAAAAACGAGTGGAGGAGAATTTTTTTAGAAAGGACGGCAAAAGCTTTGTCGCGATTTCTATTAGACGAATAATGGAAAAGGCAAATGCAAGCCCGCTTTTTGGTGAAACCGGGCCAAAAAAACCATACAAATGTGGAGGGTACCCTACTCCACTACACACCTAGGTACCGTGTCTACTCAACTCACGCGCCCGAACCGGGCGCCCACTCAACTCCACTAAACTCAGTCAGATTGGGTCATCGACACGAGCCACCACTCCACTCAACTGAGGAGAGCCCCGCTCATCCTCCACAACTCACAACGCGGATGGGAGCAACATATACAAAGAAGCACCACTCGGTTGGATTGGGTCATCAACACGAGGCTCCAAACACCACCGCTCGATCGGATTGTGACATCGACATGAGCCACCACACAAAAGGCACCAAGGAAAAAGAAAGCAAACACACACAACCCTACACCACCACCACCACCACCTAGGAGAGGAGTCGAAAGCAAGCCGTCAAAACTGCGCCGTCGTCACCAACGTTGAAGCCACAGCCCGCTGCAAGGCCGAGCAGCTACCTGGAACTCCACCACGGGACTATCACCCTCAAGCTGCACACCCACAACCGTCGATCCCCAGCTCCAGCAATGCATCAGCAAAATCTCGTCGCGACACAATGGGAACCACTAATCCCGGCTACTCTTTGTGGGGGCCGAAGATCTCTAGATTGGTTTTTGGCTAATTGATGACATCCTTAGGACTAATCTCTCTATGCTAAGTGTTTGATTTAGTTGGAGATTGGTCAAGCCAAGTTGTGATGCATGCTGGTCATGTTGGATGGATCGAGATGGTTCAATTGATGATCAAGTGCATGACTTGGAGTGGATCGTGGATCAAAATGGGCTCAAGGCAAAGGTATATCATAGGGCCATTTTGATTTTACACTCAAGACACCATAGAGGGTGTGAGTGATTATAGGATCGATAAGCCGTACTATAAAGAGGGGAAAACTATCGTACATATCAATCCTCATGTGCCTCTAGGTTCAAAATCTTTTGCATGCATTCTAACCTAGAGAGCTAACCTAACCTTCGAAATTGATTGTGAAAATGCTAACACACGAGCACATGGTGATGTACACGTGGTGGTGTTGGCACATTTACGAAGGCGGTGATGGTTGTAGGGTTGAGTTGGGTTTGGGAACCGCTCATCCTCCCGCCGAGCTTGCGGCGGATTCGGCGCTTTTGAGAAAATGAGATGCATATTTTCTATTGCGCCGGATGCAAGTTGGTGTTGTGAACATGCTAGTCCTCGTGCACAAATTGGTATATTTGTTGGATAGCATGTCGGAGAAAAGACGGCGAAGGAACGCGCGACAAAACGATGACTTTTCGCCGCTCGGGCGTGACCGGACGCACCGACCGGAAGCGTGACCGACGCCGGGTTTTCGACCGGACGCTCCGGTCGATCGCTCGCGAGAGCCCCGCAGGCGGTTTTGACCGGACGCAGGGACCGGACGCTTAGACCGGACGCGATCCGGTGCCGACCGGAAGCATGCACCGGACGCCGGCAGCCGCTGGCTGTGGGCCGGTTGCTTGTCGTTTGTGACCGGGCCGCGACCGACCGGACGCTGGACCGACCGGCCCAGTGCGTCCGGTCGATCGCGTCCGGCCAGCTGTTTTTGTGCGCTTTTGCACCCCAACGGTTGATTTCGTGGTGGGGGTATTTATACCCCCTTGGCCGGTTCTAGGAGGTCTCTTGGTCATTTTGAATCAATCCTAACACCTCTAGAGCTGAGCACTCATCCTCCTCCTCACTCCTTTGCTTGAGAGCAACCATTCTAGTGAGTTGAAGTGATTCAAGTGCATTTGCTTTGATCATTGCATCTAGTGGCGCTTGAGGATCGTTGTGAGCCGGTGGATTTCTTGTTGCTCTTGGGGAGCACCACCCCTAGCCGGCTTGGTGATTGGTGGAGGCGTTGGCAAGAGTTGGTGATTGTTCTTGGCCACCTCCGGTGATTGTGAGAGGACCGTGCATCCTCGTCGGGACGACGAATTGCAAGATAATACATTGCTCGTGTCGGTGAGTACCTCTCATTTGCTTTGGGTGCGGTAAGCCTAAAGGCAATTGGCTTGGAGTGAGCTCCACACCGACCCACACGTGAGAAGGTCGACACAACGGAGACGTAGCTTGAGTGGTGCTCAAGTGAACTTCGGGATAAATCATTTGTCTCTTGTGTGTCTTGGTGTTTGGCTTCATCTTGATTATTACATTGATTCTCTCCCGGTGATTGGATTGACTAGCCTCGACATTGTGGTATAACACTACTACTCTCTCTTGCATTACTTTCTTAGTTAGTGTGCTAGAGTAGTTTGTGTAGACTTGTTTAGTTGCTAGAGTAAGTAGCTTGTTCACCTAGTGGTAAAGTAGTGACTTAGCCCTTGAGTGTGAATTAGAGATCATAGCAACTAGAATTGTCAATAGGAGGCTTGCCGACAAGTAGAGCTAGAGCAAACGCGTTTATCGTCTTTTGTTATTCTAACAAGTTTGTCTAGTGTTTTGTAGAAATTTTTATTAGGCTATTCACCCCCCCCCCTCTAGCCATTTAGGACCTTTCAGGGGCCTCGCCACACCCATCGTCTCACTCCACTACCCAGGACTCAAATATATGAAGCCGCTTCAAGAGCATCACTTCCGCCCCGCTGGCAACGAGATCACCACCACCATGCGCGCCAGCCCAAGACCTCTAGCACCCATGGGCCCTCAGAACCTTCCTGCCAACACGGACCAAGTGCACCACCACAGCTGCAATGCACAAGCAACTCCACCAGCCGACCACCACCCCAGGCACAAACCAAGATGAGTCTCCAAATGTGGCGCCTCCAAGGAGGGCACGACGCCAGTGACACCGTCGTCGCACGTCCATAAAGGACTGAGTTTTCACCCCGAGAACCAAGCTGTAAGGACATGGCAGCCATCAATGGTGCCCCCAGTGGAGAAATAGTTTGTGCTTTTTTTAATGATGAGAGTCTCACATGCCTGAGGGGCATGTGGTTGGTTGTTGCCAGGCTAGACGTTGCCAGATCGTGCCGACTTCAGCATTCTTTCATGGAAAAATTTGAATTCCTGGATTGCGGTCTTTACCGGAACGGAGGGAATACAAGACGGCACCCGGCGAGCACCATCCCATGTGCATCTGCGATTTGCATCGGACCAGCCGCCACAAAATGCTTGAACCGGATTTTTACTTTCCTGCGTGCACAGTGAGACAACTACAATTCTTGAGGAATGTCTTCTATGATTTTCCTATGGCATCCAAAGAATAAAATTATATAGAAATATCATTTATATTTCTTTTCCTACCCGCAGCAAGAACGCACGGGGAATCCTCTAGTATCATGTAAATTGGACGCTCGCCATTATGCCCATGCTTGTACACGGCATAATTCATATTGTCGATAGGAATGAAGGGATCAACATAGATTTGGGTGGGAACAAAATAGTTTTCTTGCATTGTTTCCATCACCTCAATGGGATCAATTGTTCGTGTCTAATTTATATTTTGAATAAAATAATAGTTAATTTTATAAAAATTAATAACTAGCTACTTTTCTAAATAGATAAATTTTTGTTTTAGAAAATTTCATACCCAATTTATATTTTTCTGATTTAAAAGGATTATTAATAATTTTTGTCTTTACAATTATTTTATCATTTTTAGGAAAAAAAATGTTCGTAGTTGGAGGACATGTCTGGTTTGGGGGGGGGGGGTGTTCACGATGCAGGTGGGTCAACAATGGGTCAACCAGTGTCTGACCCAAGCAACCCATTAAGCAAATATTGGGTTTTGGGTTGACCCACTCATTGACCCAGAAGACATGTGGGTACCCGATACACCATACTCGTCAGACGCGTTGCCTGCTGGCCGCTGCACTTCTCGCCTCGGCCGTCACCCCGTCAGGCCGTCCACCGCTCGCCGTCGCATCTTGCCGGCCGATGGCCGAATCTCTGTTTTTCTCTGGTCCTAAAGCCGTCGGGAGGATCGTTCTAGATGAAGCAAGGGGCCGGGCGGGGTCGTCGCCATCGTCGCTCCGGTTCCCGTCCGCCGGCGAGCGTCCATTGCATTTTCTCAGAATGCTCGGCCTCCGATCGATGTGATTACTAGTACTCTACATGGATGACATGCTGCTACTACTATATACTCGTATATATGAAAGGTGAAAGCAAATTCGTGCACGCAGGCAGGCACTAGCTAGCTAGCGCCGTGCTCGCCGCCGACGGAACTCGCCGCCGCCTGCCCGTGCTCTACTCCAGTCGTTTATTTTTTCTAATCTCCGTCTCGCATCGTATTTCCGCCTCTGCCACCAAGCCCGGCAGCCTCGCATCCGCCGGCATCGATCACGGCGGCGCTCGTGTCCGCTCCCACGCCAAGCAGATTAATATGCCCGCGGCTAGCCCGGTAGCCGAGCAGTGCTGCTTCCGCGTGCGGCGGACTCGCTCCGGCAGCCGCCGTGTCTCCCATCTGCGACCGCGCAAATCGCTTGCTCGCGCCCAGCAGACTCGCCCGCTCGCAGCGAAGGAGCTCGCACGGAGAAGGCGCTCGCGGCGACGAGGCCCTCCGACGACATCGATCGGTGATTGGGTTACCCAAACTACCCACGCTGCTAAGCACCATTTTGCACCAAAATAAAACGGGTCAACCCAATGGGTAATTACACCAAACTCTATGTTTTGGGTACTGGGGCATGGGGTCGACCCAATCAAATCTGCATTGTTGGGGGGGCTAAATTTGGACTTCAATAAAAAACTGAGGGCTAAACAATTTAAATTTCGATTTCTTTTTTCCCTTTTGAGGAAATCTCCATTTAATACGTGCGGTACTAGCCTCCACTAATTGAACATTTGAGCCTCTCCTACATTTTTTTTTTTTTTTGAGAATTTGAGCCTCTCCTACGTATACCGGTAGCTCTAAGGCCCATGCCCAGGACCCAACCAACCCACCATTTCAACTAGGCCGAGACCATTTATGGGCTTTAAGGGCCTCTCTCCTCGACGAGATCGACGCCATCGCTTCAGACTTCATCAGCGTTCCGCTCGGTTCGTCTCCTGAAAATCTCCTCGCCGCCGGCTCGCAAGATCTCCTCGGCACCGGAGTTCATGGCCGGCCGCCGCCGCACCAGCCGAGGAGCACGTCCGATGCCGGCCCCATCGACAGACGAACCCGCACTGCAGGATACCTCCGACCTTAGGTCCGTACTCCTTCCATTTCCCAAACCCTCGATGCTTATTCGTCTCCGTCTTTGGTTGGGTGAATATGGAGCCGAATCGGAGCAAATGGAGAATCCATGCTTGTCACGTGTATCAGGCAATGGATTTTCATGCATGGCCTCCTGCTCCTGTGATGAAGTCATGTCATTAAGTTTCAGATAAGCATTATTCAGTAATGTATTGATAATTTTTAGATAATGTTTTTTTTCAAAAAAAAAATTAAATTTCTAAAGATAGATAATATAATAATGGTTAAACCTCTGATACAGTTGCACATATGGGATTAAGTATGGTATTGCAAATTGCTGATGTCGTAGTCTCTTATGGTACTTTGGGATCTACAGAATAGTTGGGCTATGTTCTGATTTCTACACTTCGTGTGTTATGAGAGCATTTTATATACTGTTGCTTCATGCTATTCTTCTTGGGCACAAACTATGAAGCTAATTCAAAGAACTCTTTGTTGTGATTCAGAAAATATTACTAAATTTGCCATGGTACTCAGAAATATAATACATCCTGCTGCAGATACCATCAACCTGTATGTGGTTCTGGTGTGGTTTACTCTAATGAAAGTCTAGTGTGTTGATATGTAGATATCATCAGTGCCGGTTTTCGAGTTCAACAGAATGGAACGAAATCGTTGGTTTCCCTCAGTGTATAGAAAGATCTTGTTGCATTTTTAAGAGTTTATCATAGTGCTCTCTGCTTTCTTGCTTCTGACCAACATGTATTGAATTCCTTGTGTTTGGCAGGAAAGTTGATGCTGCAGAAAGGCCATCTAAGAAGCCCTTCCATGCCACGGTCTCCACCTGTACATCCTCTGTCGCATCCAGCTCCAATGTCTGGGCAGATCTACTAGAATGTCTGCTTCACCAAATAATGACTCTCCTTAGCTCATCCAGTGACATCTTTGCTTTTTTGCTGCAACCTGCCGTTGTTGGCGCGCTGCACTTGTCTCTTTCCCATCTACATTGAGCTTCAACGTCCCACCTCTTTGCCTGCAATCGCACATCCGTTATCCTGAAACACGGGTTCTACCCTTTCGTGAAAAGAAAAACATATGTTATCCTCATCGTGGTCAAAGACGCATCAACCATAGTCTTGTGCACAACTGCGAGTGGCAACTCACTAATCCTGTAAATGGATCCTCCTCCCAACGCTGTTCACCACCCCACAACCTTCCAAACCGCATGCACTATTTAGGTTGCTCATACGGTAATATTATAATCTCCAATTCATATCAGTGCCTCCTTGTTGATGTCTTTGGTTTTACTACCGTAAGGCCCCCCAAATTGAAATCCACAAGCAAGCATGAGATCAACTATGGAATCCTTGATGGTCCCCTCAAGTCACCCAACTCGCGTCTCTTCCTTTGCTCGAGGTCATCCATTTTCCAGTGGCAAGTTGGATCTAACGCTTGGTTGGAGCACCCTCTCGATATCCCAGGCATCTTTCAAATTGTGTTTTTTAAAGGTGAGATGTTTGCCAGGGATCAATGGGATGGGATCCACACCGTTCACTTGGCACCTCAGATCAACATTCATGAAGTAGATATTGACTGGACAGACTGGGCAGAAGATATTGTTGTGCACCACAATGTGATGTATTGGCTGGTGGTATGTGGTGACATGTTTCTCATGGTTGACCTCTCAATGAGCACTGATAGGGGGGCTACTGTCTTCTTTAGAGCTTTCAGGCTTGATTTCTCCATCGTACCACCTAAGTGGGTGAAGATGGAGAACTTGGGAAACCATGCCATCTTTGTAAGCTTTGATCAAAAGAGCCCAGCATTTTGCTGCACGGACCCTGAAAGATGGGGAGGAAAGAGTAACTGTATCTATGTTGCCGCCCAATCTAAGAAGAATGATAAACCTTGGAGTGTGGTCGAGCTTGGTCAGGCAATGTCTAGAAATTGGAGGCCTGTTGTCTATCCTGATGCTTATCTGTATGGCATTCCCGGTCAACCAGATAACCTTTGGGTGTTTCCTGGTTTGGTTTTGATGTTGGGCAGTGAGCATCTTTGGTTTACCTGGTGTTTTGGCTAGCACTTTCAAATTTCAGTTACTGCCTTAATATGATCTCTTAGCTAGGACATTGGCTGTAATATTTACTTTGAGCACTGTTGTTGCTCTATTGTCATTTAATTTGGCTTGCAGGTCTCAATAGATAATAAAGTATATAAATGCACTGACTGACGAACTCCGTTGCATTGTAATAGTTTACAGTTTTATTCAATTTAGTGTTATCATGAATTAACTTATTGCTCATGGTCTCTGCTTTCGGCTACTCTTTCTATTGTGTGGGTTTGCAAGTGGAGCTAGAAACCAGTGAGATACTTTGTTTATCATGCCGCATGAGGCTACTGGGAGATGTCTGTAATCTGCAGTAGGATTATGGCACTCGTTCAGTCCATGCCTCTGTTTGTTTGTTTCCCATGGGCATCTTCACTCTGAATTTATTTAGTGAACCGCCTATAGCTTGCTGGACTCTGATGCTCTGAAACAGAACCGAACCTGTCACAGTGTCACCAATTGGACCAAACAACAATATATTCTATAAGCTGTGTTGATCTGTAACATCTTCTAGAAAAATACTAGTACATCATGGCACTGCTACCCTGAACTGAACAAATACTGAAACCTGTCAGTACATAGTAGCAACTTCAAACAGCTACCTGTGTTTTCTCTTGTGCTAGATTACTACAATCCAAATTCAAACAAATTACATTTCAAAGCAAGGCTGGTTTTCTACCGGCTTGCAATCGGATACTGCTTTTCTACTCAAACTGAGGGCCTTCTCGATAGGCTCCTTGTAGTAGCCCTCGCCTTTGATGACTTTACTGGAGATTAGCTTCAGAAAGGGTACACAATACATTTCCATGAGCAGCAAGAAAGATGAATCGTTAGAACCACCTAGAAAGGATAACACACCATATAGTGAGTCAGCTTGAAGAGCTAGCATCAATGGAATTTCAGAAAAAGTCTATAGGACAATGCCAACTGAACGTCAGTCTTTGGGATGGAACATGTAGGCCACTGTAATACAGACCGAAGAAATTGCTTCATTGCAATCTGTAGCAATTGCGTTGATGCAGAATCCAAGGTCGCGGGCTGGCCATGGGCTTCTTGTGGCAATTCCGAGCTTGGGCTCATGATGGGCTTACTTACATCGGCCCAAGATTTCACCGCTTGTGCCGCCCCTCTCCCCTGGTGGTCGCCTGGTCGGCGCCGCCGGCTGTAAGGTCCTAGATGGCTAGAGGGGGGTGAATAGCCTATAAAAATTTTCTACAAGCTCAACTAAACAAACCGATTAGTATAAAACACGGTGAAAAGCGGTTTGCACTAGCTCTAATGGTCAAGCAAGCCTTCTAGTGACAGGACTAAATATTTCTATAATCTCTAGTTCACACAAAGTCTATGTCACTACTCTAACTAATGAGCAATCCTAATAAGGTCCTTATGCTAGCAAGAACAACCTACACAAGCAAGTGCTAGCTCTCTACTCAAGGTAAACTAGGAAAGTAATGCAAGAGTAAGAGGCTTGTTTTACCGATGTGTAGAGGATGTCAACCAATCACCGGGAAGATGAACACCAATCAATCACTTGCGAAGGTGATGATCCACACAAGAGACAATGAACAAGTCGATTTGTTCACCCGAGTTCGTTGTACACCGACAACTACTCTCGGTTGTGCCGACCAACACAAGGATGGTGTTTGAGCTGGGCGGTGCCCTTGCTAGCCTCAACACACCACTCAACAAGTGTGATACCCAAAGCACGAGCAATGTATTCCTTGCACTTTGTCTTCCCGGACGAGGAGTGCGTAATCCTCTCACAAACCAACCGGGGTGGCCAAGAAATAATCTCCTCTTCTTGCCAACAACTCCACCAAATCACCAAGCCGGCTAGGAGCGGTGCCTCCAAGAGTAACGGAAATCCACCGTCACAACACGATCCCCAAGTGCCTCTAGATGCAAGAACACAATGCAATGCACTTTGGATCTCTCTTCTCTCAAGAATGAAGCTCAAATCAAGAATGAGAGAGGAGGGAGGCTTGCTTGCTTGCTCAAAGATGTTAGGAGTGATTCAAATGACCAAGAGAGAGAGTAAGAGGCAGCCAAGGGGGGGTATAAATACCCCACACCACGAAATGTGGCCGTTGGGGAGGAAACCCACGGTTTACGGCGGCCGACGGGATCGACCGGACGCACCCGGGTCCGGTCCGGCGTCCGATCACGGCGTCCGGCCACAAACGACAAGCAACCCGCCCACGACCAACGGCGGCTACTACGAGCGTCCCCGGCATGCTTCCGGCCGGCACCGGATCGTCCACGAAAGTCGCGGCGTCCGGTCCCTGCGTCGGTCAAAACCGGATCGCAGGGCTCTCGCGACGCGATCGACCGGAAGGTCCGGCCGGTGCGTCGATCGCTGCACCGAAGCGTCCGGCCGAAAGCGTCCGGTCGGCAATTCCAGCGAAAACTCCACCGAAACACCGACGCCTTCTCTTCGACATGCTACCCATCAAGTATACCAAACTTGAGCACGAGGAATAGCATGTTTTCACCACCACGATGCATCCGGCGCAATAGAAAATATGCATCTCATTTTCTCGAAAGCGCCCGAATCCGCCTCGCAAGCTCGGCGGGAGGATGAGCGGTTCCCAAACCCAACTCAACCCTACGACCATCACCGCCTTCGCAAATGTGCCAACACCACCACGTGTACATCACCATGTGCTCGTGTGTTAGCATTTTCACAATTCATTTTGAAGGTTAGGTTAGCTCTTTAGGTTAGAATGCATGCATATGAGACTTGAACCTAAAGGCACGTGAGGATCGATATGTACGAAAGTTTTCCCCTCTTTATAGTGCGGCTTATCGATCCTATAACCACCCACACCCTCTATGGTGTCTTGGGTGTGAAACCAAAAGCCCTATGGTTATACCTTTGCCTTGGGACTTTTGTTCTCCGAAACTCCACCGGGTTGCATGCTTGATCATCTTTTGGATCACCTCGATCCATCCTCCATGATCATCTTGCACCAACTCCGGCACGACCAATCTCCATACATGTCAAACACTTAGCAATGAGAGATTAGTCCTTAGGTGTCACTAATTATCCAAAACCAAACTAGAGATCTTCACCGGCCGACTCGTCCGATTCAGAACGCTTGACGGAAGCCGCCGCCACCGCCCGCCGATGGAAGACGCAAGACGAGCCGTCGGTCTCAGTCCGTGTGCTCCTCCTTACCCTAGCTAACCTACTCCCTCGGGATGGTATTAGAAGTCGTTTTTGGATAAGGTTTGGGTCAAACATCGAATATAAATCATCAATAACTTTTAAGTTATTAAGTTTGTAAATGTAAAAATTATATGAGTAGATTTATTTTAAAAAATAATTTAATAAAAGTATACATATATCACATCTCCATAAATATATTTTTATAATAATAAGAGGTCAAAGTAGTTTTTTTTTGGAGACTGTCGCTGCCCTAAACGACTTCTAATACCATCCCGGAGGGAGTATAGGCTATAGCACTCATTAGATCCTTGCCTCTGTTTGTCTTTTCTTGTCTTCACTCTGACTTGGATGAACCAAATCAGAGCGTATGGATAGATGAACCGCCTAGTTATTGGCGTGTTTTGAGCGCAAGTGTGTACGTACTAGCTCGAGTTTGTGATGCTGCCTAAAATTAAACTGAACCTGTTAGTGTCAGTGCACACCAAGTTCAGCTTAAAATAGTTGTCTGCCCGACGACAACGATATTATATATGCTATGCTCTCCTACATCATGGGATGGGACTGTTATCTTATTTGGAAATTATGCAATACATTTTCAAAAGGAAAACAATAGGACCAAGAATGGAGAGCGAGCTAAATTCTTCAGCTTGCAGTCCAGGACCGCTTTTATGCTCAAAGTCCCAAACTCTAGGCCTTGGATCGCTCCCCTTCCCTTGTAGTAGGCATCACCTTTTCACTGTAGATTACCTTCAGAAGAAACTAAAGGGTATGCAATACATTTTTGCATTGCATCACAAGACTTTACTAGAGATTACCTACAGAAAGGGTATGCAGTACATTTTTCCAAGAGCCGCATGTGTGGGTTGTGATACTACAATGAACAGAGTAACATCATTCGAGTAATTATTAAAAAAAATATGAAATTGTGTACATATTTAGGAAAAAGAGTACCCAAATTGTGTTAGCACACAGAGCTAAGAATAGGACAGGAGTAACCAAAATGGATAGTGGGATGGCAACAATGAGCGAAATAAGAAATTGTGTACATATTTAGGACAGGAGTAACATCACGACGACAACAATGCAATAAGTACATTTTTCCAAGGGCCTCATGTGTGCAGCACAAGTCCAGTAGTTAGTTGGACTTTAATTTGTGCTGCTGCCCTGAACTGAACAACGCACTCGCAGCTTGCCGGAACTCTGACCACTAAATAAATTCTTCAGGTTGCAGTTTTTAATCAGGGCCTGCGGTCAGCTCGTTCCCACACTTTATTGGAAGATCAGCTTTACTGGAGAATACATTCTTTCAATCAGACGACTTTACTCACTAAGAAAGGTTATGCAATACATTCTTCGATCAGACGACTTCATTAGAGATTAATTAGCTTCAGAAAGGGTGCCGCATGGAAGACCAATCTTTTGCAGAGTCTGAAAACGATCCTATGAGGAAGTCAGCATCATTGGAATTTCCAAAAGAAAAAGAAAAAAGAGAAGTCATCAAGCATGCTGATATTAGGTACGAACCTTGGTTACTACATTCATCTAGTCTTCACTCCTCGATCTGAAGCACTCCAGCTTACTCATTAATGCTACAATTCTCCCAGTACGTACTGATCATCGATGATGTTAGAATTTATATATGCATGTAAATAAAGTTGAAATTAGAGACATTGCTGGTAAAGTACCATAGTCCACCGCCCAAATATTACTACTATTATTCTCCAAAATTCATATGTAGGGACAAAAAAAGTGACATATATACCCAACTATGTAACAAATATTAATGTGGTGTGTTGATTCTTAAACTTTGCATGTATGTATGAACCCAACTGTGTATCAATGAAGCATAACTTATCTTCTATGCATGGGGGGTGTTCAGTTGCTTGTACAGTAACCCAAAAAGTGCTACAGTTCTCTGTCACATCAAATCTCTTAACGTATTTTTGGAGCATTAAATATAGGTAAATAAAAAAACTAATTACACAGTTTGGCTGAAAAGTACGAGACGAATCTTTTAAGCCTAGTTAGTCCATGGTTGGACACTAATTACTAAATACAAACGAAAAGTGCTACAGTAGCCCAACCCAAAATATTTCACCAACTAAACACCCCCATGGTTTGCTAGATGTTCTGTACACTTCATTATTTTAAGGGTTTTTTTATTTTTCACTAAATCGTATCACGTCTTGTTAATTAATTTATACTAAATTGAAAAAAACCAAGAAGTTAACTAGAGATTACCTTGAAGAAGATGGGTATCTAGATCTTTCTCCTCGAGGTGATCCAGGCGTTCCTGTAGGCTCTGTGGAAGCTGCTTTATACCACTACGGCCTCTAATCTTAAGAACTCTAAGAGATGAGTATGATTGATGAGCAGGCCCATCTGGTAAGGATTCCAGGCGTTCACAATCTTTAATGCTGAGTTTTTCCAGCGACGCGAACTCTCCTGACAGGGAAACAAGACTCTCACAACCCAGAATCTTCACGGTCTTGATGCACGGAGGAAGGTTGGCAACCTCTGTCAAGCCACTGCAGTGTACTATTTGTAGAGATTCAAGGCATGGAAAGATGACGGAATGGTTACTGCTGGTTGATGATGACTGCTTCAGTAGTAGTACAGCTGCAGATGCTCCATCGGACAGGGACTCTGCTTTGGAATCAAGCTCCACTTGCTCTGCAGGAATGAGATACAACATTTTCATGGTGGTGTGTGATATGCCAAAATAATTTGTACATGAAAGAAAGGTTAATTTGGTAAGCAAAATGGCCCAGAGAGATAATTGTAATAAGAGAAAAATAGTTGGTGATTCCGGCATAGGATTGCATAAGTGGAGATATCAAATGTTCCTCGTGTTATTTTGTGCAGTCCCAAAAGTTAAGAATTTAGGTGGCACAAGTGCATAAGAATTTGGACATATCTTCTGATAACTAACACTCGAATGATTAAACTGGGTTATGTTTTAGGAAACATTATGTCATTTATATATTGAAACCATGAAACTACTCCCTCTGTCCCATGGAGTTCGACGTTTTTGACTTTTAAACTTCATCTTTGACCATCCGTTTTATTCAAAATATTTATGCAAATTATAAAATAAAATAATCAATATTCAAGTATCTTCATTGATAAAATAAGTCGTAAAAAAATAAATTATATTTGTGCAAAAAATTTGAATAAGACGAAGCATCGAATAAGATGGCACGGAAACCAGGGTGACAAACTCAGTGGGACGGAGGGAGTAGAGATCATTACCTTCATGGTGGCGATCTAGAACTTTCTTGTCGAGGTGATCGAGACGTTGCTGTAGGCTCGGTAGAAGCTGCTTTATACGACAGCCTCTAATCTCAAGAACTCTAAGAGATGAGTATACTTGATGGGGCCCATTCGGTAAGGATTCCAGGCTTCCGCAACCTGAAATAATGAGTTGTTCCAGCGACGGGACCTCTCCTGACAGGGAAGCAAGACTGTGACAGGCCACGATCTTCAAGGTCTTGATGGACGGAGGAAAGTTGGCAACCTCTGTCAAGCCATAGCACGAATATATCTGTAGAGATTCCAGGCATGGAAAGAAGCAATGGTTACTGATGGCACTGCTGGACGAGGACGGCCCTGCAGCAATCAATGATGATGACGTTTCCACCGGATGTACAACACCCGCTTCACTCATCACCAGCTGACCAAATATCATGGACTTGAGACTTTCACAGCAATAAATATGTAACGTCTTGAGAGACGCTGATAGTTTTGGAACCTGTACCAGAGATCCACAACTGTATATCTCTAGGGACTCCAGGCGTGGCAGGTTTCCACTCCGTTGTACGAGCACAAATTGCTGACCAGAAGCATCGTCTTCCATGAGTCCTGTCAGTTTGCTGCAGGAGATAATCTTTAACGTCCTCAAGGATACCAAGCCCCGGAACACTTTTTCTGGCCAGTGGACTAGAGCATTGCAATTTTCGATTTCCAACTGTGCTAGCTGCCCAAAGCAATTCCATAGCACCAGTGCAACCGAGTGATAGAAGAAATGGTCACACCCTCCTTGTAATACCAAATCTCCTAGGGGGCAAGGAGATTCATGGTCACGTACCACCACTTCAATTGAATTTTCTTCGTTGTTACAATCGGAACTGTGTGATGCTGGACCCATACTCATACTGGACAATGATTTAATGTATCTGCTAGCTGCCTGTAGGGATGCTTCTGCACTGCAACCCTTTAGGTCTAACGTACTTAGCTTCGGCGCTTTAGGAAAAGTAGTCAGCCCTGAGCAACACCAAATTTCTAGTTTTTCAAGCTGAGGAAATGTTACATCTTCTCCTAGAGTTTCTTTGACTGCCTCCCATCTGAGAAACTTATCCAAACCATGTAACTTCATTTCTCTCAGTGATGGAAACGCAGAGCGGCGTTCCATGTCATCTTTGCCACAAGATTCTGTAACCACAGCTGCTTTTGGTAATGCTGTGAGGTTTGTACATTCCCTAATCAACAGATACTCAACCTCGGGAAATAGCGGCTCTTGTCCTTGCACCTCATTCGTGTCCCACCACGTCGCAAACTTTGGCATCCTCTCCAAGTGCATCCACTTCAGTTTCTGAAACTTGGCCGGGGCACCACCACTGAACAAACAATGTAAATTTGGCAGGTTGCATAAGTAAAGAAATTGGAGGGACTGTAGCTGCCAGAGTGCAGGAAGCTTCTCGAGATTTTTGCAATCTTTTAACTGGAACTCCACCATGCCCTGCAACTCAAGCATCCATGTTGGAATACCACTGCTCCTGCAGCAATACATCCTCAGAGCCTTGAGCCCATTATGAGGCCTAAAACCTTCCAGCACCTCCTTATGTACCTCCTTTTCAATATCATCAGACCATCTTAATGTTAGTTCCTCCAGCCTTTTCTTATCCCAAAGATTTGCTGCTTTTGCATCTGCCGCTGTCACATTTTCGAGCTGTCTTAGCTCTAGCTGGCCACCTAGGTCCAAGTTCTTCAGCTCTCCCATGTTACTGCAACCTGAGCCAGTACCTAATACAAAACATGTAAGTGTTTGCAACGAAGTGAGGCGTCTGAGGTTTGGAGGCATGCACTTTAACAGATCACATCCATGAGTGTAGAGGTGACGAAGGGCAGTCATATACTTCATTGCCTTTGGAAGTTGTTCAAGACTTTCACATTTGGATAGGTTCAATGTTTGCAGATGATACAGGATAGTAATTTGTTCAGGAAGTGCTTTAATATCACTTTCTGAGAGATCAAGGTACCGTAGGTGCTGAAGATATTTTGGCTCCAGGAATGAACCTTGTCTGGTCATTAAGGCTCTCACAGATCTGCAGTATTTTGATAAATGTTGCACATCTGGTGTTCTGAACCCACCAAATGGTGTTCTGAACCCATCACATATCAGTGTCTGGATAGCTAGAGATCCTTTATCTCGGGAAGCATTCACAATATTTCTTGGGATATCAACTGACAGAAATAAATGACGAGCAGAGTATAGCAAATCCTCACTTTGGCTCAGTTTGGTATCTAAAGTGGCACATTCTTTTCCCATCGAATCTTGTGCAACATCATGCATAAGGTCATGGATTTTACAAGTAATTTGCCTTTCAAATTTATCTTTCTGCACCTCCTGAAAAAAAGACCTCTGAGCCAGCTCATTGAAAATTTGTTTACCAGTGACTTCAGGGCACACTCCTTGTTGCTCTAGGATGAAACTATTAGCCATCCATAGTTGGATCAACATTTCCACATCAATCTCGTGATCTTTAGGAAACATTGCACAAAAGGCAAAGCACTGCCGCATATATGGCGGCAAGCAGTTGTAACTAAGCTTTAGTATTGGTAATATTCCACTTTCCTCATCACAAATTGTGCTTCGATTTAATACTGCCTGCCATTCTTGCACGGTATTCTTGGTACGAAGTACAGAGCCCATTGCTGTAGCAGCTAAAGGCGAACCAGAACATCTCTTTGCAACATCACCAACCATATTGAGTAGTTGATCATCAGGCTTTTGTGCTTGCACGCTAAATGCTTCTTTCTTGATAATTTCTTCTATGTAGCTTTCTTCCAATTGCTTGATCTCATGGGTTTTGATTGTCTCCATGAACTGAGCAATATATTTGTCACGAGATGTTGTCAGCACTGAGCTACCGGGGCCACCATGATGAAGGTAGAACCTCAGCTTATCCCACTTGTTGGCCTCACGGTTCCATACATCATCTAGTACAAGGAGGTACTTCTTACCACTCACTGCACTTTTAAACTTTTCAATTGTTGAAACACCAGTCATTTGACAACCATTCTTTTCAACCTCTTTCACTATTGTTTCAAATAGAGAATTCACATCAAAGTTTTCAGACACACACACCCAGATCTGAATCTGGAAGTGCTTCTGAATGGCAGAGTCATTGTAAACAAGCTGTGCTAGTGTGGTCTTGCCCATCCCACCCATTCCTACTACAGGAAGGACCGTGAGACCCACATTGTCCCCTTGGCCAAGCAATGCATCAACAATCTCCTTTTTCTCTTTTACTCTTGACTCACTAGCAATGTTCACAGAATGGTTTGAGATGTTTGGGTCAGTCTGCCTCCATTTCAAGGACATTGGTGGTTGTGGTTTGAACTTGAACCTAAAGGTATTCATCTCCGCTATAAGAACATCAATTTCTTGCAAAATAATGCGGAGCTTGTTTGCCATCCTATAACGGAACACAAAACGGTTGTGAGAAGGGAAGAGCTTTATGACATCCATACCAAACTCCTTGTAGTGCCCCTCTGCCTTGGCCTTGCGGCGGAGTGCTTCGTACTTGAACTCGTCAAGGACATCATTCGCCTTGTAGGCCACCATCCGGAGTTCCTCAAGCCAAGCTTTCGCCCCTTCTCGATTTTTCGCCGCCTGCTCCTCGGCATGAGTGATGACGTCCAGGACGGCGGGCAGCTTGCGCTTGAGAAGCTTGTGCTCCTCCTCCATGCCCTCCATGACCTTGTACTGGTCCAGGAGGTAGCTGGAGGCTTTCTCCTTCACCATGGACACGAGTGGCCCGACCACCATGGTGGCCAGCACCTCCGCCATCGGAACGCCTGGATGCTGGAGCTCTGATCACACACGAGCAGGATGCTGGGAAGCACGGCGGCTGTGTGGTGTGGGGAGTGGTTGCGGATCTGAGCAGCTGGGTTGGAGGAAGATGAAATGAATTGGAGCATAGGCTGGCTCTCTATCGACTTCGTTCCACAGTGGTAGAGAGTGTGATACTGATGCCACGATAACACAGACAGTGTGAACCCAAAGGACTCCGGTGTGAGGCCAGTGTGAGGAGACCACTGGTGAGTAGATGCATGCAGTGTGAAGTGAAGGACATGTGCTCAACCTAGTCATGGTCTTGGATGGTGAGGGCACGAATGTATGAACCCATCCGCTTTAATGCACGGCGCCAACAGCAGACATTAGTAATGGTCTGGGAGCTGGGAAAGTGACATTATTGTACCTTGCATCACTAATGCACATGAAACGTTGATGGCACAAGCAGCACCAAACGTGACCACCAGCAGGCTTTCAATTCACAACAGCAAATAATTACAGTAGCCTTTGGGTGTTTTCTAGTTCGTTTTACAATGTTGGGCTGTGACCATATTTGGTTTACCTGGTGTTGCGACAAACGCTTCTAAATTTCAATTAGTATGTTTATTTGTATCATCTCTTAGCTAAGAACATTGGAGGTAATGTTTTCTTGACTTGAGCTTCCATGTTATCATACTGTGATCCACTGCAAATGGTGACCCTAGCCATAGTCCTAGTCCTTTCTGCGTTGAACAATTGAGCACTGATGTCGCCCTGTTGTCATTTGCCTTGCAGGGCATTCTAGATATATGAAGTATATAAATGCATTGTAGTGGACATACTTCCGACTGATTGAATCTTTGCATTGTAACAGTGCAATTTATGATATTATCCTCAACTACCTTTTTTTTTGGCTCATGGTCTCTGCTTTCGGCTGCTCTTGTATTGTGCTGGTTTGCATGTGCTACTCTCCCCGGACTGGCATAAATTATGTGCGTTTTGTTTTTATTATTTGCAGAGTTAGAAGCCACTAAGATGCTTTGTTTACCATGCCGCATGAGGCTACTGGGATATGTTCTGTAATTTGTAGCTGCATGGCCTTCTTGGTTCTTGGTACTCTGTTTCTTTGTTTCCCACAGGCATTTAAACTTTGATTTTATTTGCGGTGATCCATGTGCTCCCCACCCTGTTCAAGAGGACGTCTGCCGTGGCACGAACGTGATCGAACACATGGCAGTTGCGCTCCATCCACACGAGCCAAGATACGAGGTGCGCAAGCGAGTCGTAGGCCCTTGCAGTGCGATCTGGAACAACCAGTGGAAGACCGCAGCCACCAATCAAGCAGAAGACGACGTGTATTCCCGTGCAGTGTCCATTTCCACACAGATGGATCAGAGATTGCTGGCTGGAGAGCTCCCAAAGCCAAACGTCTCTACCCTCGTTTAAAAACGATATTTTAAAACGAAGTGCATCTTCTAGCCTTAATATTCTTCAAGATCTTTGGAATAATAAGCACACAAATTTTCCTGATTCATAATCACTTACCAGCAATCGGACCATGTCAAGAGCCAAAAGAAATTGCTTCATTGCAATCTGTAGCAATTGGGTTGATGCAGAATCAAGATCGCGGGCTGACCATGGCTTCTTGCGGCCATTCAAAGATGCTCTCTCTTATTTGGGCCCACCCAAACCATGGACCGATGCAATCAAAACTATAAGGCCTTGGAAATGTGCTTGAGCTTGTGTTGGGCTTATACCGGCCCAAGACCGCTTGCGCCGCCCGTCCCTCGGCGGTCGTCTTGTCGGCGGTTGCCTCGCCGCCGGCCGACTCGCCCGATTCAGCTTGACGGATGGAGCCCGCGGACGGAAACCGCCGCCACCTAAGCCGCCCGTCGACGGAAAATGCAATACGGAGCCGTCGATCTCAGGTCCGTGTTCTCCCCCTTACCCTCGCTAATAACCTATAGCACTCGTTAGATCTTTGTTTTCCTTGTCTTCACTCTGATTTTGTTGAGCCAAATCAGAGCATATGATAGATGAACCACCTAATTATTACCGTGTAGAGCGCAAGTCCACTAGTTCGATTTTATGATGCTGTCTGAAGTTAAACTGAACCTGTTAGTGTCAGTGCACACCAAGTTCAGACAAAGATATTATGTATGCTGTTGATGTGTGATAGCTATCCTCTCCCCACACTCGATGTAGGAAAATAATACATCATGCTGAATTCGGATCATGGCACTCGTTCAATCCATGCCTCTGTTTGTTTCCCATGGGCATCTTCACTCTGAATTTATTTAGTGAACCACCTATAGTTAGCTTGATTCTGTGACGCTGCCTGAAACAAAACCGAACCTGTCAGTATCACCAATTAGCAGCTTAGAATAGTTTGCCAAACAACAACAATATTATATCAGCTGATGGTCTGTAACATCATGTAGAAAAATAGTAGTACATCATGGCACTGCTACACTGAACTGAACAAAAACTGAAACTTGTCAGTGCACATGAAGTAGCAGCTTCAAACAGCTTGCTGGACAAACAACGAAGTAGAAAAATAGTTTAGACCGGAACTGCTACCTCTGTTTCTTTTTTTGTGCTAGAGCACAGTGCAAATTCACACACACACATTTCAAAGGAAAACAATAGGACTCCAAAATGGTGAAGAGCTAACTAAATTCCTTAGCTTGCAATCGAAGACTTCTTTTCTACTCAAACTGAGGGCCTACGATAGGCTCCATGTAGTAGCCCTCCTCTTTGACGACTTTGCTAGAGATTATCTTCAGAAGAAAGGTATTCAATACATCCTTGAATCAGACGACTTTACTGGAGATTAGCTTCAGAAAGGTACATATGCAATGTTTCTTTCATCGGAAGACTTCACTAGAGATTAGCTTCAGAAAGGGTACCCAATACATTTCCATGAGCAGAAAGACCAATCGTTTGCAGTCTGGTAACACGATCCTATAATGAAGTCAGACACCTTATAGTGAGTCAGCATGAAGAGCCAGCATCACTTGAATTTCCAAAAACAAAAAAAAAGTCACCAAGCATGCTGATATGATATTACAAACCTTGGTTGGCTGCAACTTAATTTCACCTAGTCCTCATCACTCCGCGTTCTGAAGCATGCCAGCTTGCTCATCAATGTTGTGTTCCACCGAGTAGGTACTGGCTCTGCATGCCCTCGATCATAGAAAATGTTAGAATTTTATTTATGCATGTATGTAAGGACCTTTTAGATTAAGGAGGATGGCATAGTCTATTCTCGTAAATTCGTATGTAAGGACCAAAAAAAACTGACACACAAGAATTTTAAACTTGGCATATATGTTCAAAAGTTTTTTTTTTTTTTTTTTTTTTGAAGTTTCACCGGGGGAGGCGCTCCCCACCTGAATATATTCAAGTGCCCTAAAATGGCTGATAACCTCGTTTTTAGGGGAAAACGAGGCCAAACCCCCGTCCCAATTAATTGTGGAAAACCGACTAAAACTGCATAAACGGCCTCTCGAACTGAGGCAAAGGTGTGGCTAAAACCACAAAAGAGACAACAACAACAAGCCCTCCAAAGACCGAGAGAGGGGTGGCTATCCACAATTACAACAAAAGATAGAGAGAACCTAGCCCAAACGAGGGAAACTCTAGACGAGGCCGCAAGACACCCACCGGCGCGCCGAATCGCCCCCGCCGAGCAAAGATACTCACCGCTTTCACAACGCCGTAGAGCCCACCTCCACTCCACTGAGCTCGCCCACGGGGGTGGAGAGGGGACTAAGAATGACGGCAGGCCGGCAAGCGAAGGATCAGCGGACACAACGACCTCCCATCGAACCGGTGGCGACATCCTCCAGCACATCCGGGCCCACTTGCCACCACCCAACGCCGGCCACGGGGAGGAATCCGTAGGGGGGATGGCGGCAGCGGTGGAAACACCACCCGGCATTTGATATTCTGGCACCACCAGGGAGACCGTCGACGGAGCAGAGGCGCCAACGGAGGGCACTCGTCGACGTCGGCGACGCCAAACAGCCAAGGCCAAGAGGGGCGACAACAACACGGGGGGAGAGCACACGGGAGAAACACAAGACCACGGCACGAGATGGACTCTACTCCTCCATAGTGGCGCCCTCAAGAGGGTCACGGCGCCGAAGACGCCGCCGCCACCGCTCTAGAGAACTAGAGCTAGGCTTTCGCCCGGAGGAGATCGACAACACATCGGTCGTAGAGTTGGGAGGAATCAACGCCCCCAAGGAGGTGAACGGCGCCAAAGGCGTCGTCGTCAATCGCAAGAACCGAGCCTTGCACGGCTTTCGCCGGGGTTCCCGAACTCATGAGCCAAGTTCGTCGATTTAGAGGCCAAAGGACAGACCTTGCCGGCGTCGGAGGACGCCGGTGAAGCCGAGGACGAGAGGCCGAAGAACGCGTCGCCCCACCGCCCGGAGCCAGCGGCCGAACCGCACGCGCGTTGAAGCCCCCGCGAGAGACGAGACCGGCGCGCGCCGCCGCCGCCGCCTTTGCTCGCGGCCGAACAGCTTGCCCCGCACCATCTTCGGCCGGTCGCCGCCCATGCCAAGCAACAAAGACGCCGGTTGAGTTCCCCCAGGCACACCGGGTGTGCTCCCAAGGAAGCCGACATGGGAGGTGTCCGCCAGGGGGCAGCCGGGCAAGGACCCGGGGGGCCCCGGCCGCCCGGCGGCCTCCCGAGGGTGCCCACGCCGAGGAAGGAGAGGGAGGGGCGGCGGCCGGAACGGGGAGGCGGTCGTCGCACCGCACATAGGCCGAAGGCCGGCCGGGAGGAGTAGGAGACACCCCGGAGGTGGCCGGATTCGCTTGAAGGATGGGCAGCACGCCTCCCCGTGGACGAAGCCGACGCAGCCTTCAACATCCGCCCGCGCTGAGGAGGAGCCGCGCCGTTCCGGGCGGATCCGAGGCGACCGAGGAGGATCCAAGGCCGGGGGGGCCGGATCCGGCCGCCCGGCAAGTCATCGACGCGGCACCGCACCGGCGCGCCGACGAGCCATCCCTGCCCACAAGGACGTCCCGCGAGCCTGGAAGAGGAAAGCCCCGCCACCGCCATCCTAGAGGTCCGCGGGCTTCCCGGCGTTCCCTCCGGCAATGGCGAGGTGGAAGGGGAGGAGTCGGGCGGCCGGGCGGCGGCGGGGGTTGGCGCCGCCGGTCGCTGTCTTGGAGCGACCCGAGCAGCGCGAGTCGTTTTTCCTCCCGGGGTTCTTTTTTAACCCGAGCAGCAGCAGCGGCTAGGGTTCAAAAAGTTTTACCCCAAGTGCATCCCAGAAATTGAAGAATTTATGTGGCACAAGTGCACAAGTAGAGGTATGGCGCACTATACTAACTGAAGCATATGTGTTTGAGGCAATAATAAAATAAAGGTGTTCAGTACACTATTATTTAAAGTTTTTATTTGTCACCGAATCACTGCACATCTTGTGACAACTAAAAACAAAATAAAGAGTAGCGTTTGAGGCAACAACAACAATCAAGCTTGTGTCAATTTATATTTATATGTAGAGACCAAAAAGTCCCATATATGCAAGGATAACTATGTAAATATTAATGTGGCGTGTTGATTCTTAAAATTTTCATGTATGTATAAACCCAACTGTGTCTCAATGTGTGAGCTGGTCTGTACTCTGTACTACCGAGAAACATGTATTATTATCTTCTATATGACTAGATGTTCTGTACACTTCATCATTTTAAGTTTTTTTATTTGTCACTCAATCGTGTCATGTATCATTCATTTATATTACATTGAAAAATTCAAGAAGGTAACTAGAGATTACCTTGAAGAAGATGGGTATCTAGAACTTTCTCCTCGAGTTGATCCAGGTGTTGCTGTAGACTCTGTGGAAGCTGCTTTATACCACTACAGGATTTAATCCTAAGAACTCGGAGAGATGAGTATGCTTGATGAAATCCATTCGGTAAGGATTCCAGGCATGGGCAATCAATAATGTCGAGTTCTTGCAGAGACAGGACCTCTCCTGACAGGGATACAAGGCTGCCGCATCTGCTTATAGTCAAGGTTTTGATGGAGGGAGGAAGGTTGGCAACCTCTGTCAAGCCATCACACTTACATATTGCTAGAGATTCTAGGCATGGAAAGACGACGGAATGGTTACTGCCGGTTGATGATGGCTGCTTCAGTAGTACAGCTTTAGATGCTCCATCGCACATGGACTCTGCTTTGCAATCAAGCTCCACTTGCTCTGCATGAATGAGATACAAAACACAATGTTTTCATGGTAGTGTGTGACATGCCAAAATAAATTGTACATGATAGAATGGTTAATTTGGTAAGAAAGTGGCCCAGCGAGATAATTGTAATAAGAGGAAAAAAAAAGTTTGTGATTCAGGCATAGGAGTGCACAAGTGGAGATATCAATTGTTCATCGTGTTAATTTGTGCAGTCCCAAAAGTTAAAGAATTTAGGTGCCACAAGTGCATAAGAATTTGGCGACATCTTCTTATAACTAACGCTCTGAATTATTAAACTGGGTTATGTTTTAGACAACATTATGCCATTATATATTCAATTAAATTAAACCATGAAACTAGAGATCATTACCTTCATGGTGGCGATGTAGATATTTCTCGTCGAGGTGATCAAGACGTTGTTGTAGGCTCGGTGGAAGCTGCTTTATACCGTGACATAATCTAATCTTAAGAACTCTAAGAGATGAGTATACTTGATGGGGCCCATTTGGTAAGAGTTCCAGGCTGTCGCAACCCCAAATGACGAGTTGTTCCAGAGACCGGACCTCTCCTAACAGGGAAGCAAGACTGCCACAATCAAAAATCTTCAAGGTCTTGATGGACGGAGGAAAGTTGGCAACCTCTGTCAAGCCACTGCAGTAATCTATTTCTAGATATTCTAGGCATGGAAAGAAGCAATGGTTACAGATGGCTGACGATGACACCAGCTTTAATACAGCTGTTGACACCGTGGCCTCACTACTGCACGAGGAGGACCCTGCAGCAATCAATGATGATGACGTTTCCACCGGCTGTAGAGCACCCTCTTCACTCACCAGCTGACCAAATACGATGGTCTTGAGACTTTCGCACCGAGTAATATGTAACGTCTTGAGAGATGCCGATAGGTTTGGGACCTGTACCAGAGATTCACAATATTGTATCTCTACGGACTCCAGGCGTGGCAGGTTTCCACTCCGTTGTACGAGCGCAGATTGCTGACTAGAAGCATCGTCTTCCGTGAGTCCTGTCAGTTTGCTGCAATCATTAATCTCCAACGTCCTCAAGGATACCAGGCCCCGGAACACTTTTTCTGGCCAGTAGACTAGAGCATCGCACCCACCGATTTTCAACTGTGCTAGCTGCCCAAAGTAATTCCATAGCACCAGTGCAACCGAGTGATAGAAGAAATGGTCACACCCTCCGCCTAATGCCAAATCTTCTAGGGGGCAGGGAGATTCATGGTCACGTACCACCACTTCAATCGAATTTTCTTCTTTATTACAATCAGAACTGTGTGACGCTGGACTCATACTCATACTGGACAGTGAATTAATGTATCTGCTAGCTGCCTGTAGGGATGCTTCTTCACTGCAATCCTGTAGGTATAACGTACTTAGCTTCGGTGCTTTAGGAAAAGTAGTCAGCTCTGAGCATCCCAAAATTTCAAGTTTCTCAAGCTGAGGAAATGTTACATCTTCTCCTAGAGTTTCTTCGACTGCCTCCCATCTGCGAAACTTCTCCAAACCATCTAACCACATTTCTCTCAGTGATGGAAACGCAGAGCGGCATTCTGTGTCTTCTTTGCCACAAGATTGTGTAACCACAGCTGCTTTTGGTAATGCTGTGAGGTTTGCACATTCACTAATCGACAGATACTCAACCTTGGGAAATAGCGGCTCTTGTCCTTGCACCTCATTCGTGTTCCACCACGCCTCAAACTTTGGCATCTTCCTCAATTTCATTCTCTTCAATTTCTGAAACTTAGCCGGGGCACCACCACTGAACAAACAATGTAAATTTGGCAGGTTCCATAAGTCAAGAAATTGGAGGGACTGTAGCTGCCAGAGTGCAGGAAGCTTCTCGATATTTTTGCAATCTCGTAACTCGAGCTCCACCATGCCCTGCAACTCAAGCATCCATGTTGGAATACCACTGCTCCTGCAGCAATACATCCTCAGAGCCTTGAGCCCATTATGAGGCCTAAAACCTTCCAGCACCTCCTTATGTACCTCCTTTTCAATATCATCAGACCATCTTAATGTTAGTTCCTCTAGCCTTTTCTTATCCCAAAGATTTGCAGCTTTTGCTTCTACCGCTGTCACATTTTCGAGCTGGCTTAGCTCTAGATGGCCACCTAGGTCCAAGTTCTTCAGCTCTCCCATGTTACTGCAACCCGAGCCAGTACCTAATACAAAACATGTAAGTGTCTGCAATAAAGTGAGGTGTCCGAGGTCTGGAGGCATGCTCTTTAACTTATCACATCCGTGAGTGTAGAGGTGACGGAGGGCACTCATATACTTCATTGCCATTGGAAGTTTCTCAAGCCTTGTACAATCAGATAGGTTCAATGTTTGCAGATGATATAGGATGGTAATATGGTCAGGAAGTGCTTCAATACTACAGTCTGAGAGATCAAGATACCGTAGGTGATGAAGAAATTTTGGCTTCAGGAATGAACCTTGTTCGGTCTTTAAGGCTCGCACAGATCTGCAGTATTTTGATAAATGTTGCACATTTGGTGTGCTGAACCCACCAAATAGTGTTTCGAACCTATCACATATCAGTGTCTGGATAGCTAGAGATCCTTTATCTCGGGAAGCATTCACAACATTTCCTGGGATATCAACTGACAGAAATAAATGACGAGCAGAGTATAGCAAATCCTCACTTTGGCTCAGTTTGGTATCTAAAGTGGCACATTCTTTTCCCATCGAATCTTGTGCAACATCATGCATAAGGTCATGGATTTTACAAGTAATTTGCCTTTCAAATTTGTCTTTCTGCACCTCCTGAAAAAATGACCTCTGAGCCAGCTCATTGAAAATTTGTTTACCAGTGACTTCAGGGCACACTCCTTGTTGCTCCGGGATGAAACTATTAGCCATCCATAGTTGGATCAACATTCCCACATCAATCTCGTGATCTTTAGGAAACACTGCACAAAAGGCAAAGCACTGCCGCATATGTGGCGGCAAGCAGTTGTAACTAAGCTTGAGTATTGGTAAGATTCCATTTTCCTCATCACAAATTGTGCTTCGATTTAATACCGCCTCCCATTCTTGCACGGTATTCTTGGTATGAAGTACAGAGCCCATTGCTGTAGCAGCTAAAGGAGAACCGGAACATCTCTTCGCAACATCACCAATCATCTTTTTGAGTAGCTCATCATCAGGCCTATGTGCTTGTGAACTGAATGCTCTTGTCTTGATAATTTTTTCTATGGAACTTAGATCCAAGCCCTTGATCTTATGGGCTTTGATTGTCCCCATGAACTGAGCAATATTTTCATCACGAGTTGTTGTCACAACTGAGCTACCAGTGCCACCATGATGAAGGTAGGACCTTAGCTCTTCCCACTTGTAGGCCTCACGGTTCCAGACATCATCCAATACGAGGAGGTACCTCTTCCCACTAACTGCATTTTGAAGCTTTTCCAATGTTGTAGTTCCATTTGCTTGAGAACCATTCACTTTATGTGCTTCTTCCACAATTCTTTCAGCCAAGGACTTCACTTCAAAGTTTTCGACACACACAAACCCAAAGCCGGACTTGGAAATGTTGCTGAATAATGGAGTCATTGTAAACAAGTTGTGCTAATGTGGTCTTGCCCATCCCCCCCATTCCTACAATGGGAAGGACCTTGAAACCCACATTGTCTCTTTTGTCAACCAATGCATCAACAATCTCCTTCTTCTCTTTTGCTCTTGACTCACTAGCAATGTTCACAGAATGGTCTGGGATGTTAGGGTCCGTCTGCCTCCATTTCAAGGACATTGGTGGCTGCGGTTTGAACTTGAACCTAAAAGTATTCATCTCCGCTATGAGGACATCAATTTCTTGCAAAATCATGCGAAGCTTGTTTGCCATCCTATAACGGAACACAAAACGGTTGTGAGACGGTAAGAGTTTTATGACATCCATACCAAACTCCTTGTAGTGCCCCTCTGCCTTGGCCTTGCGGCGGAGTGCCTCGTACTTGAACTCGTCAAGGACATCATTCGCCTTATAGGCCACTGTCCGGAGCTCCTCAAGCCAAGCTTTGGCCCCCTCATTGTTTTTCGAGGCCTGCTCCTCAGCGTCGGTGATGACGCTTAGGACGGCTGGAAGCTTGCGCTTGAGAATCTTGTGCTGCTCCTCCATGCCTTCCATCACCTTGTACTGGTCCAGCAGGTAGCTGGAGGCCTTGTCCTTCACCATGGACACCAGTGGCCCAACCACCATGGTGGCCAGTACCTCCGCCATTGGAACGCCTGGAGCTCGATCAGAACACTGGTGCTGGATGCAAGGAAGGAGCACAGATGCTGGTGGGTGGTGAAGGGAGTGGAATGTGGTTCTGAGAAGCTCCTTTGGTGCTGGACGCAAGGAAAAGGAGTGGAACCAATAACGCGAGCGCTGGACTCATTGAGTTGCTATGAGCCAACAAGTGGACCTGCTTGATTGCATGGACCAAAACAATATAATATAGAACTATAATTTGTTTGTACAAATGGCTAGGTCACTTAAGACAACTCCCTTCGACCAACGGGACTGTAACCATGTGGGAGCACGTGAACTTTGCAATTTCAAACGCATCGGCATGCTAAATGATGAGTAGTACATCACTTGCAACTCAAGGACAGATGGGAGCATCGATCTTAGTTCTTTCATATTACAGTTTGCATGCGAGGTTTAAATTAATCGAATGCACACTATTGTAATGTAATTTGAAACATCCACTGACCACTTGCTTGTATCTCAGGTTCTATGAAAAAGCAGTGTAATTTTGTAATCTATATGCTTCACTTCTAATATTTTTGTACCAGCAGCAAACCCACAAAAGCTTGCAGTCTGTTAATTCAATATCACGGTCACGGCTCGCGTTGCCTTTGTGAGCTTTGTCGCACAGAAGTCACATAGTTAGTTTGCAATATATGTGAAAAAAAATTAAACTTGAAAGGGCATCAGTAGTTGCCTAGTTGCAGCCTTGCAGGTGTGGGTGCTTCCTAGTTACTAGAAAGACGTGTGGCAACGCCGTGCCCTTCGGTGAAGGGGCCAGGCTGTATGTGATATGGTTATCCTTTTCTGTAATATACTATGCATAACAGCTAAGTTGTCTGGCAATTTCGGAGTAAATGATAGAACAATGCTGCTTGTGCTGTACAGAAGTTAGCAATGGTGTCAACCCCACCTCATTTTCCTTTATCCACTTTCCATACTGCTGCTCGATATACATTTAGTTTTGTTCAGGGCTAAATAGATGATCTATCCGATTAATTTATCTGGTAGCGATTTTCAAGGCTCAAATTAGATGATCTAAAGTAAATTAAGAACAGGGAGATCTCGATGGTTTAAAAACAACTGGAATCTGGGGCTTATTTCTAAACCCAATTAAATAGTCTTTTCATGTACGCCATTAAAAAGATGGCCTACTCACCAAAGCCATTGAAAAGTTCAACCTATCACTTGTGTCGCCGTGTTTTTGAACTCTTTCGTGTGTGTGCCGTTCCATCTGCCGGGTGCTAGATTTCCACCGTTTGGTCACCTGACTTGTGGACCCCGGCACTGAAAAATGATCTGGTTGCACTGAAAAATTCCACTGAAGTATAGTACGACAATGTACAAATGCCTGGGTCACTCACTCAATAGAACAGGATAACTCCCTGCAACGAGACTAGCCATGTGACTAGACATGCATCTCGAGACAAGATGGGAACATCGATCTTGGTTCTTTCATATTACAATATTTGCAGGGTTTAAATTAACAGAAAGCGTCTACCAATGCATCCACTACCAATATTGGAGTTTGTGAAAGCTGAAAGCATATGCAATTTGAAAACAGCTAGCCACTTGCTTGTACTTGTACCTCGTGTCTTGTGAAAAAAAGCATAATTTTGTTATATGCATGCGCATCACTTGCATCTGATGTTTTGTTTACTGCATACTTCTTTTCATAATGATAACTCTAATAATATTTCTGTACAAGACAAACCACACACAACATCAAAAGACCGATTCCATTGTGGCGCATAATTCCATTTAATCTGGTGCATAGATTCTAAGATTCTCCCATTTTTTTTACATCTTTACATGCAAATACACCAACATCAAAAGGAAATCATTCTAAGGTGCTCTTTTATCTTTTCTTATTTATTTTCCTTTCACTAAGTGCCTTTAATCTATAAACTGGTGATTCTTAGGTAGTTAAGTTGAAGTCTAACTCTAGCCACTCACCTCTGTAGGACTAGGATTGTCCTCTGCTGCAGCAGCAGCTGTTGTCATCCAAGCTCCGGGCAATGCAGTCCGAGCAGCAGTGGCGGACGTACAGGGGGTCAGGGGGTCGACCGACCCCCTGCGGCCAGCACGTCATGTATACATGTTACATGTATGTGGTTACTTAATTATATTTGCATGATTAAAGTTTTATGCTGGAGGCTTCCGTCGGCCACCAAGCAGGCCAGGCTCCCACGGCATGAAGGCCCATCCTGATCCCGCACAGCAGATAGCCTGGTAGAGAAAGGCCCAGCCGCCAGGACTACGTAAAGGAAAACCTTGAGTCATATGGGCAGATATGGGCACGTAAAGGAAACCTTGAGTCATATGGGCACCGAATTATAATATGATTTTACCGAATTAAAATATGGTTTACCGATTTGTATATAAATTTTTTTTTATGCACCCCCTGTGCTCAAAAGCTGGATCCGCCACTGAGCAGCAAGGTGGTGGTGGTGGACTAGTGAGCACTCCTGACCGGTTGTGTATTTGCGGCATTGAGCACGCGCCGAAGTTAGCCTCCTCACCCGTGTCACACACCCACAGACTACTACAAGATTTTGTATGTAGTCGAGGAAATACAATTTAATTTATTATAGTGTGTCTTCATCTGAGACCGTTTAAAAATTTTTAATTGGAATTCAAATATAACAATTTAATTAGCCAACAGAGGTCCAGGCTAACTCCACCATTTCTTGGTCCTACTGATTTCCTTTTGAAATGTAAAAATGTAATTGAATTTGCATAACTGGATTACTGGAGCAAGGATAAGTGTTATATATCAGCAGCATATTGCATATACAATTTCTTGTTGTCTTGCAAGCTGGTGCTTGGTGTGCACTGCTGACAGAGGTTCAATTTTTGTTTCAGGCAGCATCACAAAGGCAAAGTCCAGCTAACTACTGGACTTGCACTGCACATTCCAGCATGAGGAATCCTATGCAGGATGAAAAATAACTACTAGCTGCTTGGTTCATCTACACATACGCTCTATTTTGGCTTCACGCCCACTACATAAAACCAGAGTGAAAAAAACAAAGGAAAAGAGGCATGGGTTGGAATGAGTGCACAGACCTAAGATCAACGGCTCCATCTTGCTCCTCCCGCCCATGGGCGACAGTCGCCGTGGAGGCTTCCGTCCACAGGTTCCCCGTCAAGTGTTGCTTAATCGGGGCGAGTTGGTCGGCGGCGAGGCGACCAGCCGCCGGCCGCCGACCGCCGACGATGGGGGAACGAAGAGGGGCGGCGCTCTCGTTGACCATCTTTGGTGGAAGACTGGAAGCCGGTGAAAGCTTGGGCCAGTCTAAGCCCATCAAGAGCCCAAACTCATCTCTTCATGATGTCCTGGCTGGGGTATTTTTTTTTTTCAGGCAATGGGGTATTTTTCCTTTTCTTCTTTTTTGGGAGATTTTCTCAAAATGGGCCCTAAATCAAATCCTCCTTCCTACATGGGCCTTCGATTCGTGCAGATAGGCTCCACTAATTGAGCATGCCCTGCCCACAACACAACATTCTAAGGCCCATACCTATGGACCCAAACGCCTTGTTTTTGAAATGGGCTGAGACGACCACGGATGGGATCCATTGATCCATTGAACCCGCGCGCACTGCAGGATGGACTCCACCGCTCTAATGTCTGCACGCCCTCTATTTCCCAAACCCTGGATGCATTATTTGTGTCTCTGCCTTTGTTTGGATGGATATGGAGCTGAATCGGAGCAAATAGAGAACTCATACATCGTCGTGTCATTCAGTTTCAAATAAGCACTAATTCAGTATTGTTTACGGTTCAGTTCAGAAACTGCAAATGTAGGTACTGAAGGCAAGGAGTGCACTGAAACACCATGCTGGAGCAGTATCTTATGATTTGAATATTTAGTTCAAGAGTGTTGGGCATCTTGGATGCAAGTACCGTCCATTAAAAATTAAATTTTCCATACACACCATGCCTGGATCTTATATTATGCTATCCCTGACTACAATCCATTTTTTGTGTTCAGTGTGGAGCTCAAGCTCCTTGTGGTGATCTCCATATTCATCGGCCACCTCCAGTGGCTCCATTCCATTTTTCTGTTCAGTGTGAAGTTCACGCTCCTGATGTTCATCGGCCACCTCGAGTGGCTTCAAGGTGTAGAAGTAGAAGCAACAGAGGTAATGTCCCAAGTTAAGCACCATGATGAAGGTGATGAGCCAGTAGTAGTTGTCGATTCTACCCCGGTTGATATTGTCCTGCAGCCATTCGCCCCGCGTGGCGCGCTGCACCACCGTGACGAGCACCGTGCTCAGATAGCTCCCGAAGGAGCCGCAGAGCCAGAAGAGCGCGACGGCGGTGCTGCGCATGCTCTCGGGCGCCTGGTCGTACAAGAACTCCATCTGCCCCACCGATGCGAACGCGTCGGCGACCCCGTGCACGGCGTACTGCGGCACCAGCCAGAACACGCTCATTGGGACGACGGCCTTGGGGGTGTCCAGGAGCCCGTGGTCAGCCGCCATGCCGCGCCGCCTCGTTTCCACCAGCTCGGCCGCGGCGACGCCGAAGATGGCGATGGTGAGCCCGATGCCCATGCGCTGGAAGTAGGTGACCCCGGACGGCCGGCCCGTGACGCGGCGCGCCAGGGGCACGAAAACGCGGTCGTACAGGATGATGCTCACTAGCGTTGTCCCGGTCGTGAAGATGGACAACGTCGCCGGTGGGATCTCCAGGCTCCGGGTGATGTGGCGCTCCATGGTGCGCGCCTGCATGATGGTGAAGGAGCCGTTGTGCGATCCGGCGGTGGCCAGGATGATGCCTGCCGACCAGATGGGTAGCATGCGGGCGATGGACTTGAGCTCCTCGACGCGGTGCACCGTCGACAGTCGCCACAGGTTGGGCTGCCCAGAGTCGGCGGAGACGTCGCCGGGCGTCACGATCGCCGCCCGGTCCAAGAACTTGAGCTTGTTAGTGTGGAGGAGCCTGCCTTTGGTAGAGATGAGAGCATCGAGCTCCTTGTCCTGATACAGCATGCCCGTGTCCTCGGGCACGGCGGCGTTGCGCTTCCTGAACGCGGCGACGAGGACCTGTACCAGCCTCGTGAACGGGCTGCCACCGGGCTTGGCCCTGACGTAGAGCGGGTACGCGACGAGGAAGACGACGATGGAGACGAACATGCTGATGGCCGGGATCCCGAACCCCATCCCCACCCGACGTTGTCCTGGATGTACACGACCAGTGTCAGCGCCAGCAGCGCCGCCGACCCCATGGTGAAGAAGTAGACGTTGAAGTATCGGCCACGCTTCCGGTTGGCCCACGCCTCGGCGCCCCGCTGGTCGTCGTCGAACTGGTCGGCGCCGAACGCGACGACGCTGGGCCGGATCCCGCCGGTGCCAAGGCACATGCACAGCATGGACAGGTAGAGCACGGCGAGCTGGCCCCGGAGGCGCGCTGCGACGCGGCGGTGGGGCTGGGGCGGAGCGATGGGACGACCGCGGACATGACGAGGCCGAGCATGCCGAGCTGGTAGAAGAGGGAGCCCGCGACGATGCTCCAGAACCGGCCGATGTAGGCGTCGGCGGCGAACGCGCCGAGGACGACCGTCAGGCTGGTGGTGCCGCCGAAGTTGGTGAGCGTGTTGGAGGCCTCCACCAGCGGCATGTGCAGCTGCTGCGTCAGGTACGAGATCAGGTTGGCGTTGAAGCCGGCCGTGGCGAAGCGGTCGCAGATCTCGTTGGCTGCAAAAAGTGTTCAGAATATTGTGTCGCCCAAAAATGTTCATACCACGATCGATCGATGAGTTAGCACTCACGTACCCATGATGAATGGTAGGGTCTTGTAGCCTCCCTGCTTCCACTTGCTCTTCTGTCCATCTCCCTCCGTTGTTGTGGTCGCCATGGCTGCAGCTTGCAGATGGACAAGCAACTCTAGCTACAGTATGTAAGAGTTGACGATGTTCAACTGTTCAAGCTGCAGATATATATGCTAGTGTGGCGTTCACATGGCCTAGCTACTACTGTACATCTAATCAGCAGCTCTTGACTTGAATAGTGCAGAAATGAGTATCATAATCCGGCCTTTAGCTGTCACAGAGTCAGTAGTGCACTTTCAGCATAAAAATAGGACCTCGAGAAGGCAATGCCATCGCTGCTCACTACCGAATCCGGCGATTTCCCGTGATGAAACAATTTCCCGTGAGCTAGCGAGGAAATAATCACGGGAAACAATAAGATATCCCGTGATCGGGGTGAAAACATCACGGGAAATCAAATTTTCCGTGATGGACAGCTCACGGAAAATCTCCCACTCATTTCCCGTGAGGAGGGGGCTCACGGGGAAAAGGAACGCCATCGCCCCGGCCCGCTCCGTCCCCTCCGTCCACCTTTTCCCTTGAGAACTCCGTCTAGCTCACGGGATATCTCTTTCCCGTGGCGCAGGCTTTCCGTGGGCTAAATAGTAGGCCTCCGGCAAAGGGCCCCCCTTCCCGTGAGGGGTACATCTTGCTCACGGGGGAAGAAGCTCACGGGAAATTTTTTTTTGGATTTTCATCTCCAAACTTTTTCTACACTTGTTGCACATCATATTGCACTCAATATTAAAGTTTGGTGAATTATTGACTTTATTTGATATATTTAGGTAATTATTCTCTTTTATGGGAATTTATGAAATAAGGCCAAATTTGAACTACAAGTGCTTCAATTTTTTGAAAAAATTAGTAGAAAATTTATATTCCTCATACTCAACACAATGTAAGACCTTGCATTTAAAAAAAACGAAATCGGAACATCTTAATACGAAATCATGAACGTTAATCCCTCGTTTGAGTGGTTTAAAAATTCTAGAAAATAAACCGATGTGCAAAAAATCATGAAATTTGATAATATGTCATGATATCTTATGCCGAGGCTATGATAAAAATTGGGAACGTTTAAGACAAGTTGGCACGCACGATGTTCACAAGCTCCAACATCTACGTAGAAGTTTCATATTTGTTGAGAATGATCCAGTGTGATTTCATGTGGATATGGCGGTCAAGTTGTGGTTTGGCTACGAAACTTTTTCTATATACAACAGACCTCAGATATTGTGTCATGTCTATTTTCGAGATTTTTTTTTGGATTATTTTGGTAATTATTATATTTTTTTTTGTTGTAGTTAAGTAAATACAATTTTGAAAAAAGGAGATAGAACCACATGAAATAATGGCCATTTTTCACGCAAGGATCAATTATGTATGTGTGAGTGTATGTTATAAGGTATTTTTAAAGTAATCTTGATCAAAGTTTGAAAAGATATATGTTACAAAAAGAAAGAGGGGGTAATAAATTTAAATTCTGAAAATTATCTTTCCGTGAGCAGCCTACGGGAAAGGTAAGAGATATCCCGTGAGCATATCCTGTGATCACGGGAAAGAGGAAGTGGGACCCGCCTCACAGGGTGCTTGCAGAGCTTGCAGGGTTTTTTTTTTTTACTCTTTCCCGTGAATATGGAAGTGAGTTATCTGATTGTATAACACATCCCGCGGCCATTTCTTGGCCGGACGGACCTCGAACTCCCGGCCGGTGCTGATGACCTGATCACTACTAAGTACTACTCAGTAATTAAGTCAGTAGTCACAACAGTCTGCAGCTAAAGAAATGCTGAATGGAATCAGTTGCATGCATGGCTAGTATACTACAGGGCAGGTGGGGTGGTGTTCCTTTGGTACGGCTGCACTTGGACAAATTGGCTCCGTGCGCCGTTACGTCGTTTGTTTCTTTGTGCCTGCCTCGCTGTTCCCCACACCGGGTTGGTATGTTCACTGCCAAGATTATATACTGCCCACTTGCCAATTTGTCCCCTCGATCTGTGCCCTACTGGCACTTCAATTATCACTAGTAGACTGGCGCGCGCCTCCGCGCGTCCGCTTGGGTGTGAAATTTCTGGAAGTCATTACACCATCAAGATGCGAGAAAGGTACTACTATTTTCATGAGAACAGCTGCACGCACCTGCGCGCCGAGTGAAGACAATCAGTGGTCAACATAAAAAGACGATAGAAACTGACATTATAAGATAGCTTTACATGATATAAGTTTACAAATAGCTGAATCGAGTAAGGACTTTAGTCTAGATAACAGGGTGTTTAGACTACATTATTATAGCTAGCAAACAGAAATGTCACATAATTTATAAAGATGGAATTGGTTCAGTAGCAGTACATATGGAGAGTACAAAAGCTTGATGTGTGCTAACAGAAAAGGCTGGGCCATGTGGGAGTGGCTAATCTGTCTTTGTTGTGCAAGTGGCACACCATCCTTGGTCATCTTATTGAAGTCAGGAGAGGATGAGCAGATACTTCTTTCGCAGGTAATCCAAAGCGATGTAATGAATGAGAGTCCTATGCATGGTTAATAAGAAGAAATTATCATATATTTTTTTTGTAAAAAAAGGGAAATCAGCAACATATCCAAACACTATGGACTCGGTCCAAATATCTTGAACACAAACCTTCAGGTTGAAATGCAATGTAGCAGCAGCTATTGTAGCAGCAACAATTGATTACCTGATCAATTGAAGGGGTGCAAATACGTTAATAGGAAAGAAAATTGAATTAACAATTATTGGTTGAAGGTTTTTTTTTTTTTTGACCGGTACCAAAATCTGAATGCTAAGCAAACATGCAAAATTGTAGTGACTACATGCAAACTGCCACCTCAATGTATTTCCATTTTATGGATATAATCACAACGAAAGCATATGTGCTGAATATTGAATTGAGAACCAGACCTACCGGTATATAACTTGAAATATGTTTGGTAATTCTCTCCCTTGCAGTAGTCATAGTAAGATCAAATTTCTTTGACAGATAGATCCTAGGGTCCAGAAAAATTGGTTTTGCCCTTATATTACTGTGAATGAGTTGTGTGTGTGGTGGCTTGGGGGAGGGGGAGGCATCAGGAAAGGGAACACAAATAAAGAGCATTTTGTACAAATGGACATATTAGTAAGAAAACTCACACTTTCCACCCAGGTAACCAAAAGAGGATTTGCTACCATAAATAAATGCTCCCAAACTTTCTTTTGTGGTTGACTGGTTGCAAATCGACAAATTTGAAGGTTAAGATAGCATGCAAAATTGTAGTGACTACATGCCAACACATAACAGTAGTTGTCAAACACATTCAGGGCAGAGGAGGCACCACAAATGAAGCAGCAGAATATTGGGCTCGTCCAGCATATGCTTTGATTGTAATGAACAAAGCACGGATTGCAAAGCACAAAGAAGATAAATTATCTTACAAAAACGCATTCTCTAGCTATACATAAAAGCAGAATACATAGCTACTCTAAAAGTAAGGTAACAATTGCCATGACGGATTAAAACAAGAAAGCAGGGAACTAACAATGGCACAGACAATAGCATTAAACGATTATTTGAGGAGACATGAAGGCACCAACCAATGCTGGAGCCCCCGGGGCGTGAAGAATCCACAAAAATTCAGATCGAGATGATCAAATTCAGACTTGTAAAGACAAACAGGTGTAAGCAATCTGATGGCAAACACACATAACCAGAAACTGTATGAGAAATATAACAGAATAAGAACAAACATAGACCAATTGATAGCATGAATTGATTTCTGGAAAGAACTCGTTCTTTTTCCTTGGCCAAGTTGCATCACAAAGTACATCTCAACCAGCAAACGGAAAACCCACAAATCCTCATAAACGTGTAAACTAAGAGAACCACTAAAGCACAGACTGGATGTCCTGGAGAATTAGTAAGGAGTAATACAACAAAAGTGCTTTGATCGGTGAAAATATGCAATAATAAAAGAATGAGTAAAAGGAAAAAGTATCCCTGATGATTTCCATCAGGCTGGTTGCGTAGGCGGCTAGTGCTATTGGTTCTGCTCAGCATCCTATTTTTTATAATAATCTAGTGAAATATGCTCTCAACCTTGAGCAGAAAATGGATGCTACGTTTTGACAGTACATTACAGCAACAAGCAAAATGGATGTGCATACGGTGCATACCATTGCAAGATACTGAAGTACCTGATAGCTTACTTCATGGAAGCTGCAGTTGCTTGTCCAACATTCATGAAATCAACCTGGAAGAAAGCAGGAGGAGATGCGGAAAGCATGAGTGTAGAACATGACTGCACATGACCAATTACTCCAAAAATCAGCAGCACCGTAATGCAGAGCCTCAATTTTTATCTCACACTATGAAACTATACAAATATCATCGACATGGTCATGCGCTCAGATATAAGCATAGTGCCTTTGCAATTCTTTCAAGTAGGGGCATAAAACAAACTCTATGGAGCACACTTCATTTTCTTTTTAGTTTAGATAAACAGCACCCGATCAGTCAAATATAATCTAGCATGTCATGTATGATTAACTGCTACATAATCTGTTATTTAGATAGCTGGGAGACACTGTATAGATTCAATAAGGAATTGACCACTTTTTGAGAACTTCAGTCTACCTTGAGAACAAATAGAGGAAAATAATAGAATAAGCAGTACACGGGTTCCGCTAACCTGAATTGCCTAGAGGAACTTGGAAGAACACATGCAAGGACAAAGAACCACAAAATTTTTTAAAAACAATGGACATGTACAAACATTGTGAGCTGAACTTTATTACTGACCGAAATTATGCATGAGAACATACAACCATAGACAGAAACACAAATTACCAACTGTACTAAGGCGGTGCTGCCCGACAATTTCTAATATGTACCTGCGTACTATGTTAGTATAGTAGATCCTACTATGCTAGAGAACTACCAAATTGGAGTTAAAACCCAAAGCTTTGTACTGAGGCCAAGTTGAAATTTAAATTAAATCAAGTATGAAACTCACTGGAGAAAGAGATATTTCTGAAAATCCCAACCGCAACAGGAAGATGCAGATGCATATAACAGATACATATAACTGACACCTAAGGCCTTTGAGGCAAGGAACCATGGACTCAAGAGTTTTGGTGTCAGGGTAAGAGGAGGCACACGAGCATTAATAGCTGAGCACCCATGAAACCTCTCAACGACAACTGGCCATGTATGGATCAGGCAACTAAGACATATATAAATTATCTAAAAGTTATTTCATGTTCCATACATATTGCAAGTAAATGTCTATCTAGGCTTTTGTAACAAAACCTAGTAAATTGTCAATATCATATAAGGCTGCAGATTTTAACCATAGGTCTCACCTTTCATTATCCAGTTGTGCTAAACTACTATGTAAATAGCTCTACTGGACGCCTGATCCTACAGAAAGTACTAAATAAAAACATTAGCCGACAATCAGATTCCTTGAGTTAATTAATTACTATTAAGCCTAGAGAGAAGTGGTGCCACCTGCTCATTTCAGTGATCAGTAAATGTATATTTAAAAGGCTCTATATGGATAACAAAATATTTAGTAATAAAAGTGAAGGTACACATAGCTTATCCAGTGAAAGTGTGAGACACTATATAGGATAACGTGTACGGATGGTTGAGACCTTTGGTAATAGCTAGGAACATATTCAGGTTTAAACGAAATATTCCATACAGGTCTCATTGCATAATGATTTTTGTGAGTTTAATATATATGAAAATAACTTATAAATTGGAAAGTGAGAATTTCCCAGGTAACAATATTAGTATATTACTATACCTTAATTGTTGTCTGTTGCAGGGACAGAGTACTATTGTAGGAACAACTAATAATCAACCAAAGCAGCCTTTGTAGGAGCTTTTCTACAAATTTAAAGGCAGTGCTTTTGTTCATTCTATAAATACACCAGGAAAATGGAAAATGATATTCATGATTTATATATCCATTTAGGAGATGATAGCTTTTATGCATACCATTGGAACAACATGGAGGACATACCAACACTTCACTGCTGAGCAGTATATATAGGAAGTAAAGAAAATGATGCTACCTTGTATGTTTGTTGCCTGAATTTGGGATCCTTTGAATTCTATTACTCATTGGGAACACGGCATGGTCCTTTTGTATCAAGTTGCAGCAAAAAATAGTAAACAAATAGTGATTTAGTTGACAGAAGCTAAAGGCCAACGTTTAGATGTAACATTTGAAAGTAAGGTGGAGTAAAAAGCTTGCCTAGACTATTTACAGAAGCACTTGCAGACAAAGCTCCAAAGAAGTTGCCCATCATGATACCATGCACAGGCTGCTGCATCTCAGGGAAAGGGTGGTATCTGGAGCTTGCTCGAAAATTATCTGCTGCAGCAAATTATGCATTAGAGACACTAAACATTCATTTTTTATCATGCAGCATTTAATGTATACTTAGTACAGATGACGCATAGAGAAACATCAAGACCTGTTTCAGCATCTTCATATTCCGAGATCTGTCCACTAATTGGGGTTTCAGCATCCATAGATTGGGAGGCTACCTGGCTCTGACTAGGGAAAGAGTTTGAACATACAGGACTATCAGCATTACATAATCCTGCATTCTCTTCAGCCTCTTTAGCACGATTGAAACTTTGTTTGACACCCTACCAAAAAAAAAAGCAATAAGATATATGGAAATAAAATGTCTTTAAATAAGGTTTGCATTAGAGCAAAAGCTGAATTCAGAATATTCATACCCTAACAGAATGTCTTTGACTACCAGAAATAATTTATTTTGTAATTAGAAAGCGAACTGAACAGGGTACCAAAGCAGTGAACAGTAAGCTATCAGTTTGCAAATATCCAACTGAACAGGGTACCAAGGCAGTAAACAGTAAGCTATCAGTTTGCAAATATCCATGACTATTAGTCATTCAGTCACAATTGAACAGTCATTTTTTCCATGTCAATTGTTATCTCCTTTTTCAATTAGAAGATCATGTGGGTAACATAAACGTAAAAGAACACATAGATGCCAACAATATTGGCATTGATGTTGAACAGATATGAATTCCAACTGGCACTTAACAAAACATTAAAAAAATTGAGTGAAAGCAAACATACCTTGATTTCAAATATTCAAGAAACCCCTGGAAAACAGGATAATAATAATCATTTATCATTTCACTTTTATTATGGGATTATCTCAGCAATCAGCCTGCTGTACGAATAGACTTGAAAAGTCATTTACTTCTGTTACAGTCAGTTAAGCTATAACACTGTATCTAGCACTTACTCTTCAAGCAACCAATATGTTCGTCTTTGGAAGTTCTCATTCTCCTCACCATGGCCATAATAGCAATGAAGTACATCAACACTACCAAACTAAAAGGACAAGGTTTCAGCTTGCGTAATGGAGTGGCAGAACCAGAATCAACAACAATGGACAGCCAGATACAACAAAAAAAGTATTAGTCATTTGGCAGCAACATGCAATTCCCATCATCCTTTTATTAGTATATTATAAAAAATAGTTTTCATAATGATCAGGAACAATGTAAATCTTATATTGCCAATTTATGTATAATTGTATATTACGGATCAGAAGAAGTAAAAAAATACTGGCATCATAAGAGAAATATCAGTGACCCCATGAACTGACTCAATGTTGAATAGCTTATATAAATTAATGAATCGAAAATCTCAACCACTTCCTCCACCTCCGCCACGTAAGAATTTCATCAAAGAAAATAGAACTTTGAACTTCTGAACTTTTGACCACCTGTATCTACACTGGATGTATGAAAAAAACGGCTAGATTTTCATTACTTCTATACAATAATATCATGCAATATCTAGATACAAGCTATATCCACAAACTAATGATACCAATTGGCAGCACTTCAGAAACCACAGCAATAGCCATCATATGTCTAATTTCTTCAAACTTTAAAAAAGAAAAGGAGCTATGTATGCACTAACTTTAAGCTTCTCATGAGCTTCTTTAACTGTCTTTCCATCCTTTTTTCTTTCTCCAGTTGTGTCCATCCTTCCTGAAGTATCTCAATATTTTCCCCGATCAAACGAAAACAAAGGAACCACCTGAGAAATTTTCAAGCAAGGAAAAGAAGTATTAGTACATCAGACTACACCCCAAAAAAACTGAAAGGTCATTGCAAAGTGCGATCACATGATAACATAACAAACTCACCAACTACAATCTGGTCCTATTGGAAGGAATGGTGTCTGATGTCATTAACAAATGATAGGTGACAAAATTGTTAACAGTCCCTAATCTTCTAAATGTTTAATGAGCCAGAACAAAATATCTTCGTACGACAGAAAAAATTGTCGACCGCATCGATTAAACCTGGCGGCTTCATAGACTTGGTCGATAGTCAAATCCAAGGGAGAGCAGGAGGCGGGATTACAACTCCCTGTGTACCTGTGGTGTGTCGGCCGGCTTGTGGATAGAAGACACTCGCAGGAGAATCCCGCGGAAATCATCGGCCGTCCCACGCTGAGATCCGACGGGCAAAAAAATTTTTGGGCTACGTGGACACGGTTCCCCGGCCAGAGCCATTGCCAGGTCTAGTGTTTTTAAAGCATCATGGGGCTGTATAATTAGAATCACTATCATACAAATATTTTTTTTTCCTATCTTTTTGGCCTACAGCCAGCCTCCTATACTGTAAAAGTTTCTTTTCTTATTTGTTATGTCAGGTCATGGCAACGAGCCACAGACCTGTAAAGCCCAAATTGAAAAATAACCATGTATCACTATTAAAAGCTCAGATGTCACTACCAGACAATGGCCCTGCTGTTTCCAAAGCCCTCATCCTGCTAAAGCTTCCAGGCAAGGTGTTGAAAAATTTTTTTATCGCAGAACAGTTGCAAAGACTGAAAAGAGAGTAAAAAAGAGGGCTCAGCATCACCTTTGTTCAATCATAGAAAGCAAGCCTCACTTCTGGTGCACAATCTACTCATCCTAAGAGCATCTCCAATGATTCCTAAAAAAAAAAAATCGGTAAATGAATGAGACTCCCAAGTGGATAAAAGAAGCTGAGAGCAATTTTTTTCAATCTTACTAAAAAGTACAGATCAAAAGTGGGCTTTAGAAACTATTGAGATGCTCTAATGTTCGTGGAACTGCGCTGGTTGTCATGTATCCGAATGACCTTCCTAGGCGTAACCACAAACCAAAAGGATGGTTTAATTGGCTTCAGAATGGGAAGAGGCTACCTCTAATTAGATACCTGGAACTGCATTGAGTGGTCAATAGCATGCAATTCAGCAAAGGTAGAACATCATCGCCCCTCACCAACATAAGAAATCATGGCCATCCAACAGGGAATCAAACGACGGGAAAGAATTCAAGGCGACGTGGACCGTTGTTGGTGCCTAGGAGCCATTCCCGGTTCTAGGGTTTTAACTCCATCCAGAACAAAGGAGATGAAGGCACACAAAACAACAGATCAGGAGGAGGGAAGAGGACCCGGCTTACCTGGTGGGGATCCACGGACGCACAGTACCTAGGGTTTGGCCGACGATCGAAGGAGCGCACGGGTCCCGACGGAAGGAGGTATCCAGGAGGCCACGAGGAGGATGGTGGAGAGGAGGTGGCCGCCGGCACCACCCACGCCGGGCGGGCTGCCTGGAGGCGGCGCCGCCACCGCCGCCGCCCTCGGCAGAACCGACGCCGACGCTGAGCCTCACGGCCGGCACCGCATCTGGAGGAATGGGCGGAGAGGAGGAGGAGGAGGAGGAGGAGGAGGAGGAGGAAGAGAAGGGGAGGAGGGGAAGACGCCGGGCGCTGGGATGGCGCCGTCGCGGCGACCATCGCGAGATCGAGAGGGAGAATGGGGAGGGCCGCTGCTGTTTTTTTTTTTTTTTTTTTTTTTTTTTTAAGCGGTAAGAGGCCGGAAGCTGAAGCTGAGTATATATTGCACTGGGTGGCTTCGGATAGAAGCTGGCCGGATTCAACAGAAGCTGGGATTCTCGTAAGAAGTAGGCCGAATAAGAAGCGGCTCCAAGTAATCATGGCCATTGAACGTGGAATCAAACGACGGGAACGAATTCAAGGCGACGTGGACCGGTGTTCCTGGCCAGGAGCCATTCCAGGTTCTAGCGTTTTAATATCTCAGTATCCCCCCATCCGCAGCTAGTCCTCCGGTACGGCAGGGCATCAAGGACGAGTGGACGACTGGCGGCGTCTGCCATGGCGGTGCGCAGCTGTGGCCGACGAAGATGGAATTAATGGACCGCCGATGAAGACGGAGCGAGCAGGGCGGCTCAATTCTTGGTGATCACCCTCACGTGTCCACTGGATTTTCTATATTTTCTTCACATGGAAATTATTCAAACAGCATTTCACCAGCATTTCTTGTTGGAGCCGATCGAACTCAGAACTCAGCTCGATCTTTTCCCTCTTTTTCCTGATCCGCTGATAGTTGCTTTTGTTAGCAGCATCCCGGATCCATCATGTCATTCAGTTTGTAATAAGCATTATTCAGTATCTTATCTTATCTTACTATTACTAATTGGAGGCTCCACGTTAATTCTCACCAGATGCGCTAAGAAAAAAAGATAAATGCTAGAAATTCTCACGTTAATCAAAACATCCGGCCATCAAATCAGATGTCTATAACCACTCATAACCATTGGATCTATTTTGTTACCTAATAAATTACCCACATATGCCATTATATATTGATTAACAAATAAATATCTTTCTTGAGAAGAAAATATAAAATCCGTCCAACGAGTACGGACTACGGAGAACTATACGGTTACTTTTGGCATAACAATAATATTTTCCAGAAAAGATACCGGAGCCAATATTATCCGATCAATCTAAGCTAACATATCCAATCAATCTAAGCTAACATATCCAATCAATCTAAGCTAACAAATTCATCGTGCGTGCCTTCCGATGTCTCCTCGAGGACAATGTCGCTTTGCCGCTGGCGGAGGGTTGCAGTCCTCTACGTGGTGAGCATCAAAGCCAACCTCGGCAGGCTGGAAACTCACCGGCCCATACTCGGTGTCCAAGTTCACTATCGCCGGTATCCTCTCATGCCACGACATCTGCGTCAAGCCGTCAACTGCATCTCGCCGTCCGCGGTGCCCACGCCGATGCTGGTGGAGTAGTTCTAAGCGATGCTTGGCGGAGCTGCCGACGAGGCCCAGGTGGCGGGCATCGTCTCTCGGAGATCAAGGGAGCCACCTGCAGGCGACGGACATTGCCAGGGCGCTGTGTTTCTGGCCTCCGACGATGCCAAGTGTGTGCCTGCTGGTATGTTGTGGTTGACTTCGCACAACTTGTGATTCAGATGTTGTGGATTTTATTCTGATCTGTTGCTTTGTACTTGGAAATTTAGAGGCTCTGATCTGAAGGTTGCATTAGTATGCATCGCATTGATTTGACGTCAACCTCCAAGATGGCCAAGATATATGCATCATGCAACAATTGGCAATTGTGCAAATTACAAGGTTGATTTGACTTAGAAAAATCATCCAGACCATAGAGATATTTTTGGTGCCCTTCCTTTATAAGTAAAATAGTTTTTTTTGGGTATAAATAACATGTATAGTTTGTGTCTTATGCTTATTTTTCGTATTACAGGCAATAATCAAAGCAAACATGATATAAGTAGAAAGATCAGAGAGCTTGGACCTAGGATATATAATGGTTGATTTGCAATGAGTGCACGAGGTCCCAGTCATCGAGGTAATGCATGCATACACATATCTCTACATAAACAATGTAACCAAGGTATTTAATTTTAACTTTTTGTGGGAAGAGCTTAAGCTTTATTGAAAAGATTTAAGCCATTCCCATTGTAATCAAACTATTCTATCTTAATAAAAATGCATAAATCTTTTGTGTTATCGAGAAAAAAAATTGTGGACAATCATCACTTACAAGTTACAAGTTAAACCTAAGAAGAAAGTGCTTCACTTATCCATCGCCTAAAAAGAATACAATACAGTCTTAGAACAAAGGATGCAGAACATCTCCAATAATTAATAGTTTCCGTAACTAACCTCTTAAAGCCTAAATGTGTACTCGCTCCATCCCGAAAAGAATGATTTTTTTAACTTGCACGCATCATATTTGATTAATCATCTTATTCAAATATTATAGATAAATTATAAATAAATAAATCATCATTACAATATCTCTACTAATAAAAGTGGTCTTAACAAAATATGATATTTAAACAAATTTTTGAAGGCGGATGGTCAAACAAGATGTTTGAAAGTAAAAACCACATGCTTTTTGGGATGGCGTGAGTATGCAATAAAAATCACTATCCAACAGTTCCTCCGTCAACATACTGTATTTAGTGACATGATAAATCTTCCTTCACGTCGAGTTCAATTCGGGGTGACAATGACATATTGTCCACCCCATATATTTATCTTGGAGAAAGGAAATATTTAATAGAGAATTTTTGTTAAAACGCACCCTATGGAATTTAAGTTTAATTTAGAAGGGCTAGCTCTGTATGCAAGGAGATTTAATCATCCTATTTTATTGTGGCTTAAATTTAGAACAACATGAGTTAAACCAATTTATGAAATTTCACAAAACATGTGGTCGTTATTGATTTTACTATTAGATTGTGGTGGGATACGTTTTGACATGGGACAATACATATTTCCATTTTATAAAAAAAAATAATAACAATTTGTTGCAAAATTACCTTTTAATAGGAAAAAAATCAAAACAAGTCGATAACTACAGAACACACATAACTTATATTTTTCCTAATCTATAGAAATGCAGATTTTGGTGCAAAGTTTGCCTCCAACAGCCTCTTAAATAAAATCTCCAAATATTGGCACTCACGATTCCAGATATCTCCCTAGGAAAATATGGAGAAAGAAGATGGCTTTGTAGAGTGCACATAAGTTTTACACAAGATGTACAAATGCTCTTATAGGGTACAAAACAAGTTTTATCAAAGATCTTAAAATAATGATTTAGAGTATTAAATTCAAATCAATTATTGGAGATGCTCTTATATTGTAGTCCATGTTACAAAAATTTGGTTGCTCGATTTCTTGAGTGTTTTGTATCCATGAAGTGTGAGCACACTTTTACTGCTACAACAAGAAACTGGCCAACTCAGGTACGGTTAATGATGTTGGATTGCTTTTGGACATTCATGCTTGAGCAAATTCATTAAAATGTGAGTCAACTATTTTGATTTCCATTTAATTTAATTCTATATATGTCTTCGTATGGATTCTTTAATGCTCATAATTTGCATGGTCTTTCTTATTCTTATGATACATTTTACACTATTCAAAAGATGTAACAAACATAATCACATAGTTTGCGGGCATCTATGGGAACAAATGTAACATGTGTGTACTTATCTCTTTCTCCGAATTAAAAAAAAATACTTAACCTATTCTAGAGCTAGATGGAGAATAAGGTTTTAAAAATTGAGGGCTTATTTTGTAGATAGTTTCCATATGTTGCCACAACATTCTAAATAGTCAATACCCAAATTTTAGTGGAAACTTTATTTCTTCATGACCTATTAAGTGAGGAATCTATTACCATCTCCAAGAATTTGCCAAATTTTACTTGGCAAATCTTGAGTTTTGCCAACTTCTAAAAAGATATGCCAAGTAAAAAAAGAGCTCATCTCCAATAGTTTGGCATAATTCACTTGCCAAACTCAGTCTAACTTACATCAGGAACCTAAAAAGAAACAAAATAATGTTTATGCCTTTCTACCTCTTGAAAACTTACCTCAAGGACCCCGAGACAAAAATAAAATTATATTTACGGTCTTCCACCTCTCCTAATATGGACAAATGCGCACGTATATATGCGCGTTCGGAGGGGAGGCATAGCAAGTTGGGTAAGATGGCAAGTTGATTTAGCAAACTGTTGGAGAGTACAATTTCATGTTTTGCTAAATTTCCAGGGATAGCAAGTTCATTTAGCAAACTGTCAAAGTTGCTCTTATCTTTTAAAAAGGGAAATTTAGATTTACATGGAAAAGTATACTTTAGTAATTCTTAAATGTATTATGTAGTAGTAACTACTAATGCTTATATCTTCCTAGGTTCTGTCCCGTGCGGGAGCACGGGTTGATGGACTAGTGGTTTTACAATTCAGTTCAGTTCAGAATAGTACAATTCAGTCCACCAATTCAGTTCAAAGCCTCTAGCACACACACACAGACTGCCTCTATGTGTAACCAGAAAGCCTCTACTAAGTACCCTTGGCTCAAAGAGACCCCTACTCTGCTGGTCAATCACACGTAGGACATGTGGGGGTTAGTTTTGGCATTGCAACTTTCTTATGTTGTTTCTTGTGGTATTTTTGGATCTACAGAATAGTGGGAGAGGATTGATAAAGTTCTGCACTATATAGTGATTGGGCTGTGTTCTGATTCCTGATATACTGATTGGGCTATATCCCTTTGTTATGATTCTGAAAATATTACTAGATTTTGCTACTCAGAAATATTAGTGCGACCTGATCCTACTGCAGATATCATCAACCAGTATGTAGTTTACACTAATTTAAGTTTAGTGTGTTGATATGCGTCCTACTGTGGTTTCCAGTTAAACAATTCCTCACTGCATAGGAAGATCCTGTTGCATTTCTAACAGTTCATCACACTCAGCTTTCTTGCTTCTGATCAACATGTATTGAATTCCTTGTGATTTTACAGGGAAACTGATGCTGCAAAAAGGCCATCTAAGAAGCCCTGCCATGCCGTGAGAAAGACCTGTACGTCCTCTGTCGCATCCAGCTCCAATGTCTGGGCAGATCTACTGGAATGTCTGCTTCACCAAGTAATGGCTCTCCTTAGCTCATCGAGTGACATCCTCCTCTGTCGCATCCAGCTCCAATGTCTGGGCAGATCTTCTGGAATGTCTGCTTCACCAATTAATGGCTCTCCTTAGCTCATCGAGTGACATCCTTGCTTTAGCTGCAACCTGCCGCTCTTAGCGCATTGCACTCGCGTCCTTCCCATCTACATTGAGCTGCAACGTCCCACCTCTCTGCCTGCATTCACACATCCATTATCCTCATCGTGGTCACAACCGCATCAACTACAGTCTTTTGCACAACTGCTAGTGGCAGCTTACTGATCCTGTAAAGGGACCCTCCTCCCGTCCTTGTTCACCACCCCACAACCATCCAAGCCGCATGGATTATTTGGGTTGCTCATATGGTAATCTTATATTCTCCAACTCGAATCAGTGCATCCTTGTTGATGTTTTTAGTTTTACTATCGTGAGGCCTCCTGAATTGAAATCCGTAAGCGAGGATAAATTCTACTACGGAATCCTTGATGGTTCCCTTAAGTCACCCAACACGCGTCTTTTCCTTTGCTCAAGATCATCCATTCTCCAGTGGCAAGTTGGGTCTAACTCTTGGTTGGAGCATCCTTTTGAAGCCCTAGGCATCTTCCAAATCGTGTTTTTCAAGGTGAGATGTTTGCCATTGATGATTTTGCTGAGCTCCACTCTATACGCTTGGCACCTCAGCCCACCATACATAAAGTAGAAACTGACTGCATACCATTCTGGAGAGATGGCAGTGGCTTCAGAAACTATATGATGGATTGGTTGGTTTTATGTGGTGACATGTTTCTCATGGTTGACCTCTCAACAAGCATTGATAGGTGTACTACGTTCTTTAGAGTTTTCAGGCTTGACTTCTCCACCGTACCTGCTAAGTGGGTGACGGTGGAGAATTTGGGAAACCTTGCCATCTTTGTAAGCTTTGATTGGAGGAATCCGGCTATTTGCTGCATGAACCCCGAAAGGTGGGGAGGAAAGAGTAACAGTATCTATGTTGCTACCCAGTCTGAGAAGTACGATAAACCTTGGACTGTGGTCGAGCCTGGTCAGGCAGCATCCCTTAGTGGAGCAGCTTTTTTACATAAGCGGATTCCCTCTTGGAGAAATTGTTGGAGGCCCGTCGCGTATCCTGATGCTGATCCCTATGGTGTTCCCAATCAACCAGATAACCTTTGGGTGTTTCCTAGTTCGTTTTACAATGTTGGGATGTGACCATATTTGGTTTACCTGGTGTTGCGACAAACGCTTCTAAATTTCAATTACTATCTTCATTGTATCATCTCTTAGCTAAGAACATTGGCTGTAATATTTTCTGGACTTGGCATTCCATGTTATCATATTGAAACAAGTTGATTGTATTGTAATTAAGTGCAAATGGTGACCCTAGCCATAGTCTTCTGCGTTGAACATTTAAGCACTCTATTGTCATTTGCCTCGCAGGTCTTTCTAGATATATAAAGTATATTTAAATGCATAGTAGTGGACATACATCCGATTGATTGTATCTTTTGCATTTGTAACGATACAATTTATGATGTTATCCTGAACTACTTTTTTTTTTTGCTCAAGGTCTATGCTTTCGGCTGCTCTTGTATTGTGTTGGTTAGCAAGTGGCAGTCTCCCCGGACTGGAATAAATTATGTGTGCTTTGTTTTTATTATTTGCAGAGTTAGAAGCCACTTATATGCTTTGTTTCTTGGTATGTTCTGTAATCTGTAGCTACTGGCATATATTCTGTAATCTTGGTATGTCCTCATGAGGCTACTGGGATATGTTTTGTAATTTGTAGCTGCGTAGTTTTCTTGGTTCTTGGTACTCCGTTTTTTTCTCCCCGGATATTTTGACTCTGATTTTATTTGCGTTCGTGAGGACGTCTGCCGTGACACGAACACACTGCAGTGTGATCCGGGACCAGCAGTCGAAGACCACAGCATTGCTGAGCGACCGATGAAGAATGATTGGTAAGCAGAAGTCGTGTATTCCCGTGCGTGGTCCATTTTCACACAAATCAGTCAGAGATTTTGTTAAGCCAAATCAGAGCATATGGATAGACGAACCACCTAAGTTATTGGCGTGTAGAGTGCAAGTCCACTAGTTCGACTTTGTGATGCTGCCTGAAACTAAACTGAACCTGTTAGTGTCCGTACACACCAAGTTCAGCTGAAAATAGCTGTCTGCCGGACGACAACGATATTGTATATGCTGTAGATGTGTAATAGCTATGCTCTCCCCGGAGTCAATGTAGGAAAAATGACACATCATGGGATGGGACTGCTACCTTATTTAGAAATTAGGCAATACATTTCAAAAAGGTAAACAATGGGGCCAAGAAATGGAGAGCAACTCTGGAGCTCTGTGTGCTAACTAAATTATTCAGCTTGCAGTCCAGGACTGCTTTTCTGCCCAAACTCTGCGCCTTGTGCTGCACAACTCAGTTATTGTCCTCAAGCTGGAGATTAGCTTCATTTCGAATAGGTTAGTAGGATCCTACAATGTGTGCTGTATTTCCAGTAGTTAGTTGGACTTTACTGGAGATTAGCTTCAGAAAGGGTATGCAATACATTTTTTTTTTTTTCCCAAGAGCCGCAAGAACCACCAATCATGTGCAGTCTGGTAATGATCCTACAATGAACCACCTCAGTTATTGTCCTCAAGCTGGCGTGTGCAGCCCAACTCTTGTAGTTAGTTGGACTTGAGTTTGTGATGCTGCCCTGAACTGAATAAAAAAAAAAAAAAAAAAAAACAGCGCACTCACAGCTTGCCAGGCAGCAGTCATGTAGGGAAAATAGTACATCATTGAGCTACAAGCCTGTGTTATTTCTCTTGTGCTAGAACGCAATGCAAATTCAAACACATTACATTTGAACAAGAAACAAAAGTTCCAAGAAATGGCCGAGAGCTAGCCTGGAGCTGTCTGCTAAATAAATTCTTCAGTTTGCAGTCTTTAATTAGGACTTTCTCTCTGCTCAAACTGGATCAGGGCCTGCGATCAGCCCCTTCCTTGCAGTATCCCTCTCACCTTTGGCCACTTTATTTATTCGTAGATTAGCTTTACTGGAGAACACATTCTTCAATCAGACGACTTTATTTACTCACTAAGAAATGTTTATGCAATTCATTCTTCATTTAGACGACTTCACTGGAGATTAATTAGCTTCAGAAAGGGTGCTGCAAGAACGATCAATCTTTTTTGAGTCTGTAATCATGATTGGTCTGAAGCGATCCAATGAGGAAGTCAGCATTAAGAGCCAGCATCACTGGAATTTTCCAGAAAAAAAAAAAGCAAAGTCATCAAGCATGCTGACATTAATTACGTTCGAACCTTGGTTACAACTTTATCACAACTCATGCATCTTGGAAAAATCACACTGGTCAGCACCAACTGTCACTATGCAGATACAATCAAGTCTTAAGAACAGGAACAGGTCATCACTATATACCCTAAAATACCCTGGACAACCAGATGGACAACCAGCTTGACCAGGGCCAATTAATCGACCTGGTCGACGATTAATCATGATTAATCGCTTTGGTCGGGTCCCTGGTCGACCAGGTTCGACCAGTTGACCAGAAATCATGGAAACTGACAAATGTGCCAATACAGACAGAATATTAGATACAATGCAAAACCCCAATGGATGGAAATAGAGGTGGTTAATGTAGCCCATTTATTAAGCCGACCTACAGCTAGCTGAATCTTGTGCCTGCAGTTTAGTTGTACACATCATTTCGCTTGTATGCAGCTGAGCGTCTGCTGGTAATGTTTTTGAAGCATTCTGTTCTGTGTGAGACATAAGGTGACTAGCTAGATCTGTATACATGCTCACAATCACGATGAAACGATCAGCCACTCATAAATTTTCCATAAAACTAGTCACAGTTAACCCAATCATGAACTCTAAGAGATGAGTATGGCCCATTCTGGAAGTTGCTGCTGCTCAGGGCACCCTCAACAGGATCATCTACAGCAGCACCCCTCTTCTAACTCAGGCCCTGAGATCAGCTCTTTCAATTCCTTGCAGTAGCCCTCTCACCTTTGGGCACTTTGTTGGAAGATTAGCTTTACTGGAGATCACATTCTTCAATCGGACGACTTGCATTGACTGATCACAAAGAAAGACTATGCAATACGTTCTTGAATCAGACGACTTTACTGGAGATTACTTAGCTTGAATCAGACACTCGAATCATTTGAAGAGTCTACAAATGATCCATCGAGGAAGTCAGCATTAATTGAGAATAAGAGTCTGGAATTTCCAAAGAAAAAAAAATGGAAGTCATCAAGCATGCTGATATTACGTACGAACCTTGATCTAGTCTCTCACTCCTCTCGATCTGAAGCACGCCAGCTTACTCATTAACATTGTGATTCTCCCAGCTGATATATATGCATTCAATGAAGGTGAAATTAGAGATACTTTTTTGCTGGTAAAGTGCCATAGTTCGTATGTAGGGACCGATAAGTGACATATATACAAAGATATCTACATAAATATTAATGTGGCGTGTTGAATCCTAAACTTCGAATGTACGTATTTACCCAACTGGCCAACTGTGTATCACTGTGTGCCCTATGGTTGACTGGATCTTCCGTACATGGTTGACTAGGTGGTCTGTAAACTTCATTATTTTAAGGTTTTGTTTATCAGTAAATCGTGTCACGTCTTGTGATAACTAATTCCAGAATGATTAATACATGAGTAGTGTTTTAGGCAATATAGTAACAATCGAGCTCCTGGTCATTTATATTAAATTGATTAAAATGAAACCAAGAGATTAAGTAGAAATTACCTTGAAGGTGGCGATCTAGAGCTTTCACCTCGAGGTGATCCAGACGTTGCTGTAGGCTCGGTGGCAGCTGTTTTATACCACTACAGTGTTCAATCCTAAGAACTCTGAGAGATGAGTATGCTTGATGAGGTCCAATGGTTTGTAGGCATGGGCAATCCGAAATGTACAGTTGTTCCAACAACGGGACCTCTACTGACAGAGAAACAAGACTTATACAATGCGAAATCCTCAATGTCTTCATGGACGGAGGAAGGTTGGCGACCTCTGTGAAGCCACCGCACTCATCTATTGTTAGAGATTCTAGGCATGGAAAGATGGAATGGTTGCTGCTGATTGATGATGACTGCTTCAGTAGTACATGAGCTGTCGATGCTCCACCGGACATGGACTCTGGATTGGAATCAATCTCCACTTGCTCATCGGACCTGAACTCTGGATTGGATTCGTCTTCAAAAAACTCTGGATTGGATTCAAACTCCTCTAGCTCTTGGGGCATATGCATGGACTCTGGTTTGGAATCAATCTCCACTTGCTCTGGATGAATGAGATACAACACAAGTGTAAACACAATGTTTCATGGTAATGTGACATGCCAAAATAATTTGTACATGATACAACGGTTAATTTGTAAGTAAAGCGGCATGGCGAGTTAATTGTAAATGGGGGCCGGGGTGGGGGGGTGGGGAGTTCGTTCATGATTCCGGCGTCAGATTGCCCAAATGTGAAAGTATCAACTATTCCTGGTGTGACAGGCGTTAATTTTCAAATGTCCCAAATGTGCAACCCCAAAAGGTAGAGAAGTTAGGTGAGTGCATAAGTAGAGGTATCAGTGGCGTACTGTACTGCAGCGAAGCATATATCTCAATGTATGTATGGTTGACTAGATGTTGTGTACACTTCATTATTTTGATTATTAAGCTTTTTTCGCTATAATCATGTCACATCTAGGGTTAATTACAGCTCAAAAGAAAACATGTTGGGATGACTAGACCTCCTCTCTGTTCATTTATATTAAATGAAAAAAATATCTGACCATTTATATTAAATGAAAAAACCAAGAAATTAATAAGTAGAAGGAGATTACCTTGAAGGTGGCAGTCTAGATTCTTGTCGTCGTGATTCAGACGATGTTGTAGCTGTAGGCCCGGTGGAAGCTGCTTTATACCACTTATCCAAAGAACTTTGAGAGATGAGTATACTTGATGAGGTCCATTTGGTAAGGATTGCAGGCATGCACAAGCAGAAATGCGGAGTTCTTCCAGCGACTTGACCTCTCCTGACACGGAAACAAGACTGTCGCATCCATGAATCACCAAGGTCTTGATGGACGGAGGAAGGTTGGCAACCTCTGTCAAGCCACGACACTCATATATTTTTAGGGATTCTAGGCATGGAATGAAGCAATGGGTACTGCTGGCCGATGATGATGACAGCTTCTCTAAAGCAGTATACATAGACACCGTGGATTCATCCTCATTGCTGGACGACCCTGCAGCAATCGATGATGATGGAGTTTCCACCCACAGTACAACACCCTCTCCACTCACCAGCCCCGTCGTTTCCTGCTGTTCATCGAACGCAATGGACTTGAGACACTTGCAGTGCTCAATATGTAACTTCCTGAGAGATGTCGATAGGTTTGGGACCTGTACCAAAGATTGACAACTATGTATCTCTAGGGACTCCAGACGTGGCAGGGTCCCACTCTGTTCTGGCGCAGATTGCTGCTCATCAAAAGCTTCTTTCTCTATGAGTCCTGTCAGTTTCCTGCACCTGTCAATCTTTAACGTCCGCAAGGAAACCAGGCCCTCGAACAAAATTTCTGGCCAGTAGACTAGATCATTGCACCTACTGATTCTCATCTGTGATAGCTGTCCAAAACATTTCCACAGCGCTGGTGCACTTGGGTGAGAGAAGAAAAGGTCGCATGCTCTTAATACCACATCTCCCAGGACGGGGGAGGGGTATTCTTCATCATCATAGAAACGTCCGATTACTTGACTAACTACACTCGAATCGCTCGAATTTCCATCTTCATAATCAAAAAAAGAAGCTTTGTGTGACACCAGCAGACTCAGGCTGGACAATGAAGTAATATATTTGCTAGCTGCCTGTAGGGATGTTTCTTCACTGCAGCCCCGTAGGTCAAATGTACTTAGCTTCGGCGCTTCAGGAAAAGTTGTCAGCCGTGAGCAATCCCTAATTACTAGTTTGTCAAGCTGAGGAAATGTTACACACTCTCCATGAGATCCATCGACTGCCTCCCATCCGTGAAACTTCTCCAAACCATGTAACAACATTTTTCTCAATGCTGGAAACGCGGAGCGGCACTCAGTGTCATCTTTGCCAGAAAATTGTTCAACTGTGGATGCTTTTGGTAGTGATGTGAGGCTACCACAACCGTACATGCTTAGATCCTCAGGACGGGGGAATAGTGGCTTGGGAAATAGTGGCTCTTCTCCTTGCACCTCATTTGTATCCCACCATGTCTCAAATTTTCGCATGGACATCAACTCCATCCTCTCTAGTTTCTGAAACTTGGCTGGGGCACCACCACTAAACAAGCAATGTAAATTTCGCAGGTTGCTCAAGTGAAGAAATTGGAGGGATGGTAACTGCCACAATGCAGGAAGATTCTCAAGATTTCGGCAATCTTTTAACTTGAGGTCCACCATGCCTTGCAGCTCAAGTATCCATGTTGGAATACCACTGCTCCTGTAGCGATACAACCTCAAAGCCTTCAACCCATCATGAGGTCTGAGACCTTCCAGCACCTCCTTAGCAGTTTCTTTGTCATGATCGACAGACCATGTTAATGTTAGTTTTTCCAACCTTTTCTTATCCCAAAGATTTGCTGCTTTTGCATCTACTTCCGTCGCATTTTCGAGCTGCATTAGCTCTAGCTGACCATCTAGGTCCAACTTCTCCAGCTCTCCCACGTTACTGGAACCCAAGCCAATACCTAATACAAAGCATGTAAGCGTCTGCAGTGAAGTGAGGTGTCCGAGTTTTGGAGGCATGCTCGTTATCATATTACATCCGTGAGTGTAGAGGTGACGGAGGGCAGTCATGTGCTTCATTGCCTTTGGAAGTCGTTGAAGCCTTCTACAATTAGATAGGTTCAATGTTTGCAGATGATATAGGATGGTAATATCTTCAGGAAGTGCTTTTGATATTACTTCCTGAGAGATCAAGATACCTTAGGTGATGAAGATATTTTGGCTCCAGGAATGAACCTTGTTGGGTCTTTAAGGCTCGGACAGACCTGTATTTTGATAAATGTTGCACATCTGCTATTATGGAAGTGTCACATATCAGTGTCTGGATAGCCCGAGATCCTTTCTCTGGGAAGCATTCAAAACATTTTCTGAAATATCAACTGACAGATATAAATGGCGAGCAGTATATAGGAAATCATCGCTTGATCTCAGTTCTATATCTACAGCCGCACATTCTTTTCCCATGGAGTCCTGTGCAACATCATGCATAAGGTCATGGATTTTGCAAGTAATTTGTCTAGAAAATTTGTCTTGCTTCACTTCTTGAAAAAAATGACCTATGTGCGAGCTCATTGAAAATTTGTTTACTAGTGACTTCAAGACACACACCGTGTTGCTCGGGATAAAACAATTAGCCATCCATAGTCGGATCAGCATTTCCACATCAATCTCAACATCCTTAGGAAACATAGCACAAAAAGCAAAGCATTGCCGCATATGTGGCGGCAAGCAGTTGTAACTAAGCTTGAGTATTGGTAAGATTCCATTTTCCTCATCACAAATTATGCTTCGATTTAGTACTGCTTCCCATTCTTGCACGGTATTTTTTTGGTACGAAGTACAGAGCCTAATGCTGTAGCAGCTAAAGGAGAACCAGAACATCTCTTCGCAACACCACCAATCATCATTTTGAGTAGCTCATCATCAGGCCTTTGTGCTTGTGAACTGAATGCTCTTGTCTCAATAATTTTTTCTATGGAACTTATATCCAAGCCCTTGATCTTATGGGCTTTGATTGTCCCCATGAATTGAGCAATATTTTCATCACGAGTTGTTGTCACCACTGAGCTACTGGTGCCACCGTGTCGAAGATAGGACCTTAGCTTTTCCCACTTGTAGGGATCACGGTTCCAGACATCACCCAATACGAGGAGGTACCTCTTCCCACTAATTGCATTTTGAAGCTTGTCCAATATTGTAGTTCCATTTGCTTGAGAACCATTCGCTTTATTAGCTTCTTCCACAATTCTTTCCGCCAAGGAATCCACATCAAAGTTTTCAGACACACAAAACCCAAAGCCGGACTTGGAAATGTTTCTGAATTATGGAGTCATTGTAAACAAGTTGCGCTAATGTTGTCTTGCCCATTCCCCATTCCTACAATGGGAAGAACTATGAGACCCACATTATCGCCTTGGCCAAGCAATGTATCAATGATCTCCTTCTTCTCTTCAGCTCTTGACTCACTGACAATGTTCATAGAATGATCTGGAATGTTTGAATCCGTCTGCCTCCATTTCAAGGACATTGGTGGTTGTGGTTTGAACTTGAATCTGAAGGTATTCATCTCTTCTATGAGGACATCAATTTCTTGCAAAATCATACAAAGTTTTTTTGCCATCCTAGAACGGAACACAAAACGGTTGTGAGAAGGGAAGAGCTTTATGACATCCATACCAAACTCCTTGTAGTGCCCCTCTGCCTTTGGCCTTGCGGCGGAGTGCCTCATACTTGAACTCATCAAGGACATCATTCGCCTTGTAGGCCACGTTCGGAGCTCCTCAAGCCAAGCTTTTGCTCCCTCTCTGTTTTTGCTGCCTGCTCCTCAGCGTCGGTGATGACATCCAGGACGGCCGGCAGCTTGCACTTCAGGAGCTTGTGCTGCTCCTCCATACCCTCCATAACCTTGTACTGGTCCAGGAGGTAGCTGGAGGCTTTCTCCTTCACCATGGACACCAATGGCCCGACCACCATGGTGGCCAGTACCGCCTCCGCCATCGGAACCCCTTGAGCTCAATCTGAACTCGGGCACAGGAGGCAAGGAAGCACCGTTGCTCTGGATGGGGAATGGAGTGGATGTGGATCTGAGCAGCTGCTTTGGAGGAAGAGGGAACCAGTAACGCACGCTGACTTTCTATAGAGTTGCTATCGGCCAATGCAAGTGGTCTGCTTGATTAGTTGCATCGACCAGTACTATATGATATAGGAGTATGGTTTGTTTGTACAAATGGCTAGGTCACTTGAAACAGCTCCCTTTGACCAACGGGACTAACCATGTGGGAGCATGTGAAACTTTCCAATTTGAACGCATCGGCATGCTAAATGATGATGTGTAGTAGTACACCACTTGCATGGGAGCATCGATCTTTTGGTTCTTTCGTATATGACAATTTGCGAGGTTTAATTAAATTAATTAATTGAATGCGCACCATTGAGGAGGGACTTTTTGGTGTAGTAGTACACCACTTGCATGGGAGTCCCTATCAAACCAATCGGGAGGGACTTTTTAAGACTTTTCCTCTATTAGTGCCTAAAAGATCTCTTGGAGTGATTTTTTTATTAGTCTCTAGGACTAAAAAAAGTTTAGTCTCTAGAAACCAAACAACACCTTAGTAATCAACTGCTACAATATAGAAACAAGAGCTCACAATCAAAATTGGTACCTACTTTTGGATGGCAACATATGTGTGTGAAAGGCTGGTGAGACTAGGGGATTATATTGTTGGTTTTTTAGTACTCCGTCCTAATAATTCCCTTCGCGGAAGCACCTACCAGCGGTGTGTAAGCACCAATTTGCGATTTCAAAACATCCACTTGCATCTTGCAGCCGGCCGGGAGAAAAAGAATATAAATTTGTTAAGTGCACCACTTGCATCTCGTGTGTCATTTAGCATGCATTTCTTTTTCATAATGTGTTTATGACTGCAGGGTCTCTGGTCGAAAACAATTCTCGATTGACCTGATCAACTCAACAACTCAATAATCAGTTATATCTATCTGCACGTCAGTAAGGTAGCGTGAGTCGAGGAGCTTGTGCAAACCATTGGGTACACAAGACGACTTTCCAAGAGCGATTTCAGAACTGTTGGTGTTGGTTTTGGATTGGCCCAACGACAAATGAATGTTTACCCTCCATTGTTAATATATACAATAGTGAGTTTAGTGATTGCGAACACATGGTTGATTTAGGTCACATGTGTTTAGTTTTGTGATTGAGTGATTGTCAACGGTCAACATTTTAATTCTATTTTCTTTTATTCTTTATGCTTCGGCTATGTTCACCGGCACACGTGGAGTGTGTCGAAGACGTATCTCTTGGTTCGTGTTGTACAGGTGTGGAGCTCGGAGATGGTAGCTGACGGCGAGGTGAAGGGGCCAAGGAGGACGTGCCGGGCCGACGGACCGCGGAGGTGAAGGACGGACGTGAGGCTTGGACCGAGGGACCGGATCGCCGGGGGGCTAGCCATGGTGGCTGACATCTGGGACATCGACGGATGCAAGAGGACGTGGCGGGACCGTGTCGATCGGGTCAAGACGGCGAGCGTGCAGGCAGAGCGGGGAGCTCGGATGACTTGGCGACTCGGGCGGTCAAGACGGCGATGACACGTGTCGAGGAGGTTTGGTGGTTTGTCCTCAAAACCATCGGCGCGGGTTTCGTGGTTTGGGCCTCAAAACCACGGGTGCGGGTTTGGTGGTTTGAGCCTCAAAACCATCGGCGGGTTTCACGGGTTTGGGCCTCAAAACCCGGGGCGTTCCGGTGGACGGAAGGACGGCGCGTGGCGGCATCTGGGAGATTGCGTGGAGCAAGGCTGCAGATGAGGCGCCGGTGGCCGTCGGATCAAAATTAACCGAGTCGACCAAAATAGCCCTAGGGTTAATGGTTTGGCTCATATGTATCGAAGGGCAAAATAGGGATGAAAAAAATAAGGACCATATATAGAGGATGGCAGCCATCCTCCCCTCTTGGCCTCTCTCATTTTCGTTTTTATTTTTCCCCATTTTTAGGGTTCTTGTTTAGAGGTCCAAGAACACAATTTTGTGTGGATTTGTGCTGTGATTTTCGTTTGTAGGAAGAGTGGCCCTTAGTCCACTCGTGCCCTCCGGGATTCATCACTTTTGTCTGTGATTTTTGTTCTCAGTTTTTCCCTATTTTCGTGCGTATTTTCGATCTGAGATTCCCGGAGTTCTAATTGATTTCAGGCAATGATTTTTGGGGAATAGATTCGTGTTGTGGTGAATTTCATCTGACCAAATTTTGGGCTCGAGTCCTTGTGTTTTGGCCGAGTTTTGATCGATTTAGTGGCCGTCTATTTCTCTGTTCTTCTGTCGTTCTTCTCGGTTCTTGCATCCGCTCTGTGTTCGTAAGTTTTTCTCATGGAAGCTGAGCGGAGGGAAATCCCAGCTGCAGTGCTACCAACGCCTAGTGCTTAGGCGCTCTGCGTGTTCTCTTGAGCAGCGCTTGTCTCTGGGTCATCCCCGCCTGTGTTCGAGAGGATTTTTGTTGTTCTCCAGTCCGTCAGCTTTTCTCTTGGTTCGTGTGCTAGATGTTCTCAGGATCGAGGTGCAGGTACGGGAGGCCAAGCAGCAGCGCCTTGTGCGTCTAGGCCCAAGCTGATCCGTGAGATTCAAGCACATCACCCGTCTCCCTGCTCAAATCGTTTCCTGACCCGAGCAAATTAGTTCAGTCATGTGCTCATCTTCTGTGGACTGCTCGTGAGTCAAAGTTCAGCACCAAGTGCATCAACTTCGAGTGCATATCTCGATCTGTGGAGAGCCTGTTCGTGGATGACCCTTGATTTTCTTGGCGTTTGGTTTGAGTGCAGGTGGAGAGCAGTCCCTCCTTGCTGTACGTGAGCACATAGTGCTTGTGCTTGTTTTTGTTTGATCAAAAGCTTTAGCTTGCTTCCGTGTTTTGCCTCACGCTTTATTCTTTGGATTTTATTTTCATCCAATTTATCTTGGTATTCACGGTTTCCAAGTCGGCTGTTTCCCATGTGCTAGCTCATGAGGCCAGGTAATTAAAGTTTAGGTGTTCTGCTCTTAGCGTCAAGTCCAGCAAGTGACACATATTCAGTTGAATCTCCGATCATCTTCTTTTGTCCGAAATTTGATCGATTGAGCTCCGATTTGAGTTCGATTTTTTGCGATGACATTCTATTGATCCGAGGAATTCTTCTAAGTACTCTCGCCACAAGTTGGCGTTGGTATTTTAGTTTCGAGAACTCACTTCTTCTCTATAGAAGTCGAGTGACTCTTTTTCAGTCCTTCGGTTCGATCTTTGCTCTCGTCGGCTTTGTGCGATAGTTTGAGGTGTCCCGCCGTGTTCTAGGGAACATCCACCCAACCACTTGGGTCGTGGACATCTCGGTGCTCTAGTTGCTTTCGTAACACTTTGCTACCGGTTAGCACGCGTGTTATCCGGACCTTGTGTGAGTTTGCTTTTTGAGGTCGGGGGTTGAGCCGATGACCCAAAATTGAAAAGGAAAATCGAGGCTCCCATTCACCCCCCCTCCTCGGTCGCCGTTTCGGTCCTTCAATTGGTATCGGGCGGTTGGGATCACTTCCACCCTAATCGGTCCGTGATCCGCAAGAAGGCGACATGGATCGTGGTTTACGGTCACTTTGGCAAACCTCCGGAGTTCGATGGCACCAACTATCCCTATTGGAAGATTAAGATGCAAGCACACCTCATGGGGATGGATTGGAGAGTGTGGGAGATTGTTGAGGATGAGAACTACCAAGTGCTAGCCGCTCGAGTGGGTGAGGAACAAATAGCCCAACACAATGCCAACAACCGAGCGAGGAGCGTTTTGTTCTCCAGCCTCAAAGACACAGAATTTGAGAGAGTTGCCACTTGTGAGACCGCTCGTGATGTGTGGCGGACACTTGAGAGTTATCACGAGGGAACCCCACAAGTCAAGGCCCGCCTATATGAGACCTACAAGAGAGAGTACAACAACCTAATCCAACTTGATGGCGAGTCCATCGATTCTCTCTTTGCCAGGTTTCGGGCGATGCGCAACAAGGCTGCGGCGAACAAGCCTTCGGAAGGCTTGATGATCCGCGAAGGCGATCGCGGCTCTTGTACGCCTTGGATCGGAAGGTGTGGGATGTGAAGGTGTCCGCGATCATGGAGTCCGCCAACTACGACACCCTCACACCCGACGAGCTTTACAGCAAGCTCAAGTCCTCCGAGATCGAGGCCCAGATCCAGGCAAAGCTCAAGAACCCATCTGCGCTGAACGTTGCACTTTCGTCTCGGGTAAGGGCGTTCTAGTTCTTCTGCTAACCCATCACGCATCTCTTTTGCCTTGTCTTTTTGGTGTTGCGGATGGAGGAGCAAAGATTGGACTGCCTTGAGGGCGACGAGTTGGCTCGCGTCATCACCGATTCTCGCGGTTCCACAACAACCGCTGAACCGTCGGGCGTGGCGGTGGTCCCAAGGGCGGATGCTTTGAGTGCGGCGATCCGGACCACTTCGTCGCCCGCGTGCCCCAAGAAGTGCAAGGATAAGTACTCGGCGAGAAGTACTACTCCAACAAGCACGACTTCGACAAGCGCAAGGACAAGCGCGAGTACATCTCCGGCAAGTACAAGTCCAAGAAGGGCTTCGACAAGGAGGCGATCAAGAAGAAGTACCTCAAGCGTGCTAAGGAGCACAAGCACGCCTTCCTTGCTTCCCTCAGCGACCTCGACAACGACTCTTCGGACGGGCAATCTTCCTCTAGCGACGAGGAGTCCGAGCGCAAGGTCGAGGACAGGCTGAATGGACTTTGCTTCTTCGCCGACTCCAAGCCCGGGGGTTTCTGCACCATGGCCCTCGACGGAGCGGTGACCGACACCGTCAAGCCACACGACAGCGACTCTTCTTCTCTTGAGGTACCTCCTACAATCGAATCTCTCTCTGATGAGGTTGACTCTTTGGGCGATGCGCTTGTGTGTCAGGAGAAGTTGCTCAAGCGAGCAGCTAGAGAGAGAAAGGAGTACAAGGAGAAGTGGGAAATGGCTATGGTTGAGATAGAGTTGCTTAGGAAGCCTGTGGATGTGTCTGATGAGACGGAGTGTGATGCTTGTGCCGTGCATATGTCTAGCATCATGTCTTTACAATCCAAGTATTCTGCTTTGCTAGATGAGCACGTTGATCTGAAGGCTAAGCCTATGTTGTTGAGTGCGTGCAAGTCTTGTCCAGACTTGCGATCTGAGTTGGCAGAGAAGGCTGCCAAGCTTGCTGTGCTTGAGAAGGCCAACTCAGATAGCACCGTGCTGAAGTGTGCTAAGTGTGAAGCTTTAGAGTTGGAGCTCATGTCTTGTAGGCATGACAAGGGGAGAGTTGAAGAGGAGAACAAGTACCTTCGCTCTGTCCTGAGTTGGGTGTCTAGTGGAGAGCCACAGCTTGGCATGATGATGAGTCAGTTCAAGAGGGGGACTGACACATCGGGGTTAGGCTTTGCTATAGGTGGGAAGGGTGAAGTTATCTATGGAAAGGTTGGTCAAGGTAGTGGTTTGAGCTCGAGTGAGAAACCAACAAACACTCCCAAATGGACCAAGATCACTCCACCTGAGCCTACCAAGCCTATTGTGCAAGATGGCATTCTCCAAGAGCCAACTAAGACTCCACCTCCCAAACAAGTGTGGCTTCCCAAACCGAACCACCTCAAGAACCCACTTGACACTTTGCCCGGGATCCCCGAGGAAACCCTTCCTAAGGCTAAGACCACAACAAGAGTGAACCATCCACCCAAGAGAGTGAACCAACCACCACCTAAGAGAGAGGTGAGGTATCACTTTGAGTATTGCCAGAGAGATGGTCACTTGGTTGAGTTTTTGTTTTAGGAGGAAGAGGGATGCTAGGCGTCAAGTGGAGTTTGAGAACCGTGACATGTATCACCCACCACTTGGCATGTATGAGAGGGGTGTGCGGTCGGTTCGAGAGGCGGTTTGCTAGGCACTGAAGGTAGGAGGCCTCGAGAGGGTTTAGGCCACGTTTTGTGAGACCCTTTGGTGGTCGTGCTCGCGAGTGGATGTAGATCCTCGCTTTGGGAGTTTTGAGGTTGATAGGAGGAGTGCACCACGCTTTGTTGTGCGTGGTGAGCACTTTGGGAAGAAGGGTCATGGGATGTTTTACGTGCCTAACATCTATCTTGGGCAAGATGGTCAACACCGTATTCTTCTAAGTTTACTAACCCCAAAGTGTTGTCTCATTTGCTCATCCCATGTTTTTCAATGATGTAGGTGACTAAGTCTTGGGTTCCCAAGTTTATGCTTGTTAACCCTTTGGGATCCAAGACTTGGGTTTCTTTTTGTCCTCTAATGTGTAGGTATGAGGACAAGGGGTGGAGAACACGTGCTTTGGTGGAACTTGATTCTTTGTCGTGGTGTGATCAAGACTTGATGGTTGTCTACACCACTTTGATGGCCTCAAGAGGCATGTGCCTTATTGTGACACCTACACACGGTCGGTGAGCTATCATATACACTCATGCCTGGTACATTCATGATTTTTCTACTTGTGGTATGCGATAGTTGTTCATTTGCTCACTTGTATATTGCTTGCATGTATTTTACTTATACCATGGTAGGCTAGCCATCTTATTTATGATAGCTCTGTGTTATCTTGTGTACTATATGTCATGCTAGCCTTTGTGCCCTTTTATTTCCTAGTTTTATTTTGCTAGGTATCTTTGGTTGAGGGGGAGTTGTGAGTTTGCTATCCTTTTTGAGGGGTAGTTTTGTAGGCGATGTACTGATTGTAGCTTTAGGCTTGCTTTTGCTTTGTGCATCATCTTGTATCATATTGCATTCATCATGTACACTATTGCACCTTGAGCTTCTTGTTTATATTGATCACAATGAGACTATGCTCTGTTTAGTGTAACAATTACATGTTGGTGCTTATAGCTTGTGCTCTTTCTGCTTAATTGATATATGTTATGAGCAAAGCTGTTTTTAATGTGAACTTGCTTAACAACGATGAATCTTGCAAAATGTTCACCATTGAGATAGTTCCTAGCATGTTTAAGTTGTTGAGATCCTTTGTGCTTATCATGTATATGCTAGGTGACTATGTCTCATTCACTGAGTTATACACTTGCTTAGATGACCACATGCTTTTATCTGCTAAAATCTGAAATCTAAGCAAAGTGTATGGAAAAGATCGAGATGGGTCCATACCGTCCCACATCCAAGTCTTGGGGCTGCTGCTCATTGCACTTGAGTTGAACCTGAGCTTGGTAGTGTTTGACCCAGACCATTGTCTTAAGCTTCTGATTGCTCACACGCATAGGCTTGACATGGTTGATTAGTAAGGCTGACGGTTGTGGATAACCACTCGCAACATGCTTTGTCCAATGCTTGTAACATTTGCAACTCCGATAACTTGAAGTTTTTGACAAGTGTTGGCTCTGTTTTTTGCATGATGTATAAACTGTGCTTGGGGTAGTTCACTTGATATACATGTGTAGCACTTGGTAGATTTCCACTTACTTGTGCTATGTGCTATTCTTTGTGGTGAACACCTTTTTACGATATGCTTAAAAACTGAATCAAAATGCTTTCAAGTCATATCTCATATCTCTTGATCGGTTTGAGCACCGTGTTAAGCACTTGATCTTGTTGCCATGACACTACCTAGAGCATTTTCTCATTTGGATTGCTATAAACTTGGAGCTCCCTCATTGCATTTTCATGCATTTCATAGCTTGATTAGTGCATTTGCCAACAAGGGGAGAAAGATACAAAGACGGTGATTGCATTTGTCGGGGGGGAGTATCACTTTGAGCTAGATGTGTTGAGCCTTTTGCCTCTGTCTTGAGGGTCTAGTACATGCGTGTGTGAAAGTAATTAGTTTGGAGCTATGCTAGTGGTGTTGAGCCTGTTCTACCTCTTCTTGAGGACTAGCTGTTTTTGTTTAGCTTGGTTGTGTCGAGCTTTTTGCCCATGTCTTTGGGAACCAAGTTTTTGCTCCATGTTTGCTATCCGGTGATTTTGTCTTAGCTTCTATCTAGCTTTTGTTCACTTGGATGTGCTATCTTCTACCTTCTTACGTCTTTGTGTTGAATGTTGACAATGCACTCATCAAGGGGAGATTGCGAACACATGGTTGATTTAGGTCACATGTGTTTAGTTTTGTGATTGAGTGATTGTCAACGGTCAACATTTTAATTCTATTTTCTTTTATTCTTTATGCTTGGCTATGTTCACCGGCACACGTGGAGTGTGTCAAGGCGTATCTCTTGGTTCGTGTGTTTATGCGGGTGTGGAGCTCGGAGATGGTAGCCGACGGCGGTGAAGGGGCCAAGGAGGACGTCTTGGGCCGGCGGACCCGGAGGTGAAGGGGCGGGACGTGAGGCTTGGACCGAGGGGACCGGATCGCCGGGGGGCTAGCCATGGTGGCTGACATCCGGGACATCGACGGGATGCAAGAGGACGTGGCGGGACCGTGTCGATCGGGTCAAGACGGGTGAGCGAAGCAAAAAGAGAGCGGGGAGCTCGGATGACTTGGCGACTTCGGGCGGTCAAGGCGGCGATGACACGTGTCGAGGAGGTTTGGTGGTTTGTCCTCAAAACCATCGGCGCGGGGTTTCGTGGTTTGGGCCTCAAAACCACGGGTGCGGGTTTGGTGGTTTGAGCCTCAAAACCATCGGCGGGTTTCACGGGTTTGGGCCTCAAAACCGGGACGTTCCGATGGGACGGAAGGGCGGGCGTGGCGGCATCATCCTAGATTGCGTGGAGCAAGGCTGCGGATGAGGAGGCGCGGTGGCCGTCGGATCAAAAATTAACCGGAGTCGACCAAAAATAGCCCTAGGGTTAATGGTTTTGGCTCATATGTATCGAAGGGCAAAATAGGGATGAAAAATAAGGACCATATATAGAGGATGGCAGCCATCCTCCCCTCTTGGCCTCTCTCATTTTCGTTTTTATTTTTCCCCATTTTTAGGGTTCTTGTTTAGAGGTCCAAGAACACAATTTTGTGTGGATTTGTCTTGTGATTTTCGTTTGTAGGAAGAGTGGCCCTTACCCACTCCACTTTCGTGCCCCCTGATTCATCACTTTTTGTCTTTGTGATTTTTGTTCTCAGTTTTTCCCTATTTTCGTGCGTATTTTCGATCTGAGATTCCCGGAGTTCTAATTGATTTCAGGCAATGATTTTTGGGGAATAGATTCGTGTTGTGGTGAATTTCATCTGACCAAATTTTGGGCTCGAGTCCTTGTGTTTTGGCCGAGTTTTGATCGATTTAGTGGCCGTCTATTTCTCTGTTCTTCTGTCGTTCTTCTCGGTTCTTGCATCCGCTCTGTGTTCGTAAGTTTTTCTCATGGAAGCTGAGCGGAGGGAAATCCCAGCTGCAGTGCTACCAACGCCTAGTGCTTAGGCGCTCTGCGTGTTCTCTTGAGCAGCGCTTGTCTCTGGGTCATCCCCGCCTGTGTTCGAGAGGATTTTTGTTGTTCTCCAGTCCGTCAGCTTTTCTCTTGGTTCGTGTGCTAGATGTTCTCAGGATCGAGGTGCAGGTACGGGAGGCCAAGCAGCAGCGCCTTGTGCGTCTAGGCCCAAGCTGATCCGTGAGATTCAAGCACATCACCCGTCTCCCTGCTCAAATCGTTTCCTGACCCGAGCAAATTAGTTCAGTCATGTGCTCATCTTCTGTGGACTGCTCGTGAGTCAAAGTTCAGCACCAAGTGCATCAACTTCGAGTGCATATCTCGATCTGTGGAGAGCCTGTTCGTGGATGACCCTTGATTTTCTTGGCGTTTGGTTTGAGTGCAGGTGGAGAGCAGTCCCTCCTTGCTGTACGTGAGCACATAGTGCTTGTGCTTGTTTTTGTTTGATCAAAAGCTTTAGCTTGCTTCCGTGTTTTGCCTCACGCTTTATTCTTTGGATTTTATTTTCATCCAATTTATCTTGGTATTCACGGTTTCCAAGTCGGCTGTTTCCCATGTGCTAGCTCATGAGGCCAGGTAATTAAAGTTTAGGTGTTCTGCTCTTGGCGTCAAGTCCAGCAAGTGACACATATTGATTGAATCTCCGATCATCTTCTTTTGTCCGAAATTTGATCGATTGAGCTCCGATTTGAGTTCGATTTTTTGCGATGACATTCTATTGATCCGAGGAATTCTTCTAAGTACTCTCGCCACAAGTTGGCGTTGGTATTTTAGTTTCGAGAACTCACTTCTTCTCTATAGAAGTCGGTGACTCTTTTTCGATCCTTCGGTTCGATCTTTGCTCTCGTCGGCTTTGTGCGATAGTTTGAGGTGTCCCGCCGTTTCTAGGGAACATCCACCCAACCACTTGGGTCGTGGACATCTCGGTGCTCTAGTTACTTTCGTAACACTTTGCTACCGTTAGCAGCGTGTTATCCGGACCTTGTGTGAGTTTGCTTTTGAGGTCGGGGTTGAGCCGATGACCCAAAATTGAAAAGGAAAATCGAGGCTCCCATTCACCCCCTCGGGTCGCCGTTTAGGTCCTTCGGTGATGACGTTCGATCTTTGTGTGATGGAAAAGCAAGACATGAGACATCGTTTTCGCCTTCACTAATCACTACTACGCAGACATTATAGGGGCGGTTGGAGATGGCAACATCATAAACTCGAGTCCAGCTAATTACTGGACTTGCACTTTACATGCCCCAGCACGAGGAATCCTCTGCAGGATGAACAATAACTACTCCCTCTATTCTAAATTATAAGTCACTTTTTGGCTTTCTAGGTTTATCCATTTAGTTATGTACCTAGACCGGTTTATCCATTTAGTTATGTACCTAGATAACCTAGAAAGCCAAAGTGACATATAATTTGGGATGGAGGGAGTACTAGTTAGTTCATCTACACTTAGCTCTAATTTGGCTCCATGCCTGCTAAAATAAAACCAGAGTGACGACGTCCGTGGAAAACAAACAAACAGAGACACGGATGCAAATATGGAATGAGTGCACATACCTAAGATCAATGGCTCCGTCTTGCGCCTCCGTCCATGGGGCATTGGGCGACAGCCGCGGTGGCGGCTTCAGTCCACAGGTTCTGTCAAGCATTCCATAATCGGACGAGTTGGTCGGCGGCGAGGCGACCAGCCGACCGCCGACGGAGGGAAAGGAGAGGTGCTCTCGTTGAAAGCTTGGGCCAGTGTAAGCCCATCAAGAGCCCAAGCACGTCTCCATGGACTCCGGTTGGGTCGGGCCTTAGTTTTGGAGGCTCCAGTCCGTGTCCGTCCACTTCAGTCTTTCTCAACTGGGCCGAGTGCGACCACGCGATGGAGCCCACGGCGGGCTGGGCTCCACCGCAGCAAGCGAGGAGCACGCCTTACCTCGATGCATTACTTGTCTCCGTCTTTGTTTGGATGAAAATGGTACTAGCTGAATCGGAGCAAATGTCACGTGTATCAGGCAAGGCAATGGACTCTCATGCATCACCTCCTCTGTTGCTGTCACCTGCTGTTTGTTGGTCTTTTGAGGGGCATCTCTGACACATCATCGTATCATTCAGTTTCAAATAAGCACTAATTCAGTATTGTGTGTTTGCGGTTCAGTTCAGAAACGGGAAATGTAGGTACTGAAGGCAAGAAGTGCACTGAATTAAACACCCCCAACCTTTGATGCTCAAATTCTCCTCTGGCTGAGCAGTATCTTTTGATTTGAATAGTTCAAGAGTTGGGCATCTTGGATTGGATGCAACAAGTACTAGCGTCTATTAATAAGTCATTTTCTATACACACAATGCTGGATCTTATATTATGCTTCTATCCCTGACTCCATTCCATTTTTTTTTTGTTCGTGTGGAGTTCACGCTCCTGATGTTCATCGGCCACCTCCAATGGCTTCAAGGTGTAGAAGTAGAAGCAACAGAGGTAATGTCCCAAGTTAAGCACCATGATGAAGGTGATGAGCCAGTAGTAGTTGTCGATTCTGCGGCGCTGCACCACCGTGACGAGCACCGTGCTCAAGTAGCTCCCAAGGAGCCGCCAGAGCCAGAAGAGCGCGGGCGGCGGTGCTGCGCATGCTCTCGGGCGCCTGGTCGTCACAGGAACTCCATCTGCCCCACCGGCGAGCGGCGTCGGGCGACGCCGTGGGACGGCGTCTTTGCGGCACTAGTCAGAACACGCTCATCGGGACCACAGCCTTGGGGGTGTCGAGGAGCCCGTGGTCGGCCGCGATGCCGCCGCCGCTGGTCTCCACCAAGCGGCCGCGGCGACGCCGAAGATGGCGATGGTGAGCCCGATGTTAGAAGATTTGGGCTTTTGGCCCAAATATTCCCAAATATAAATCCCAAAGGCCCACTCACACATGCATGATATGGTGGGGACTTTAGTCCCACATTGCTCAACTAGGAGGAGTGAAGCCAACTTAAATAGGAGAGTGGACTTCACCTTGTTGAAGTAATTGATGAGAGGAAAAGGGAAGAACACACGCGCTTTCGCCTCGCCTGCCCGAGGCCGGGCGGGCGACTCGAAATTTTGCATGCATGGAGAAAATTGCGCGTTGTCCTATTTGGAAGGTCCATTTAGGAAAGCAATTATTCTCGTATTATGGCAATAACCCTAACGGTGCTCTATTGCCTTAATGCTTGTGATTGACGCGGCAATTACTTGCCTTATTAGCTGCATTGCATGTATAAATAGAGGGACGAGACGTCGTCCCGACTACCAGAGATCATTCTCTTCGGTACCATCGTCTGCTTGGCCGCCGCCGTCTTCCCCATCCCGTCGCCCGGCGTGCCATCGTCGTCGGGAGAGCAGGCCGGCCTCGTCTCCTCGTGTCCCTGCACGGGGTAGGGGGCGTATTAGGTTTTTGGGAAGCGCCGTCGCCGCTTGCTCGGCTGGGCGTCTTCTTCCTCTCCGTCGGTCTCCATCGCCCGGTTACGCCGTCTACTTTGCGCTTCTAGCGCCGACAACTAACGTAAGAATGTCGATCCTCTCCCCTACGCTTCGTCCTCTTGTTCTTGTTGTTGCTAGCACTAGATTATCAGCGTTTGTCTAGTTTCGTAGTGCTAGTGATGAATCATATATTTCGATACATGTTGTAGATCTTTTTCTTATTGTCGGAATTAATTATTGCGTTCTTTGAATTGCTGTTATTTCCAACAATCCAAAAACCTAATAGAATGCAATCGGTCGCAATGAAGAGTTATCTTGATGCGATGAAACCGGAGAAGTTCACTGGGGTGAATTTTAAGAGATGGCGACGAGGGCGCGATTGTGGCTCTCGGCTATGGGCGTATTTTGGGTTGTCGGTAATCCTCCCGCACTACCTCTCGGATCGAGAAGAGGTGCGGGGAGTTTCTTCACGGGCTACTGACGATTTTTGTCGGATCGTCCTTAGCATTCTCTCGACTAGGCGTGTGATGTTTATATGAACATCAAAAGTCTTTGCTGAATGTGGGAGGCCCTTGATCACAAATCACGGGACCTCGGATCTTTGGGCATGAGTTGTATGTGATGGAGCGAGTACCACGACTTCAAGATGGTTGATAACCGTCCTGTTGTGGAACAGGCTCATGAGTTCCAACTTGTTGTGAGGGAACTTCGAACAGCTTGGACATGTTTTGCACGACAAGTTTGTGGCGGTGGCATCATTGCCAAATTACCTCCATCTTGGAGGAATTTTGCCACATCTACGAAACATAAGAGACAGCAATTCTCGGTTGAGGATTTGTTGGCCACTCTTGAAGTTGAAGAGAAAGCTCGGGCAAAGGATGCTCCACCAAAAGCTCTGAATAGTCCGAAGGCCAACATGATGCGAAATCTTTCGGCAAGAACAAGCGAAGCCCTAATCGACTACTCGGTTCAAAAAGAAGAAGATGAACATGGATGAAGTTGTGTGCTTCGTTTATGCGGTGAGAATGGGCACATCGCCAAGAAGTACAAGAACCGCAAGGGAAAGAAGAATCGGCGAGGGCGAAAAACTGCCAACGTGACTATTGGTGATCCTAGCGGATCAGGAGTGCGGTAATCCCTTACCTAGTGTATTTTACGTATTTCAATCTAATGATTGGTGGATAGATACAGTGCCAATATTCATGTTTGTACTGATATCTCGATGTTTTCATCTTACCGGCAGCCGGAGGTTCATCCGTCATGATGGGGAACGGCTCGCATGCTTCGTTCTTGGTGTTGGTTCTACGACGAGTTCACCGGGGAAGATCGTGCGGCTCAAACGTTCAGCATGCGCCCTCAATAAAGAAGAACCTCGTTAGCGGATCCCTCTTGTGTCGAGATGGGTTCAAGCTGGTATTTGAGTCCAATAAAGTAGTCATTTCGAGGTATGGCCAATTCATTGGCAAAGGCTATGACAAATGGAGGCTTGTTCCGCTTTTCACTCTCCGATTTACGTAATAAAGTCGTGAACCATGTGTGTGATTCAAATGATTACTGTGGCTAATATATGGCATTCACGTTTGTGTCACGTTAATTTTGGTTGCATGACTCGTTTATCCAAATGAATTTAATTCCGAATTTTCCTAATGTCAAAGGCTCTAAATGTCAAGCGTGTGTGCAAGCAAAGCAACCTCGTAAGCCACACAAGGCTGTAGGCGAGAGGCGCCGCGACATTATTAGAGCTCATACATTCGATATCCGTGAAATGAATGGTGTGTTGACAAAAGGAGAAAAAAGATACTTTATGACTTTTATTGATGATGCAACTAAATATTGCTATGTGTTTTACGCTAAAAACTAAAGATGAGGCGTTTGAATGTTTTAAGACTTATAAAGCTGAGGTAGAGAATCAACTAGAAAAAAAAAATAAAACGAGTTAGGTCCGATCGCGGTGGTGAGTATTTTTCAAATGAGTTTGATCTTTTACGTGCGGAGAATGGAATAATTCATGAACGGACACCTCCACATTCACCTCAATCTAATGGGGTTGCGAAAGAAAGAACCGGACGCTAATAGACTTGGTGAATGCCATGTTGGGAACGTCCGGTATGGCTAAGGCATGGTGGGGAGGCCGTGTTAACAGCATGTCATGTTCTAAATAGAGTTCCTACTAAAAATAGTGATGTGACTCCGTCGAAAGGATGGAAAGGAAGAAAACCATCTCTCCATTACTTACGCACTTGGGGCTGTTTGGCCATGGTCGGTGTACCTATTAACAAGAAGCGTATGCTTGGGCCTAAGACGGTTGATTGTATATTTTTAGGATATGCATACCACAAAGACCGCATATAAGTTCTTAGTTGTAAAATCGAAGCGCGACATAGCGGTTGATTCACTTTTAGAGTCGCGGGATGTTACTTTCTTTGAGCATATATTCCCGATGAAAGTTGCATATGATTTACCAAGTTCGTCTAATGAAATTGCTCCCGAACCCACACCTATTCTTGAGCCAATTATAGAACCTCCTGGCGATAACGAGAATGACAGAATCAAGCTCTAGGAGGAGTAAGAGACGAAGGGTTGCAAAATCCTTTGGTGATGACTTTTACGTATATCTCATAGATGATACTCCCACAACCATTGCACAGCATACGCATCACCGGATCTCGGAGTATTGAAGGATGCAGTCCGTGGCGAGATGGACTCCATCATTGCTAATGGCACATGGGAGGTAACGGATGAACCAATTGGGTTGTAAACCGGTTAGTCGTAAATGGGTATTTAAGAAGAAGCTTAGGCGGATGGTACTATTGAAAAGTACAAGGCAAGGCTTGTAGCTAAAGGTTATACACAAAAAGGAAGGCGAAGACTACTTTGATACCTACTCACCATTTGCGGATTAACTATAATCCGAAAAGCTATTATCCTTGGTCGCTTCCAATGGTCTTCTTGTCCATCGGATGGATGTAAAGACAGCTTTCCTTAATGGTGAGCTAGAGGAAGAAATTTACATGGATCACTGATGGATTTATAGCACCGGGACAAGAGGGGCAAGGTGTGCGGGTTCTTTGAAATCCTTGTATGGATTAAAGCAAGCACCCAAGCGAAGGCATGAGAAGTTCGATAAGACTTTAACCTCTGGGTTTGTAGTTAATGAAGTGACACTTGCGTGTACTATCGCTATGGTGGGGGCAAAGGAGTAATCCTATGCTTGTATGTTGACGACATACTAATCTTTGGGACAAGTCTCGATGAGATTAATGATGTAAAATCATTCTTATCCCAAAACTTTGACATGAAAGATTTGGGAGAAGCGGATGTGATCCTTAATATCAAGCTAAATAAGGGTAAGGATGGGATTACTCTTTTTTGGTCCCCATTATGTGGAGAAGATTTTGAACCACTTTGGTTACATGGATAGCAAACCTTCTCCAACACCCCTACGATCCTAGCTTAATACTTGAAAAGAATAAGAAAAGGAAGCTAGGAGTGGACACATTGAGATACTCTCAAATTATTGGCTCATTGATGTATTTAGCTAGCGCAACTTCGGCCTCGACATCTCATTTCTTTGTAAGCAAGTTGAGTAGATTCTCCTCTAATCCAGGGAGAAGATCATTGGAAAGGCATTGATCGAGTAATGCGCTACCTAAAGGGCACTATGAGTTATGCAATTCACTATTCGGGCACCCGGGGGTACTTGAAGGATATAGTGATTCAAACCGGATATCGGGCGATGAGTTAAAGGCCACTAGTGGATACATATTCACTTTAGGTGGCGGGGCTGTCTCTTGGAGATCTTGTAAGCGCACAATACTTACGAAATCAACAATGGAGGCGAGCTCACGGCTCTGGAAACGACTTCTTACGGCTGAATGGTTGAGAGAATCGCTGATGGATTTACCTGGTTGAAAAACCAATTCTGCTATTCTCATAAATTGTGATAACCAAGCGGTGCTCACGAAGGTGAAGAGTAGTCGGGATAACGCTAAGTCCGGCAAACATGTTAAGCGTGGGCGAAGACTGTGCGGAAGTTAAGGAGCTCGGGTAATAGCCGTGGATTATATCAATACGGCTAAGAACCCGGCGGATCCCTTTACCAAGGGACTAGCACGCACCTACGATTGAAATACCAAACGAGCGCCCCTATAGTGACTACATTAGGGGCGGGTGTGTACGAGCCGCCCCTACTATAAAAACTTCTTTGTAGGGCGGTTCAATCACCAACCGCCCCTAATGTAGTCCGCAGTAGATGGGCGCTCTATATTGAGGCGCCCCTACGGTGAGATCCCGAATTTTGAAACTTGACACTAAAAATTAAAATTTCGTAAACGACCTCGGATGGAAAAACTTTGTACATATGAAATGTAGATCTCGAAAAGTTATGAAACTTTGTAGTTGACGACTTTTTATTTTGAAATCATCTAGTCATGCAAAAGTCATGTTCAAATGTCTCAAATTTAAAATTTGAAATTCGTAAACGACCTCGGATGAAAAAAAACTTTGTACATATGAAATGTAGATCTCGAAAAGTTATGAAACTTTGTAGTTGACGACTTTTTATTTTGAAATCATCTAGTCATGCAAAAGTTATGTTGAAATGTCTCAAATTTGAAATTCAAATTTCGTAAACGACTTCGGATGAAAAAACTTTGTATATATGAAATGTAGATCTCGAAAAGTTATGAAACTTTGTAGTTGACGACTTTTTAGTTTGAATTCATTTAGGGCCTCAAATAGTCAATTTGCACTCGGATTTGTATAATATGTGGGGACGCGAATGGGATATGAACACATGTGAGTGTGTAGTGTAGTGGTAGGGAGGGTCGCGGCGCGCAAGCACGCGGTCGTGAGTTCGAATCCCCGGCCGCGTAGCGTAGCCGCGGTTTTACTGTGAAAAATGCGCGACTTGCGACTTCGACGGAGACGGGCGGGCGCATGGCGGTGGAAAAATTCCCCGGTTCAAATAAAATGTTTTTGGTATTTTTTTCGAATTTTGAAATCGCGTTTTGGTACGAGGTTACTGTAGGGCGCGGCTCATACAGTAGGGGCGGTTGCATCACCAACCGCCCCTATCAAGGAAACCGCTTCTTAAATGGGTGAGTTAGGGCGGTTTCGTAACCGCCCCTACAGCAGCTTATGAGCCCCCTACAGAAGCTATCTGTAGTAGTGACAGGTTCCAAAATTCTTGACACTTGCAAATGATAAACAAACCTTGCGTGACTCGCTGTTGTGTTTGGAGTAATAAACATATATCTAAGTTAATTTACTCGGTGTGTAAAGTTATAAGTTTCTATAAAAGAATAAAAGCAACTAGTGTTAACCTTTGGCGTTAAAACAATCGAATAGTTAAATATAAAACATGGGCATATATATATATATGTATGTAGAAATATTTGGATATACATATATGTGTGTGACTCACGCTAACACTTTAGCTAGCTAACAATTTCTATATGTATGTATATTCGTGCCTTGCTAGCTAATACGTGGTGGTAGTGTTTAATCGTTGTTATCCTTGCCTTCAATGTCGTGCATGCATGCACTTGGCCGGTGGTGCTTCTGGCCATGACCGTCGTCGTTTAGCTGCCATGCACCATGCACCCTGCCCAGCGTCGTCATTTCACTTTGAATGCCTCTGCTCCTAGCACTGTGGCACGTTGTTGCTGGCGGCCGTGCTTCCGCGCTCGCCGTCGTTAGCCATTCATCTTATCCTGCTCGTCGTCCTTGCTTCTGGCATGCAGCCCTGGACGTCGTGGCTTGAGTGCCTAGCCACTCAGACTGCCTCTGGCCCTAGCACGATTGGCCGATCCTAGCCTGCCCTTGCCTCATCCTAGCCGCTCAGCGTTGCGGCCGACTCGGACGCTGCTGCTGCCATCGCCTCGCCGTCGCGTCCGTCTACACCTTGTCTCTGCAGGAACTTGCCATTAACGCACGCACGTGGCTGTGTACACACCGGACCTCCCCACATAAGGCCACCGCCAACCTTAATGGCGTTGCAGACGCGCGTTGCCCTGGCCTGGGCCGGCGCCATTAATCTCCTCAGGGAAAGATCACATCGAGCTGTACGTTCGTCGTGTTCTCCTTCTCGCCGATAGTGCGCTCCAGTCATCTGTTTCCATCTCACTTTGAATCACACCAGGCCAGGCTAGCTTGGAGTCTTCCTGTCGTCCGTTCTCCTCAGGCAGTAACCAGCTTGCCATAAAGACCTCGACTCCGAAGCCTCATCCTCCAACCCCTCATACCAAAGAGTAGCCATGGCTGTTGCCTAGTCAGCTAAACCACCTCAAGCCTCAGTCGTTCGTTGCCGCCGGCCGGAGCCGAGCTGACGCCGTCGTGCCTGCTGCCGAGCGCCACCGTCCCATGCGCTTGCGCGTGGCCAGCTCTGCCCGAACTGCTCCGAGTCTCCGACTCAACGTCGAACCACGGTAAGCTGACGTTGCTTGATCATCGTGCGTATCACCGTGCGTTAGGCTAGCTATTAGCTGCTTTAGCTCGCTGTGACGCCGCGGCCGTCGTGCATAGCGTCCGTAGGCTGCTCTTTGCTTCGTACGCGAGTAGGCGGAGCTCACGAAGTGGCTTGTTAGCTTCTCGTTCTAAAAGTCATCAAATATGCTTTGGTTAGTAAAATTTATGTAAATTTTGAAATGAAGTCTAAAAACCATGGAAACACTTTTTTGTTCGGTTCCTAAGTTAATGGTCTATCTGTTAATATATTTATCTCACATAGTTCTGTAATTTTTGTATAGCTCGTGAACAATTAATTTATTAGAGCAACTAACGTACCCTAGCTTGAGTATATAAAAAACAAAGTAAGGAAACGTGTTAGGTTTTAAATAACTAAAACGCTTGTTGGAGAATCATGTTTACTTGCTATGTTGCTGCCAAGCTTAGTACGTTAGCCGGAAGAGCTAGTTCGTTAGTCTGAGAGACGAGACGTGTTCATATCTTCAGAGTTACGATTACCGTTGTATTTATGTCTCTACGTTGCATCCGCGTATACCGTAATAGGAACAACGACGGATCATGAAGTCATCTGGGGTTGCTGAAAGATGGTGCCTGGCTGATCGTGTCACTTCAATGGAATGCTAGCTTTGGTTATATCCTACCCAGGCAAGCCCTGGTTCATAACCCCCTATTATTACGCACTTTATAAAATATGTTTGTGCATTTACGTTTTTGAGGAGTTGATTGGAATCCACTTGCATATATATCTTTATCCTATGAGTCCTACTAGCATGACAGGTTCGTAGAATGCTATGCTATAGGTCTTCGGTAGAAGACGAGTGATTTCCTGTCACTCGCGAGAGATAGGAAATATTTATTATGATGTTATCACATGTATTACATATGGATAATAATTTGGAGACCGGGCGGGACTATTTGGATTTGGATTGGACTTGGTTGGGCAATCTAAGCGAGGCTTTGATTGTGCTTGTCCCGCTGTGTGTCGATTGAGGACCGTCCGTTGTCGTGGATGGTGGTCAAGTCATAGATTTTATTATCCCCCAGCACATACTTGCTTATGGGAGCGGGAAGACTTGTTACTCTCTTGTCGCGGGTTCCGGCTCTATCTGGGCCGGCGGGGAGGCGGAGATGGTGGACGCTTCCGTAGCACCATCTTGGTCGCGGACTCGGAGTTGGGAACTTGGGGTCCGAGTTGGATCGGGGACTTGGAGCCCTCGGCAGGAGTGGAACGGGTTAGTCTCGCTTGTGCAGTTTTTGTAAGCGCAAACGAGGCGTGTTTTCGGGGTACCCACCGGGGACATTGGTTCGCGAATGCCTTGCCGTGTCGGCATTGACTTGATTGGTATCCGCATCGTAGTAAGAGATGGAATATGGAGATGGAATTAAAATTATTGTTCTGATGGCTCAACTCTTGCTTGAAAGTAGCAAAGGTGCTTACTTAGAATGGTTAGGTAATTGAACTAATCATGACTGCTATAAAATAAATATAAGGATGCACATTTAGTAATGCTTCTTGCAGCTACAATAAAACCACCACCCAAATAGCCTTGCATATCCTTGGAATCTTTTTATTTCCTCCCGACGGTAAGTCTTGCGGAGTACAATTGAGTACTCGGGTTTGTTCTACCCTCACAGGTGACAAAAAGCTAATGAGTTTGACTTTGTGTGTGGAAATCTCCTAGTGGGCTCAAAGAGAATTTCCTTCGCGTTAGTGGACTAGAGTTATTCAAAATTCAAACCAAAAATGTTTTCCAAATAAAAGTCTTACATTGTGTTACCATTCCCACTGAAAACTCGATGTTGTATTCAAGTGATGTATGAAGTGATTAATAATGTTGTAAGCTTTACCCTCTCATTTATGATCCCGATGGAAAAATGTGGAGTTTCGAGTTCTCCCTTGGGGTGTGCTCGACGGAACGCATGATTTATTGTGTTCACTTGGGTACTTAGTGTCTAATGGAAGACAAGTACTCTTGGGAGTGCATTAAGTCGGGCCGCTTCGCCACGTGCTCATGAAGTGAGTTAGGAGTATGACTTATACGCCCCACTCGCGGGGTTGGCTATGGCGCCAAGTATCGCGAAGACTTGGTGAAGCCCATTCGCACAAAACCGCCAATTCAAGGCTTAGTCCATTGTGCGGTTGTGGATGGGCCTATCCCGCCGTTCTAGGTGGATGTTCAACCTTAACCGGTCTCCACCAATAACTGGTATATCAACGTGCACGTGGTACAGGGGAAGGATGACACGCGCCTTTGGGATATGGTGGGGGATTGTTAGAAGATTTGGGCTTTTGGCCCTAATATTCCCAAATATAAATCCCAAAGGCCCACTCACACATGCATGATATGGTGGGGGACTTTAGTCCCACATTGCTCAACTAGGAGGAGTGAAGCCAACTTAAATAGGAGAGTGGACTTCACCTTGTTGAAGTAATTGATGAGAGGAAAAGGGAAGAACACACGCTGCGCTCGCTTTTCGCCTGCCTCGCCTCGGGCGGGGCGGCCGGGCGGGGCGAAGGCGCGGGCGCCGCGACATCGCGGCGTGAATGGTCCCCGCCATTCTTCGCCCTGTGCCCTTGCGGGTGCGCCGACTTCCTTTTGCTACTCGAAATTTTTGCATGCATGGAGAAAATTGCGGCTGTCCTATTTGGAAGGTCCATTTAGGAAAGCAATTATTCTGTATTATGGCAATAACCCTAACGGTGCTCTATTGCCTTAATCTTTTGTGGTTGACGCCGCAATTACTTGCCTTATTAGCTGCGTTGCGTGTATAAATAGAGGGGCGAGCGTCGTCCCGACTACGAGAGATCATTCTCTTCCAAAGTACCATTGTCTGCTTGGCTGCGCCGTCTTCCCCATCCCGTCGCCCGGCGTGCCATCGTCGTCGGGAGAGCGGGCTCCGGCCTCGTCTCCTCGTGTCCCTGCGGGGTAGGGGACGTATAGGTTTTTGGGAAGCGCGTCGCGACTGCTCGCTGGGCGTCTTCTTCCTCTCTGTCGGTCTCCATCGCCGATGCCTTGCCGTCTACTTTGCGCTTCTAGCGCCCGACAACTAACGTAAGAATGTCGATCCTCTCCCTTCTGTTTCGCCCCTCTTGTTCTTGTTGTTGCTAGCACTAGATTATCATAGATTATCGGCGTTTGTCTAGTTTCGTAGTGCTAGTGATGAATCATATATTTACGATACATGTTGTAGATCTTTTTCTTATTGTCGGAATTAATTATTGCGTTCTTGAATTGCTGTTATTTCCAACACCCGATGCCCATGCGCTGGAAGTAGGTGACTCGGACGGCCGGCCCGTGACGCGGCGGCCCAGCGGCACGAACACGCGGTCGTACAGGATGATGCTCACCAGCGTTGTCCCGGTCGTGAAGATGGACAACGTCGCCCGGTGGGATCTCCAGACTCCGGGTGATGTGCCGCTCCATGGTGCGGCGCCTGCATGATGGTGAAGGAGCCGTTGTGCGAGCCGGCGGTGGCAAGGACGATGCCCGCCGACCAGATGGGCAGCATGCGCGCGATGGACTTGAGCTCCTCCACGCGGTGCACCGTTGACAGTCGCCAGAGGTTGGGCTGCGCGGGAGTCGGTGGAGACGTCGCCGGGCGTCACGATCGCCGCCGGGTCCAAGAACCTGAGCTTGTCGGTGTGGAGGAGCCTGCCTTTGGTAGAGATGAGAGCGTCGAGCTCCTTGTCCTGATACAGCATGCCGGTGTCCTCCGGCACGGCGGCGTTGCGCTTCCTGAACGCGGCGACAAGGACCTGTAGGAGCCTCGTGAACGGGCTGCCGCCGGGCTTAGCCCTGAGTCCCTGACGTAGAGCGGGTACGCGACGAGGAAGACGACGATGGAGACGAACATGCTGATGGCCGGGATCCCGAAGCCCCACCCCCACCCGACGTTGTCCTGGATGTACACGACGAGCGTCAGCGCCAGCAGCGCCGCCGAGCCCATGGTGAAGAAGTAGACGTTGAAGTAGCGTCCACGCTTCCGGTTGGCCCACGCCTCGGCGCCGCGCTGGTCGTTTTCGAACTGGTCGGCGCCGAACGCGACGACGCTTGGCCGGATCCCACCGGTGCCAAGGCACATGCACAGCATGGACAGGTAGAGCACGGCGAGCTGTCCTCAGGAGGCGCGCTGCGACGACGCGGCGGGCGGAGCGATGGGACGACCGCGGACATGACGAGGCCGAGCATGCGAGCTGGTAGAAGAGGGAGCCCGCGACGATGCTCCAGAACCGGCCGATGTAGGCGTCGGCGGCGAACGCGCCGAGGACGACCGTCAGGCTGGTGGTGCCGCCGAAGTTGGTGAGCGTGTTGGAGGCCTCCACCAGGCACCAGCGGCATGTGCAGCTGCTGCGTCTGGTACGAGATCAGGTTGGCGTTGAAGCCGGCCGTCGCGAACCGGTCGCAGATCTCGTTCGCTGCAAAATATGTAGAATATAGTACCGCCCAAAAACGTCCATAAGAGCACACAACAAGATAGAGTACTCACCCATGATGAATGGCAGGGTCTTGTAGCCTCCCTGCTTCCACTTGCTCTGCTGTCCATCTCTCCCTCCGTTGTTGTGGTCGCCATGGCTGCAGCTTGCAGATGGACAAGCAATTCTAGCTAGTATGTAAGGTGATGTTCAACTGTTCAAGCTGCTGATATGCTAGTGTGGCTTTCACATGGCCCTATCTACTGCTGTACATCTAATCAGCAGCTCTTGATTTGAATAGTGCAGAAATGAGTATGATAATCCGGCCTTTAGCTGTCACAGAGTCAGTAGTGTAGTTTCAGCATAAAAATAGGACCTCGAGCAGGCAATGCCAGCGCTGCTTGCCTCACGGCTGCTGCGTCGTCGTGATCGGAACATCATCTGGGTCCGGCCGCTTACGTCTGGGAATCAAATTACCGAACTGATATCAGCAGCGGGACACGCCAAGACGAGTTGACGCAGCAGCAGGGCTAGCTGCGCCGTTGGGTCGCTTGTTGTTTGTGCCTGCCTCGCTGTTCCCACACGGGCCAACGGGGTTGGTTCACTGGCTACCGAAGCTTGCGCCCGTGCAGCCAAGATTATATACTGCCCACTTGCCAATTTGCCCTCTCGATCTGCTGGCACTTCAATTATCATATCTGTGTATCCCCATCCGCAGCTAGTCCTCCGGTACGGCAGGGCAGCAAAAGGACGACTGGCAGGTGGCAGCGTCTGCCATGGCGGGTGCAGCTGTGGCCGACGAAGATGGAATGGACCGCCGACGCAGACGTACCGAGCAGGGCGGCTCAATTCTTGGTGATCACACGTGTCCACTAGATTTTCTATATTTTCTTCACATGGAAATTATTCAAACAGTATTTCACCAGCATTTCTTCTCACCTCTGGTAGGTACATCAGCGAAAAAAAAAGAAAATGGCTGCTCAATCTCTTCTCACCTCTGGTAAATCAGCAATCTTGCTCAATGGTGTTCTTAGAAACTGGATCACCTATAGGGGAGCGATTTGGCCAAGGGGATCCAATATCCTACCTCTTCATCATCGGATGTCCTTCACTATCTTCTATGACAACACTCCCTTCTCCCATATCTTGCTCACTTGATTTCCGAGTTCTTCCCCATCCCCATGCTTTAGTATGTCAATGATACACTTAGTTTTCTTCGTGCTACGTACTCAAGGAAACTGTGCTTACCGCCAAGCAAACACTCTAGCAGATTTTGAGCTAGCAATTGGCCTCTTCATTAATTACCATGGCTCCAAATGCCTTGTCGCATGGTAGTCCGTTTGTGCTAGCAAACTTGGGTGGACTGTGTCTAAAAAAAAACTTGGAGCTTCAAAATCGCTGCTTGCTCTCTTCTCTAGCTAGCGATCCATCTCCCTGGAAGGATTAGATTTGCTAGTTTTGAGTCCTCTATTTTGATGCCTCCCCTAATTCCTATCTCTGGAAGAGGGTCGTGCTAGCTGCCGACCAGGCGGCCCACGTAGTGGCCCAACAAAGCCCGCCACGGCGCCCCTGTTCTTCTCGCTCGTGCTTCTTCTTTCCTCGCGGCCGACGCCCCCGCCCGCCCGCTCTGGCCCCGCCGCCGGCGCCTGGCGCCGGCGGCGAGCCCTCCCTCTCTTCTTCTCCTCAAACCCTAACCACTCGAAAATCCAGCCATATTCTCCAACTCCGGCGACCTCCAGCTCCCCCGCCGCCCGACCCGTACCATCCGGATGGGTCCAACCCTGGCTCGGGCTCGGCGGTGCCCCCCGCCCGCCCGAGCTCACCGCCGGCCGAGCCGCCTACCGCCCGCCGTGTCGACGGTCGCGGCCAAACCGGCCGGGCTCCTTCTATGGCGAGGGAGGAATGGAGGGAGGCGGGTCGCGGACCTGCGTCGGCGGCGCGGAACCCTAAAGCGGCGGCGGCGGCGGCGCCTAAAGCGGCGGCGGCGGCGGCGGCGGCGGCGGCGAAGACGACGAGGTTGGCGGCGACGACGCTGCGCCTCCGCCCGGCGGGCTAGGCGGGGTTGTGGGACGATCGGGCCGTGGGCGGCCCACCAAAGGTGGTCGGCGCGGCCTCTGGCGCCGGCTGGTCGGCAGCTAGCATCAGCGTGCGGAAGATCAAAGGAGATGAACTTGGCACTTACTGGTCTATCACTTGTGTAGATGTCTATAAAGGCACCTCTACCTCCTTCTTCACCAATCATTGGATTCTAAACGGTCACATAGCTCACACCCACCCAGCTATCATCTCCCATACTTGGTGGGCTAATGTTTCTTTTGTAGAAGGGTTTTTTTTTTCTGATGGGGCTTTACTTAGTCTTCCAACTAACAAAGCATATAGCACGCGTTGAGCATGCCAACAGTCGATTTCCCTAGCAGTAACTCTGCCTTGAAGATGACCTTGATGTCCGGCTGCTGAAGCTTATCGGCAAAGAATACCAAACAAATGATGCATACGCTGCTCTATCACACATGGTGTTTTTTTTAGATAATGCTATCACACATGGTGTATGTGGAACACGTACTGTTGCCCCGAACAAAGTGAAGGTCTTCCTAAAAATATTCCAAGCACCTGAGTAAACTTGCATTCTAAAGGTGTCCTCAGAGACAACATATGCGAAAGGTGCAAACGTGACAGTGAAGACATGCATGCACCACGCCTTTTTCGAGTGCAAATGCAATCTCCTCGATCTCTTTGGTCTATGTGATGATGTTCAGAACATCAATCCACCGCAGAATTCTTGGCACCACCCTTTGGCCTTCGATTCTGGTTACCCTCTTATGGCATCTAGGGCATGCAAGAAATTAAATGGTGCAGTCTCCAAAAACCTAGTACGAACATCAGCGGATGGGAATTGTACCTAAGAGCTTGTATTCCATCACCCATTTCTGAAACCCACCTAGTTTCCTTCAAAAAAATTACTAGAAGATAAGCAAAATATTAAAATTCTATAATCATGTACTACTGCATTATTCAGAATTTATGACCACATGGATTCACATGTCCACATAGATTCTATGTTGGCTGTAGTTAATCTTCTGTACATAGGGTTATCAGGTAGTTAAAAAAATTCTTTCAAATCACAAATATAATCAACATAGAAATAATCAATGAACGAAAGCCCATCAATATATATTACTTAGATTTTTAGAAAAGGATTTAGAATCCGGCTTCATTTCTACCAAGTAGAATCAAACCACTTATTACAACGTTCAACTCACAATCAGTTCCACATGTTGTAATGCATAACAGCTTACAACCAGACTTACAATGTTAAGCACCACGGCTTACAAACACACTGAGTAGAGTTTGAAATTAACAAAAACCAATCCATGGACTGGAGAGCCATCCTCTAGAGCTGAAGAACTCCAAAGCAGACAGCTGATGCCGACACACAAGGACTAATTTGGCCTTCTCATCATCCTGATGCTGCAATGTGGCCCACTGGCGCATTCCCCTGAGGAGTACCTGAAAAAAAAAGATTTGGTTTTGCTTTATCAAATATTTGCCATATTGCCCAACATATAGCGAGCAGCCGCAAACTAATAATAAAGTGTTATGTTTAGTACCTCCCCATTTTAACCAATTAGTGAACATGTCATATCTATGTTTACTAAATTGGTTATACCAAAACAATATTTGAATTGCCCGCCACAAACGATATATTACTTAGATAAGTGCATGACATAAGATAGTGCAAAAAAAATATTCTAAGCGAAGAACAAATGAAATTTGAAAGTAGTTTAACTGCATACCAGAACCCTGTTTAGCTGGATCAGCTGACTCCTGCAAAGACAAATAAATTTGAACGAATTTAGTAGTATCAAATTAATTTAGCAAAAATAAACAGACGTGGTAATGGCAACATATATAGTTCATAGGAGTAAACTATATAAGGTAGGTTTAGTTTGTTCAGAGAACTTTTATTACCTTTTGTTTTCCAATAGAGAATCGAGAAGCTTAAGAACTTTCTTTTTTGGAGCGAAATCTACCATGAGTTTTATGTTTGTATGTCTGCAAAACAAAAACATAGATGTACACAGTAGTTAAGAACATGGAATTGTACGTCTAAAATTAAAATAGTCTTACAACACTGTAGGCATTGTTACCACATAATGTTTTAATCCCTCCACATAAGATTAATAATATTCCATTATAGAACCTCCTTTAAAGGATCAACTTATTTATTGTATTGTCATGTTTTGTAGTCATATATTTTCACATTTAATAGTTAAATAGCTTGGCGAGACAACATCAAAATTTATACTTGTCGGTGTCTTTGTGATAATCAGACTAGCTAGTAAAATAGCATGGCTAAAATATAACATCAATACTTGTATATAGGCGGAGATCTCAGATCCATCACAATCACAGCAAACAAATGTAAGATTCATTGTGAATGCACCATAGTAGAAGGTTTTCACAGTGATTAATTAGTCAAGACAATGGATGAAAGCAAGATAGATATGAGGAACGACAAGAAACAAAAAAGTGCCAAAATTGGTTAGACCAATATGGTAGCATCTCTATTCTATATAGTGTTTACAAAATAAATTGATCTTGAAAGCAAAGATTTAGAGTCTTATTCCTTTTAACCTTAGGCATCAACGTCTTCCTTGAAGGCACACACGTATATGTCCTGGGTTCTTGGTATGGTGAACACCTGGCCCACGCTAGACGGGTGATGTTAGCACCAGTGGTGTCAATGTCCTCCTTGGAGGCGTCACCTTAGAAATTCCCATGCTATCTCAGTTATGTTATAGCTATGGGCAATGGTTTTTGTCTATCAAGTGGTGTCATGTTGGTTTAGTGGTCATAGTATCAATCAACTGGCTGACGGATTGATTTTTCTCATAGGTTGGCTTCAGCTTTAATTCTACTCTTTATACTTAATTGGTGTGAATATGGATTGCCAGGAGTTGACTATGTAGAACTGGAAGCCGCAAAGGATGACCACTCCAGCTATAAATTGTAGGGATCTCTCTTTTTATTATTCTCACGGTTGTAATGTTTTAGTCCACATATAACTTTTGGGACATATGCCCGAAGCTGTAATAAGTTTCATCTAATGCATTCTAGAAGAGGAGAAACTGAAATTTCATCCATTTTCTAAAAACAATGATTTAGGTTGTGCACACCAATCAATCTGGATATGGATTGATCAATCAGCAAATTGTATTTTGATAGATTCAAAAAAAATGGTTATAGCTTGATAAATTCCAACATAGTATATGCCCAAAATCATTTCAAGTGCTGGAACAGGATGGTAACTACTAAAATATGCTACATGATGTAACTTTTTTTTTTCCGATGTCAAGTTCATTTGTTGGCTAATGATGAACCTCTTGTTGACACATTTTCTTAAATTCAGCAAACACCTAGCTGGGTCGCAGGTTTTGAAGGTGTATTACTATATTTACAGTGAAAAAAGTTACACCCTATTAACAAATAATATTTACTAGACAATAAATTTCATATAAACATTTTACAGTGATTAGTTTATTAGATTCATCGGAGTGTCAAATATGATGATGTTATTAAATCTATGCTGAGTAAACTATTCCACGATAGTGGAAACAAATTATAATAACCACATATTTCATTGTTTATGCGGCCTGGGGATCCCTAGCTAGGCCTCTCAGTGTGTCTGATATGTCAGTTGGCTAGATGGAAATTAATCATTTTTCTCGTGTAAACTAGTAGGTAAGGAGGATGACATAGAACATCGAACAAATATCAAAACATGGAAAATATTTCATATATACAGAATGGAATACGATAATATCATGAAAAAAAAAAAAAACAAAGGAAGGAATGAGTCATTACTAAGTCGGTTCTTCCATCTTCCCTGACGTGGCGGAGAACCTTCCATCCACCATTATATGCTGGATGAAGCAGAATTTTACGTGGTGTGCATACCACTTTTTCTCCTGGATCCGCTGAAGTCAAGGGCTCAATATCAAGTGGAGCATCATTTGCATTCATTTTCTGTACAACACACAAGACAAATGAGAAGGATAGAAAAAAATAAAAAAATACTAAACAAGTGTGACATATACTACCCTACACCATATGAGAGGATGTTTTTAGACAACTTAAAAACTCATGTGCCTCAAATAGTATTATCATCAGAAATTGTGTGCATCTGTTTACAAGTCTTCCATCACATGTTTTAATAGAGTAGCATCCACTTAATAAATTCATTTTTTTAGATAAAGGAATTAACATTCCGGCCTCTACGATAACGCACATAGCCTAAAAGCCTCTGCGTGACCGCACAAAGCCAAACTTATTACAAAACTAAGAATAAAAAAAATTTTAGTACATGAAGATATATGTACTAAAGATCTACTACAACCAAAAAAGAAATGAGTTTACTACTCAAAAAAGTGCTAAAGATATCGATGTTGCTTTATGGCAGCCTTGAATCAGCCACCACGCTGTGAACAACGCGTGCACCAAAATGAACTTGAAAGAAACTCCTTGGATGTAGACACCCCCTATCGGGCAAATCGCCCACGCTTGAAATCGTGTGCCCTCACGCTTGCCCTTCCACCTTGATGTATCGGTGGCGTTCGGGATAGCCACCATCGATCTTTTGTGCGGGGAAAACCTCAAACTGTCTTTGATCTGCCGACCCCACGCCAACCATCTCCATGGGTGCTGTCCTCTGTAGAATGGAGGGCGTCGCGCCGCCGCTCAAGCCATAGAAAAGCCGGATCCGGAGAGGGCGGGGTTGGCGTTGGTGGCGGGCGTCTTGAGCTCGAGGCGAAGGCCAGGTGAGGCCGCAAATTGCTCGCCCGGCTAGATCGATGCTCAAGACGTCGGGTTCGCGATGGAAGGGACGACGAGTTTGTCGGGCGCCGCACTGCGACATTCACGGCCAACACTGCGCGACCGACAACCGGAGGCCATGGATCCGCCTATAGGCCACTAGTTCCGGTGAGAGGCAGAGCAGGGCCGCCGCCCAAAGATGGTACAACTAGATTTCTGCTGTGTATAGATAAACAGTACCATGAAGTGTATGGCAATTTCTAGAAAAGTTCCAAATGTTAGATTTATGGGCCAAAGATGTTTGACTGTTTATGTAAATTTGGTGCTCGGAGGATGATACTCCATCTAGTAAGTTAGCTTTGTTGTTGGGGGCAGTTGTGCATTTCTGGGCGAAGTGATTGGAAGAAGTCCTTCCACAGCTAACCAAAACCTCTTCTTCCTCTTGAAGTGATAGGTCTTTCTCAACTTCCTGTCCTAGTGATCTGGATCGACCATATTGTTCCTAGTGATCTAGTTCTGCCACAACACCAGCGACATCAGGCCCAGTCCCACCTCTTGGGGAAGGTTTCGGGACGAACTAAACTGACAGGACTGGTCTCCTTTTTTTTTGATGGAACAAGGAGAGGCAGAGCCCCTACTGGAAAGACTGGTATCCCTTGGCTGGACATCCCCAAGGTCTCACAAACTCTGAATGTGAGCGCTAAGCGGGCGGGAGATAAAGATATGATCACTGGTTTCAGGGGTTCCAGAGAAGTGCAATCAGTGTGGATCCTCAGGAGACTGAATATTCATATAAGTACATATTTGTCCGTGAGCTAGCAAGGAAGCTTGTAGCACTAAATCTATTGAGTCACAAGAAGTCTCGGGGATGTTGGCCTGCATCATCAGTAGGCACATCGACTAGAGAAAGGATGGAAAGGCGGAGCATCCATCACCCCGAGGATAGGAGAATTTATGTGTGGGTCATAGAGGCAAGGACTAGATTCATGTCTAGCAAGTCGGCGATCTTAGGGAGTAGCATATAGCAAACATGCATGTAATAGATAGGAAGAGAGAAGACTCCAAAGCATTGTGTTGATAGTTTGTCCCCACTATCCAGCCATAGCTAAGAAGCCAGGGCTTCTACATGGCGAGCTATCTATCAAAGGGTGGGACGTGACATTCAACTTGCATGGGAGAATGTCATCTGCGTATACTTAATGACCAAACAGCTTCTGCCGGTGTTGAGGATGCCGGAGATCCAGTCTCTCCATCAGGAATCAAAACCACGTGCCTAGAGGAGGGCATCAATGCTACTCTAGTCCACATATATATTTATTTTAGATAATAGATAGTATTTCATACCCGTCTTCATCTACCACGGCTTTATCTACCAAGGTAGAATCAGGCCAATTATTACAAGAAATAGCCTGCAGGCCAAAAACAAAACTCAACTAAGAGCACAGGAAGTCATTTGTGACATTACGCGCTTGCTACAAGACGTGAATATATACACTGCTTGCAACAGCACTAAGAACGTAGTGGGACAAAAAAAAAGCTGGCACCAACACTGACAACCCAAAAAGTATCTTTCAAAAGCGACGTGTCCAAGAAGAGCATGACGTTCAAAGATGCCATTGTCGCCCCCACCAGAACACCGGTACTGGATTTTCACCCTAAAAGAACTCCAAGGTGCCAAGTGCTGAAGAGAAGTGACAACGCCTCCAAATGGGAAGTGGCACTCACGGATGTCACCGCCATCAAACACAGCCACTATCCACACCAAATTTCATGTTGTTACGCCAATCACCTACGACGAAGACCGCCGCCAGATCCGGAATAACGGAGCTCTTGGGAAGTGCACCACCATCACGCCTCCACTCGCAACTACATCCCGGCGTCCCGAGAACTAACAGGGGGACCGGATCCGTCGCTCAAAGCCTAGTTACGACCTATGTCAGAAGTGGCGTACCCCGCCCATGGGACCATCCACACCTCGAAGCCTCAGATCCGGCTGCCTCACCCACGCAGCCACCGACACGCCCATGCACATGTGCTCCCCGAGCCCTTGAACTTGCGAGTTGCCGGATCCATTGCCCAAAGACCGATATGGCCTCCGGCCGGAAGCCTATCTTGAAGACGAGCTTTAAGAAGCCTCGATCCGGCAGCGCTGCTGGTCATCAGGTCTCTTCCACGTCTTCTCTCTCCTTGCCACACCTCCACTCCCTCTCGTCAACTAGATCCAAACCGTCGTAGCGGCTCGAAACAGCCATCCACCAGTGCTAACCAAGATAGATTGGATACGATCGCCGGAGGGCCGATCCACATCCCCCGCTGTGTCACCGTCTCAAGCCACAGCCACCATCGCTTCGCCGCGTCATTCGGAAGCGATTGCCCGGCCACCCGAGCAAATCTAGTAGACACCGGACTTGCCACAGGCAAAGATTGGATCACAAAGATCGGCGGGGCGCCAAAGATGGAAAGACACGAATAGGGAGAGAAGAAGCCCCGCCACCACCCTCCTCGGCAGCGGCCACTGGGCTTCCGGTGGCGTGCTTCCCGGCGGCGAGCTCGGCGGGGGGCGAGTAGATGGTGACGGGCGGCTAGGGTTTAGTTGCCGCCCGAAAAGCTTCACACGGGGAGAGCGACGTGGGGGCCTCGTATACATATAACTTGGTGAGTTCAAATTGAAGGCCATTCTTGAAGACGAGCTTTAAGAACCACAGTGGGAGTACCTCGCCTATGACAACAGTTCAGGAGGTTTGCAGCATAAACGGTGCACAACGAGGGTTCAAAGTTGCAAAGATCATTTTCGGCTAGAAGCCAATTAGTGGAAGGAACAAGAGTTATCATCCCATCAAAAACTATGCGCACAAAGCCAGCTAGCCGCTAGCCTCACATGGATCGGAGAACATTTTCAATGTGCCTAATGAGGGCGGGGGCATTGATCAAGGGTGCTTTTGAGGATCCTAAGGTACAGAATCAAGCAGCTGGTGAGGCCGCCGGGGGAACCCCACAGTTCGGACGGCTTCACGGCAAGTGTTCTTTTGTGCGCCCGAGTCTTTGCTGAACCGAACCAAGCGAATCGCACCGAGGTGTGGGGTGAGATTTCTCCCCCCGGCAGCCAACAATTCTTGAACTGGAACCCATGTGACATAGGGAGGTGGGTGGATCAAAATATAGACACCAAAAGTAGAACATGTGGTCTGAGGTATGTCTCGTTAGGGCAGAGAGAATGGTGCTTGGGAAAAACGAGTCCCCAGCATCATGAAACAAATACTGATCTATGGAGAAGAAAACATCTACTGATTATTCATTGACAGATCTAGCAAAGTAATTAAGTAGTCCATAGGCGTACCTCCACAGTTTCTCCTCTTTGTTGCTGCCTCAAAATCGCGAGCTGTTGAGTCACCAAATGCGAGACATGACCTCCCTTCTGGCAGGGAAATTTGTTGTATGAGTCTACTTGACTGAAATGGGTGAGAATGAAGAAAGGCTAGCGAGAAGGAAGATATATAATACGAAGAACGAATATATATCTATAAGTTAATTAATATAATTTATTATTAGCATCCAAAAAGATTTTTGTGCATTTAATAGCTAGTAAGCATAATGATTAGTATTCAAGCAAGCCAAAAAAAGCTGTCAAAACAGCTGCCTCCTTCTGTATATATGGACATTATACATGACACCACACACATGTCAATGCTAGTGGTGAGAAATTAGAAAAAAAAAAATTTTACCCCTCCCCAACCTAGTCAACAGAAATTAAAAAATAGACAAATCGCCCACATTGTAGCAAACCCGGTGTTACTGTAGTAAAAACACCCGTTATTGTAGCAAATCCACTGTTGAAAACCGCCTAGGAGGTAAAATAGACGGTTTTGGAATGTTATACAAGGAGTAAATTAGACCGTTTATAGTTGAGAGGGTGAAGTAGACCACCTTTGATAGGTTGGGGGATTAGGTAGACTTTTCCTGAGAAATTTTTGTTTCTTGGTGGGCTAAAAGAAAAGGTAATATATTTCACAAATTTCATTTTTGTTCTATGCCTTTACATATATGGATGCTTAATATTACTGAGATATTTGAACTGTGAACACCTAAGACCATATGATTAGTAGTGGAAAACAAAGAAAATTTGTGAACAAGTCGACAAATAGGACTACTGACCACCAGTTTACAATTAACATTGATTAGTATATGATGGCTAACAATGAATGATTTTTTCTAGAATTATGAGGGCATTTACAATTTGTAGGAGGATGAGTATGTCGCCAACAGGTGCCAGATCCCACCTAACAACATTATATGATTCCTTAGGGAAAAAAACACGTATGCAAATAAGCGTGATTTTTGTTGTTTTCAGTAAGTTTAACTTGCTATAATGGTGTGGAGTAGTTCATATGGTTGAAGGGAATGGTTGCCATGGGAAGTACATATTGGTGTGATGCTATTGTAAAACACCAGTTACATGTAGTATTAATTTGTAAATATTCTAGTTTGTAGTGTGTATGTAATTAACTATCCATTATTCATCCTCAACCATTTCATGCACAAACCCCACATTACTATCCATGCTAATCATGGGAACTCCCAAAACAATTGAATCATCTACGCTCATGAGTGCCCCTCGCTTGTCCACATTGTGTCAATGTGGCATTTGTTTTGTTACTGTATTCATATGATCAAACTATTTTAGTATAGTGTGTGAAAAAAATCATGTTGCTAGTGCTACAATACAACCGAGCAATAATTTACATACACATCCTATAGACCTTCATCAAATACATTTTCAGTCATCAGAGAGCTAGCTTGTTACAATTTTTTGTATATCACATGTGGCTCAATCAGCGACGGACCCAGGGCCTAACGAGTAGTGAACCTACTAGGTGCCTGCAGGCTCCGACACCAGCGCAAGCTTAACATACTCGTTGCATTGCACTCCATGTAATCTTAAAAACATGTCATCTCATCAGCGCTTTAAGCTTGACTGGGCACCATTTTACGCTGGATTAGCTACTAGGATCAATAACCCACCAGTCACATAGCAAGTAATTTGGATATTCTCCTGAACTTCTGGAAATAATAAAACTATCCCACCCATGCTAGGATAGAGGCATGTGAGAGATATATAACCACACTACTAGGAAATGTATTTTCAGAGGTGAACATTATCCTTTTTATTTAAATGGTCATGTTAGTAGGTCATGCTGGGAGGTTAAACTCAGCTAATCGCCTCTTTAAATCGATTAATACAGATGGCCATCTTATGTGTCCTTCCTTTGTTGAACCATTAATCAAAACCAAACATAAATTCTTTGGACGCTCCCGCGCCAGCATGGTTCGTGGATTTCGGAGGTGATGATCGACTAGTAGGTGAAACCCAATACATCTGCAACCGTTTCTTCTCGCTATGCATGGTGCTGTCCAGAGCAAGAGCCAAAAAAAAAAGCGAATGGTCTACGGTGCCGTTTGAATCAGGTGAGTTAACAAGTAGCCAAATTTGATAGGCGGTGTAATTGTTGGTAGCTGGCCCATTAATTAGCTACCCTCTTAATAAAAAACGGGTGAACGGCGGGATCGGCGAAAAAAGATTAATTAGCTTGATCCAATCAAAGATTTAAGTAAATTTTTGGCAGCTAATTAATAGCTCACTGTTTTAGTTGTCAAAAAAAAATAGCTCACTGTTTTCTGTTCGTGGTCAAACAGGCTCTCGTACTTCCAACCAACCCATTTATAAGCTTTCCTTTTATTTTTGTATTACTATAATGCCATGTTTAAATCGGTAGAGCTAATAGAATGTTGCTAAAAGAACTCCAGTAGCTAGATCCAAACGATCCAGCTAGTAGTCAAGATTGAATTCTCCATCTAACCACCCAACAAGTAATTAAAATGTGATATGATTCTACCGTAGCAGGAACACAAGCATTTCTTGGGTAATTGGCCCACTTCTCAGGGCCTTTGAACATTCTGTTTGCATTGGCAAGTTCTAGATCCCATCCAAACAATGACGCAAGCGCTCGTATAAAGCAGGCCCACCCAACCCGCCTCCAAACTCTTATGATTTGCATACGAAGGCCGAAGAAGAAGAAATTGTATTAAAATTGTAGAGCTCGACAGAAGCTTTGTGCTTTTTTTTTCATTTGCTATCTTATTTTAGGGCTTCTCTTATCGCACAACCTCCATTCCTTTCTATATATTAATTAGGAGCATTAAGAGTGCACTTGATATATGCTCGAATTCACCAACTAATTGATACAAAGGCCAGTCTAGCTTGCTAACCCAGTGACCAAAGCCCATGGTGGACCAGTGAACGATCCAATATTAACCAGTCTTTGCCTATAAAATAAAACCTAGGTATTTGTAAGAGAAAAATAGGACTAACATTGGTAAATAATGTGGACCACCTTCTCTTGTCTAGCACCTTCACTACCCCACAACACCACTTTTTCCTAACTTTCCTGGCTCGACCACTTGAGTATATATAGGAGATTAGCGGAAACTTAGTAACTATGAATTTGTATTTGTATCTATATCTCTATTTATATTTGTATTGTATCAAAAATAATATTTTTATAAAAAAGTTTGTATCTATATCTACGGCAATGTTATTCTATATCTCATGTGGATTCTACACCCAATAGTCAATTACTGACCAAACTGATCAAAAATTAGGGTGTTCAGTAATCACGCCAGTAGGAGTAATTACTGAAAATTCATTCAATAATTTTCTACCCGGTGTAGAATTTTTACTACACACAGGGTGTAGATTAGCACATAGGTATATATATATCTATATGTATCTCAGTATTTGTATTTGTATCTCGTATCTATATCTATCAATCTCTATTTGTATTTTTATTTGTATCTATATCTAAAATTCTTTTTTTAAAAAAAAATTGTATCTATATCTATCTATCTTTATCTCTATTTGTGTCTATATTTAAAAAAAATCTTTTTTAAAAAATATGTATCTATATCTATATCTATATCTATATCTATATCTATATCTATATCTATATCTATTTATATTTGTGTATGTATCTAAAACTAATCTTTTTTTTTTTTTAATAAAAATATATCTATATCTATATCTATGTCTATATCTATATCTACATATTTAAAAAAATAAAGGTTTTAGTGTTGTGCAAAAATTGCTAGATTACAGTCAAAAAATAGGGATAAAAACACAAGGATCATTAAAAAAACAAAAAGGGCAAAATCATGTGGGCAAAGTTGTCAATTTGCCCAAAAGTTAACACCGTTATGGGGCCTTAACAGACCAAGGGTAAAGTCTTCCTTCGTTTCAAAATTATAGTGGTAAAATCACAAAGTTAAAAAAAACAGGAGTAAAATCATAAACGACCATGAAAATAGGGTAGAAACGCTCAAGCCCCTAAAAAAATAAAACTTTTCTATATTTCCATCATAACATGCAAACCATCTTCTATACTAAAATACCACATCATCCCTAAATACTCCCTTTATGCAATCTTTCCATGCCACCATCACTAAATGCAACTACTATTTCCAATCTATTAAAAAAAAATAAAGTTCATCTATATTATGTTTTTTTTGTTTTGAGGTATATAGTATCATATATATCATATATAATGTAATTTGAACTAATTTGCATTGGTTTGCTTACTAAATTCTTTCACTACCTTACCAAATTTTAACTAAAACCGACGCACAACATGTAGGTCCAACACATGCATATGACTCTCTCTAGGAATGTTTTGTACATAGCAACATGTGGGGTTTATCCTTTCAGTTAAGAGGTCGGCCTCTGAAAATAAAGTATATTTTCAATGAGGGCTTCTTAAGAAGCCTATCTTTGCAAACAAATTCGAGATCCAGCCAGCCCACATAAAACCAAACCATAACATCTCTCACCCTCACCCTTTGCCTGCACTGCCCTCCCTCCATACACCCCTTAATTACCCTCTCATTCTCTGTCACAACACCCAACCATGCCTTCACCTTCTTGACCACCACCCTAATCCCTCCTTATCTTCAGCACCTACCCATTTTAGGCCAGCCATCGTCAATTCACTCCATCGTCATCAGGTAAACTAAAAGACCACAAAAGTGAGCTTTTTCTATTTTGGAGAGGCAAAAGAATTCGAAAATCTGTACAAGGAACTGTTTGGATGTACCAATGGTAACTTCCCAGTCGATACTTAGGTATTCCGATTTATTATCGAAGACTTTCAATCTCAGAATAGTTGAAGATACAAGAACAGGTTGACGCCTCAGTAGTTAGAAAGGTAAAAACTTGTCCTCCTGGAGGCCGCCTAACCTTGATCAACTCCGTCCTTAGCAGCTTACCACTATACATGATGTCCTTCTTTGATATTCCAAAAGGATTTCGTAAAAAACTGGACTACTTCTGGCAGAGTGATGAACAAAAAAGGAAATACCGCCTAGCTAAGTGGGATATCATGTGCCAACATAAATATCAGGGGGGGTTTAGGGATACAAAATTTAGAACTCAAAAATATTGCTTTGCTCAGTAAATGGTTGTATGGACTGTTAACAACAGATGGTACTTGACAACAAATCCTCTGCAATAAGTATCTATGGACTAAGCCCTAAACCCTAAACCCTAAACCCTTTCCCCACATAAAACAAAGAGATTTCCTAAACTCTAGTGCAAGTCCCGTGGAGAAGCAGGGACTCCAATTTTTGGGCAAGCTTGATGAAAGTTAACAGAGATTTCCTTAGGTTTGGAATGTTCATCATAAAAAAAATGGGTCACAAATAAGATTTTGAGAGGATACGTGGTTAGGCAATAACCCGTTGAGATAACAATACCCGCAACTTTATAACATCGCTCCTAAAAAAAAGGATACGAGAGCCGAGGTGCTTGCATCACCGATACCTAATCTATCCTGGCGTAGAGATTTAGTCGGCAACAACCTAGCAATGTGGAATGATTTGGCCCATCCTCTTACTCTAGTCAATCTTAATCAAGAGAATGATGAGTTCAAATAGGGGCTTGACCACAAGGGCATCTTCTCGATTAAATCACACTATCATGGGCTGATCAACCAAAACATCTCCAATGTCAACAAGCGACTATAGAAATTAAAAATTCCTCTCAAAATCAAAATCTTTCATTGGTATCTCAAGAGAGGACTTGTCCTCACCAAAGATAATCTGGCAAAACGAAACGGCAAGAATCTAAACAGTGTTGTTTTTTTATCATGAAAGTGAGTCGATACAACATCTGTTCCTTTTGATTGTCGTTTCATGAGGATGGTTTGGGCAACAGTCCACATTGCATGGGGTCTAAAGAAGCACAGTAGTATAGCTAATATGTTTGGGGATGGCTGAACCAAATACCAAAAGAGTTCAAAACACTTGTCCTTGTTGGCGCGGGGCGCCTTGTGTTGGTCCGTCTCGCCAAGGATTTGTTTTTCCCAGGCACATGGGTGGCGGTCTAGTCTTAGGATTAATAGCCATTAGTGTGTGTGGTTGTTTGAACTATTGTAGGTTGTGTGCCCGCGGGCAGAGGCCGGGAATTTTCAAGACGTTGTATCACCTCGATGTAATTACTTGAAAGTAATAAAAGTTCCCTTTTTTTCCAAAAAAAAAAAAAACACAGCGTGACAATCAATATCCTAACGTCGTTCACTGCCGATCGAGAGCCAAGGCATGATCAGACAATTTAGATCGATCATAGAACAAGACCGAGAGCAGCGCGGGGGCTGCCAAACTCTTCCAAGTGATGCATGCACAGTTCGTCTTCGTCATGCAACTAAAGATTGCGCTCATTGACGACACGTCGTTGATGTGGGAGTGATTCAAGCTTACATATATGTAACGGAGCAGTAAAAACAAAACAAAATGAGAGAAGGGAAATCGCGGTGCTTTTCTCCTTCCAGCTCTGACCAGTAACAGACTTCGTAATGGTGAAACTTCATGTTCCTGAATTTGTTCACGGTAGAGAGTGATTTAAGGAAGATAATCTTGAAAATTCAAGGTGCCACTTGAAGAACTCCGCCCCTGAGTGGACCCACCTGTTAGAATGTCGGCCGGCAAGGTTGGTCAGAAGAGCATTTTTTTTTTTTTGAAAGAAACTACGGCAACCATGGATATATGGCAAGTATAAAAAGACACGAAAAAAGAATCACTTCATTCTTTAATACGTACGTTGTTGAGATTAATTTTATTTGGTTTTAAATAATAAAATTAACTATGCATAATTTATTTGAAATTCAAATAAATAATGGAGATTGCGTTCAACCTCCATTTGCAATAGACCAGCATGAGCCTGTCATTCTTATTTTTCGTTTACAAGGGCCTGCCATTTTCTTTGATGAGTTTCATTTACAAGAGACAATATAAGTCAGTGATTACTTCCTCGATCAAAACCAGCCATCCAGATTTATGAGTTAAGCTAAAATAAATGAACCAAAATGAAGCAACCTGTCTGGTATAAATGGGAAAAAGTGGGCCGAACAACAGCCCACTATGAAAAGTAGTGAAGCAAAGACCACTAGATCGATACATATAATGTGTGTGAAACTTGCTCAATATATTGCCCACACTACTCAAAAATAGGAAGTACTAATCCGTTCCAGATTATAATATTATAATATGTTTGATGTCACGACCCCAGAAATAGGGCCCAGGAGGACGGGCCCAACCGCCCAGAAGGCGCCGGGCGCCGCCCCACCTGGGCTCACGCTACGCCCCCCCCTCCCCTCCCTTCCGCAGATTCTTCGACAACTAATTCGAGAAAAAAAGGAGGAAAATATCTAGGATTATCTTTAGGTGTTTTGGTGTGTAAGGGGCTATCTCATCTATAAGGGAGACCCTTATTAGGAAATAAATAAATAGGACATGCTTGTAAAAGGTATTCCAATCTATAAGGAAACCTTAGAGAAATTGCTTGAGATACAAGTCCCAATAGCCGGGCTATATAAGTAAGAGGTCTGTAATCTTTCGGGGTAACAAGCAAATAAAGAAATTTTATCCCAATCTCTCTACTCTCCTCTCCCTCGTGCGCCGCCCCTGCCGCCAAGCGCCGCCGCCGCCACGCCAGCGCCCGCACCGCCGCGCCGCCCGCCCGAGGAGCGGCAGCCACCGCCGCCGCCGCCACCACCACCACCATCGCCGCCATCCGCCTCTCCTTCCCCAATCTCCCCAATTCACGTGTCGGTTCCGGCCCAATCTACGGAACCCCGACATTTGACCTTTTGGACTCTACGTTTGAGCACTCTTTTATTTAAAAAATATTGTGTAAAATATCACATCTTTTGTTGTGGTTTATTTTATTAATAAATATTTTTCAAGAATAACTTAAGCATGACTATGTTTGCGCAATATTTTTGATTAAGACGTGTGGTCAAACTTTAGATAAAAAACTCATTTTTTTAATAAGAAGCTGGAGGGCATTGGCCGTGGCGATAAATCTACTCCGGTGTCCCTCCCTCCTATAATAGAGTGCATTAAAACATTACAAAAATATATATTTAGAAGACAAGAGATAGTTATGTATTTGTATTATCTCTTAATTTATTCTATAAATAAAAATTTCTAAAGTACACTATATTAATTATATTACAAAAAAAAAACAGCTAGATATCAAGAATCAGGAGCAATAAAGGCATGCAATTAATATTTACATTCGTTCAGGTCAACGTGTATAGTGAAAATACACAAGACTGCGGTATATAGGTGTCTCTCCGATCAGATTAGATCATTCAAAATCCAGTATGAATACGAGGGACAGGTGCAGAGTCCTGATGCTTATGTTTTTCCTCTCTGCATTCCAGGCCAACTGTAAGTGTCTCGTTATCAACCAGTATTTGTCCTTGGTCAAATTTATATATATACTACTGATGGAAAGTGTAGTATACTAGATAATGGACACACAATATACAATCAATTCAATATATATGTGCTAATGGACACACAAACAAATCAGGTCGTCCTCAATATAAGCAGCTGGATGTTGGAACCACAACCAAGCAGGCATATAGCCTCCCAAGCACAGCACTAAACGAGGGCAAAGTGGTACTCATATTTTGTCAGGAAAATTATTGTAGCCTTAAGCGCAAGTGCTATTGCTGCGAAATAAAGCTGAAACCATTATGTTATGAGACTATGAGTGAGTGTCGGGACTCATGCCCTGTTTGTAATCCAACCTGCCCACCAGTCCTGGCACCGACTGCATAAACTGCTGGTTTTAAATAATGTATTCAACATCGGTAACAAGAAGAGAGTTCTATGCTACTTTAATTTTTATGCACTTCTTTCTAAGCCGTTTGTATATCACTTTTCTTCAGAATCTTCTAATATATGTCATGTCATGTTTTTTTTTTTGTTGATGTGTTGATCGCGGTCAGACACTATGTAATTCATTGCTCTTTGTAACAAGTAGAGTTCTAGTACAAGATGTAGCAGTGGTAGCTTCAATTGTGACTTGGTTCATCAGCACGATGTTGGTGACTTGGTTGCAAAAACTAAGCTGAGCAACAAGATTGTTTGTAATAAATTTGACGAACACCTTTTCAACCACCTCGCCGCAATCTTAGGAACAATAGTACATGCCTATGGGTCCAAGATATAGTGGAAGCCAGATTTTAATAATTTGATCCATTTACATCTGATTTGTGAAATGTCCGAGCAGCAGTTCATGTCTTGGTGGCTGCGCACAAGGAAGAAGCTACCTAAACCTGTACATCGTGGATTCGACTCTCTATTCTTCTTGGTCGGTTGGCTGCTCACTACTACAGAATTGAACTTGCGCGGCATTTATTTTTGATTTTCCGTGGCGGGCATTTATAAAACCGCCACGCAAAATAGTTGGCGTGGCAAAGCCCCCCGTCGAGGGAAATGCCCGCCACGGTTAATCGATTAACCGTGGCGGGCATTGTAACGATGCCCGCTTCGGTTAATGTCTATTAACCGTGGCGGGTAATTTACAATGCCCGCCCGCGGTTAATGTCTATTAACCGTGGCGGGCACTTTACAATGCCCGCCATGGAAAAGTCTGCTCTATAAATACAGCCCCAACCTTCTTCTTCCCCACACGGATTTTCGCCATTTTCTAGGGTTTTGAGCTTCAAAACTCTAGAAATCACCATTTCGGGGGGGAGGTTTTGCCCTTGGTTTGATTGAAGTTTGGCACCGTTAGGGGTATTTCTCCTCTTTCTCCTCTCTTTTCTCTCCCTCTTTCTCCCCTCTCTCTCACCCCTCTCTCTCTCCCTTTCTTTTTGAGATCTAGTTGGTCTCTCCCTCTCAAGGTAGCTCCTCTCCCCTCTCTCCTCTCTTTCTCTCTCCCTCCCCCCTCTCTCTCCCTCTCCCCCCCCTCTCTCTCTCTCCCCTAGCTCTCCCCCTCTCTCTCTCCCTCCTAGATGATCTCTCCCTCTTTCTCCTCTCCTCTCCTCCCCTCTCTCTCTCCCCTCTCAAGCTAGCTCCTCTCCCCCCTCTCTTTCCCCTCTCTCCCTCTTTCTCCCCCTCTCTCTCTCTCCCCCTCTCTCCCTCTTTCTCCTCCCCTCTCTCTCCCCTCTCATTTGAAGTGTACGTGGTCTTTTTCATGGATACTTCGATCTCTAATCATCGATCGCACTCTTGTTTTGGTTTAATTAATTTGAGTAGGCCATCGACCATGGCGCCGAATAGGGATTGGATGTACAGGCCAAGGACGAGTTTGGAATTCGTTAATCATGTGCAAAAGAAGTTTATGCCCGCCGCGCGAAGCATCGAATCAGGGGGTTCGAAGTAATGGTGTGCCCGTGCTATCGCTGCAAGCATCCGTTCTTACACAAGGATGACGGCGTCGTGGACAACTTGCTGCGGTATGGTTTCATCGGGGAGCCGAGGTACACCGTGTGGACGTATCATGGTGAAAAAGAACCGAGTGTCGCGGCCGGTTCATCTGGAGGACCCCCGTCGACTGCAACGACGGAAACAACGGTGGTGCACGACGAAGGACGTGAACAAGTTGATAATCGCGATTACATCACCGTAGATGAATCGATTGAAGACATTGCGGGCGACAATGCGGGTGGAGATGATGGTGAACGATCGATAGTTGATGACATGTCGCCCGAGGATGCTGCCCTTTTCGAAATTGCTAACCTCAAAGATGAAGATGACGTGTTGTTTGGCAATCCAAGGTGGCTCGAGAATTTTAGACAGATGAAGCAGGCGGCAATTGACCCTCTCTACAAAGACGACGGCAAATGTCCGAAGGATTGCACGGTGCTACGTTTTAACCTAACGATGTTGATGATGAAGGCTCGCCACGGGTGGTCGACACGAGCTTCAATGACCTGTTCTGGTACCTCGGTGACAATCGTTTTTACCCGAGGGGAATAAGGTGCCCGCCAATACCTATCGGGCGAAGAAGCTTGATTCGTCCGGTGGCGATGAAGCTTAGAAGTTCCATGCGTGCCTAACCATTGTATTCTATACCGGGTGACTATGCGGACTTGCATAACCCATCAGCGATCTTGGCGTGAGTCGTTACAAGAGGAATGCTGGGCCGTCGTGCCACCGATGAGGAGGGACCGTCGAGAGGGCCCAAGAAGCGTAAGACGGGCAAGAAGAAGCGGATGCCACCTCCCGGGGACGAGGAAGAAGAGGGTTACACCCGGAGGAAGATCCCCGCCCTATCGGTGTGGTACCTACCCGTGCTCGATCGCTGCGTGCAATTTTTGGGAACCCGAGAGGATGCCAAGGCGTGTCTGGCATGCATCGGCGAACGCACGGAGGGCGATGGCAAGCTGCGACTCCCCTCGGATGCCAAAACGTGGAAACGCGCCGATGACATGTTCCCGGAGTTTAGGGGCGAGCCGAGAACGTAAGGTTCGCTTTGAGTACGACGGGATGAATCCGTTCGAGACCTCGATAGCTTCGCCACAAAGACCGGCGGTCACCCTCACCATATACAACCCGCCTCCCTACGAGTGTCCAAGCGCAAATATCTTCTTATGGCCATGCTCATTTCCGGACCAAAGCAAAAGGGGCATTGATATAGATGTCCTCATTGAGCCATCTTCGGAGGAATTTGCGGAACTGTGGAAAGGGGTCCGATTATGGATGCGTCCGAGAAGAAGAAGTTCACTCTAAAGGCCATGATAATGGTCACCATCAGTGATTACCCCGCTCTCTTTTCATTGTCGGGCGGATTAAGGGAAGACGGCTTGCACGTTTGCATTGAGAATACCGCTCCACTTACCTTAGCGGATCCCAAAAGACGGTGTACATGAAACATCGTGAAATTCCTTTGCAAAGAACATAGGTACCGGGAAACTTCGATGGATGAGTACTTTGACGGAGAGCCATCGGTGAAAACGGAGGAGCCGGGGTAAAAGAAAGTACGGGCCAAAGGTGTTTGAAATGGTGAAGAACATAAACCACGAGTTTGGAAAGAAGAAGAAAGTCGGTGAGCCAAAGGCAAAGAAGAAGCGGAAGCGAACAAAAAGGCAAAGTGGAAGAAGAAGAAGAAGAAGAAGAAGAAGAAGCAAAGAACCCAATCCGCACCGCCCAAAGTCCCATTCAAGAAGCGTCGATTTTCTTCAAGCACCGCCATACCGAAGATGCTCCATACACCTCATGCCATCGATAACATGCATCTACGAAGAATGTCTTCGAGAGCTTGGTGGGGATTTTCCTAGACATCAAGACTAAGACGAAGGGCGGTGTCAAGTCACGTCGATCTTGCCGACATGGGCATCGGGCCCAACTTCACTTGACACCCTCGAATAGCGGAAAAGTCGACCTTCCGGTTCGCGAGCTACAATCGACACGGGATGAAAAGAGGGATTTTTGCAAATGGCTCGGGGATGTCAAAGTGCCGACCGTTTCTCGCTCCAACCTGAAGAGCATTGTATCGATGAAAGACCTCACACCGCCAAACTTCAAGGCCCATGACCGCCATGTCATGCCGGCGGTGTTCCTTCCACTTCGATTAGGTGCATCGCCCGAGTTCATGAAGATGGTCGTTGCATGCCCGTGTGCTACTTTTTAATCGCATCACGAGAAGGTCATCGCTGAAAATGACCTCCCCTTGACCGAAAGAGTTCATTGCGGAGACTATATGCCGACTCGAGATGTGCTTACCACCGTCTTTCTTCGATATTATGCCACACCTCATGATACACATGGTCGATCGATAGAAGAACTGGGGCCTCTCTACCTGAACGAGATGTGGACGAAACGGCGCTTCATGTCCTCTCTTAATGATCCCGTCCTTAACCGTGCATACCCGGAGGGCTCTATGATCGAGGCATACACAACACGAGGCCGTTAACTCGCCGCACTAGATACATCCGGGATGGAAATGCAATCGGCCTTCCCGACCACCCCGCACGAAGGCGGGACATGCGGGCATGGGCTGCGCTGGGAGGAAAGTACGGACCGATATTGAGCAAGAAACAATCGAACAAGCCCATGACGGCGCTCAACCGTTAGTATCAATGGAAACGTGGGGTGAGAAGCATCCGGAGGAAATTCGCAGCAAGCGTGGCGGCAGACGGACGGGTGGTGCGAGACAACACCGGTTGAATTTCACAACGTGGATCGAGAACAAGGGATACCCCTAAACGCGGAGATCAAGAATCGATGCTTGCATACGGCCCATCTAGCCAAATCATCACATGGCAAGGTTACGACATCAACGGATACAGGGCTCCACACGGCGTAAAAGGACAAAAAGAGCGTCACCCGAACAGCGGTGTCCGGTATGAGGGCATTGACATGGCCACCAAGGAACTCAAGACATACTATGGGCAAATCCAGAGATTTGGGAACTTGATTATGGCGGCGCAGAGCTACGGATACCCATTTTCCGGTGCCCGTGGGTCAAGCCGGCGGCGGTTGACATGGGCGAGGTAGGGTTAACCACCGTTCAGCTCGAAAGTACTAGAGATGATGAGTGGGTACTTCGCAAGTCGCGTGGCCCGGGTAGCATACTACCCGGTGCCCAAATCGCGGGACAAAAAAAGCAACTACATGCGGTCGTGGGAGGGAAGCAAAGGATCGTGGGAGCCGATGGAGTGTAGAATCTGAAGAGTACAACAACTACGCGAGTTTACGCTCTTTACCGATCATCCAACCAAGATCAAGGAAGTCGAGACACGCGTGTGGGGAATGTCATCAAGAACAAGACAAAGCCCCAGTCTTTGCACGGACGCCGGTCGAGAAGAAAAGGCGGTGGCAGCCCCGGCAAAAAAATAAGTCGATCCTTTTGTAATAGAACCAAATATGTAATGGAACCAAATATGTATGTCACGACATTTATGTAACGGAACTAAAAATGTATTGGAAATCGCCGCACTTGCTCGAAACGTCCCCGCTTGTCAATTAAAGACGTATTTTTAAATCATGCGAGAACTATTCAAAATTCAAGTTTCACATTTTTCATGGGTACACATACTCATAGGAGGCCACACAAAAATTTTCAGAATTTTTTGAATGACCATTTGAATTGTTATGAATTTTACAAATTCATTTTGTGACACCATTTTGCGTGGCGGGCATTTTACAATGCCCGCCACGGTCCAATATTAACCGTGGCGGGCATTGTAAAATGCCCGCCACGCAAAATGGTGGCCTATATATAGGTGACGAGCATCGCGGAATGGGCTAAGTCCTCGCCACGGTTCACTTGTGACCCGAAGAGCTGCCAAAATCGCCCGTCGCCCGCCCGCCGCCAAGGCGTCGGTCCTGACCGCCTCCGGCCACCTCCGCCCTCCTCCCTCCTCCCCCGTCCACACCCTTCCTCCTCCCCGTCGTGCTCCACTCTGCTGCCAGCGCCGGGCTCGAACCCCAGCCGCCCGTCGAGATCCACTCCATCCGCCGCCGCCCGTCGAGCTCCAATCGGCCGCCGGATCGTGCTCCGCCACTCCCGGCGCCTCCTCCCGACCCGACTCCCGGCGTCTGTCTTTGCGCCTCCCGTCCGCCTCCCCGTGGTGCTCCTCCTCACCGCCGCGTCCTCGTCGCCGGGGGCTAGGAAACCCCAGCCGCCCGGGGTGGTCCGCCGCCCGTCGTTCTCCCTCCCGGTTCCCCGTCGAGCACTTCCTCCTCTCTCCGCCTCTCCGTCGAGCACTTCCTCCTCCCCGCCTCCCCCCTCGAGCTACTCTAAGATCCGTCCCGCGCTGAGAATTTTGCAAGCCGTTGCTTCGTTCCTCTGTTTTTTTTTTTTTGCTTTGTTGGGGATGATACCGTGATGCCAAATCGAGATGCTACTGTGATTTTTGGTTCCCCGCAAGTCATTCAATTTTTTTGCTGCCTATGATGCTACTTTGTGATGCCAAATCGACATAAAACGAGCATATGCTACACGCCGATGATTTTTTTTTTTGCCGGGGATGCTACTTTGTGATGCCAAATCGAGATGCTACTTGTGATTTTTGGTTCCCGCAAGTCATTCAATTTTTTTTGCTGCCTATGATGCTACCGTGATGCCAAATCGAGATAGAACTGAGCATATGCTATGTTGTATACCTCTTTGCTCATATAAATGTTGTTGTTTGTTATGATTTGGGAGCCTTTTGTCGAATCGGGAGCATTTGACATTAATTTTGGACCATTTGACATTAACATGAATTTGGGAGCCTATTCCAAATGATGCCTATGCTATATTCACTACTTAGCCGACGGAAATTTTGGCTGCCCTTCGGGTCACAAGTGAACCGTGGCGAGGACTTAGCCGATTCAATGATGCTGTCACATATATATTCACTACTACTTAGTTGAACTTCGATCCGTGGCGGTTTTTGGGTTTTCCATGGCATTTACTACAACCTTACTATCTACTTCCTCGCATTTCCAATGATGTGAATCTTTGTGCTGAGGCAAAGGCATATGCGATGATGTGAATATTTTTATCTTTGAGGCGGCGATGATGAAATGTCCCCATACTTGTGAGCGGCTAAGCGAGGGCGGCTTGTATTACATATACAAGCAACCAGTTTAAACGTACGATGATGTGATAAGAATAGTTGGGTACTACTGAGCCAAATTTCTATTTTACACAATTTTTTATTATTTTTACACATTTTTTGTATTGTTACACATTTTTTTTGTTTATTTTTTGTATTTTTTGTATGTACTATGTAAAAAGGAAAATATGTACCTATTTTATCTATTTCTTTGTAAATTTTGGTTCTTTTTTTTGTAACTACTCTATGTAACATGGAAAAATATATATGTAATCATGAGAGGAATATAATAAATATATTTTGAGATGACTCACTGTGATGCCTCTACTACTAACGTAGACTTTACTCTTTCACTATAAATTAATATAATAAAATGCTCTGTGTGTTCCCGTAGAATCCAATGGCATCCGAACCAAGCGATAAAGATCGTGCAATAAGTGGCGAGGCGAGGAGGATGTGGCCTCCACGCCCGATTCTTCCACCGACGATGGATACGAGCCGCCGAAACGATTGACACCAAGGCCACGAAGAAACGTCTTAGAGAGGAAGAAATTGATCCGGACGCGGCAAATGAGAATTACCGCAAAGGGTTCTCGAGTGGATGACACGCAACCAAAAACGTAAGTATCCCGACTAACACAACGTCGTGTGCCTCTCATCGAGCACTACTAATTCTAGTTGTTGTCGTGGATGGTTACCATTGGTGCCTCTGCGTCGGAGTTCCATGAAGAGGGAGCTCGGTCGGAGGGGGCAACAATCTGGTCCCACACCCCCGACTTCCGGCGACCACCACCTCCAAGAAGTCCAAGAAGTCGGGCTTGAAAAGAGGCCAAGACGGGAGGCACCGAAAAAGCCGAGGTGGTGCGTAATATATTGAGGATAGGCCCGAATGGAGATCCCGTGGAGCCAAAAGCTATCGGGGCCATCTATAGCAACGGATCTCTTGTAGCCAAGGAAATCGCGCCCATCACCTACCCGACTGAGGATCGTCCGAAGGCACAAGAAGAAGAAGTGGAAAGACGTGCTAGTCCCCGTCCATTATCCAGGGCGGAGGCGGGCTTTGACAAAAGAAATGCAAGAAGTATGTGCTAACCGTTGCAAGCAAAGCGCCGCACCTGCGAACAATGCATACACACACTATGTGCGAAAGGGCAAGTCACCACTTCAAGCCTACAACTTCTTAAAGCAACCCCTTCGGATGAGTTCGTCGATCTCCACGACTAACGAAGACTATGAGGCCAAGTCGAAAATGGGCAAAGAACTGCGCAAAGAAGAACGACCTCGAGCACAACCTCGGTGTAGGCTATTTTGGTCATAAGGAGAATGGCGGCGGAAAGAAAGGGAGGACGCCGAGAAAGGATACGAGAATCCGTTGCTAGACCTTCCCGAGAGGACACGGGACTTCTTGTATGCCCGTCACCCCAAGAAGCGTGAAGAAAAGACAACCCGTCCAAATACAATGACCCAAAGGTCGACGAGGTGGAGAAGAAGGTGATGCTTGTCAAAGAGGCCAAGGCGCGCGGGGAGTTCCAACCTAGGCGGGAGCACGACGAAATGGACCGAGGCAATTGGAAGACCCGAGCACCGTGGCCGAAGTTCGGGCGGGGGCTCGAGGTTTAGGCGGAAGACGGTGGATTCTTGGGCATCCGACGCGGCCGACTACCACACGAGGTAGAGGTACAAGGAAAACCTTAAGATGCAAGGCTATGAGCAAGCCATAAAGGACATAGTCGACAAGAAAATAGAAGAGGCATTAAAGACAAGAGGTCTTTACAACATCCAAGAAGCCAAGGTGTGAGTACGAGTGATGTCGCCGGGAAGAACCCAATCGACGATCTCGTCGAACCTGCCGATGGGCAAACTCTACATACCCGTTGGCGGGGAAGGGGAAGAAGAAGGAGGTGGGCTCTGGCCGTGGTGGCTCCACCACGGGGTGCTAGGTTGTACAATAACGAGCCGGCCCCACGAGTATGCCTTCGTTTATCCGACCTCCATAGAACCCGGGCACCTGGTGATGAGGAGCTCGATATCCCCGGTGAACATGGAGAAACAAGACTCAAGGACCTTCGGGAGAGACGGTATTTATGGAACAAGGAAGACATTGTCCTATGGAAACCCGACGACACCACCTCCGACCGGTAGCGGCCGGGCCCTCCTCCTTCTCCCGGTGGTGGTGGCGATGACGATGATGATGATGATAACAACAACGGCGGCTGGTCGCCGAGGTGCGGAAGTCCTCGTCCGAACCCACCCCAAGGAGAAGATGGTGGCCGAGGTGGTGGAGGTCCTCGTTCGAACCCACCTCGGGAAGAACCGAACAAGAAGACGGTGGCAAGACACCAACTCACGGCTCAGGCAAGAGGACACCTTCTCCTAAGAAGGTTGCCAGGCCGCCCTCCCACGCCGTTCAAGCGCCAATGGTCGAGGAGGTTTCAGAAAATGTGACAGGTATAGCAAAAAAAAGTATGGCTAATTAACTTGTACTAGGCATTAATTGGTGGCTAATTTAGTTCAATTCGACATGCATAGGATTCTCAACACCGCCTCATAGCGCTCAGAAGGAGGATGAGGCCGAATGTTCCCCCCAAGCGCCGAGGAAGAAGAAGCTATCAAAAGATGATAAGGAAATTCTTGCCCTCGACCAACAAATACTTAGATGATGAGGCCGGGGAAGGAGCTAGCGGAGAAGGAAAAAGGACCTCCGATTGGCTAAAAAAATTTGAACCGGGGCCGTGAAGACCGGGCAAAGACTAGGTACGTATATGCGTGATAATCTCAACCAAACTTATGCGTGCGTAGCTAGAAGATGCTAACATACATCTCCTACGTATAGGAATTATATACCCCATCGGTAGGGACAATGGTTCAGCCGGACTGCCCCCGGTTTGAGCTTGGCAAGTTCATGGTGCCCAAGGGCCGCCTAATCGAGGAAGAGGAGTGGGACACTTTCGCGGGTTCCACCGATTATATAAGCATGCGCTTGATCGGGGGTGACGGAGTTCCATTTGAGGGGTTCCTAAGGAGCTCTTTAACTTGGACTTCGATATTTCACGCCAATAGGCTTCGACGAAATGTGGCGGTTGCTACGGCGCCGAGGACCTCGACCAATCCATTATCATCCTCTATCTTTGCGTGAGTTTGTTTACCGATCATTCACGCGCTCGTGCACGACTAATTCTAGCTCTCCCTACCGATTCTATATATAATGATCGCGTGACCACATGTGCTTGCGGGATGCAAGCATTGATAGCCAAAGAATTAGATCAGGCCAGGTTGTGTTTCTATGTCCTTATTATATAGATGTGGCGGAATTTAATGGATCTTTGGATAGAGACCCGGAGGAGCAAAAGCTCGGGAGAAGAGCAAGGCGAAAAATATGAACACTTTAAAACATTGTGCGATGCAAGGGTTAGAGAGATGGCGCATCACTACATCCGTAAGTGCATGAAGAAGATCAAAAGCGGACGCCGGTTGTCTCATTGCGCCCCGACATATCAAGTAAGTCAAAAGCAATACTTTTTATTTTTGAACACTTGGAATCTATTTCTAATAAAAAAAATGGTGTAGCATGGCGGGTATACAAACAACGGCACACATTGGCCCTTTGGATTACTTGGCTAATCTTCCCTCGGGATGGATGTGCCCTCCCGTTGGACTCGTTGGATAATACGCCAAAGGCCTCTACAAACATTTTGAAGAGGCCCCCAAGTATGAAGTCCGCGACACTTGTATACTATTTCATACCACAAACTTACGTAAGTCATGACACCGTGAGATTTCGTACAGGGGCATACAAGGATTACTTGAAAGACCCCGAGTCATACGATCGGAGGATGAGCATACGCAAAGAAAAACATGGGGGACGAAATGAAGATCGGGCGAGACTTCGAGGTATATGCAAAGATTACTCTCGTGTGCTCGTCCATATTGAATGGTCTCATAATATTCTAACCATTTTACTGGTACATATATCGATGCGTGCGGTCGCGGTAGCGACCTAGCGGCGGCAACTTTGTGTGTTTCTATATACCAGCGTACATATCCCGCAGTTGGCGTGTACCGTACTACGTGGGCGAGCCGACGACGAAGAAAAGATCGAAAGATTATTGGACCAAAAAGTTGGACGACCTAAAGTTCAAGAAAATGGTTGGCGCCATCATCCGTCGGGCCGTCGTTGAGGACGTTGTGCTCCCTACACGGCAAATTCTTCGACCCTAACAAAGCAACCTCGCTTTAAATGACGACTTATGGGAACTTAGGAACTTGGAGAAACGCTGAGACATGAGGGACTATTTGTGGGAGGACATTGATTTGTAACCTAAAACTCTTGATTGAGCAATCGATCAATCGCTCGATCGAAGTCTTGTAAATTGTGATGTGTGGGTGTGTGGACGTCACTTTTAAACTCTAAGTGCTTAATTGAATGTCTATATTAGTTGAATGTTAACTTGTCATGCATGTTCAAGATTTATGTCAATATTCTCTTATTTTATTATTTAATAATATGTGGTTTCAATCATAATATATGATTTTATAATATTTTTTTAAATTATTTTTTTATTAATTCTGAATTAATTAACCGTGGGCGGCTTTTAACAAAGCCCGCCATGGTTAAGATATTAACCATGGCGGGCACTTAACAATGCCCGCCATGGTTAATCTATTAACCCGTGGCGGGCGTGTAACAAAGCCCGTCATGGTTAATATCTTTGCGTGGCGGGCATGGAGTCCCCGCCACGGTTATTCCTTTCGATTAACAGTGACCTAGCACCGTGGCGGACCTAATGCCCGCCCACGGAAAATCTAAAAAGCCCGCCATACAAGTTCAATCCTCGTACTAGTGGCTGCGGAAAGAACACAACTCCAAAACTTATGACAACAAGATTGCTACGCCCGATGGAGCTTGCTCTTGCAATGAAGGATGAAGCCACTGTCTGGTTTTCAGCGGGTAACAGGAGGCTCGCCCGCGTTCCTGGCTTGGGCCGGCGTGTAGTAGTTGCTACTCTTAGTCGCAAATTAATCACAATGTAATACAAGAATATGTATCCAGTAGTGTAGGTGGGTCATGGTAACTATGTGGTTACTATGACCAAACTTTGTTTCATCTTTATTCTTCTTAATGAAAAACGTGCAACGGCGTGGTCTCAAAAAAAAAAGTTGGTTATAGACTTTGAGATTCACTAGCTCCAATTTAAGGTAGAGATAGAGATAGAGATAGAGAAAGAGAAAAGATAGAGATAGAGATCAACATGCAGAAGAAAAGATAGCGATATAGAGAAGTTGAGATTACAGAGAGCTACCAACAAACAAAGAGAAAAATTAAGGGATGCATGCAGAGAAGAAAATATATAGAGATAAACAGAAAATAAAATAATTGATGTATTTTCATCAGGTATTGATCTCGATATTCATATATATATGCCATATGCCACTTAGCAACCCAAGACAAGATATTATAAGAACATAGTCAGATCATTCAAGGTCCAATATGAATATGAGTGACAGGTGCAGAGCCTTGGTGCTTATATTGCTTCTCTTTGTATTCCTTGCACAATGTAAGTGTCTCATCATCAGCTACTCTTTTATCTTTGAATTTATTCTTGATATGCATATATATACTACATCCTTATGAACACATAATCTATCAGGCCGTCCTCACGAGGCCATCGATGTTGGAACTGCAAGGGACCGAGCTGCTTTTAGCCTCACCAGAAATGGATTTTGTGACCAGGAGCTCCAAAATAATGAAGTGGTCTACTGCTGCTATCGTCAAACGCCAAAACATTGTTATCCCACTTTTCAGCAGTGTCAGGCGAATTGCTACGTTCGTAATCTCAACTGATTGCCCATCCAGTCAACAACGAATAATCTAAGCAATCCTCAGGTCCATTTGAGATGGTCTTACCGTCATTGTCAACTTAAATAATGTACTCCACAATGATGGGTAATAATCTCGGAAAGTTTACTTGGATATATCTGCAATTGTTTTGGTAGACAAGTCTGCTTGATGTTTTTCTATGTAATCTAAATTATTTGTCTCTAATTTAATTTGGTAGACTAGTCGTCATCACACTAGACGACCACAGCCAATCTATAGTGTCAGACAACAGAGGAACATTAACAACCAACTATCGGTCGGTACAAATCAGAAAAAAAAACACGCATCTCTACCATTGTGAAATACACAATATGTAACCCCCAAAGTTTGCATCTAAAATGCCCATGTTTATCATTGTCAAAGATACTTCAAAACAATCCCCTAATTAGAATCTAGACTACCTACCCCAGGCACCATGGAAGGTAATTTAAAACAACACCTAAATTTGAACCTATACTATCTACCTACCCCTAGCATTGTTAAAAAATAATGCATTTTGATATGATTGAGGACACGAGCAGATCGATCATCCACAGTCCAAATATGAATCTGGGTGATAGGTGCAGAGCCTTGATGCTCATCTGGTTTATCTTTGTATTCGTTGTGCAATGTAAGTTTGTTACCATGTCCGCCACCTACTGCCAGTCGCTTGTCACGAAGCTGGATGTTGTCGCTCATGTTCTCCAACGGCGGGTTGTCCTGTTAGTAACGAGTAACTACTCACTTTCGGCCATGACGTGGGCGGCGGCCCTCGTGGGCTCTTGTAGTACCACCGCCCGTAACAGGTGAGCCTTTGTGATCAAGCAAGCATCAATGGCGACACCTCGTTTTTGGAATGGAAGGAAGAACTAATATAGCAAAGAGCTTTCGACTTCAATGGAGAAAAAAAAAGAGAGGTTGAGGGATAGGGCTACGGTGTGGCCGGACTTGCGTCGCACCCCCACGGCTCGAACCGCCGGTGTGCCGTGTAATGAACACGAAAGTGGAGCGGCGTGGAGCTAGACGAGGCGTGAGGAGGAGGAGGTGCAAGGGGAGCAGAGCAAGCGGGGAGCGGTTGTAATGACGACATGTCCATTGTCCTCCAAGTCATGAATTTGAAGATTTTGTACAGATCTGAACATTCCATTTTGCTAATACACACAATGCCAGGTTGTAGTATACCTCCAAATTTGTTGCATTCCTAAATATGCTAAAGTGACCTTCTAGAGTCGATCCACTTTGAAGAGTCGCCTTTTCAACTGACCATCAATTCTTAACTTCTAGTACCTGTTGGCATTTGTTAAGTGCTAAAAGAATATGAAGGATTCTCGCAAGCGCCACGTAACACCTACCATTGTAGCTTTTCCCTAGGATGAGTATTCTAGAGTATCGTATCCACAGGGAAGCTTTTGGTTAAAGAATTCTAATAAGTCACAATCATGTATCTACTAACTTAGCAAACCACTAGACTATAGTGAGGGGGTAAATCTTAAAGGGTAAGTAAATAACAAATCATAAAATAATAACCTATCTAAGATGTCAAAGAATATCTAAACTAAACAAGAGGTCAAAGAGAGAGATTTAGGTTCCTAAGTTCTTCTCTATTACTTAGGTTCTATGATAGCAATCATACCATAACACTTCGGGACACCAAAGCACTAGCCACGGAAAGGGGGGTGAGAAGGGGGCTAGGAAGGTTTGGCAAGGTCCTACAAACACCAACCCGAACGTGGTGGAATACATCGCCATCGTTTGCCACCACCAGGGCTACCACAAACTATCCGTGGGGTTGGGTGCAATGTCAGGTAACCTCTAGTCTAGACACCATGTCTACACTATCAATTACTACTCTAATTATGTCTATAACTAGAGCACTCGATGCGAGCGAAGATCCCATGCAATGATATAACAACTATACTTAACCAAATATATGAAAATAATAGAAGTAAATAAAGAAGATAAATATATGAATCATAAGTCTTCCAAAGATAAGATATGAAACATACCAAACTCAGAGACATCTCCGAACCAAAGTATAGTTCAACTCTCCTTTTACTCTTGATTAGATCTAAGTTAGATCTAATCTAGTTCTAATCACATGACTAATCTACTTCTAATTACATAGCTAATCCTCTTCTAATCTTCCTCTAATTCACTAATCCCTTAGAGAGAGGTTATCCTTACATTGGGACACCTCTACAACTAAGAGAATAATGAATAGAATGAGATAGAATGAATTAGGGTTTCACCCTGGGGGCGGGGGTCTTCTTATATAGGCCTTGGCGATGAACGTGAACCCTTGGATCAAACCGACCTTGGCAACGGTGTAGATACAACCTCAATGTCGGTGGTAAACCGACATACAAAAGCTGAGCTAGATTGGGCATCGTTTGGCGGCCGCCGGGGTGGACATTGGCGCCGCCGCGGTGGCATGCCACCTCGGCCTCCCGTTTCTTCCGGTGTCCTCTAGTACTTTCTAGAATGTTTTAGTCCACTTTTCGGTCGAAGTTGCTTCACGGATAAGTCTCGCTCTTCATATGCCTTGTATATTCGGAACTTTCTCCATTATTCTCTGCAATTATCTATTAAGTCCCCGAAATTATATAAATCACTAAAACTCATGGAATTATGTTAGTAAAGCCCCTAGACTTATGTTTGATATTCATTTTAAGCCCTTATCCAAGTTTAGTTGACTGGTAATATTATGCTATAACAGGTGTCAACAAGTTCCCCAAGCTTACCCTTTTGCTAGTCCCTAGCAAAGCCAAACCTAGCAATGGATCGAGTTTCTTTGCAACGCCTTCACAACTCAAAAGTACACATGCTTTCAAACAAAATTTCTCTCCGTATAAAAGATAAAATTTTTAAACTTCAACTTACCCTTATTACCTTTTTATCTTTTGGGGCTTATATCTTTTCTTCAATCTTGGGTAATTGAAAGATAGAAACAGTCAAGTCAAGCACTACGTCTCAAACTCTTTTGATTAAGCGTCATTCCGAGTTTTTTTCTGGTTTTAAATAAAACTCAAAGTTCCTCGAGTATGACTCTCTCTAATCTCTCATTTGTGGTATTTGTGGATCCTCTCTTAGGCAATAATATAGTGTTGTCTTACTCTCATAATATATAACATTTTTAACTAAGGCATTAATATATTATGCCTTCTTCTCTCTCACCTAATATCTAAGGCTTATATATCCGGAGCTCATAGGTAGGAGAAAATAATTTATTTTCTTACTAAGCATATATCGTAAATTCAAGCAATGGATCCAAAGATACAAGTCACATTGATCAAGTGGTGCATGTGTATGGTGGATAGAATATGGTATGGAATGTAGTAAAGTATGAAGTAAATAGAATAGATGATGGGAAAATCTTACTTTTGCTCCTTTTAGGAATCTTCTCTCTTTTGAATTTTTTTTGTAGAGAACCTGGGTTGTATTTCTTTCTTTCTTTCTTCTTCTTCTTTTTTTTTAACAAGAGAGGTGGACTCTGCCCCCCTGGACTTGTGTCCATTATTTCCTCTCTTATAAAGATGTGGGTTCTCTTACGACCCTGACACTTGTCCATTATTCATCTTTATTTTTTAGAGATGTGGGCTCTACTCGCCCTCGAACACTTGTTCATTTTCATCTCTTTAGGGAGGTAGGCTCTACTCGCCGTAGGACTTTTGTCTATTTTTCATCTCCCTTTCTCTTTTTCTTTTTTAATCTACAACCCATCTCTTTTTGCAATAACTTTTTGAGAGGTATAAATGTAATGGAGCTTTTTGTAAGATATTGGCTAGCAATGAATGAGTGGATGGTAGTGGTATATATATGGTGGATATGTATTTCTAGGATAGAAATAGCATATGTGTAGAGTGGAATATAATACAAAGGAATGAAGTGGAGTGTACATGATCAAAGATGACAAGTTTCTAAGGGTCAACAAAGATTGAACAAACTCAATGCAAAGCAAGCGTTCCTATACATATATCAAAAAGGTTTTCCTAATCTAGAGAGCATGTATATATGGCTGTGGTAGGAGGTTCAACACTCTTGTCACACAGAACTTATCATGTGCACTTTAATTTTCAAAAGATAAATCTCCGTAAATCTAGTATCACTAGGAGTAAGATCAAATAGCAGCTCGGACTATCATATATCATATCCGTCAATTACCTAGACTTTAGAGCAAGCATTTGCAACCCATAGATTTCAGGTCTAGAGTAAATATCAAATCAAGTAATTTTGCAAATGGAGCTCAAGAGAAATTAAGCTTGAAAAGCTAGGTACTAGAAAAGTATAACAAATGAGCAACTATTCATCATCTCCATGGCTAGATATTATCTTCGAGTTTATTTTATTCTCACACTCTAATAAATACTCTTTAATAAAGACTAGATAGACTCTATTTATTTGGTTTCCATAATTATGCATCTTTTTATTTCTTTCTAATAAAACAAACAAATCTAGCTAATATTAAATAAGATAGAATAATACTTATCTCGGATACATGGGGGTTGCCCTCCCCAAGCCGGATGTTGACATAGTCTCCTCGATGATGATGGTTGGAAGTAGAGGTAGATAGTGATGGTAGCTGATTGATCTTCTTTAGCACTAGACACCATGTGTGTCATATCTCTCTTCCTTGGAATCTCACAACTCAAATAGACAACAAAGCTAGTGGAACTTGATTAAGTGTTAGGGATTAGCCACGCTGCTTCTTGTTGTCGAAGATTAGAATTATTCCTTTTAAGACAACATTTCAGCGAAGATTAATATTTTTAGATTTTCTATGCAAAATAAAGAATGATAATGCATGCATATTTATTTTATTTTTATGCCACCACAAGTAAATATCCTTGTGGGTTGTTACACACCACAAAATTACTCACATGGGGCTTAGAGTTTTTTTCAAAGTATATGCAATAAACAAATATTTATTTTCTTTTCTAATGCAAGGCTTGTGCTAATATAAATATGCTAAAGGAAAATTATGCAATGCAAGAAAATAAATATGCTATGCATGTGGATAACTACCGGTCTTACCTTTTTCGGGCGAGGGTTCGGTGTTTTAAGTCCTCCTGAACAAGACTTCTTACCTTGTCATTTTCTTGAGTGTATTATCCGATCTTGACGGTTGTGCTCCTTGAGATGGCGCGAGGGACAACGTCACCCATGTTCTTAGTTGTTCTTATGAGTTGGAGTGAAGCGTAAGCAACTTCTTGTTTAGTGTGCATGCTTGTAGGACATTCACTTGTTGAATTCTGGAGAGATCGGTAGGCTTCTCCACCATTTTGCTCAAAGTGTGTCCCGCTTGCAAAGTCATGGTAGAGATCAAGTGCATGGGCTCGTTGGTGGGAAAACACCAACGGAACCAAAAATTTCATTCATTCTTTTTCTAACCATAGGCACAACAAACAAAATAGAGTTGATTTATTATACACTTTTCTTAAACCTAACTTGGGTGACAAGATCGGAAGATTGAGCATGATTGTTTGTGATTAAAACATTTGACGATCAAATCAAGCTCGTTGACTCTTGGAAGGGTTTTTCTTATCTAAATATCAAAAGCATGATTATGATTCTTCCAAATCAAGGTAAGCAAAATTCTGCTTACAAGATTAGGACTGTGATATCAAGAGAGTGGTAGAAGGAACAACAAAAAGAAACAAAACATGTTGAGCTAATGAAGTTGGATCAAGCAAGGGGTGCTGCTCCAACATGTTTTTATTCTTTATTTATGAACAAACCATAAAGCTTAAGTAATGACAACTTACCTCAAGATGTTACCTTATTATTGGAGTGTGACAACAGAACACCTTGTGGTGGTCCTTTTCTTCTATGGCCTCTTGTGTATCTTGTTCCACACTTGTCTCTTTTATTGCATCGTCCTTTCTTTCTGGTTCTTTAAATTGCACTTGGACCTTTTTGCTCCTCTCATGATTTTATTCTTGTAATATTAGTTGACAAATGAGATACCCGAAGGAATACAAGTAACTGTAAACAAAGGTATAACCGTCATGGAGCTCAAGGTTGCTTCTATGCTAGGAAAGGTTTTGGTTGGATATTTTAATTAGCAAGTGCTCAAAATTACTTTCTCTCTAGTTGGAAATTTTATTATACCTTAAGTTTGATTTTGATGAATGACATTTGTTAACCATCAAACTTAAAGAGACAAAGTAATAGTGAGTAAAGAGATTGCAAACCGGCATGTCGAGTGACGGAAGCTTGAGTAGAGGAGGAGTATGTCGGATGATCTTTAAAAGAGTCGACCTTTCTCCCCCATGCTTGAGCCTTCCTATCACTCGGCACTTCAAGTGTGAATGCTGGACCGTCCCCTGTCTTTGATGTTCTTTTGACCTGTAGCTTTGTCCATCCACTTCTCGAGTGAGAGCTTCTTCTAGATCGTGTTGTATGTCACTCTTCTTCATTGGATAGACATAGCATAGACTCTTTTTTTCACGCAAAATATTAGTGGACACATACCCGAGGGAATATACAACATAGTTGAAGCAGGGGTTGTTGTCCAAAGCTCATAAGATCTCATCTATGCTAATGAAAAGGTGGTTCTTTGATTACTCTTAGCACAGATTTTATTTTTCATGTATTATACACATTTTGTTTGTGGTTGCACTAGCATGTGGGTCAAGGCAAAGGCAACTTGTAGAAAGAGATAGAGTGAATGATATTTGATACTTACAATTTTTCCATTAATGATGAATGAGCTGTGTCTTTTGCACAAGGTTGGAAATCATCATATGCCTTGCTTCATCTCAAATCTGAGTTCTTCTCTTGACTTACCCGAATTGGATTTGAGAGTTTTTTCTGCGAGGGGTTAGTCCAACACAATAACCAATGTCTACACAAGTAATTCTTAGTTCAATAACCAAACTAGACTCCATGTCTAATTTAATTAAGGAAGGCATTTTTAACCTAAGCACCACGCTTAAATTAAAAGCCTTTGGAAATACCCTATACGTCTATAGAATACTCCCAAACTAAAGCATACTATAATAAACAAAGGTAGCATGAAAGCACTACAGAGATTTATCTAAATAGAGATGAAAGAGTATGATCATGGTGAGGATTTTTTTAGATGCAAACGACATGTATGCAAGGAAATAAACATGCAAAGTGGATCTACTATGAGAAAACATAAACTAAGTGGAGTGAATGCATGAGTTAATCAAGTAAACATGCAATGCAATGCAAGAAATTAAATGTTAACTACTCAATCAATTTATAGTCCATGAGCAAGACTTTCTCACCTTTTAATCATACTTACCATGATGTGCGCTTCTATGTATGTCACTTGAGATATGTTCCTTGAATTCTTGTGACGGCGACTTCTTTTGTAATCCTGGGTTCTTCAATCTTTCTTATCTTGTGGAATCTTGTCGGAAGATCGCGACTTCTTTTGTAATCCTGGGTTCTTCAATCTTTCTTATCTTGTGGAATCTTGTCGGAAGATCGCAATCGACATCTTTTGTCCCGTCTATTCCACAATTCAACGTAACAAGGATAATCCTACTAAAGCTAGTGATACACTAAATTAGCGACATCATGATCATCATTAGAATCTTTAGGCTAATTGCTTCCCAAGCAAGAATCCGGCCAAAAAAGCTTGTTGGCATTTGTTAAGTGCTAAAAGAATATGAAGGATTCGCAAGCGCATAGAACACCTACCATTGTAGCTTTTCCCTAGGATGAGTATTCTAGAGTATCGTATCCACAGGAAGCTTTTGGTTAAAGAATTCTAATAAGTCACAATCATGTATCTACTAACTTAGCAAACCACTAGACTATAGTGAGGGGGTAAATCTTAAAGGGTAAGTAAATAACAAATCATAAAATAATAACCTATCTAAGATGTCAAAGAATATCTAAACTAAACAAGAGGTCAATGAGAGAGATTTAGGTTCCTAAGTTCTTCTCTATTACTTAGGTTCTATGATAGCAATCATACCATAACACTTCGGGACACCAAAGCACTAGCCACGGAAAGGGGTGCGAAGGGGGCTAGAAAGGTTTGGCAAGGTCCTACAAACACCAACCCGAACGTGGTGGAATACATCAGCCATCAGGGCTGTTACCACCTGGGGCTACCACAAACTATCCGTGGGGTTGGGTGCAATCTCAGGTAACCTCTAGTCTAGATACCATGTCTACACTATCAATTACTACTCTAATTATGTCTATAACTAGAGCACTCGATGCGAGCGAAGATCCCATGCAATGATATAACAACTATACTTAACCAAATATATGAAAATCATAGAAGTAAATAAAGAAGATAAATATATGAATCATAAGTCTTCCAAAGATAAGATATGAAACATACCAAACTCTGTAGACATCTCCAAAACCAAAGTATAGTTCAACTCTCCTTTACTCTTGATTAGATCTAAGTTAGATCTAATCTAGTTCTAATCACATGACTAATCTACTTCTAATTACATAGCTAATCCTCTTCTAATCTTCCTCTAATTCACTAATCCCTTAGAGAGAGGTTATCCTTACATTGGGACACCTCTACAACTAAGAGAATAATGAATAGAATGAGATAGAATGAATTAGGGTTTCACCCTGGGGCCAGGGGGTCTTCTTATATAGGCCTTGGCGATGAACGTGAACCCTTGGATCAAACCGACCTTGGCAACGGTGTAGATACAACCTCAATGTTGGTGGTAAACCGACATACAAAGCTGAAATGGATTGGGCATCAGAGCCCGGCGGCCGCCAGTGGTGGCATGCCACCCTCGGCCTCCCGCTTCTTCCGTGTCCTCCGGTACTTTCTAGAATGTTTTAGTCCACTTTTCGGTCGAAGTTGCTTCACGGACAAGTCTGGTCTTCATATGCCTTGTATATTCTGGAACTTTCTCCATTATTCTCTGCAATTATCTATTAAGTCCCTGAAATTATATAAATCACCAAAACTCATAAAATTATGTTAGTAAAGCCCCTAGACTTATGTTTGATATTCATTTTAAGCCATTATCCAAGTTTAGTTGACTAGTAATATTATGCTATAACAGGTGTCAACAGTACCAATATAGTGCCATTTTGAAGAGGTTGTGTCAGCATAATAAGATGTACTGATTTCTCAACAACAAGGTACAAGAACACTTTTGAAGTGACTTAATTAGCTCTCTAGAATGTCACAAGATACTTGGCGTGAAAATTTTCAAAATATACAATGTGTCATTTTACATATGAACAAAATTGATTTCGTTCTTGCCCTTTTGTGTGTCACATGTCTCGCATTATAAGCACAAGAATACAATGGACGAAGGCCACTTTAGCATATTTCATCAAAACAAAATGAAGCAAAAAAACCGATAAATGCAAATATCATATAATCTGATCCAGGCTCTCCGGCCTTTTTGCTTGGTTATTATCATGAATTTGTTTTCATGATGCCTATATTTAGGCACAAGCTACGTTACCTACCACTTAGGAAAATCAATTTCATGTGGTCATTGGTGATTCCATCCACCCTTAGAAATGTCTTCGTTTACAGGGTCAGGTCGTAATTGTGAACGACAACCATCCCTAGAACTGACCACCTCCTCGACATGACAATAGAGCACAATTCTATGGGTGATCAGAAATGCCAACCATCTCGAGAAATCAACTTCTAAATGAAGGTGGTCCGCGTGTATGGAACAATTTACTGATGTGGGTTTGTGACCCAATAGTTGCTAAAAGATGGTGTCTATTAAAATACATTACAATAAATTTATTGCAGATTAATTTATAGATTGATTAGATCAAAATCAAGCTCCAATTTATGAGATAGAGATAGAGATAGAGATAGAGATAGAGATAGAGATAGAGATAGACAAAGAGAAGAGATATAGATAGAGATACAGATAGAGATAGACACATTTCTATGGGTGATCGAACCGCCAACCATTTCGAGAAATCAACTTCTAATTAAAGGTGGTCTGTGTATGGAACAATTTACTGATGTGGGTTTGTGATCCAATAGTTGCTAAAAGATGGTATCTATTAAAATACATTACAATGAATTCATTGTAGATTAATTTATATATCAATCTATCTAGCTCCAATTTGTGATAGAGATAGAAATAGAGATAGAGATAGAGATAGACAAAGAGGAGAGATAGAGATACAGATAGAGATATATAAATAGATATTGATAAATGTGGATATAGTGATAGTGAAAGAGAAAATAATGGAATAGAGATAGAGAAAATGAAAATACTGGAATAGAGATAGAGAAAATATATATTTATAGAAGGAAAGAGATAGATCTAGTCGGAGATAGAGATATAGATAACAAAACAAATAATATGATGTCTTTCCATGTTCTATTTTGTCTTTTTAACATTATATATAGAAGCACCATTCAACAGCTCATGGCACGATTGTGTTAGCAGACAGTCAGATCATTCGCAGTCCGATATGAATATGAGTGGTAGGTTTGGAGCCCTGCTGCTTATATTGTTCCTCTTTGTATTCATTGCCCAATGTAAGTGTCTCATCATCAGCTAGTCTTTTATCTTTTAATTGGTTCTAGATATATACTACATCCTCATGAGCAAACAATCAACCAGGTCGTCCTGGTGAAGAGCTCGTTGCTGGAATTGCAGTGGACGACCGACCTGTTCCTTTCCCCTGATTATTGTAAGGAGATTCATGAAGACAATAGAGTGGTGTACTGCTGTAGCTTGGTGAGATGCCGTTTATGTTTTGACACTAGGGATAAATGTAAGGCCAAGTGCCCCAGTCCTCTTTCGGTCAAGTGCAGTTGATGATCACCCATCAACGATTGCATGATCTGTGCAATCCTCAAGGCCATATTCATGGTGGTCTAAAAACTTTTATCCTTGCTTATTATCTCTAAATCATGTACTGCACTTTGATTGATTATAATAATAAGAAGAAAAAAAAGTTCAATCCTTGTTCCATCTATCAGCACTTGTTTTTGTTTCAACATCAGGCCTTTCAGTGGATCCCTGAAAGTGGTGTGATTTTTTTTTTACGGATGTCATGTAAGAAAATCCTAATATTATTAATCTGATGCTGCTAAAATTAAGGAGCTTTGAGGTTAATTCTCACAAGACATAATAATCATTCAGACAAGAATATTGTAGGACGGTTCATCAAAATAACAGAGAAGTCTATTGTTGCTGTGGCTGACACCAATGCAACGTCCTTTTGTTATGACACTAGACAGGATAAATGTACCGCTGAGTGCTACCATTATAATCAAAACGGATGACCACCCATTCATTCAAGAATGCATGATGTTTGCAATCCTCAAGTCAATTTACGGGGGTGTTAAAACTGCCGTTACTTGTCCAAATATTGTATTTTTTTTTTCTCAACCATATCATGGCACGTTTTTCATTAAGAGAAATTAGAGTTCAAAATTTACACAATACTTCGCAAGAAATCCTAAGATTACCATAGTAGTCAACACACAAATAGCAGCAAGAGAAAAACAACAATGTACTTTTTAACCCACACTAGGGGAGACAGGTTCTTTGCCGAAAGTGTAAAATATCGGGCACTCGACAAAAGCCTCCTTGCCGAAAGTGCCGCACTCGGTAAAGAAAAAACACTCGGTAAAGCGTTTTTGCCGAAAGTGTCGGCACTCGCAAAGAGGCCCTGTTTGCTGAGTGTCAGCCTTCCGACACTGAAAAAAGGCACTTTGCCGAAAGTGTCAAATTCTCGACACTCGGTAAACTATTTATTTCTTTTTAAATTTTCCCATTCAAACTTTTTTTCTTTTGTGTTGCTACAATACTTGGTACTCCATGTCCAAATTTGGTACATTTCTCGACCTTTTACTATATTTCCTTATTTTATTTTATTTTATTGAATTTTTTTATAAGTCAAATTTGAACTGCAACCATTCTAATAAAGTAAAAAAATTGAATGGAAAAATATTATCCGTGTTACTGAGTGCTATGTAAGGTCGCAGTCAAGGTCTTGACACTCGAAAAACTACCCATCTTTACCGAAGTTTTGGGCGCCCGACACTCGGCAAAGACAGATTTTGACACTCGGCAAACTGCTTTGCCGATTTTTTTTTTTTTGACGAGTAGTTCAAAGTGGGCCTTTTGGATTAACGGAGGCGAGTAAACCATCCGCCTCCATCCAAAGGTCATGGCTAATCCAGTCTTAGGTTGCTTTGTGCGCCTCAATTAATCGATTAATGGAGACGGACACCTTTACAAATGCCTACCTAGGTTAATACATTAAAAAAAAAAATCCTAGAGACTGCCGGGCGAAGTTGCCGCCAAGAAATCTGCTGTGCTGCATGCCTCCTCCAACGGATCCATTGCGCCATCACCGGATCCACAATGCCGGGCGCCACCACTCGCCCCTCGAGGTGGCGCCAACCGGAGGTGCCACCAGCCGAGGTAGAGGTGGCGCGAGGCAGAGGAGCTCAAGGCGGCGCACACCGACCACCACCAGCCCCTTGCTCCGAGAGAGAGAGAGAGAGAGAGAGAGAGAGAGAGAGAGAGACGTTGTCGTGGTGGGAGGAAGGAAGATAGGTGCCGTCACGGTGGAAGGAAGGGAGAGGGGCGCCATCCTGGTGGAGGAAGGGAAGGGGGCCCCTTATTAAAACGAATTTCATGCGGTGGTCGGTGTTTCTATCTGCTCCTAGAATTGTCATCATTTTCAGGGCCAGTCCTCAACAACAATCATCCCTAGAATTGTCATTTCTACAAATGATTAATGTTACCGACCACTTCTAGTTAAAGGTGGTCCTTACATGGAACCATTTTGAAGATGTGGGCTTCTGATCCAACAGTTGCTAAAAAGGTGGTCACTATGAAAATACGTTAAAAAAGCCTTCATTGTAGATTTTGAGATTGATTAGATGAAAAATCTAGCTCCAATTTAAGACAGAGATAGATATAGACAAAAAAAGAAGAGATAGAGATATATAAAGAGATAAATGAAAGAGAAAAATACTGGACGTACAGGATATATAGAGATAGATAGATATGAAGACAAGAGATAGATCTAGCTACAGATAAAGATGACAGGAAAACAAATATGATGCATTTCCATGTGGTATTCCGTGTGTGAACTATATATATAGATGTACCATTCAACAGGCCATGGCACAACTGTGTGAGGACACGGCCCGATCATTCACAGTCCGATATGGGTGATAGGTTTGGAGCCGTGATGCTTATGTTGTTCCTCTTTGTATTATCTGCCCAATGTAAGTGCCTCATCGCCATCTAGGCTTTATATTTTAATAGGTTCTACATATTTATATGCATCCCTCACGAGCAAACTATATATCAATCAGGTCGTCGTGATGAGGAGCTTGTTGATGGAACTGCATGGGTCGGCGACATCAAATGGCAATATTGTACGAAAATTCATCAGAACAATCAAGTCCTCTACTGCTGTCCCTCGTTTCCACAGCCTCATTGCTATGGCACTAGGGATGAATGTGAGGCCAAATGTGGGGCAAATGGCAACCGTTAAGCACATCCGTGTTCAGCAATTGCATAATGCGAGCAATCCACAAGGCTGTTCATCATGTTGGTCTTAAAACTATCGATGCTCATCTAAATCTAAATTGTGTATTGCGCTTTGATTGATAATAATAACAGAATTACAAGAAGAAAAAAAGTTATAGACTTTTCTGTTTTCACATTATTTGGTATGCCACATTTCATTGATCCTCCAAGGTGACGCTGTTTCATTTGTATTATATTGGTACGCACAAATTAAATACAATACAGGCATACACATGGGTTTCAGTCTGATGAAAAAATCCATCAAACAACAATCTTGGCCGTCACGGATGCTGCCGCCCCACACTGGCATCGTGTGCATGTGTAGACGATCATCGAGCACTAAAACTTTGTTGTACTATGTGTCTCCATCAGGTATCGCTTCAATTTTTCAAATCTGAACATATGTTTGGGTCTAAACGATTTTAAATGAAAAACGTTCCAACACAGGTGTCTATAACATGATTATAAAGCTGGTCTTCACCAAACTTTCGTTCGCAAATCATGAATTTATTTTCATGATGCCTATCTTTAGAACAGGCCATGTTACCTACCGCTTGTGAAAATCAATTTCAAGTGGCTATCGGCATTTTCGTCCGTCCCTAGAAATGTCTTCATTTTCAGGGCCAGTCGTAAACAACAACCATCCCTAGAATGGCATTTCCAGATGTGGTTGATGTTACTGACAATAGAGCACATTTCTATGGGTGATCAAGAAATCAACTTCTAACTAAAGGTGATCCGTCTATGGAATAATTTACAGATGTGGGTTTGTGATACAACAGTTGCTAAAACATGGTTGCTATTAAAATACATTGCAATTAATTCATTGCTGATTTATAGGTTATGATTGGATCAAAATCTAGCTGTAAATTAGGATAGAGATAGAGATAGACATAGACAAAGAGAACAGATAGAGATAGAGATAGAGATAGAGATAGACATAGAGATATATATAAAGAGATAATGATAAAGGTAGATATAGTGATAGCGAAAAGAGAAAGTATAGGAATAGAGATAGAAACTGATATATAGAAGAAAAGAGATAGATCTAGCTGGAGATAGAGATATAGACAACAAAATAAATAATATGATGTCTTTCCTTGTAGTATTTTGTCTGTATTTCAATATATATATATAGAATCACCATTCAACAGCTCATGGCACAATTGTGTTAGGAGATAGTCAGATCATTCATAGTCCGATATGAATATGAGTGGTAGGTTTGGAGCCCTGCTACTTATATTGTTCCTCTTTGTATTCATTGCCCAATGTAAGTGTCTCATCAATCATCAGCTAGTATATATTTTATCTGTTAATTGGTTCTAGATTTATATACTACGTCCTCATGAGCAAATAATCAACCTGCAGGTCGTCCTCACGAAGAGCTCGTTACTGGAACTGCAGTGGACCGACCTATTCCTTCCCTGATCATTGTATGGTGGCTCATGCAGACAACAGAGAGCTGTACTGGGCTTGGGCTTGGTGCGCTGCCTTGCATGTTATGACACTAGGGATAAATGTAAGGCCAAGTGCCAGAGTCCACTTCCCAACTGTAACTGAAGATCACCCTTCAACGATTGCATGATCTGTGAAAATCCTCAACGCCATTCATGGTGGTCTAAAAGCTGTTATCCTTACTTATCTCTAAATCATGTACCGTGCTTGATTGATTTAATAAGAATAAAAAAGATCGATACTTGTTCCATTTATCAGTACTGTTTTTTTTTCATGTGAACTATCTGTAATTGTATTTTCACATTTGGCCTTTCACTGGGTCCTCGAAAGTAATGCCAATTTATTTGTACTGATGTCATGTACGAAAATCGTTATATTATTCCCTTCAAAAAAACGTTATATTATTAATTAATTTGATGCCGCGAAAAGAGCATCCACGCGGTAATCACAAGACACAATATAATAGAAAAATTAACCATAATACCTCTAGCCTGATCAAGAGCTCGTTGTTGGGACTGAAAAAGGGGCTTTATCAGGCAAGAATATTTGTAAGGCCGTTCATCAAAATAATAGAGAGGTATTTCTCAAAAAAAAGAATAATTAGAATTGTCGGCAACCATGCAGAGTTTTTTTTGGTGACTTTACCTAATGTATTTTATACTATGTATTAGAGTCTAATTTTCTATGTCGGCAGCAAATATCTCTGAAATTAGTACTCCCTTTATTTATTTACGAGACATGCACGTGAAAACCATCTAGAAATAATTGGTATCACGATGGCTCTTGTTAAACCTTTGAATCACAAAACCATCTAGAAATAATTGGTATCACGATGGCTATTGCTATGGCAAGTGTGATCTTGTCCTATGGTGCATCCCGACAACTACATGAATGTATATCCATGCAGGCGGTTCGTCATGATGTATATCCATGCAAGCGGTTCGTCATGGAAATCTAAGCGCTGCGGCCTAAGAATGTAGCTTTGCATCACATATGGGGGCATGATCATAGAAGTGGGTAAATTTTGAATGGCATTGGTTTACTCCAATATCTATATAATTTTAGACAGCTGCTTCCACACCGCCAATCGACGCCGCCAATTGTGGACATGTATTATACACACGGACACCGCAATGATGTTTCTGTTTTGGTAATGAAACAAAAAATGCATGCGGTCGCATACAAATTTCACTTGTAACAGGAGATTAGTATGACATGATATTTGTTTCCCAAACTAAAATAAGATACGTGCCGACCACACAACATCTCTTTCATGTGGACGCCATGTTTATACTCTTTTTTTACCCACACAGAGGAAACACCACGAGCATGACCAAGCACGATGAGAGAGGCAGGGGAGTTTGAATGTTATTCTTTGACTGTATATATATTTTATTTCTCAGATCGAGAAAACAACCACCGTAACTTCTCTGCCATGTGCCAACAATAATGTTTCCTGTGTATCTACCCTACTAATGCACCAACTTCTTTTGGTTCAAATCTATTCAAATGAGCGTCCCAGATTGCTTCTTAATCTTCTCTCTCATACTCAAACATCATCCGACGATCAGGATTAAGTGTATGGGCCTTACTCATGACAAATCCCAACCCGCCCATCGTCATATGCGCGGCGTGACCCACAGCGAAATCAGCGGTAGGCTTCCTCTTTTGCGTAACTTTCCTTGCAGCCTCGATCAGCCGCCCCCAGCCGCATAACAACCGCGGCCTCCTCCCATTGACGCACGACCACAGCCTCCTGGGATCTCGCCGATCACCGCCGCCCGACTCCCATTGATGCTTGGCCTCCCGCTTTCGACAACGAGATCCGGCGTACTCAAGGTAAGCGAGCCCAATGCTAGATCAGATCCCTGCAGTCTGTTCCCGAGGCCTCGTAATCCTCGTTTGTTCGGCCAGGGCTTGTGTCTGATCCGTGGGATTTGTTTGGTTTTTCTCTGGCGGCACACAGGACCAGTTGCAGCGGACGAAACATGGAGTTGCACCGGGACCAGATGCAGGACCAACCTTGCTTGCACATACCCTCAAGCCAATCCCACTCACGGAGGTGAGTTTCATCCATTTGAAATTGGTATATGAGATTACATAGAATATGAGATATGAATTTTATTAGCTGATCAGGAGGTGGGTGCGATTGACCTAGCTACTATTTTGAGTGGTCATCATAGAATTATAGCTCTGGAGTTGTTGGCAATTGCTTCCGTGTTCAATGCAGATTGCAACCGACTCTTGCTGCGCGACATTTGCAGAGGTGCATAAGATGGGGGGCTCCTTGGGAAGCACCACTGGAGAGGGTCAAGATCTTATTGCAGGTCCCAAACTGTCCATTCTATCAATTTCAAAATTTGTGGTGATTGTGCTGATGTTTAGCCCACTTGCTGCATATTTGCTGTTTGCTTTGTAGACAGGAACTGAACGTTTCCAGTCCCTTGTGATCCTCCAAGTCCAATCTTTGAGGAAGCTATTACAATACAAGGGAATTTGAGTCTTCTACAAGTGAGTACCATTGCAGAAATGCATCTGGCTTTTTACTGCTGAGTTAAGTACACTGATGATCTGAATCCACTGTTATTATCCATGCAAAGGGAACAGTGCAAGCGTGCTTCAGATTGTTCCATATGCAGCATTATATTACATGACGGATGAGCAGTATAGGTGCTGAATATTGAATAATTTTGCTCCATCAATAGGTATACAGGGACTGTCGTTGATCTTTTAGCTGGCTCTGCTGCTGGTGGTACTGCTGGTGGTACTGCTGGTGGTACTGCATTTCTGTGTACATACACATTAGACTTGGCTGGAAGAACTTTCTGAGCAAATATTAATTGTTTATTTATTTCATTTTGTTCCTTTGATTGTAGTGAAGAGTCTCCATCAATAGATGTATAGCTAGAACAATTTTTGAGTAAATATTAATTGTTTTCATTTATGTTGGCCAACCTGGGTCAGGGAGTCCGCTGCCATGGTGCCGATACTTAAGCTCTCCGACGTCCATATCGAGGGCCAGGGACTCCACCCGCCTGCCCGCCATGTCAAGTCCACACCACTATGCCGCAAGTACACTAAATAAGAAATAATCTAGGGGCTTCATTTATCTGACAAAATTTGCCTTACTTTCAATTTCAGAACTTCAGTAGGTTCATCTCTATTCTTCAATAGGTCCTCTATATTTTAATAGCAGCAGAACTGTGGTAGCAGTTAACTTGTTTATTTTGAGTTCAGATCCTTGCTTTTCAATTTGCCTTCTCTGAACTACAGTAACTACAATTTCTGTGATTTGCTTCTCTTTTGGTTCAACAGCTTTGTTTTCATTTCCAGATCAACATGCAAATATCCAGCAGGGGATCTGATATACATTTATTTTTGTTCTTTTCTTTTCCAGATAATGGGTCACTTCGTTTTCACCTAATTTACCTGTGTATGACTTTCACTAGCTCTGCTCTTAGCAGTAGGACTCAATGGCTAATAGTAGCTCTCAAGTGACCTTACTTTACTTCTTTTTGTAGGATCTAACTCCGAAACAAGTTGGTGTGATTGTTGAGATGCCGATAAGAGCTGAAACACCCCGTGAGACAAACACTTTGTCCTTTGAGCTGATGTTTAGTGGCAAACACTTTGTATTTTGGCATTCGGTGAAGACATCTGAGCTACCTGGGATATGCTTCATCTAAGATAGCAGGGCCACCTAGAAGGAACTTATATGAAAAAAATATTATCATTTGATTGTTTTCATGTGTGTTTGTGAAATGAACCGTGATGTTAGCACGGGCACTATACTAGTGGAACAAAATGCATTAGGTCGTGCAAATAAATTTCACTTCCAACAAGAGATTAGTGTGAAGTGAACTAAACGGCAATGGAGCAAGAGCAATGGAGCAACGATGCAATGAAACGGCCAGGTACAACGCCGAGGGTTGTCCCCAGCTCGATCAGCATCTTAAGTTGAATTTAATGTGGTGGCCATCTTAAGTTGCTTCTTGGGTCCATCCACCATTTCCATTTTCTAATGGAAAAGTACGTTTGAATTTCTCAATTTTGAAATTTAAATTTTTAAGTGATCTTGGACGGAGGAACTACAAACATGAAAGTTTGAAAAGTTATGAAACTTTGTAGTTAACAAATTCTTCATTTGAAATCATCTCGTGGCCCAATCAGGCAAATAGAATAAGCCTTCCAGCGCCGACCTGTCCTAAATAACCTCGGATGAAAAACTATCAAAATGAAAGTTGTAGATCTTGAAAAGCTATGTAACTTTGTAGTTGACCACTTTTTCATTTGAATTCGTTTAGGACCTCAAACAATGAATTTACAGTTGGTTTAGTATAATAAGTGGGGATTCAAATTCCACCTGCCGCGTAGTGCGTGATTTTATTTTCTTCTTGCCTCGATCAAATAACTAACATAGAACCGATTTGGTTTGAATCAGGAACAAATTTTCTGAAGGCCAACTTGGTTAATTACATTTGGCAGCATCAACAGCTTGCCTATTGTATGTTCTTTTTCTTTTCTTGGTATTCATTGAAATTTCAGTTCAGAATGCATAGGCTCACATGCTATTTTCATTTGCAACAGAGGACATGTGTGAGCATGATGATTCCCAAATTCAATAACTAGCACAGTTCACTTTCGGTGGAGGTAAAATAGTATTCTTTTCACAAGTGTAAAGGGCACATATTGCCAAACCCCATTTTGTTTCTTTTATGACCCATTTCTTTCAAGACAAGTTTCTTGCTACCACTTGCTCCAGAATTGCACGATCAAAAACAGAGCAGCCCTGCCAATTCCATTGCCTAGCAAGCTCCACTTGCCACGTGTGCTAGAGCCAACCAAGAGAAGACTAGCGCCGCACTGTGCATCGCTGAAACGCTTATGCAGGCCTCACCAGCCGCCATGGTGAACGGCACGGCCGTGGGCACTGTTAGCTAAATAGATGCACTAGTAATTGTCTTCGTTTAGGTATGAGTCGTGTAAGCATCAGTTTAGGGATAGATGGGGATCGACGGTGTGCTCGGTCACCATAGAGTCCGGTCGAGTTGTAAGAGTCCCACGTCACGGCGAGTTGAGCGCCAAGACGGTGACCGCGTCGCGGTGAAACGGCGTCGGCACACTTGGGCGACGTGGCGTGGGTGGAGTCTTGTATCCAGGGCTATATATACATGCAATAAAGTCTCGGCAAAGCTGCGGTTGTGCGGCGTAACCAATTTCCCCTAATCTCATGTTAATCGATTCAATCTGTTTTGGCGCTCGTGGAACGCGGCGTGATCACCACATTCCCAGACCTCGCCGGCGTTCGGTCCTCGTCGGAGTTCTAGCTCCAACAAGTGGTATCAGAGCCGCTAGGTGGCCGAACAAGAGTTGTTCGGTGGTGGTGTGTTCCTGTGAGAGAGGTCCAGCTCAAGCTCGAGCCGGGTCGAAGTCGAGAGAAGGGGGAACGCGAAGCTCGACGCCATGGGTGACAAGGACAAGGAGATGAAGGAGCGGGCATGGAACCAGGCCACGGGCAACCTAACCTGGCCAATGCCGACACGCTCGAACTACCAGTGTGGTCTTCACATCGTTCGATTGCAACTGGAAGCCATGTATCTGTGGGATGCAATCGAATCTGATAAAGTGGAGCGGTGACATGATCGTCTAGCTCTCGGTGCCATGCTCCGTGGCGCGCCTCAAGAGATGCACTCGATGTTGCTGAACAAGAAGTCGGCGAAAGAGGCATGGGAGGCGATCAAGTCGATGCGTCTGGGTGCGAGAGAGGGTGAAGGAGGTGAATGCACGAAGTTGTTGGCGAGTTTGAGTCGATCTCGTTCAAATCGGAGAGTCGATCGATGAATTTGCCGCGCGCATCACGAAACTCGCAACTGATCTCAAGGGGCTTGGTGAAACGAAAGTGTTGATGATACGCGTGTTGTGAAGAAGTTCCCGAGAGTTGTGCCTCCGGTATAATCGGTGGGTCGCTGTTTCGATTGAGATGTTTCAAGATCTCAAGAAATTGTCCATCGAAGATCTCGTTGGTTGCCTACGGGCGGCTGAGGACAGGTTTGAAACTGTTGGAGATCAGGTCATCGACAAATCTGGCCGACTACTTCTGACAGAGGAAGAGTGGGCGGCTAGAAACAAGAGCCGTATGGTGGGTTCAGATTCATCTTCGTCGGGCAAAGAAGGGCGGTGGTCACTTCAAGAAGAATGATCGTGCCAATGGCGTAATGAAGGTGGAGGGAAGGGAGCTCGGGATGGCAACAAGACAGGCACACCGAAGAGGCATGGCAAGTGCAAAAAGTGTGGTGTCTATGGGCATTGGGCGAAAGAGTGCCTGAAGAAGCGGCAGGCGAAGGATGATCAGGGTGATGCTGTCCATCACGTCAATGCTGAAGCCGATCAAGCGCCGGCTTTGCTTGTTGCTCAGGTCTGCTGTGTGGAGCGTGTCCCGTCTGAAACAGGTGAACCACCTAAGCTGTTTCTGAATCAAGATCGTGTACATCCGTCAAGATATGATGCAGGTTCGTGGGTCTTGGACACCGGTGCCACAAATCACATGACCGGGTGTCGTGACTCACTGGCAACTCTGGATGAGACGGTGCATGGCGCGGTGAGATTTGGAGATGGATCCACTGTTGATATCAATGGCATTGGTGTTGTGACGATAGAAGGAAGAAATCAAGAGCATCGTGTACTCACCGAGGTCTACTATATTCCTCGCTCAAGTGTAATATAGTGAGTCTCGGGCAGCTGGAGGAGGCTGGTTGTCGTGTCGAGATGGACAAAGGAGTGATGCAGGTGCTTGAGCGCGAGAGGCCGGGAGAAGAAAGGGGTGTACTGATTCGAGCTGAGAGGAAGAATCGTCTCTATCTCATGAAGGTAACACTTACTTCACCGGTGTGTCTATTGTCCAAGATGGATGAGGAGGCGTGGCGCTGGCATGCACGGTATGGGCATCTGAATTTCAGGTCGTTGCGTGAGCTTGGAGCAAAGGGGATGGTTGAGGGCTTGCCGGTTCTGAAGAAGATAGAGCAGGTCTGTGATGGGTGCATGTTGGGAAAACAACATCGTGCACCGTTCCCGAAGGCGTCTGCATTTAGAGCCAAGGAAGGATTGGAGTTGGTTCACACTGACTTATGTGGACAAATAACGCCACCCGACACCGGGTGGCAAGGCGTATTTTCTTCTGATCATGGACGACTTCAGTCGGTTCATGTGGCTCGAAGTTGTTGGCAACAAAAGATCGAGGCGCTGATGTGCTTCAAGAAAGTCAAAGTTGCTGCTGAATTGGTGTGCGGAAGGAAGCTAAAAGCTCGGGACTGATCGTGGTGGAGAGTTTCTCTGCAGTGCGTTTGACAGGTTTTGCACTGACCTTGGGATCAAGCACAATACCACGACGGGGTATTCTCCACAGCAGAATGGGGTCGTCGAACGAAGGAACCAGACGGTCATTGAGATGGCGAGATGCTTACTGAAGAGTATGCAGGTGCCACCTCGGTTTTGGGGAGAAGCGTGGCCCGCGGTGTGTACATACTGAATCGGTCTCCTACAAAAAGTCTGGATGGGCTAACTCCGTTCGAGGCGTGGACTGGTAGGAAGCCACGCGTAAAACACCTTCGTACGTTTGGGTGTGTTGCTTACGTGAAGCAGGTTGGACCTGGCGTGAGCAAGCTGTCTGACAGGGCGGTACAAGGGGTATTCATTGGCTACGAGTCCGGGACAAAGGGCTACCGTGTGTATGATTCGGTGAAGAATCGCTTAATGCTCTCTCGTGATGTTGTATTCGATGAGACAAAGGCTTGGAATTGGGAGGAGAATGGCAGTAGGTCGATGACTGAGTTGTCGGGACCGGTGGGAGTGCCTGAAACTTTCAGAGTTGATGCTTTTGACGATACTGTTCCCAGTCCGACAATAGGGAGTGAGGGCGATGATGGTGCTGAGTCTGTTGTCGGTGGTGATTCATTTGACTCAAGCTCTCCCTCTGCCACAATTCCAACCATGGGAGGTGATCTCAACACTCCTCCGAGTACTCCTATCTCTGGTGGGACACCACCGATCCAGTGGGCCACCCCACCTACTGATGGATCGGTTGATTCAGATGGAGCTCCATTGCGATATCGAACGATTCCTAATCTGCTAGATACGACGCAGAGCTTCAGGACTATGAATATAGTGGGCTTTGCTTGGTAGCGGAAGAACCAAGAATGGTGGAGGAAGCCTTGATCGAAAGCGATCTTGGCGCGTCGAAGCGATGCAGGTGAGATGCAGTCAATTGAAGAAAACCGTACTTGGGATATCGGTGATCTGCCACCAAGACACAAGGCGATAGGTTTGAAGTGGGTTTTCAAACTGAAGAAGGATCCGTAAGGCAACGTGGTCAAGTACAAGGCACGCCCGGTGGCTAAAGGGTATGCAATGGACAGGGAGTGGATTTCGAAGAGGTTTTTGCTCCAGTTGCCGGGTTAGAGACTATACGAGTATTGTTGGCGCTTTGCAGCTCAAGGTGGATGGGAGATACATCACATGGATGTTAAATCCGCGTTTTTAAATGGTGATCTGTCAGAAACCGTGTATGTTCAACAACCTCCGTGTTTCGTTATTGGCGATAGCAACAAAGTACTGAAACTGAGAAAGGCTCTCTATGGCCCGGAAGCAAGCACCGAGGGCGTGGAACTTCAAACTTGACAAGGAGCTGATTGCACTTGGTTTTACAAGGAGCAAGCTGGATCATGCTGTCTACAGGAGACGCAGCAAGGACTCGTTTCTGCTGGTAGGGGTTTATGTGGACGATCTAATCATCTCAGGGCCGAATGTCAGTGACATAGTCAAGTTCAAGGCAGAGATGAAAAGAAAATTTAGCATGATTGATTTGGGGCTTCTGAGCTATTACTTGGGAATAGAGGTGAAGCAAGGAGAGGAAGGTATTACTCTCTGTCAGAGTTCATATGCCGCGAAGATCTTAGAAGTGGCTAATATGTTGAACTGCAACTCGTGTGAAACTCCAATGGAGAGTCGCCCCAAAACTTCTCAAGCGAGAATGGTGGGGAGGCGCTTGATGCTAAAGCCTACCGGAGTCCGATAGGCGATGCGAGATATCTTGTTAACACCTGTCCCCGATCCGGCTTATTCGATCGGGTAGTAAGCGGATATATGGAGTTGCCGGGCAAGCAAAGACCGGATTGCTTGTGGAAACGCATTTTGAGATACCCGAAAGGCACTATAAGCTATGGCTGCAGATATGAAAGGCGTGCTGAACTGAAACCCATCCTAATGGGATACAAAGTGACAGTGATTATGTCGGGGATGCTCAAGATAGGAAGAGCACGTCAGGTGTTGGGTATTTCCTTGGGAGCGGTCCGGGTGACATGGTCGCCGCAGAAACAAAGATTGTTGCGTTGTCTTCGCGCGCGGGCTGAGTACGTAGCTGCAGCTGGTGCAGCATGTCGGGGGTATCTGGCCGAGCGTGCTCATGGCGGACATGCTTGGAACGAGAAGGTGACGAAGGTGAAGCTACTCATGGACAATATGTGTCGCAATCGCGCCAAGAAAAAATCCTGTGCATCATGGGCGTAGCAAGCACATTGATACTCGGTATCATTTTCTACGTGAATGCATCGAGGAGGGAGCTGTTGAGGTGGAACATGTCGGACGGCGGAGCAGCTGGCGGACATCTTCACCAAGGCACTGGGCGAGTCAAGTTCGTGGAACTAAGGAGTGCTCTCGAGTCGCCGACGTGCATCAAGTTTAGGGAGTGATTTGTTAGCTAAATAGATGCACTAGTAATTGTCTTCGTTTAGGTATGAGTCGTGTAAGCATCAGTTTAGGGATAGATGGGGATCGACGGTGTGCTCGGTCACCATAGAGTCCGGTCGAGTTGTACGAGTCCCACGTCACGGCGAGCTGAGCGCGCCGCGGTGACCGCGTCGCGGTGAAACGGCGTCGGCACACTTGGGCGACGTGGCGTGGGTGGAGTCTTGTATCCAGGGCTATATATACATGCAATAAAGTCTCGGCAAAGCTGCGGTTGTGCGGCGTAACCAATTTCCCTAATCTCATGTTAATCAGATTCAATCTGTTTTGGCGCTCGTGAAATGCGACGTGATCACCACCACGTTCCAGACCTCGCCGGCGTTCGGTCCTCGTCGGAGTTCTAGCTCCAACAGGCACTGCCTCGCGCCGTCGTGTCGATGGTGCTAGCTCTTCGAGGCGAAGAGCGTCCTCGCTGTCCTTTAGGTGTTCTGCGAGGTGATGAACGGCAAGACCGAGCACGACACCGACCACATCACCCACGAGATGGCATCCTGGACGGCAGCAGCTCCTAGATGATGTTTGCCAAGAAGCTCGGCGTCGGACGTTTGCCAAGAATTACGTCGGGCGCAGTATAAGCAGCCTTTGGAATTTTTGTTTTCATCCAATAGATGAGATGAAGGACACGGACGCGACTCTGTTAGAGATCCCAAAGCCTGGCGAGGGGATTATACGTTTGGTTTATCCGGTTGGAGTCCGGGCAGAGTACTACTTAACCGAGATACTTCCTGGGCTATAAATAGTCCCAGAGCCTCCTTTTGGTTTGCTCCATACCATACCCTAGTTTTTCTCCTCAGGCGCCACATCGATCGTTTGTTTACTAGGCAACCACGCCACCAGATTGTTTTCGTCGTCCGGCCTGTCGATATGGATGGAGATCAATACACGCGACGCGAGATGCATGGCCGTCACGACATACAACCACCATCGTGCTTCACCAGATTGTTCTCATCATCAAGATTGACTGTTGTCACGTTTCCAAAGAAGCAAAATCCCAGCATCGCCATATAGTCGAGATAGTCACACGTCTTTAGAGGTAAAGAATTCATTCCGTGATTAGTAGATGTGAAGAATGAATTCCATGCATTTTTTTCTTTCTAATTTCTAAAACGCGCGTGTATTCTTTGCCGCACTTTTGACCAGGCCACCGGTAATGCTAGAGGCGCTAGCAAAAGTGTTGATGGCTCGGAACCTGAGAAAGGCACCACGCACGACCGGGGCAAGCTGATCACAAGCCATCACAGCGCTGCTTATTTGGTTCGGTGAGAGTGTCTCTGTTCAGAATTAGCGCATCCATGCATCATGGGTTTACTAATAGTAGGATTGGTTGATCGATGATGTGCCTTGTTTGGTCCACAGACCGTTGTTGTCCGAGGTTGCTAGATTTATATATGAGTTGCAGGAGGTTGTTGTACTAGGGGTGGGTTTAGGTTAGTGCTGTGACTCAAGCTGGCCAAACACCACAAGCAAGCAGCCTTGGATGTACGTAGGTTTGGTCAGGTCGTTCGGCAATCCAATCACGTGGATATAACTCGGCCGAATCAGCTCCTGTAACTAGGCAGAGTACGTGTACGTCTATGGAGAAGGTCAATCAGGGCATCAGCTCAATTTAGGCTTAGTTTGGCTAATGACAACCTCACGCAAGGTCCAACGTTGGTGATTGGCAAATGCCCTATATAGAATTCCAATTCCAACCTTGATTGCATCTCCTCTCCTTCTGCTGACGACCATGGTGGAGAACCGCTGGCCAGCATATTGTGATAGTTTGGTTCTAAATTCTACTTACGTATCTAACCGAAAGTAACTAAACATGTTCTCGACAGGATTACATGATGAACCAAAATAAACAAGCTAACAAATTCAACCACGACCTCGACCTCACAAGATTCCAAATTCATGCAGTGCAATTGCAATAGCCTGGATTACATTACACATATACCGATTGCCAATCTACATCTCAGAACCAAGAGATAGGAGATCGAAGACTAGATTGCTGTGTAAGCAAGCCTTGTGCAGTACTGTATCAGTGGTATTGACTTTGAGCTACGTGTACTCCAGCAAAAGCGTGTATTATCAGTACAAATCTCTTGATGAAACCATCACCAGTTGTGTCATAAAGCGTTATATCCTGAACCAAGGTATCAATTCTAAACCCATGTTGATCATATGAGCATTCAAAATCTTTTAGTAGTTCACTTAGTGTAATATCTTGTTAGGTTGTGTTATGTGACCAAATGCCTTGGATAGCCCCATTAGATCTTCAACATCATCATAACTAACATAGATTTCCCTTCCTTTTCCAAATCTAAATCATTCGTTCTTAGCATCGTAATGCTCTAGTAAGAACTAAATAAGACTCGGACGAATCTTAACCTGTCTAATGAAGAATATACATCGATTTTTCTCTTTTTTTTGTTCACGGCATAATGAATCCAATATGTGCCAAAAGCGCTCTACATTGCTTTCAGAAATTCTTGGAGCACCCACACATATGAATCAACGCGCTCATCACAAATGATGCCACAACCAAAAACAGTTGTGTTGTCATACATCACAGTTGTGTTGTCATATCCTCCATATATGCATTGAAGAACATCTCTTATGACATGCTTATGAACCAGCACCTTCCAGTGGCATGATCTCATTTCTATGAAAATCTGTAATCTTCCGGTGAGTCCATAGGAACGGAACTTCATCAGGCATAGCTAGGCGATTGTTATGCTCATCCACAAAATTATTCACAAACCATACTCCACGAGATCTGTGTAGTCTAATATCAAGTAATGCAGTGCAATCACATCGAGTCGGGGCTCGTGGTATACGGCTGAAATTCTCCTTGTCCATCCATTTTCCATCTTGCTCCCCTTGTCTCCAACACACAAACCACCTGAACACAATTTTCCCACACTGCTTGCTACATCTCACTTTAAGCCCTTCTAACACTGAAAACCCTTGTCCTCGCATAATTATTATAAAATGTGAATGTCTCATCTTCGCTTGCAAAAGTCTTACTTAATCATTGAGTCTGTTGTACCTGTCCCCAACATTGCTAGCTTTCTGAAAATGAAAATGGATACTATTTCACTCAATAATTAACATCATACAGTACTAAATTGGACATCAGTTGTAGAAAAGTGATATTGTTATTGATTTACCTTTCCATATTTAACCTCGCCACCACCAGCATGGTTGCCTTACGATGGAGAACTTGTAGGTATCCGTATCATCACCATCCTCCAGAACTACTATCATCACCATCCTCAGAACTGCTATCATCATCACCGGTCCCAAGATCGAAGAATACATTCTCCTCACATTCAACATCAACGATGTTGTCTATGGAAGATTCATGTAGTGTATCCTCTAATCACTCTCATCTCTTTGAAGGGATAATTTCTCATCCCATTCTTGCATAAGAGGATAGGATTGTTTTCCAAAATGAAAACCAGGTATAACTTTCTCCTAGTAAACATACTGCATAAATACAAGAACACTAGTGTCGAGAATGTGCAATACATATGTATGTGATGAGCCAAGATAGTTTTGGTTTCAAACCTGGAGAAGAGCAAGATTGCCATGTGGCCAGTGCGAAAGCATAAGAACTTTTTTCTTTTGCTCCACGTTTAAACTTACAGAGGCTTTCCTTCAAGAAGTCTAGGGTGACCATGTTCCAACTAGTTTTCTCATCTGTCATATGTCTCTAATGAACTCATAATATCATAAAGGAATATAGTCACGTGACACTGGTGCTAAAACAGTACCAAGCATAAGCAATACAATTCTATTGATGAAGCCATCACCATTTGTGTCCCAATCCCTTATTTTGTCAACCAAGTTCTGAATTACAAATCCATGCTCATTACAGGAATATTCAAACTCTTTTGGTATATCATGTACTGTAAGATCTTCATTAGGGCGTGGTATGCGGCCAAATGCCTTCGATAGCCCAATAAGATCTTCAACATTTTCATAAGTCAAGTAAATTTCTCTGTCTTCCAAATTGAACAATGTTGAAGATCTATTTGACTCTTTTGGCATATCATGAAGTGGAAGAGAAATCTACTTGACTTATGACAATGTTGAAGATCTTATGGGACTATTGAAGGCATTTGGTCGCAGACCACGTCCCTAATGAAGATCTTATAGTACATGATATGCCAACAGAGTTTGAATATTCCTATAATGAGCATGGATTTGTAATTCAGAACTTGGTTGACGAAATAAGGGGTTGGGACACAAATGGTGATGCCTTCATCAAGAGAATTGTATTGCTTATGCTTGGTACTATTTTAACACCAGTGTCACATGACTATGTTCCTTTGTCATATTATGAGTTCATTAGAGACATAAGACAGATGAGAAAAACTAGTTGGAACATGGTCACCCTAGACTTCTTGAAGGAAGGCCTCCTTAAGTTTAAATGTGGAGCAAAAAATTTCTTATGCTTCGCACTAGCCACATGGCAATCTTGCTCTTCTCTAGGTTTGAAACCAAAACTATCTTGGCTCATCACATACATATGTATTGCACAATTACTAACACTAGTGCTCTTGTATTTATGCAGTATGTTTACTAGGAGAAAGTTAGACCTGCTGGTTTTCATAAAAACAATCCTATCCTCTTATGCAACGATGGGATGAGAAATTAGCCCTTCAAAGAGATGATAGTGATCAGAGGACTGGATGTGGCAATGGCATAGTAAGTTAGCTACCCATCTTTTAAACTCATATGTCCTCGACAGGCCGTAGCGGTACAATATGTTTCCTTCTTGTGCGCAGATAACAAAAAAGAAGTCGAACATGTGTGATCGATACACAAACTACTGCTCATCAGTATGTAACAGCTATTGACATGAGGGGGCACATAATTCCTCGTATTAGTGACAAACCAGACAATGAAAAATATATTTGCACTAGAGTAAGTTTTAGATTTTCCTTGCAAACACGGAACCTGCATGTAGTGTGGTTATACTATTCTGACAATGCTTTTTTTTTTCCCCTTAACATATATTGCAGGTCGTTGATTCATATGCAGGCTACCTTTCTTAGCGTATTGAAGACAATCGTTGTTTCAGACCTTTGTGGAATGCTTTTATCCTGTCAAGTCAAGTTCAAGTTGACCGCGTCCTCCAGCCAGAGAATCATGAATGCTACAGAGAGTGGGCCACAACTTTTTATGATCATGAGCAGGTAAGGTCTATACCTTACTAATTATTCTCCTTTGCTGCAGCTTCCTAAAGTATTCTCCTTTGCTGCTTATCTATAAAATAGAGTCTAACTAGGCAGAGCCCCCGCGCTGCGCGCGGGTGTATACTGTTGTTGAGGGAAGTTAAGAGATGATATTCGTGGTTTCTACATGTATTGTACTTTAATGAGATTTGAAAAATGCATGTATTAAATATGACTTGGAAAATATTTCTGGGATTTTAATTAAATGCAATGGAGGTTGGAATGCATGTGTATGCTATTGAGTGTACCTAGTTTATTTAGGGTTTTTTTTTAGGATTTTTATGGTGCAAAGAAAATGGATTTTGATACTTTTGTGTACAGCAATCGGTTGTAACTAACAATTTTGTAACGATTGACGTGTGGGTCCATGACTTCAGTGGGCTCAGCATGATGAACTCGGTTCACGACCGATCTAGGAGTTCTCTTTTTCTCTCTATATTCTAACTAGTGGGCTGGGTTCATGGATGTGGTAGGAGGGAGGATGTGTCTATGCTAGGTGGGACCCGTGGGAAAGGATAAGTTTTTTTAAAAAAAAACAGGGAAGGGATAAGGTTGGGAACTTGGGATTGGTTCCTGTTCGGTCGCTAGTCATCGGTGCTACTTGCCCCCTACTTGCCCGCCGTCTCCGTTTTGGTCAAGCGAGGAAACAGAGGGTAGGAAAGAGAGAGGACGGGAAGGAGAGGGAGATGCGCGGGCCTTGGCACAGCGGTGGCAAAGGCGTGCCTGAGACTATCTGCACTCCTTATACTTTAACTTCATACTTTAAAAGGAATATTCTATCCCAATCATCAAGATTCTCTATTTTATTTACAGTTTTGCTGCACTCGTACATACTTTACAACATACTCTATCCCAACCATTATCAATGGGGCCCACTTGTTATGTTATCTAAATATATCCATGTGAGATCTTGTTTTGAAGGATTTATTGAAACGAATTCAATGGTGCAATCGAAATTTAATTTGGCTTTTTAGTTTGCAAGTTCTAGCATTTTTTTAAATTCAAATAGTGGGGGCCGCAGCTGGCGCATCTCTCCATGCAAGCAAACAGCTGTCCGTCCTCATCTCCACTCCCTCCCTCCCACGTGGTGGGCCTTGCGTGTACTTTTTACCGTTCGCACTGGACAGACTCTACGAATACCGCTCGCGAAGCTCGAACTGGAGGCAGCGTACCATATCAAGGCACCGCGGTGCAGCAAATTTTCATGTATGTTGGTGACTTGAGGCCATTTACAGCAGACAGCGGTGCAGATAGCCTGAGTCGCGTCATCCGGTGCTGATTCGCATCGGGCCTCGGTGCGGCAGCTTCAGCATCGCGCCATGTGGCGGCAAGGAGCGTGGTGAGCAGTTCGTCCTCGTTGGCGGCCTCGTGCGGACGCGCGCAGCGCGGCGGCGTAGGCCTCGGCGTCGGCGCGGGCCAAGCGGCGGCGTTTGGTGTCCATCCAGGCGGTGCGGTTGCCAGCGAAGATGTCGCTGGCGCGGGTGTTGGGTCGTGGCGTCGCTCGTGGAGCTGCTGCAGCTGTTCCTCGGCGGACTGCAGGTGGGACGCGAGGATGCGGCCCCGCGACTGGAGCGAGGCCACGTGGAGCGTGGTGAGGAAGAGAGCGCGAAGCTGTCGCCGAGGCGACGCAGGCGTAGCTGTTGCCATGGCGCTGGGCGCTGTTGCGGGCTGGGGCGGTGTGGTGAGTCGGCAGGGTCGGCAAAGGCAGTTGAGACGTTCGGGCGGGGCATGTTTCTGGATACACCCATGACCGGCACTGTACATCTACAGTGTTTGTATGAGAGAAAATTACTGTTATCGTACAGGGATTTTGACTCACCGGAAACAAAGTATCTTTATAGATTTGTTCAGTTCCCAAATACCCCCTTGTGAATCATTAGAACAATATTGTGTCAGACAATGAATTTTCATTCCATTCGTAGGTCTTCTTCCCGTTTCATCTGTTCCATTAAGGACATAACCACTGGATATTGGTGGTGATGAAGCATACGACATGAGAATTACAAGTCTTGGATTCTTTGTGGAATCCTAATATATACATTGCACAAATTGAGAACATGGTATGTAATTATATTAGTATATCAATTTAATTTACAAGTGTTGTGATACTCACATGACGCCCCCATATATTATTGTATGGAATTGAACGTATGACCACTTTTGTGAGGTGGAGATCCCCCAGTCTACCAACTGACGTGGGTACGAAATCCGGCCCATAACAATTTGCCAAAACAAACTGATGGGTTAGTACATCCAGCATGTAGCACATGTATTATACCAGTGTCTAGAGTTATCTTATTTTCCTTCCTATTCGCAGGACCTCCTGTGGGTTATTTGTGCTCAAGTATATGGAGCTCTGGGATGGAACAAGGTTTGTCTATTTTATTACACAGGTCAGTCAATAGCCCAACACTTGCTTTGTACTTAACATTCACCAGGTAATATGCCCGTGCGTTGCAACGGGATTTCTATAGTTATGTAAATAACTCAAGATTAGTCTTATTCCAATTCATTTTATAATAGTGATTTTCTTTTTTTCTGGCTGCATTTTTGCATAGTACTGCCTTTCTCTTTCCTTTTCTGCTCTTTTTCTTTGATATTCTTCTAGGTCCTTTTTCTTTTGTTGATAGGCTTCATGGCGTTTTTCAAAAAAATTTTGCTTGGTCATCCACGCATAACGTTCACTCTCTCCTTTTCTTTTCTTCTCCTTAGCCATCAACACTTAACTCTCTTTGATAAGCTGTGGATTGACGTACCAGTGACCAGGGAACATCGAAATATATCCAATCCTTAGGCTCGGTCAACTGGAATGTGTATTATCCATATCATTCAGACTAGCATGCTAAAGCTCAAGATTTTCGAGCATGACACTTTTTGTTTCTTTTGAAAGGAATGAAGAGAATTACAGAGTATTACTCCTATAGTCCTCCTGCACATGCATGTCTTCCTAAACTTTCTTACAGATCGGCGCGCTAGCTCTGAATGTTTTTTTTTCTGCCCTCCTTCAGGCCAACAACACAAATGAGTGCCGCACGCGTCAGCACGTGTCCTCTTTTGTAGCTTGCACTTGCACCCCAACATGTCTCTGTCTCCGGTCCCGTGTGTCACCTCCCCCGGCCCTCTCGTCTCGTCAGCTCAACCTCCTTTGCTCAACGAAGGGTCTCCGCCTGGCATGCACAATCGTTATCTGGTTGACCCAATCCAAGATCTCACCTCAACGTGTAGTCTCATCGGCCGGTTATTAGTCGTCAAGTCCTCTATGCACGTCCAGTCTTGATGGCCGCCATGCTGCTGGACTCGGGCGCCGCTAGGCTCACCACCAGCAACACTAGCGTCAAGCAGGCTCTTCCCGCATCGGCATGCTTCCTTCCGCCCGCCTGTAGCCGGAAAGAGAGAGTCCCCTTTAGAAAAAGGCCTTGGTTGCCACCTTCTACGGCCGGTGCCTGGGAGTACACATGTTTGTGTGCATGCATCTTGAGGGTACAGGTGTTTCCTTCCTGGTGAAAAACGAGGACGCGTGGAGGACGCGTGGACGCATGCTGATGCTTGTTGCATTCCCTGTAGAGGCGGGGGCGCGAGGCCTCGGGCGAGACGGAAGTTCCCTCGAGGTGTTGGAGGCCTCGGGCGTCTTGCTTGTGCCATCTAGGAGAAGTGGAGAGAGTGGCCTCATGGGCCGCGTGGGCCGTCATGGTCGCCGTGGGCCGTCGTGGTTGCCGTGGACGGTTGTAGGCCTCTTTTCATTGGGTACCCATTATTTTAATACCCGGCAGATACCGAGTATTTTGAAGAACCGATCGATACCGAGTTTCTTAGAAATCGAATCTGTATGAGTACCAAGGAATGGTTCGGTAATACCGAACGCCTAGGTTAATCAAAAAGCAGAGGCATGGGTGCCCACGTGCAGGTCATCCAAGAAGCGAGGCACCCATAGCATCGTGGCTAGTCTTACTAGAGTTGTTCTGAGGGTTTAGTTCTGAGGGTATATGCTTACCGTCGGTCGACGCAACGAATCACGTGATGAAAGCAAGACCTGCTCAGGACGCATAGGACAAAATGCATTACGTAAAGGCACCGCAAGGAACAGATTCTCTGCATATATCGGTGTCTGATACTTACTGTATCCATGGATTGAATAGGGGACGCCCGACCTCGACCTTTTATATGCAAAGGTTGTCACTCACTCATATCACATCCGATCCAATTAAGCACCTTAGATCGATCATTTCCATAATCCTAGTAGCGTGCGCGCGCGATGGATCAAAGAAACAACTCAAGCTGTCGACCACCACTCAAGGACCGCCGGCGTGTGCAGGACCTCGGCGTCGTTAGGCGACCTGACCTCCTCAGGGCGGCAAGGTCCGGCAGTGTGCGACTTCTTGAGGAATTTCTCCGCAAAGAAGACGAAGTATCTGCTCCGCGCGCTGATGCATTGGATTGGTGGACGAGGCCGCCGCCCCGTCGGCGTTCTGCATGCCAGCTTCGCTCGAGGGGGCCTCTGCACTCCATGTGGTGGCGGCCAGTGGGAACAGTCATGAGTACTTGGCCGTGGCACGGCTCATCTGCAGCAAGGCCCCCGAGCTGCTGCTCGCGTGCGACGGCAACGGAGATACGCCGCTGCAGTGCGCCGTGGGAGCCGGGAACACTGACATGGTCTCCCTCCTTATTCAGCAGGCTAACGGCCCCGACGAGAGGAAGACGATGGTGCGGATGCAGAACAAGCGCGGGGAAACGGCCCTGCACGCGGCTGTCCGCTGTGGCCACGTCAAGCAGGGCTGGCGTATGGTGAAGGAGCTCATGTACCACGACAAGGAGCTGGCCCGTGTGGTTGCCAGCGATGGAACCTCGGCGTTGTACCTGGCCGTGTCGCTGCGCCGTGCCTCCGTTGCTCTCGAGCTCATGTCTCAAGATCAGGAGCTATCGTACTCTGGTCCGCTAGGACAGAACGCCTTGCATCCTGCTGCCCTCTTCAGCAGAGGTGGAATGTGTGTGTCCTTGCCTCTTAATTCATTCTATTTGCTTTAGGTCTGACTGATTGATGAATTGATTTATTTGCTCGCAGAGATGACACGAGATCTACTCGAAAGGAACAAGGATCTGAGCAAACAACAGGACCTCTCTGGAAGTACACCAACACACTTCGCTTCATCGGCTGAGGAACCTTCCCTTGATTATTTTGTGTATGCCTTCATGGAGAGGACTCTCGAATTCTACTCCATGGGCATCTACTTCGCACCGGCAAACTGTCTTATCAAAGTCTACAGCTATTTGAACCTTCAGCTCTACCAGCTGCTGCACACCGATCCATCTTCGGCCTTCCAGTGTGACAACAATGGCATGTTTCCTGTCCACGTCGCTGCCTCGGCAGGCAACATAATTGCCATCATCATCTTGGTTATGTTGTGCCCTGGCTCTGCCGGATTGCGTGATTCCCAAGGGAGGACCCTCCTTCACACTGCTGTCGAGAGGAAGATGCACAGTGTCGTGAAATTTGTGCGCATGCGACCAGAGTTCAACTCTATCATGAACATGCAGGACAACGAAGGGAACACTGCTCTGCATCGAGCAGTCCATGAAGGACATCTTGGCATAGTCCAGACTCTCATGCTAAACCCACATGTTGGCCTCAACTTGTCAAATCATGAAGGGAAAACTCCAATGGATCTTGCTGAGAGCCAAGCTCCACGGGGGTTTTATTTCGGGATGGTAAATAACTCAACTCCACTTACTTTTTATTATTATTGTACTCCCTTGTTTTAAATTATGCTGTTCTTGCTTCTCTAGATATATGCATTTTGTCCAGAACAACTTACAATTTAAAAACAAGGTCGTATCTATTAATTTTGACTCCCTCCATTGCAAATCATAAGATACTTTTGACTTTTTTTGGTACATTAATTTTGATATATGTATCTAACATATTATTTATTATATGTAGATACATCACAAAGTGAATGTACCAAAAAAAAAGGTCAAAACAACTTATAATTTGGAACAGAGGGAGTAACAGTTAACAAAACGCAAAACACTCAATTAATTGCTGTGTTTTTAGCCACTTGATATCTTCCCTCTTTCCACTAGGAGATATTAGTCATATACATTGTGAAATTCCAGTGAAAATTCTGCATACTACCACTTTGTATTATTCCATGTTTTAGATTATATCTTCTAATATAACACACCTCATAACAGTTAATATGGAGGCTTCTATGATACATCGAATAGTAATAGCAAGATGCTTGAGATAAAAAAAAAAAAAAAAGAGATTAATTGCGAGGTATATATATAAAAAACAAAACTTCTGGTGGTTCTTCTGTCTTGCGCAGCATGCACGGCGTAGGATTCTCGACACGCTGTCTTTCGCAACTGCTTCGCCGAGTGGTAGCTGTAGGCGCGATGTCATCAAAGAGAAGCTCATTCCAACGCTAGACAAGGATGAAGAAGAGTCAAAGAAGATAACGGAGTTCGCGCAGATCGTCGGCATCTGCTCGGTGCTTGTCGCGACGGCGTCCTTCGCTGCAGGCTTCGCAATGCCCGGCGGTACGTGGAGTGACAACAACGACGACGACAGTGCGCCGACGCCTTCAACGGCTGGCCCCATCGGAACACCGATCATGGCCGGGAGATATGCCTTCGATGGGTTCGTAATCGCCAACTCATTGGCATTTGGCTGCTCCACCATAGCCACGTTCAGTCTCGTCTTCTGGGGATAACTGCAGTTGACATAGAGAATCGGATCAAGCTAGTGGGCATGTCGTTGGCATTTCTCAACGGCGCTGCGAGAAGCTTCTGCGCCGCCTTCGCGTTTGCACTCTACCTGTTGCTTTCTCCCGTCGTCCCAGCGACTGCCATCGCCACCACCACGATGATGACGGTTCTTGTGTTGCTCGACGCGCTGCGCTATGTGTGGCTGCTGCTCGTCGACACGTTCATCGTCTTGAACCGAAGGAGAGGCTTGCTGACAGTGCTCAAGTTAACAGCGGCATTCATAATCAACATGGTGTCTATCTTGTGGCCCTACATCATAATCTTCAGCCTCCTGGAAGTAGCAAGACATAACAAGATCGCATTGCACGCCCATTGACTCTTGTGTTGGCAAGCGAGAACTCATATATATAGATGAATGCATACCGTGCCAAGATTGTCGAGTATATGTATAGAGTTCTTCAGAAAGAAAGATGGAACATTTTTAGTTACATTTCAAGTCTTAAGTATAGTTGTTTGAATCATGTGGGTCTACCTCTTGTGTAAGAAACTAGTGTTTTATGAAAATAAAAGGAAGGGAACTGAGCGCATAGCTCAGCTTCCTTATGTGTCGCTGACGTGGAGTTGAGTTAGCAAATACTCCCTCCGTCTCACAAAGAATCAATTTCTAGCAATTTAGGACAGATTAGCAAAGAAAGATAAAAGACCATACTACCCCTCCTTGAATTGTTAAACCTTAATAGCTCATCAATTACCGAGAAACCTAGTAGTTAAGAGCATGGCTAATAGTAGAGCCAAGTGTTTGGCTATAAGCCAAGTACTAAGAGCCAAGCTATACAACAATTAGCCTCTTAGTTGGCAGTAAAGTTTCTTTATTATTATTTGTTTCCCTTCCCTTTTCTATTCCTCCTCACATCCATATCTATTGGGGACCCACTAATACCTATGCATCCGTGCCCAGAATTAGTCTTTGTAACAAGAGCCAAGCTCTCTTCTCTCTCTTCCCTTCTCCCCTCCACGTCATCAAAATTGCTGACTAGGTTGGCTTATAGCCCATTATTGTACCTGCTCTAAGTACTCCCTCCGTCTCATCAATTACCAAGAATTGTTTTATACTCGAGGAGGTTATGTAATCAAACTCTTTATATGTTAGGGGTTATATAGACCTTTTTCTGTTGTTCTCCAAATCATCACCATTTCAGCACTCATGTAATATGTCACGATTATTTAGACAGTTTTCCATAGTCAGCGTCTGAAGTAGTGGACAGCCTCAATAGTTAGAGGAGGTAAGAGTAGACTTTTCCCAACAATAAATTTGACTGTGTTCTTATTATTGACTATTTATATTCATGTGTATGACCTATTTTAAATTGATGTGTTCTTTGATATCATAAGAGCACTCACAATGCGGACTCTACCATGATTTCTATCCTCATTTATTACCCCTCTATTTATTGCTTTTTGCTAATGTGGCGCTGTATTTATTGAAGAGAGAGAGGAAAAACACAAGAAACCAAGTCTAACTAAGGCCAGTCTCAATGGAGAGTTTCACCTCCCGGTTTCCAAGATGTGAAACTTTGACATGAAATAGACGTCTCCCCTCAATGGACAGTTTCATTGCACAGTTTCATAGGCTCAAGGGTCCCACAACCTCTCTCTCATTGCATGATTTAATTGTATAGTTGCATGGTGAAACTCTATTTGTGTCTCAATGGGGGTTTCACACAGCTTTTCAACGCATATGAAATCTGTGCCCAAAGGTTTCACCATGGTGAAACTCTTTCCTTCTCTCTCCTAAGAGTTTCATGCAAAAAGTGAATTTTTAATGATGTAGCGCTGCATTTAATGTGCATGAAACACTCATGAAACTTCCATTGAGACTGGCCTAATAAGAAACCAGGTCTTCACGTAAACCAAGACAATTTGTGAGAGTGACAAGTGGGTCATGTGACATCATGATAGAAAATTGCATTGTGGGAGATAGTTTATTGACACAATAATAGAAGACTCTAGAAACCATGATAGTTTCTAGCATTATGAGTGCCCTAATTGGATGGCTACTTTTCCCAAAAACAAAACCTCTTTTTTGAAAAAAGTCGACCACAATAATTTGAAGGGCAATATTAATGGTGCATGCAAACCAGAAAACCAATAGTTGTCTCCGTGGATATGGTTCACTATAATATCTCAACAATACAAATAAAACACTGGTTTATTCATAACTACCTAACAACATCGATCGTGGCAAGGGAATTGTGATGTATCTCCGGGCCTGTTTGGCATCCTGATTCTCCAACTGTGTTGCCAGCTGATTCACCCGGTGAAGTGAGTCTGTGGGTGAAAGTGATTCTCTTTTATTGTTTAGCATAAACTCTCAAATCAGCACGGATTATTTCGCAGAATCAAGAGATCAATAGATGAGAGATGAATGACACGGACGCGGACTCTGTTAGAGATTGCGACTCCCAGAGCCTGACGATCGAGAGGATTATACGGACGGATTAGTTTGGTTTCTCCGGTTGGATCGAGTCCGGGCAGGGTACTACTTAACCGAGATATATACTACTTGCTGGGCTATAAATACGTAGCCTCCTTTTTTGTTTGTTCCAAACCATACATGCAGCAACGCCTTGCCTAGTTTTTCTCCTCAGACGGCACATCGATCACCAGATTGTTTTCGTCGGCCGGCCTGTCGATGTGGAGATCAACACGCGACGGCCGTCACGTCACGACATACAACCACCATCGTGCTTCACCAGATTATTCTGATCATCAAGATGACTATATCGTCAGGGGATCACGTTTCCAAAGATGCAAAATCCAAGCATCGTCCCGATCGTCGAGATGGTCACACGTCTTTATAGAGGTAGAGAATTATTTAATTTCCATGATTAGATGTAAAGAATCAATTTCATGTTTTTTTTTTTTCTAAAAACGCGTGTGTATTCTTTGCCACTTTGACCAGCTTTGGCCACCCGTAATGCTAGAGAGGCCGGCCGGCGCTAGCAAAAGTGTTGATGGGCTCGGAACCTGAGAAAGGCACCACGCACGACCGGAGGACCACAGCGCTCGGTGAGTGTCTCTGTTCAGAATTAGCGCATCCATTCTGTTCAGAATTAGCGCATCCATGCATCATGGGTTCACTAATAGTAGGATTGGTTGATGATGTGCGTTGTTTGGTTTATATAATCCACGGACGAGTTGTTGTCCGAGGTTGCTATTTATATATGAGTTGGCAGACATGGCGATGATGCATAGGGGAGGCAATAGGTTAGTGCAGTGACTCAAACCGGACAAACACCAGAAGCAAGCTGCCTTGGATGGATTGGATGTACGTAGGTTTGGATATCGTTCCACATCAGGTCGTTCGGCAATCCAATCACGTGGATATGACTAGGCCGAATTAGCTCCCGTAATTAGACACAGTACGTCCGTCCATGGAGGTCAATCAGGGCATCAGCTCACGTTAGGCTTAGTTTGGCTAATGACAACCTCACGCAAGGGCCAGGTTAGTTGGTGATTGGCAAATGCCCTATATAGAATTCCAACCTTGATTGCATCTCCTCTGCTGCTGACGACCATGGTGGAGAACCGCTGGCCAGCACATTGTGATAGTTTGGTTCTAAATTCTACTTACGTATCTAACCAAAAGTAACTAAACATGTTCTCGACATGATGAAACAAAAATAAGCAAGCTAACAAATTCAACCACGACCTCAACCTCACAAGATTCCAAATTCATGCAGTGCAATTGCAATAGCCTGGATTACATTACACATATATTGATTGCCAATCTGCATCTCAACCAAGAGATAGGAGATCGAAGACTAGATTGTTGTGTAAGCAAGCCTTGTGCAGTACTGTATCAGTACTAGTAGTATGTGACTTTGAGCTACGTGTACTCTAGCAAAGCGTGCATTATCAGTACAAATCTCTTGATGAAACCATCACCAGTTGTCTCATAAAGCCTTATATCCTGAACCAAGGTATCAATTCTAAACTGAGCATTCAAAATCTTTTTGGTATTTCACTTAGTGTAATATCTTGTTAGGTTCTGTTATGTGACCAAATGCCTTCAATAGCTGTTACATACTGATGAGCAGTAGTTTGTGTATCGATCAAACATGTTCGACTTCTTTTGTTATCTGTGCACAAGTTGGAAACATATTGTACCGCTATGGCCTGTCGAGGACATATGAGTTTAAAAAAAAGATGGGTAGCTAACTTACTATGCCATTGCTACATCCAGTCCTCTGATCACTCTCATCTCTTTGAAGGGCTAATTTCTCATTCCATCGTTGCATAAGAGGATAGGATTGTTTTCCAAAATGAAAACCAGCAGGTCTAACTTTTTCCTAGTAAACACACTGCATAAATACAAGAACACTAGTGTTAGTAATTGTGCAATACATATGTATGTGATGAGCCAAGATAATTTTGGTTTCAAACTTGGAGAAGAGCAAGATTGCCATGTGGCTAGTGTGAAGCATAAGAACTTTTTTTCTTTTGCTCCATGTTTTAACTTTCGGAGGCTTTCCTTCAAAAGTCTAGGGTGACCATGTTCCAACTAGTTTTCTCATAAATCTTATGTCTCTAATGAACTCATAATATGATAAAGGAATATAGTCACATGACACGGGTGCTAAAACAGTACCAAGCATAAGAAATGCAATTTTCACGATGAAGGCATCACCAGTTGTGTCCCAATCCCTTATTTCGTCAACCAAGTTCTCATTACAGGAATATTCAAACTCTTTTTGGTATATCATGTATTGTAAGATCTTCATTAGGACGTGGTATGCGACCAAATGCCTTGATAGCCCCATAAGATCTTCAACATTGTCATAAGTCAAGTAGATTTCTCTTCCACTTCATGATATTCCAAAGAGTCAAGTAGATCTTCAACATTGTTCAATTTGGAAGTGAAAGAGAAATCTACTTGACTTATGACAATGTTGAAGATCTTATGGGACTACCGAAGGCATTTGGTCGCATACCACGCCCTAATGAAGATCTTATAGTACATGATATGCCAAAAGAGTTTGAATATTCCTGTAATGAGCATGGATTTGTAATTCAGAACTTGCTTGATGAAATAAGGTGTTGGGACACAAATGGTGATGCCTTCATCAAGAGAATTGTATTGCTTATGCATGGTACTGTTTTAACACCAGTGTCACATGACTATATTCCTTTGTCATAGTATGAGTTCATTAGAGACATAAGACCAATGAGAAAACTAGTTGGAACATGGTCACCCTAGACTTCTTGAAGGAAAGCCTCCGTAAGTTTAAACGCGGAGCAAAAAAAAAAGTTCTTATGCTTCGCACTAGCCACATGGCAATCTTGCTCTTCTCTAGGTTTGAAACCAAAATTATCTTGGCTCATCACATGCATATGTATTGCACAATTACTAACACTAGTGTTCTTGTATTTATGTTGTATGTTTACTAGGAGAAAGTCAGACCTGCTGGTTTTCATTTTGGAAAACAATCCTATCCTCTTATGCAACGATGGGATGAGAAATTAGTCCTTCAAAGAGATGAGAGTGATCAGAGGACTGGATGTGGCAATGGCATGGTAAGTTAGCTACCCATCTTTTAAACTCATGTCCTCGAAAGGCCATAGCGGTACAATATGTTTCCAACTTTTGCACAGATAACAAAAAGAAGTCGAACATGTGTGATCGATACACAAACTACTGCTCATCAGTATGTAACAGCTATTGACATGAGGGGCACATAATTCCTCATATTAGTAACGAACCAGACAATGAAAAATATATTTGCACTGGAGTAAGTTTTAGATTTTCCTTGCAAACACGGAACCTGCATGTAGTGTGGTTATAATATTCTGACAATGTTTTTTTTTCCTTGAGATATATTGCAGGTCGTTGATTCATATTTTTTTTTTTGAAAGCGTGCATATTGCACGCGTCTGCATTAAAGGAAAATAGATTTTTGCCAGGTCGTTGATTCATATGCCGGCTACCTTTCTTAGCGTATTGAAGACAATCGTTGTTTTAGACCTTTGTGGAATGCTTTTTATCCTGTCAAGTCAAGTTCAAGTTGACCGCGTTCTCAGAGCCAGAGAATCATGAACGCTACAGAGAGGGGCGACAACTTTTTGTGATCATGAGCAGGTAAAGTCTATACCTTCCTAATTATTCTCCTTTGCTGCAGCTTCCTAAAGTATTCTCCTTTGCTACCCCCTTGTGAATCATTGGAACAATATTGTGTCAGACAATGAATTTTCATTCCATTCGTAGGTCTTCTTCCCGTTTCGGTTGTTCCATTAAGGACATGACCACTGGATATTGGTGGTGATGAAGTATACGACATGAGAATTAGAAATCTTGGATTCTTTGTGGAATTTTGCACAAATTAAGAACATGGTATG